>CM053622.1:24251598-24276499 GCA_028646595.1 Phalanger gymnotis
ACTTGGACAAGTTAATTTATCTGGTCCTCTCAGTTTTGCCACCTACAAAATGATGAAGTTGGACTAGATTAACTGAAGAGTCCCTTCCAGATCTCTGTCCTATAATTATATGGTCCTATTGAGGAATGGAGTGGAAACTTAGCTTGGGAGTCTCCTGAGTAGAATCACCTCAATGCTATAAGACTAAGCAGACCCACCACACCTCAATTATACCTCAGAAAGAAGAGCTAATAGAACCAAGATTGATTCACACATTACAATTAGGGAACAATTTTAGTCCCTGCTGTGATTGAGACACACAGTTTATTTTTAATCTTTATCCATAATAAAAATAATAATTAAAAGGGCTGGCAAACTGCCACTTTCACCAACAAATTGGATTCATGTCTCTCAGCCTCCCCCACCATCCACCCCTCAGGAACAAGATCTGGCCTCTTCTTACTCACTCACTCCCTTTCCTCTCATTCTTCTCCTTCTATTCCTTGCCCTGCCCCCGAGAAGCCAGAGGCCTACAATGTGGTGTAGAAGTAAATTTTGGACATTTAGCTCTCTCTTCTCCTTTTTTGGAGGATAGGGACGATGCTGCCTATGAGAGAGCCTGAACAAAAGGCAAGAAGGATGTCCTGGGTTGATTTCGTAGTTTTTATGGTAAATTCCTTCCCAGGTAGTTCAATCAACAAGTATTTACTGAGCACCTATGAGGGGCCAGGCTTCATGCTGATTACCAAAGATTCACAGAATATGAGAGCTCAAAAAATATTTCAGTGGCCCCATCATCCAACCCATACCTGCCAGAGAATCCCTACTATACAACGTGCCTGACGAGTGGTTGTCTAACCTTTGTCTAAAGATATCAAGTGACAGGGAACCTGCTGCTTTCTATGATAGCCCATATTCCACTGCGACAGCCCACATTCCACCTCGGGATAGTCCTAATTGTTAGGAAGTTTTTATTCAAATTGAGCTGAAATCAACCATTCTACAGTCTCCAGTCACTGCTTCTAATACTGCCCTCTGTGTCCGGTAGCAATCTCAGCTAAGTCACATAACATGTGTGTGTATCAGGTTCTTCAGTGTCCTTGATCCAAATATAGGATATTTTGGGGCCCTCTAGCTTAGAGATCAACAAATGTGTGTAATAAACCCTAATGGCTCCCTTTTACTTCTAGGATCAAATCTGCTTTGAAGCTCTTCACAGCCTGCCCCCTACTTACCTTTCCAGCACTATTATGTATTATCCCCTCACTAAGCACCAACTATGTATTATGCATTGTGCGAAGCACTGGGGATATAGAGAAAGGCAAAACACAGTCCCTGCCCTGGAGGAGTTCATAATCAAATGGAGAAAACTGCATAAAATAGTGAGGGACATATAGGATATATAGAAAGTACATGGGGCACCTAGGTGGTGCAATGGATAGAGCAATGGTCTGGAATCAGGTCTGAATTCAAATCCAGCCTCAGATACTTACTAGATGGGTCACCCTGGGCAAGTCACTTAACCCCAATTGGAGAGAGAGAGAGAGAGAGAGAGAGAGAGAGAGAGAGAGAGAGAGAGAGAGAGGGAGGGAGAGAGGGAGAGAGGGAGAGAGGGAGGGAGAGAGTACATGGGAGATAATATGAGAGAAGGCACTAGCAGCTGAGAGGAACCAAGGAAGGGTTCCTGCTGAAGATGGGCTTTGAGCTAAGTCTTAAAGAAAACCAGGGAATCTAAGAGGTGGATATGAAAGGGCACAGCATACCAGTCATGGTTGATTCACAGTATAAAGCATAGAGATATAAGATAAGAGTAAGGAATAGCAACAGGCCACTGTAGCTGGATCATAAAGTTCATGGAGGGGAGTAAGATGTCAAAAAATTATAAGGAAAAGAAGGGACTGGATTATGAAGCGCTTTAAAAGGTAAAGAGAGGACCTTATATTTTCATCTGGCAGTAATAGAGAACTACTGGATCTCATTAAGCAAGGAGCTTACACGGTCAGAACTATGCTTTAGAAAAGTCGCCTTGGCCTCTTAGTGGAAGATGGAATAGAGTTGAAAGAGGCTTGAAACAGGAAGGTCTATTGAAATAAATTTGATATAAGGCTATCAAAATATTATAGGTGACAGGTGATGAAGGCTTGAACTAGGATTCTGGTCATATGAGTACAGAGAAGCACATGTATATGAGAGATTCTGTCAAAATGCAAACAGTAAAATTTGATGATGAATTGGATATATGGGGTGAGTGTAAGTGAGGAAAAGAGAATGGGGTAGTGATGGTGCCCTTAACTTTCCTTAATAGGAAAGTTAGAAATGAGAGTGTTGGGAGAGGGGGAAGACAATGGGTTCTGCTTTGGACATGTTAGTCAAGATGCCTATGGGATATCCAACCGGAGATGTCCAAGAGGCAGTTAGAGTTGCAAGACTGTAAATCAGTAGAGAGACTAGGGCTGGATGTATAGATCTGGGAATCATCTACACAAAGATAATAAATCGAATCCACAAGATCACCAAGTGAGATCATATAGAGCAAAAAAGAGAAAAGGGACCAGGAGAAGCCTTGAGGGATGTTCATGGTTATTGGTCATGAGAGAAGCTAATAGCAAATGATCTCATGTTTTCAATGAAGTTCCTCAGTTAAGGGGTGAAGGAGAGGGAAGCCATGGGTACCTCAAAGAGATACAAGAAGGTTCAGGAGGGCTAGGGTGGATAGTGTGATAATGAATTGATAGGAGAAAAATAGAGTATTTACCTTGCCACAGTGAAGGCCCAGTTGAGATTAGATAACATTTGTAGGGGTCCCAGTCAGCACAGTTTGGTCATCAGTTCCAGCTACATTAAGCAGCCCACGAATAGAAGAGAAGGAGGTGGATAGTAGGATCAATCCAGGGCAGTGGTTTGGTAAGATGTGAGCAGGGAGAAACACCAGGGGAAGGGATTTTATGGTAGAGGATAATGTAGAGTTAAGTTGGTACACCAAGGGGTGGTGAGAGAGAAGGAAGGCAAGTGTAGTCAGTGCTAGCATTATGGTCTGGAAAATGGCTAAGAAGTGAAGGTTGAAATGAGAGTAGCAAACAGGGTTGGGGTAGTAAGAAGAAGGGAAAGGTGAGATGATAGAGGATTATGATCTGATAAAGGAATTTCAGAGTTTGCACCCCTGGTACCCACATACCTTTTCCCTCAGCCTTACTCCTCACTGTAACAATGGTCAGAGCACGAGATATGGAAATCAAGAGCCTTGGGTTCAAATCATGCCTCAGACACTTACTAACTCTGAATATGGATATTTCACTTGTTTGAATCTCAGTTTCCTCATCTGTAAAATGGGGAAAATAATATCATAATACCTACTTTGTAGGATTATGAAGAAAATGCTTTGCAAACCTTATGGTCTAATAATAATGACTAATAATCATATAATAAAAATCACTAATCCTGTAGGGGTTTAGGTTTTATGAGGCCTGAGGCTATGTTTTATTTATCTTTATATCACCTCCAACATCCAGCATAGTGTTTACAACAGGTACTTAATAAAAGCTTAATGAACTAACGCAATTCAAGCCTAGATGTACATGGAGATGGGAGAACCAAGTCTTTGAAGGGATCTCACCTAGGAAAGAGATTAAATATCAGATCATATAAAGAGTTGGCAGGACCTTTAGAGGGGGCATGGTACAGCAGAAACAGCACTCAATGGTTCTAGAGTCGGGGGACTTGAGCTCAAATCCTTCCCAGGCCAGTCATGTCTCCATTGTTCTCCAAGCTGCAACTCTGACTTTCCTTTAGCCGTTCTCTATCCTTCTCCCTGGAAGCTCACTCCACCCCAGGACTTTGTATAGGAGTGTCTTCTTGCCTTTGGCCCTTTTGATTGGCTGATTCCTTCTAGGACATCCATTTGAAGGAGGATGCCCAGGCCAACCCCCTCTTAGTTCCTCTCCAGGTTGCACTCCCAACCCTGCTCTGGACATTCTCCAACACGTCCCTCACCAAATACCTTCATCTCCATCACCCCTTCAGCCTCCTTTTATGTGTCATCTTCCAATGTTAGAGTGTAAGCTGCTTGAGGGCAAGAATGGTCTTTCTTTCTGTTTATATTCCCCACAGTTTAGCTTACTTCCTGGCACATTGTAGGCACTGAACAGTTGCTTGTTGACTTGAAATTTACATACGTTTTGAAATTAACAAGTGGTTTGCATGTATTTTTTTCATTTGAGCTTCATAAAGAGAAGAGAAAATGGAGGTTTAGGGAAGAGATGGATTTGTCTAAGACCATACAACTAGTAAGTGTCCAAGTCAGGGTTCGAACACAGATCTTCCTGATTTTATTCCACTTTTCATCTGATGCATTGCCTGATTTCACTTCCATGAACAAGATGCCCTTTCCAGTATAAGCTCATCACTCCACCATGTTGCTGACTTATGCCTTGGATATCATCTCCCTCAGCTTCCTATTCCCTCTGATTGGAGGGCTGTAGGATGGAGTAGTAAATTCCTTCCAAAGCCTTCCTTTAGAGAGGGCTGAACCTGGATTCCAGTCCACCCCACTTTGCATCTATAGATCTGCCTGGTTGCAACCCCACAGAACAAGATACGGCTGTGCCAGATACTCCCAGATGCCACCCTCACTTCCCATATACATGCACCACTTTCCAGCCTCCTTTGTGTATTGTCTTCCCCAGTTGGATTGTAAGCTCCTTGAGGGGCCCAGACTGTCTTTCTTTTTCTTATTTATATCCTCGGCACTTAATACAGTGCCTGAAACACAGTAGGCGCTCAATAAATGTTTATGAATTGAACTCCAAATCTAAATTTTTATCTACACCATCACTGGAAGGGATTTTGTACCAGTGTTCCATACCCCTGAAATCATGCCACCTAGGCTGACATTTCTACGCTTGTGGGAAGATAGTTCAGTTCCTGTTTCCTGGACCTCAGCAAACTATTTCAAAAATAGCTTTTTTAGGGATTGCACTGCTGTTTGTACCCGAGGTACTAGAGATATAGTCTCTCTCCCACTCTATTGATACTATCCAAGTCTTTTCTTAAGCTTACAGTCTCCAGTGATCTCG
Source organism: Phalanger gymnotis (assembly GCA_028646595.1). Taxonomy (NCBI): domain Eukaryota; kingdom Metazoa; phylum Chordata; class Mammalia; order Diprotodontia; family Phalangeridae; genus Phalanger; species Phalanger gymnotis. The sequence continues at coordinate 24,256,650 of CM053622.1, forward strand.
GCAAGTTAAAAGACAAAATAAGTTAAGAGACAAAATGACTCTATTTGGGAGAGACCATGATCAATAATCAGTAAAGATTTATTAAGCACCTACTATGTGCCTGGCACTGTGCTAAGGGCTCAAGATACAAAAAGAGATAAAAGATAGTCCCTGCCTTTGGGGAGCTTACAATTTAAAGGAAGAGACAACCTGCAAACAAATATAGGCAAAGCAAGCTATACAGGATAAATAGGAAATAATTAACAGAAGGAAGGTGCTGAAATTAAGAGGGGTTGGGAGAGGCTTCCTTTAGAAGGTAGGATTTTAGTTGGTACTTAAAGGAAGCCTAAGTAAAGGAGGCAGACAGACAGAGAAAATGCCCAGAGTGAGAAGATGAAGAGCCTTGTTCGTGGAAAAGCCAAGAGACCAGTGCCACTGGATCAAAGAGTACATGTCAGGGAGTAAGTTGTAAAAAGACTAGAAATGTTGGAGGGGACTAGGTTAGAAATGGCTTTGAATGTCGAACAGAGGATTATTTTTATTCGCTCCTGGAGGCAATAGGAAGTCACTGGAGTTTATTGGGGGTGGGGGGAGAATGATGTGATCAGAGCTATGCTTTAGGAAAATCCTTTTAGTTGATGAATAGAGAGTGGTTTGGAGTGGGGAAGGACAAGAGGCAGGCAGACCCAACAGCAGCTATTGCAATAGTCTAGGTGTGAGGGGATGGGGTCTGCACCAGGGTGGGGACAGTGTCAGAGAAGAGAAGAAAGACATTGCAAAGGTGAAATCAACAGACCTTAGCAATAGATTGGATATGAGAGGTGAGAGAGTGAGGAATCTAGGATGACTCCTAGGTTTCAAGCCTAAGGGATTGGGAGGATAGTAAGGCAGAAGGTAGGAGTCAAGAAGGGTTTGGGGGAAAGATAATGAGTTCTAATCTGGACATGTTGATTTTAAGATATCTATTGGACATCCAGTTCAAAATATCTGAAAAGCAGTTGGAGATACAAGATTGGAGGTGAGCAGAGAGGTTGGGACAGGAAAGGTGTTTGAGAAAGATCAGCATAAATGAGGGTAATTAAATCCATGGGAGCTCATATGATCACCAAGCAAAATAATATAGAGGAAGAAGAGGCCCCAGGACAGAGCCTTGAGAGATCCCTATATTAGCAGGTATGATCGGGAAGAGGATCCAGCAAAAGAGACAAAGATGAGAACAGAATTGAATTCTAAAAGGGAATGAAAGGACAGAGGGCAACCAGGTGCTCGTGCCTTTTAACCATAGTGTTAAGGTTCTGAGTCAGTCCTTGCCTGGATAATTCAGGAGAGAGATCTAAGGAGTGGGGCGTGGGTGTCCTTCAGTATCATGGCCCAAGATGAAGGCTTACCTCCCAAGCAAAACACAGAATCCCAGAATCCTAGAATGTCAGAACTTAAAGGGATCTTAGAGATTTCTATCCTCATCCTGATGATGAGGTAACTGAGGCCTACAGAGATTAAGTGACTTATGCAAGGCGATGTGGGTAGTAGCCGAGAAGAGATTCAACCTCTAGCATTGGAAGAGAGCTCACAGACCATCCAGTGCATCTCCCCTTATTTTACTGATGAAAAGACTAAGGCTCATGAAAGGTAACTGACTTGTCCCAAATGATCACCAGAGGTAGGTGATCCCCCAAACTCAATAACCATTGCTCTTTCCTCTGTCCCATATAGCCTCCCAGATGTTTGGAATGACCCTCAAGAAACACCTGAGAGGGGAAAGCACCATTGTCCAGGCCTAAGAAATCACAGCTGTATGTCCAGATACTTAAAGCAGTTTATACTCAGTACCTATTTTTTTCCAACATAAAACATGGAAATTTGGGGGGTGAGTTGGTGACCAGCGAGGAAAGAGTGGACATTCTATTTGTGCTAAGTAGCACATTCTTTTCAATTATTTTTGTCACTGCCTCTTTTCTCTCCCTCAACTAATCTTGTAGCCAAATGGTTTCCACCCACCCACCCCCAGGGTCAATACTTAGTGGGACAAAAGAAAGACACATGGAAGAAGAGATTCCCTATGATAAATTCTTGCTTGCAAGAATGCCTTTGATATTCTTGGTTAACTTTTTGCACACACAGGGAACAGGATTGGTCTAGCATCATTCCCTATGAGGTTGCAAACAAGAGACATTAATTAAAAATAATTACCACCCCCTCCCCAGAATGAAGGGTCTGATGTTCAGACTCCTTTTAAGAAAGGTAATTTGATGACAATAAATTACAATTATAAAAACTTCATTACAGTCAAGAGCAATCTATCCACCATTGTCCTAATTACACATTGTGGGAATAATGAATGCTAATGATTTAATGTACAATAATTACCACGATTGGAAAATAAAATATAATAATCATCATCATTATTATTATCAATAATACAGATATTTTGGCACGGCTGAACTCGACTTAAGGATGAGATGAGATTTCTATTTTTTATTCATTTAGAAACATTCCCCTCCAAACACAGTTATTAATAACACAAGGCGTCTGTGATACAGAACAGAAACTTCTCACCTCCTTGCATCAGCAAGTGTCAGGTCAACCCCTTGGGTGTTGGGACCAAGAAAAACAAGTCAAATCCCTCTTCTCCAGGACTGCCTTTTAAGTGCTTTAAGATAAAAATCACATCCCACCCTAAGACTTCTCTTCTCTGGGCTAAACATCTCCTGTTCTTTCAAGAAACCCTCACAGAATAGTCAAAGCCCCTTGACATCTTGGTAGCCCCTCTTTGGCTCCATTGTATTTTTCTGCCTTTATTTCTTATGAATCTTGGATTTACACAGTGTGAATCAGCAAGAAGGGACCTCCAAGATGATATCCTCCAATTCTAGCCAAAATGACCCATTATTTGTTCTTTTGTCCTGGAAAGAGAGAGTACTGGACTGGAAGTCATAAGAATTTTGTTAAAATCAGTCAACAAGAAAGGTACCCTGCTAAGTACTGGGGATATGGACATAAATGTGAGTCAGTGCCTGCCCTCAAGAAGCTTCTGCTCTAATGTGATAAACATCCATACATGTGTACATATGTACATATATAAATGTATGCAAAATTTGTTCAAAATGTATGCAAAATAGTTTTTTAGGGGGACAATTAGCAGCTAGGGGGAATCAGGAACAATGGGGCTAAGCCTTGAAGGAAATTAGGGATTCTAAGACCTGGAAGAGAGGATGGAAGGCATTCCAAGCAAAGGGTGCAGCTGGGACCAAGAAGGCACAGGGACAGGAGATGGAGGATCACATGTGAAGAAAAACCAATATTCCAATGTTGCTGGATTGTAGAGTAGGTGGGAAGGCGCAATGTTTAAAAAGGCTAAAGAGGTAGGAAGGGGCCGGGTTATGGAGGGCTTTAAATGTCACTTACAGGAATTTATGTTTGATCCTAAAGGTGATAGGGAGCCACTGGAGTTTACTGAGGAGGGGAGTGACACGGTCAAATCGGTGCATCATTTGCGCAGTTCTGTGAAAGATGAAAGAGGGGACAGACATGAGAAGGGGAGACCAAATACAAGGCCAAATTCCATTACTGATGCTTACTGTGTGACACTAAGGAAGTTCATTAAATTCCCAGCCTCAGTTTCATCATCTGAAAAAATTAAGGTAATACCTGTAGCATTTACCTCATGAAGTTGTTGTGTGTCTCCAACAGCATTATAAGTGTAAAACATTTCCTATATAAAATGCCATTTGTGGGATGAAATCAGATAGACCAATTCACTTATTTCATAGATGAAGAAAATAAAGTCTAGAGAGAGGAAATTACTTTCCCAGGGTGACTTAGATAGTAAGTCAGAGCCAAGAATTGAACCCATATCCTCTGCCTCCTACACTGCATTGTCACTTTCAGGCAGGGAGATACAAAACGAACAATCAAGCTGGTCCTCTTTATTTCATGGCCCTTTCTCCTGCTTACTCAATGCCTCAGCCTTCATTGCTCATTGTGAACCTGGCACAAGATGTTTCATAATGAGGCCAAAGAGACAGAATGTATGATGCTAGCTGAGTTTGACCATTTCTGTGTTCCTGGCTGAGTCAGCTCCCTTCTTTGGGACTCAGTTTCCTCACCTGTAAAACAAAGGTGTTGAACTAGATGATCTCTAAGCTTTCTTCTAGTTTTGACATTCTACAATTTTTATGATCCCATGGTTATTTAATTCTTGAAAAGTTTGAGTTATAATATATTTCAAAGGAATATGGTTTTGTTCCTCTCATCTACATTCAGGATAATTAACTAATGGAGAACAAAGCATACCAAAGCAGAAGTCCTAGTTGACTTGCTTGAATTAATTCAATGCAAATCAAAGCTGCCAATGAACCCAATATTTCCCAATTATCTGAATGTCTGGGGTTGTAAAGATAAAATATCTATATTTTATTAGGGTTTTGTGTCAGCATTATATGTTGGATAGAAAGAATGTTGGACCTGGAGTCATGAGAGACCTTAATTCCCCAATTCAGAATCATAGAATCTGGAAAATGGGAGACTTCAGAGATGGGCTAATCCAATGGTTCACCAATTTTTTGGCATTGGGACCCCTTTATGGTCTTGAAATTACTGATGACTCAAAGATCTTTTATTTATATGGGTTATATGTATCGATATTCACCATATTAGAGAGTAAAACTGACAAATGTTTAAATTATGTATTTATTCATTTTAAAAATAAACCCATTATATATTAACATAAATAACATATTTTCCAAAACAAAAAAAAAATTAGTGAGAAAAGTGGCATTATTTAACACATTTTTGCAAATCTCAATGCCTGGCTTAGGAGATGATAGCTAGATTCTCATATCTGCTTCTGCATTCAATTCATTGCAATTTCTTGTTGTAGTTGAAGTATATAAAGAAAAGCTGACCTCACAGAGTTGGTCATAGTTGGAGAGCTGGAGGGCAGAGAACTCTCTCTCCTCTGAATACTTTATGAAGGGTTCAGAACTTTTCATATTTTCCATCAGCAGCGATCCTTCATTGCCATTTCATGGAACATCATGGCCCTAAAGAGTATTCCCTGGTGGCCCCTCCCCTCCCCCTCTACCTCCAGCTTCCTCCTTCTCCTCTTTTCATATTCTTTTTTTGTATTGTCTTCCTTTATTATATCGTAAGCTACTTGAGAGTAGGGACTATCTTTTTCTTATTCATATGCTTTAGCATTTAGCAGAGTGTCTGGTACATAGTAGGTGTTAATAAATGTTTATTGATTTTAAATTATTGAAAAATAGAGAAGCATTTTTAAAATAACATCTTAGTATTATTGTGAAAATAGTGTTTACTTGAATATGCCCTAAAAATGTCTCAGGGACCCCAAGAGGTACTTGGACCTCATTTGCAAAGCTGTTGCTCTAATTTTGTCTGTATCTGAAAAAGAGTCCTCTCTGTAGTTTCCCTAATGAGTTGACATCCAGCCATTGCCTGAAGACCTCAAGTGAGGGAAAGCCCACCATATTCCAGGAAGCACATTACATTTTCATATCTCTCTAATTCTTAAGATGTTTTCCATTACTGAGGCTAAATCTGCCTTTCTGCAGAGTTCCCCCATTACACCTAGCTCTGCCCTCCAAGGCCAAGCAGAACAAATCCCATCCCTCTTGCAAAGGGGAGTTTGAATCCCCACCTCTTTGAGGGCCCTTCCAGATGTGTCTGTGATCCTAGGAACCAACAGTTACTCTCTGTGTGACCATAGATGAATCCATAAAATGGGGAGAATAATACCTGTGGCTCCTACTTCCCAGGCTTGTTGGAGGATTCCAATGAGATAATACATGTAGTTTACTTTATGTACATTAAGGTATTTCGTCAGGCAGTTAAGTGACCATTGTGTACAGGGGACTGTGCAGGATGTTAAGGAGAGGCAAACCTTAGCTTAGACACTGAGCTTGTTCTCTTGGGATTTATAATCTAGTGCATAATTATTGTTGCTGTTCGGTCATTTCAGTCATGTCCAACTCTTCATGACCCTGTTTTGGGATTTTTCTTGGCAAAGATACTGGAGTGGTTTTCCATTTCCTTCTCCAGCTCACTTTACACATGAGGAACTGAGGCCAACAGGGTGAAATGACTTGCCCAGGGTCACCCAGCTAGTATGGATCTGAAGTCAGATCTGAACTCAGGAAGATGAATCTTCTTGATTCCAAGCCCAATGCTTTTATCTACTGTACTACCTACCTGTTCTGGTGCATAATAGGCAACAGATAAATGGAGAAATAGAGATACACTTTAAGCTCTGCAAAAGACTTCCTCACAACCACCCTGTGAGCACTGTTATCCTCATATTATAGATGAGGAAACTGAGGTTCAGAAAGAGAGACTGCTTTGCCTAGGGTCACACAGCTAAAAAGTCCCTGAAGCTAAGTCTCCTTTGCCCAAGGTCAGATTAATCAAGACTCTAGGCTCCAGCTCAATGTTCTTCCCCCTACATCATAGACAGTCTAGACCACTTAAGGCAGTATGGCACATTTTTCCAAAGACAAAAGTGTCAGAGAATTACAACTCTAGTAATGAAAAGAGAGCTCAGGAGTCATCGAATCCATTTTACAGGCAAGAAAAAGCCCAATGACTTGTCAAAGGTCACACAGATAATAAGAGGCAGAATTTGGAGCTAGGTCCTCTGACTTCGGAGCCTGGATTAGTTCCATCATACAACGCTAGACTTAAAATCACGAAACCTCGGAGTTAGTCTTCAGAGAACATCTAATCCAACCCAAAGCCAACCAGGAATCTCTTCTACAACATCCCCAACAGGTCTATTCCAGACTCCATTTTGAGGTTTCTAGTGAGGAAAAGTTCACTACCTCCAAGTCCACTTTTGAACAGCTCTAAGTGTTTCTTTGCATCAAGCCTAAATCTTCCTCTCGGTGTGGGACTTTTACTCATAGTTGCACCCTCAAGAACCTATTAAAGGAAGGATAATTGCTAACCTCTGTGACAGCCCTTCAAATATTTGTAGATGGATGTTGTATTCACCCCCAAATCTTCTCCAGGTTAAGTCACCTAAAATTCCTTCAATGAATATTGGAATGGCATGGGCTGATTCAGTCCCTTCATCATTCTACTTGCCTTTCTCTGGATTCAAAAGAATCTGGATCAACTCTCTTAAATAAAGTAGCCCATGCTGAAAAAGAAAGAAAGAAAGAAAGAAAGAAAGAAAGAAAGAAAGAAAGAAAGAAAGAAAGAAAGAAAGAAAGAAAGAAAGAAAGAAAGAAAGAAAGGAAGGAAGGAAGGAAGGAAGGAAGGAAGGAAGGAAGGAAGGAAGGAAGGAAGGAAGGAAGGAAGGAAAGAAGAAAGAGAAAGAAAGAAAGTCAATAGATCCAAGGAAATGTTCATCCACTCAGTCTCTTTTTGGTTATTATTTTGGTAAGGTTGATAGCGGTCAGGCAAGGAAAAGATTGGCTTTCTACAGTGTGGTGCAGTCTTAAAATTTGTGATCAAGACTCCTGAGTTTGAGCCCTGGCCCTATTTACTAGCTTTTTGAGTTTTGGTTGAATCATCTCAACCTCTCTGAACCTCAGTTTCTTCATTCCTAAATGAAGGTAACAAAAATAATGCACTCCCTATCTCAAGGGGCTTTGTAAAGTTAACTTAAAGAACTCAAGATGAATGAAAACTGGTATGTTAGAAAGTAAACTCTCCATTATGCTCTATGATTGGGAGAGGAGCCAAGTTCTGCTTCCCCATCACTATTCCTCCAAGTCTCAAATGGCTTCATTCCTGGACCCAACATCCTGTCTACCTTAGCCTCAGTTATATCCTCTGAATATAGGGGACACAGTGTGGTACCATGGAAAGAGTGTCACATTTGGGGGTTGGAGAATCTGGGTTTGAATAATGACCCTGTCACTTTCTAGGTATGCAACCTCTGATAAGTTGTTCTACCTCTGTGGGTGTTACTCTCCTTACCCATAAAATGAAAGCACATAACTTGATGTCTTCTAAATCTATGGTCTTTAGATACAATTTTTTACTCTGAATCTTTGATCTTTGCACAAATTCATTCCTGGAGTTAAAGAAGCCTTTGGCTTAATCTTGGGGAAAGGAGGAAATGATTTGAAATACCCCCTCTGTCTCTTACTAGCTGTATGATGTTATGCGGCTCACATATAAAATGACATTATATTTGCAAAAGCACTTAGCACAGTGCCTGGCACATAGTAGACAATATATAAATAGTTATTTCCTTCCCCTCTTAATCTTTCTTAATCTTTCTTTCTTAATCTTAATCTTTCTTAATCTTAATTATCTTTCTTTATCATTCTTAATCTTAATCTTAATCTGCCATTTGATCTTTCTGGACCTCAATTCCTCATCTGTAAAATGATAGGGCTGGACTACCTAGCCTCTAAGGACCCTTTTCAGCATTAAAATATATAATCCTGAGATCTGGGTTCAAATCCCAGGCATCAGAAAGAGTGAGAAATAATAGAAAAGGAAAAGGGGAGATGGAAAGAGAGAGGGAGAAAAAGAAAGGGAAGGGGGGAAATAATTGCTAACCTCTGTGACAGCCCTGTCACACAGAATGAAAAGAGATGGGGAAATAAGGGAGAAAGGAATAAGGGCTGGGTGATTAAGAAGGAGGAGAGAAATGCTCAGAGGCGTTGAGAGCTGTCCATGGTTACAAAGCTTAGCCTTAATAAACCAACAAGACCTCTCTGGAGGCTAGAATGATAAAACATGAAGTATTTTGCAAACTTTAAGGCAGTGTAATATAAAGATGAGCTAGTATCAGGGAATGGATTCCCAGAAGAGGAGGCTCCATGTACCGAGCAGGCATCTTCTTTGTCTTTGAGAACTGTTTGGGGGTATTGAGGCTAAATCACCCTACTAGGGTCACACAACCATTCTGAGTCATTGGTAATACTTGAACCTATGTTTTCCTGATTCCAAGGCTAGCTCTCTATCCATTACATCGCCCGGCCTTCCTAGCTCTCATTGTTGGACATGGGAAACATCAGTCTATAAGAGTCTCTCTGTGGGAGAAAGAGTGATAGGAGAGGGTTAGACCAGAAGTCCTCCAAGGTCCCTTGCGGCTCTTGTTCTCATGCTCTTATTTGGAGAGGATAGGAGAAGATAGGGAGGGTGTTTGACAAATGCTTCTTCCCCCACGCACAGGGATAAAAATAGACCTTCGGGTTGGAGGGCGGAGGGGAGGGGGATGGAACGCTGGCTCTCACTCTGTTCTAGAACCCAGATATTATTTCGATGGAAATTAACACGGTGCGGGGGCCTCCCTCGTAGAGACGGGTTGAGCTGCAGGTGAGTACAATGTAATTAAGAAATTAAAAAGGTAATTTCCACATATGCTCTCCGTTAATCTAATTCTGCAATTGCTTAATTTGCAGCGGGGATGCTGGCAAGGAGGCAGGGCCCCAGAAATAAGATAATACCGCATCTAATTGCGCCGCTGTCTGTTAATGAGAGAGCTGGGCTCAGGAGCAGAGGCAGCCCCGAGATGCGCGCTGACCCCCACGCTGCACAGCTCGCCAAGCAATTCTTGATGTTAATTTCAGTTAGGAGAGGAGGGGTGGGTGAAACTTTCTCCAGCAACTACAACTTCGTCAAAGTTGCGGGGGGAGGCAGATTCTTTTCTCCGCCTCCGTCATCTCGCTTCCTTCTCTTCCCGCATATCTTCCACCCACTCCCACTGACTCCTGCCTCTTTTCTTTGGCCCTCTTGCCTCCTTCCCTCTCTCCCTCTCTCTCTCTAGCTCTTCCTCTCCCTTTCTCTATCCTTCCCTCTTTTCTGTTCTCTCCCTCTCGACATTTCTCCCCGTCTCCCTTTTTCTCCTTCACCTCTTCCTATTATCCCCCTCTCACTTTAGTTCTTATTTCTCCATCTCTCTCTTGTTTTTTCTCATTCTTTCTTCTTATTTCTCTCCCCTCTCCCTTCTCTTCACCTTATTTTTCTCTTTCTTGGCCTTTCCTTTTCTTCTTCTATCTTTCTATCTCCCTTCGTCTCTTTCCTCTCCCCTCACTTTTCTTATTTCTCCATCTCTCCCTGTCTCTTTCTTTTCTTTCTCACTCTTCCAATTTTCTGTTTTCTCCCTCTTTCTACCAATTTTCCTCTTCTCCCTCACTTATCCTTTCTATCCTTACTTGCTTCTCTTTCTCATTTTTATCTTTTCTCCCTGTTTCTTCTTCACCTGTTATCTCTGTTTTTAAATCAATTCAACACATTTAAGCACTTACCATGACATACATTTCTTGATTTCCCCCCTTTCTCCTTCGCCCTTTCCCTCCCTCCCTATTTTTCCTTCAACCTTTTCTCCCCTCTAATTTTTCTTCCATCTATTCCTCTCATTCCTCCCCTCTGTTTCTCCCTCACTTACTCCTTCCCTCTCCCTCACTTTCTCTCCTCTTCTTTCCCCTTTCCTCCCTCTTTCCCTTTCTTTTCTTCATCCTTTATTACCTTGCTACTTCTCCCTCACTCTTTCTATCATTTCTTTTCTTTTTCTAGACTGAATCCTACCTCACTTTCCCAGTCTTCTTAAAACTCCTTTCCTCTTTCCTTCTCTTTTTTGTTCCTCTTCCCTGAAGTAGGGAAATGATCTTTTCTCTCATTGGAAAGAACCCTATTAACAATCTTATCACCCTTACTTTTCTTCCTAGCCATCTCCTCCCTTCCTCATCTCTCTCTTTTCTTTTCTCTTTCTACTTTTCCCTCTCTTACCTTTTCTTTCCCTTCCTCTGTATTTTTACCCCATCTCTCTGTGCATCCTCATTTTTCTTTCCTTTCTTCAATACCTTCCTCCCCCCTTCTCTCTTTCTCCCTACCTCCTCTCCCTATTCCATCTTTCACTCTTTATTCCCTCCTCCCTCTGTTTTTTTTTTCTCTCATCGAGCCTACAGTAAGTCACTGTGATTATTGTAATGAAAAGGGCCTGTGCCACTGTACTTTACTGGACCATATTATTCTGAGAAGTAGAAGTTAAATTAGCCAGTTAGGAGCAGTGAAGAAACAGTTGCTCAGTGCACAAAACATTCTGTAGGAGTTACCAAGGAAGGGCAAGGCTTAGTCCCTTACCTTGGGTAGTTTTTATCAAGTAATGAAGAGAAAGGCCACACACACACACACATACACCAAATACATTTACAACAGAAAATGATGAAACTCTTGCCAGTGGGAGAGAGAGAGAGAGAGAGAGAGAGAAATTGTAGAGATAGTAAAACGATTGGAGCTAAGTGTAAGGTTATGAGGTCTCCATCATCAAAGGGGTTCAAGCAAAGACTGGGCATCTAGCAGAGGGACTATAAAGGTTTCTGTATTGGGAAGGATATTGGACTTGACAACATCTGAGACAACTTTAAGTTTCTAAGATTCCATGACTTTGGTTCATAGAATCCTAGGAAGTTCAAAACCAAAATGGACCTAAAGATTTAGTCTAAGTCTCATTTTACAGATGAAGAATGTGAGAGATTAGGAGGGGAAAGGGCTTATGCATGGTCACACAGCTGAGCTAGGACTAGACCACCAAGTCTCTTGACAGCCCAGTGTCCTCTCATTACACCACATGGTGAAATCACATTAAATCTATAATCAGGAGAAAAAAACTTGTTTAAATGGAATTGCATGGATGGAGTTGGGAGATGACCATCCATTTCAGAGAACAATTAGTTGTCTCCTTGAGCTACAGAGTTTGTAAAGGAACATTTGAAAATAGATGCGAGCTCACTTGTGGAGGACCTTAAAAGCTAGCCTAAAATTGACTCTTCAGTTTTCTCTGAGCATGCCTTGTATGCTTCCACCTCTGCATTTTGGTTCACACTATTCCCTGGAACTGGTTTGACCTCCTGCCCCCACCCTCCTCACTCATCCACCTTTACCTATTGAAATTTAATCCATCTTTCAAGGCCCAGCTTAAAGGCCAGCTCCTCCATGACACCTTCCCCCAAATAGAGAAATGATCTCTCATGTGAACCCCAGTACCTCTCTCAGAGCCCTTACTGTACTGCAAAACAAGCCCAGGTGACCTTTAGGGTCCATTCTAGCTCAAAGTCCTCTGATTTCATTTTGTAAGGCCTCATGGATTATTGAAAAGCTGTTGTTTGTCCTTCATTCTTGAAGATTTGGAGTCAGATAACTAGAGGTTTGACTGTTGGTGCTGCTGCTGCTTTGTTGAGAGATAGATAACAATGCAACTAGCTCACAAAGTAGGCAAGTCATGATCTCTCTCTGCCTCAATTTCTCCAGCTGTAAAATGAGAGTAATAAAAGCACCTCACAGGGCTGTAGTGAGGCTCAAATGAGATAAATATGTAAAGTACTCTGCAACCCTGGAAGCAATATATAAATGTTAGCTGTTATTAAATCACTTTTCCTCTCTGTGACTCAGCTTTCTCATGTGTAAAATGAGTGGGCTGGACTAGATGGCCTCTAACGTGCCTTCCAGCTATAAATCCAGTGATCACACTCTCTTCTATTCCAGTGCCCCTTGCTCTCTCCAGATACACTGCAGGTTCCTTGAGAAGCCTGGGCTATGTCTTGCTCACTCCTCCATGGCCCAGCACGCAGTCTAAAGCCTTGCACACAGTGGGTATCAGGGAATGTCTGGGGATCATCAGTCCATTTCCCAAAATGATGTTTTTGGAGTACTTAATCTATTACAGCAATGTAATTTCACCTGGTGTTTATATGGACCCTTATCCAGAGGTAGGAGGGCAGGGACTTTTTTCTCTCCTTTTAGGCCCTGCTCTCCACGTCTTGGTTAAGAGACCCAGAGGGATTTAGTACTTGGCTCAAAGTCACACAGAAAGTCAGAAAAAGCTGAGAAATTTGGTATGTTCATAACTTAGAGTCAGCGAACCTGGGTTTGAGTCCACTTCCTGACACTCTATATGCAACATGGGACATCTCTGGGCCTCAATTTCCATCTGTAAAATGAAGGAGCTAAACTAGATGACCACTGAATTCCCTTCCAGCTGCAATCTGTAATCAAATGAATGGAAGCCAAGACTCCTGACTACACAGCCTAGCCCATTCTCCACACATCCTAAAGTCCACTGGACTATTTGTATGGAAGGCAGGGGAGAGGTGGGGGGAGGTCAGTTGGGGGGATTAGGCAAAGGGCCTAGAGGAAATTCTTTTGTATTATGGGTTGGGACTCAGCAGGACCAGAGTTGGATTTTTCACCTGCAAAGAATGGGGACCTCCCACTGCCACCCACCTGGTGGGAATGCCCCAAAGCCAGACTGGATCAGGCGACAGTTACCTAGCTCAGCAACCTGCAGGGGGGGAAGGGGGGAGCCGAGGAGGTTGGGGATGCCTGGGGCCATCCTCAGGCAGCTATTCTTAGGGAATGGGTACCAGCTACACCGGCTCTCCAAGGTGCAAGGAAGTTTCCCTGCAGGGGCCAAGAGAGATGGAGATGAGGAATAGCTAAAGATGACCTACCGTGAAAACCTCTTTGGACCAGCCAGCCTGGCTTCACCGATCCCTCCAACCCCACCCCCCAAACCTACCCCCCCATTTATTTGGGTTATAACAGTCATCAGAGTGCCCATAGCTTGATTTCTTTCACATCTAAATTGTCAACTGAAACTTTTTCATTTTTGCATTTTGTTTTTATATCAGTTTTGTTATGAAAAATTCCTCTCTCCTTCCCAACCTGAGAGCCAGCCATTTCTTGTAAGGGGGGGGGGAAGGGGGGCAGGGAGGAAAGGGAAGGGGTGGAGAAACTAAAAGGAAATCAGTCCCACAAAACTAATATATAAAGCAAGTCTGATACTATATGTACTATTCCATACCCACAGTCCCCTACTTCTACAAAGAAGAGAAAAAGGTACACTTTCATATCTCTACTTGGAGAAAACTGGGTCATTATGATTACACAGCATTGAGCTTACACTTTTCTTATTCTTTCCCTTTACATTGGTGTGGTCTTTGTGTAGCTGACTTCCTGGCTGTTCCATGAACTAGACACTCCATCTGTCAGCTCCGGGCATTTTCTCTACTATCCTCCATGCCTGGAATGCCCTCCCTCTTCTGCTCTGCCTACTGACCTCCCTGGCCTCCTATAAGTCCCAACTAAAATCACATCTTTTACTGGAAGCCTTCCCCAATACTTTTCTATTCCACTTCTTTCCCTCTGCCAATTATTTCCTGTTTATCCCACATATAGCTTGCTTTGTATATATTTGTTTGCGTATTGTCTTCCCCATCAGACTGAAAGCTCTTTGAGGACAGGGACTGTCTTTTGCCTCTTTTCATATCCTCAGAACTTTGCACAGTACCTGGCGCACAGGAGGCACTTAATAAATGTTTATTGATTGGTTTTCCTGGGTCTGCTTACTTTACCCCAAAATCAGTTCACATACATCTTTCCATGATTCTCTATATCCACCATGTTCATTGTTTCTTCTGAACCCAGGCTAATATTGATCTGTAATAAAACTCATTTCCATTATAAAAGTTGCACTCTTGACCCTCTGTCACTGATATTATCAAGTCCTAACCAGGACTCTCTATATACAATAAGTGGTCCTTTGGCCTCTGCTTGAAAATTTCCAGTGAAAGAAAACTTCCCGAGAGATGGAAGCAATCTTCAAAAATTTAATAAATGTTCATTCACTAACAATGATTTATTAATTGGCATTGTCTTAATAAATTATTATATGAATATTATTTAGTCCATTGATAGTTTATATAGCACTTTTTATGTTATTGTTTTCCAATTTATTTTATTTTTAATTTATGAAATAAAACAAGCATTTCCATAACAGCATAATAAAAAAGATGGTTGTGCATGAAACTGAAAATCCGTTTGTACAATTTGCTATTCCTTTTAAGTATACAATAATCATGAAAATTTCCTTTTTTTTCTTTTTATTTTCTCTCCCCCCACCCTAGAGATGGCTACCATTAGAATAAATAGGTATAAACATATGTAAATTATTCTAATATACTTCTTGCATAGAACTTTGAGAGTTTTATAGCATGTTCCTCACAACAGTCTTCTGAAGGAAGTGCTACAATAAGTCCCACTTTGCAGATGAGGGAACTAAGGCACAGATTGGTTAAGTGACTTACCCATGGTAGCCTAGCTAGTGAGCATCAGAGCCAGGACTTTCCACTACCCCCCATGATATATTACTCTTACTCTTTCCACTATTAACCCTAGGCATACTAATCTTCCTAAATCAATTAGCTTTTAAGATCTATCTGAGGCTCCTTTCAACTCTAAAATCTTAGGATTTCTATAATTCCCCAAAATCAGAGAACTCAGAGCTAAAAGTCACCATTTAGTCCAACCCATTTCTAACTAAGACTCCTCTCTATAACATGGCTGACAAATGGCCATCAGGTCTTTCTCTGAAGACCCATACTGCAAGGGACCCCCCCCCCCCCCCCCCGCTTCTGGAGACAGCCTACTGCATGGCAGAACAGTTTGTGTTGTCAGAAAGCCTTTGCTTAAATCAAGCCTAAATTTGCCCGTTTGAAATTTCCACTGATTAGTCCTGGTTCTACCTTCTGGGCTCAAGTACAGCAAGCTCTGTCCTCTTCCAAATAACAGATCTTCAAATCCAGCCTCAGACACTTACTGACTGGGTGACCCTGGGAAAGTCACTTAACCATGTTTACCACATTTTCATCATCTGTAAAATGAGCTGGAGAAGGAAATGTCAAAACCACCCAATATCTTTACCAAGAAAACCCAAAATTGGGTCATGAAGAGTTAGACACAACTGAAATGACCAAACAAGCCTTCCATAATCTAGTCCATCTGTATCTTTTCTAATTTTATTTCCCATTGCTCCCCAACACATAATATTCTCTCCAACCAGATAATATTCATATTTGTTTGTTTGTGACCTCCCAAGGAACTTCAAAAGGTCATCTCATCCTTGACAGGACCACTTTTAAGTTGCCCTAGAGGAATGAGAAGCTCTCTTTATAAAGACCTATCTATAGTAAAAGAGATTGTGCCCCTCTGGGAGGTGACCAATTTCAGCTTCAGGAAATGTGACTATCCAAATCCATATTGCTGTTCTCAAGAGAAAAAGGAGCTGGTTAAAATGCACTGGCTCCAGTATTTGAAGGCCATATTTAAGTCAACCTTCTTTCCTCTAGTGTCTAAAATCCATATTATTTCTGCGTTTCCCATCCCCTCAGAGGCTCATCTCTACACTCCTCCAATCTCTCCTTCTACTGTCCTTTAAGTTAAAGATCTTAGAATGGGGCTCACTCTATAGGAAAGCTAAGATGGGAATTCAGAGGGAAAAATAACTCATTTTAAGGGTTAGTCTAGATAACAGAGGATTCAAGTGGAGAGAGGCTGATTGTGGTCTTCAACTGTCAGGTATATTACTCCATAAGAAATGATTAATATGAAGAATTCAGAGAATCTTTTTTTGGAGGGGGAAGCCAGGGCAATTGGGGTTAAGTGACTTGCCCAAGGTCACACAGCTAGTAAGTGTGTCAAGTATCTGAGGCCGGATTTAAACTCAGATTTAAACTTCCTGACTCCAGGACTAGTGCTCTACTCACTTAACTATACCACCTAGCTGCCCCTAAATTCAGATAATCTTAAGAAAACTTACATGAACTGATACAGAATAGGGCAAGCAAAGGGAGGAAAACCCAACATAAAAGGATTGTAGTGATGCACATTAAAATAACTCTAAAACAAAGACATATACTGGGTAGCTGTAATGACCCATCTTGATCCTCAAAAAGGGATAAGGAAATGTACCTTCCTCCTTTCTTTAGAGAAGCAGGGGACTATAGATACAGGATGTTGGATATGATGTCAGATATGCATACTGGGTCCATTGGTTTTCTTAACTGCTTTTCTTCTTTGTTGTAAGGAAGGTTTGATGGTGGTAGTAGGGTGCTATATTCATAAATGACTATGGTGTAAAAAATTAGTAAAACATCATTTTTAAAGCAAACAAAAAAAGAGCTAAATTTATTCTGTTTGGATGGAGGCTACATAAAAAGGACTCATAAAAATGTATCTTCTTGGGGTCTTATAGATATGATCAATAAGAATGTAAACTGAAATGAAAGTGAAAAAACTATAGATTCATAAGGAAGACAGACGTTTTAATTATATCAAGAATTTTAACATATAAAGAGATAGATAGATAGATAGATAGATAGATAGATAGATAGATAGATAGATAGACAGACAGACAGACAGACAGACAGACAGGATAGATAGATAGACAGACAGACAGACAGACAGACAGACAGACAGACAGACAGACAGACAGACAGACAGACAGATAGATAGATAGATAGATAGATAGATAGATAGATAGATAGACAGGATAGATGGATGGATAGATAGATAGACAGATAGACAGACAGACAGACAGACAGGTAGATAGATAGATAGATAGATAGATAGATAGATAGATAGATAGATAGATAGATAGATAGATAGATAGATAGATAGATAGATAGATAGATAGATAGACAGGATAGATGGATGGATAGATAGACAGATAGATAGACAGACAGACAGACAGACAGGTAGATAGATAGATAGATAGATAGATAGATAGATAGATAGATAGATAGATAGATAGATAGATAGATAGATAATCTTAGAACAAGAGTTCTTAACCTAGGGAACATAAGCTTCTTTTTAATATGAATTTTGATAATGATATTTCAATAGAATTGATTGCCTTTGTATTCCTATGTATTTTATTTTATGCATTTAAAAACACTATTCTGAGGATTTTGTAGACTTTACTAGACTGCCAAAGAAGTTTATGATGCAAAATGAGGTTAAGAACTCCTGTCTTAAATAGTAAGTGAAATCTAGGAAGAAAAACATTAATGAAGATGCCCCAAAATTTAAGGGAGATAAGTCAGTAAAGGAATCAGCAATAAAATGCATGGCCTCAGATGTCTATATGGAAATTGATTTGTCAGTCAACAAGCATTTATTAGTCACCTATTATGTGCAAGGCACTGGGCTAGGCATTTGGAATGCAAAAACAGAAATTAAATAATACCTATTTTCAAGGAGCTTTCCTTCAAATGGGGGAGACAACAAGGACATATATGTATATGCAGAATGAATAGAAAAGAATAAATACAAAGTAGTTAAGTATGAGGTAGTTTGGGAGGGAGGTTACAAAGAGGGATCATGAAAGGCTTCCCATAGAGAGTAGTTCTTAAGCTGGTTCTTGAAGGGAAGGGGGATGCTAGAATTCAAAGATGGGGAGAGAGAACATTCAAAGCATGGGGTACCCCAGAAAAAAGGCACAGAGAGGGAAGATGGAGAGCCTTGTGTGAGAAACACAGAGAAGGCCAATTTGGCTGAATCATAGAGTTTGGGAAGAAATGTATTGTCCAATGAGGCAAAAAAGATAAGTCAGAGCCAGATCATGAAGGGCTTTAAAAGCTAAACAGAAGAATTTATATTTTATCCTAGAAGTAATAGGAAGACACTGGAGTTGGTTGAGTGACATGGGCAGATCTGCACTTAAGGAAAATGACTTTGGCAGCAGTGTGTAAAATGGACTGGAGTGGGGACAGACTTGAGGCAGGGAGACCAATTAGGAGTCTGTTACAATGATCTAGGAAAGAGGTGATGAGGGCCTGAACTATAGTGGCAATTATGTGAGTAGAGAGAAAGGGTCAGATGTGAGAGATGTTGGGGAGGTAGAAATAGCAAGATTTGATGACTGATTAGATGTGTGTGGTGAAAGAAGTGGAGAGTTGAGGGTGGCACTGAGCTTACAAACCTGGGAGACCAGGAGGATGCAGGTATCCTTGACAGAAACAGGGTGGCTTGAGAGTGGGGAGAGCTTGGGGAGATGGAGATAATTAGTTCTGTTTTGGACATGTGTTGGTGATGACTACAGAATGTGTAGTCTGAAATGTGTAGAAAGGAATAAAGTATGAGTGACAAGAAGGGGAAACTAGCAAAGCTAATGCAAAGAGAAAAATTCAGTCATACATATTGGTGAGATTTGATGGTATAGGACCTCAAACTGGAGATATACCTTAATCAGAAAAAAAAAAACAGGCTGACTTAAGGGGGTAGAGCAGAGTATCATAGTATGTTAAGAAGATATATTCAAATAAGGAAGTCTGGGAATCAGGGGGAGGAAGAACAGCAGATAGCAACTGGGTAAAGATTAACAGAGAACCGTTATCACAATGGCCCCAGCCATTGTCAGGTTCTAGGAACTAACTTTGGGACACCATCTATGTGAGGACTACTCAGGACCCTCCAGGTCCAACCAGACAAAATTAAGTGTATAGTATCAGAGCAATGCAAAAAGAAATTCGTCTAAAATGATATATAAGATATGTGCAATAATATTCAAGTGGTGAGTGCTCTTACTACCTTTCTCCCAAAGTACAACCTCCCAATCTTCAAGGGAATGTAGGTTGTGAAACCTCTGGGTTCCATTTCCCATCCCAGCTTTTTCCTAGGTGCCTAAGAACCATGTCAGGAGTGCTCAAATGCAGAATGAACTGTTGAGAAAAAGTAAGGATAACAAGGAGTGATTTTTTAAAGTTGTATTTGATAAAAAATGAGGATCAAAGAAGGGATAGAAATATTGCTTGGGTTGGATGGGATGAAATGGAAAGTATTGGCAGTGGAAAAGAGGAATGCTCACTCAACTTTTATATTATGTTTTCTCTGCCAAGGAAAATGATCTTTGGTCTGGAAAGGACAGAACAAAAAAAAGGCTAATTGGGAGTTGAACATAAAGGTTAAGCAGGGAGATATTAAGGAATTGCCTAGCCACCCTTGATGAAGGAAAGAAGGAAGAAGGGAAGGGAAGGGAAGGGAAGGGAAGGGAAGGGAAGGGAAGGGAAGGGAAGGGAAGGGAAGGGAAGGGAAGGGAAGGGAAGGGAAGGGAAGGG
>CM053622.1:24282648-24298363 GCA_028646595.1 Phalanger gymnotis
GCAAGACCCAAAACAGCAGAGACTAAAAGAGCAACACAAGAAAGAGAAAATGGGAAGGAGGAAGTGACAGAAACAGAGAGAGGGAATCAGACACAGGGGCTGATTGACAGCAGGAGGAGATGACAGGCCGCAGAGAGATGCAGAGCTTTGGGCAGCAGCAGGGAGAACTCTGAAAGCCACGAGGAAGCAGAGCCAGCCAGGTCAAGGGACAGGCCTGGCTGGGCTCGCCAGAAGCACCCGGGGCTAAGTGGGAATGGTGGGCTAGAGTCATTCCAAGCCCAGCTCCATGAAAGATTAATGGTAATAAGACTGTGTTAGATTGTCCCATTCATTACATTAACTTCTCTAATCTGCTAGTTCCCGGCAATCTTCCTCCATGGCCCTAGGCCCAGTTTCTTGGCTTCCTCAGTACCCTTTCTCTTTGTCTAAATGGGAATTTGTAGAGCTCGACTGGAAGCAACCTCAATGCCAAATAACCATCCCACAGCAGCCCCTAAAGCAGTAGCCTGGCATTCAAGGCTCCACCCACAACCCCTCCTTCTCACCTAAAGTTTCCCAACAAAGACCCCTCTGCAGTCCAGACTCATCTGCTCACAATCGGGTGGCCCCTTACTCTCCCCATGACTTCCACATCCCATTAGCTGAATCTTGCCTCCAAACTACAAGCTTTTATTTCTTTGGCAACAATAAAGCTTTGACAAATCTTTACAAATTGCTTTTCTCACAACAGCCCTGTAGGGTAGATCCTAAGGATGTCTTTCCTCCCATTGTAGAGATGAGGAAAGTGAGCCCGGGAGTGGAGCAGTGATTTGTCCAGTGTCTCACCGCTAGTCTATCACTGGGCTGGTTTAGCAAAAAGTAGTGGATCGCTGAACTTGGAGTCAATGACCCTGGGTTCCAATCGCAGCTTGATTATTTTGGTTGCTACAGCTAGAGTGGAAAGGAAGCTCAGAAGCCAATTCAGTAGGGAAAGCAGGGATTCTGTCCTTTTTGCATTTATAGCTCTGGGGCCTAACACAGAGAAGGCGCTTAATAAATGCTTGTTAAATCGAACCTAGCCTCTTCATTTTACAGATGAAAAAATGGAGTTTGTCCAGATCATTCTCCATTCTCAGGCCCCGCTCAGCCCTGCTGTTCCATTCCCTAAAGGCCTTCACAGCCACTAAAGGACACCACCAGCCTTTTAGTTGGGTGGCAAGGGTCAGAGACATCATTTGAACCCAGGCCCTCTGGCTCCAGACCCAGTGTTCTTTCCACTATGCCACATTGCCTCATTTTGAGAGGAGTCTATGGAACCTTGGACAACTGACTTCAGCATCTTGGAGCCTCAGTTTCCTCATCTGTAAAATGAGAGAATTAGATTATATGGTTTCAATGGGCTTTTTCATCTTAAACCCTAAAATCCTGTTATATTAAGCCTTCTACCCCCAAGTCTAATGTTCTTTCTATGGTGTCATACTTTCAATCATCTGTTAAATTAGAAGGAAGGTCCTTGAGGACAGGGACTGGGTTACCTATTTCTGTAATCTCCCCACTGAGCTATGGACTCATACATATTGGGACTGACTGGGCACCGGAGGGTCACCTTCTCTTCCTTTGGATCCTGCCTAGTGGACACCTGGCCAGTTCCTTCTTCCATGTCCTACTCCTCACCTTAATCCATTTCCCTCAGCCTGTGTCCAGTGTCTATGAACAAATAAAGTTACCTTTTCACAATAACTTCTTCTCCCTCTCTTTCCCAAGGTCCCTGCTTTCATTTGCCTTCCTAGACCCTCGCTCTCTTTCCCACAGCTCTCTGGGACTCAGCTACATCCCCTGAAAAGTGAGAGGGTGGGACTGGAGGTCCCTTCCAATGCTCTTAAAACCTCATCTTCTTGCCCTCTTCTCTCCTCCAGCAGGTCCCTCCCTCACTGCCCCCTCACTCACCATCTCCCTCTCTCCCCAGCTCAGCTCTGTTCTTTCCTGCCTCCCCCCACCAAGGATGGGGCTCACAGTCAGGAGCTCCAGGCTAGAGTTGGAGCCCACATTAACCAGCTTCATTAAGGCAGGTTTTGTGGGCTCTGTCAGCCAGGAGCCAGCATTCCATTTCCATTCCATCCACCTCATTGCTGGAATGAAGTGGAGGACCTGTCATACCTGTCACCAGACCTTGCTGGCACCTCTCTAACTCCCTGTGCCTTGCTTGGCCCTCCCCCTTCTCTTCTTTCTCCCTCAGAACCCACATTTTCTCTCTTCTCACCTTCCTTTCTCACACCCTCCTTTTTTCTCTCTCCTAAACATGCTTAATAAATGTTGAATTTCTCCCTTCTCTTCTCTTCCAGTCCTTTCCCTGCCTCTTCTTCCTCCTACTTCAATCCCAATCACTTTTCTTTCTCTTCCTGTCAGTTTTCTTCCTCTTCCTCACCTTCCCTTTCCCTATTTTCTCCTTTCTCTCTCTTTCCCTTCTGCCTCCCTTCTTCTCCCTCTCCTCTCCCTTCCCTCTCTCTATTTCCTTCTCACTTCTTTTTCTCCCCTTCTCTTTCTCCTCCCCCTTCTTTCCCCTTTCTCTCTTTCCTCCCCCTTTCTCCCCCTTTTCTTTCTCTTCTCTCTCTCCCTCTCTCTCTACCTCTCTATCTCCTCTCCCTCTCCCTTTCTATCTCTCCTCCCCCTTCTGTCTCTCCCTCCACTCTGTCTCTCTCCTCCCCTCTTCCTCTCTCTTATCCTTCCTCTTTCTCTACCAGCCTTCTCCTTTCTCTTCTTCTCTCTCTTATCCCTCTCTTTTCTCTCTCATCTTGCCCTTCCTCTCATTCTCCCTGTCTTTTTTTTTCTTTTTCTCTCACTCTTACTTATCCTCTTCTTTCTCTTTCCTTCCTTCTCCATCCTCACTCCATACCCTCATCCCTTGCTTTCTCTTCCACCACCAGCCCCATTTCTTTTCTGTCTGCTCCTCACTGGTTCTCTCTCTGTCTTCGTTGCTTGCTCTCTCTCCTGCCTCGCTTCTCTCCCCCACTCTCTCTCTCCTCCCTTCCACACCTCTCCCATTGTCCAGCAGCCCCTGTCATCTTTCAATTAAGAGTCTTCCCAGCTCCCCACCCCCACCCCTTCCCCACTGTGACGTGGCCTGGCACTGGGGACGAGATTTGGTATGCAGGATCTGGAAGGCTCCCAGCCACTCCTGGCGGCTAATTTGCTGATTGGAAAACCTTCCAGATAAGGGGCTGGGGATGGAGAAGAGGGAGCCAGGGGGAGGAGGATGGGAAAGAGAGGGTGGGGGAAGGCAGGGTCCGAGAAAAAGGAAGGGAGTTTCTCAAACTGAGACACTTAATACCAAGCATGTGGCCATATATTATTTTAATAAACCCGGCACATCGGGCCCTCACGACAGCTGCTGTTCCCCTTCCCTCATCCTGTGGATCTCATTTATTCCTCATTAGCAAAATCACCTGTTTGTCAAATAGGGCCAGCTCTGTAAGACATTAAATTGTGCTGAAGCGGACAGGGGCTTAGGGAGCGAGGGAGGGCAGCCAGGAGGAAGAGAAGGGAAGGGAAGAGGGAAAGGGAGGGAGAAGGGAAGGGACTGAGAGGTGCAAGGGAAGTATTCCAGGAGCCAGGACTGCCCAGCTTGTGACAGCAACCAAACCCCAGAGCCCCACTGGGAGCAGCCTGGAGGGCCATGATAAATGCTTAGTATCTTAGGAAGAGAAAGGAGGGAAGGGTGACTTTTTTCCTTTGCAATCAGAGACTCTCCCCCTGCTTGGGGACTAAGTTTCTAACACTGCAAGTGGCACCAGATGGTGAGGGCCCAAAGCAGTGATTGGCCGAGCAGGTTGGTCACCGGACCAGGGATGGCCTCGCTTCTCCCATCTCAGTCTCCACCACTGCCACTGAGAGGTGGTTTCCAATTGGAAGTATTTCCTGCAAAAATAGGGAAGCTCAGCTGCATTTCTCCAACTAGTCAGAGCTAGACTGGGAAGACTTCAGTATGGAGAGAATCATAGGATGTCAAAGCTGAGAAGGGCCTTAGAACAGGGAATGTCTGGGCTGGGAGGAGTCTCAGAACAGTCAGAATGTGGAGGGAACTTAGAACAGGGAATGTTTGGGCTGGGAGGAGCCTTAGAACAGTCAGAATGTGGAGGGAACTTAGAACAGGGAATGTCAGAATTGGGAGGGACTTTAGAACAGGGGATGTCAGAGCTGGGAGGGGCCTTAGAACAGAGAATGTCTGGGTTGGGAAGAGCCTTAGAACAGTCAGAATTTGGAGGGACCTTAGAACAGGGGATATCAGAATTAGGAGGGACCTTAGAACAGGGAATGTCAGAATTAGGAGGGACCTCAGAAGAGGGAATGTCAGAATTGGAAGAGACCTTAGAACAGAGAATGTCAGAGCTGGGAAGGGCCTTAGAGAACAAGCATAATGTAATGGAAAGAAAATTAAATTTTGTGTCAGAAAACCTGGGTTCAGTTCTAGCTCTTCAATTTATAATTTGTGTGGCTTTGAGCAGGACCTCAGTTCCTTCATCTGTCAAATGTTGGGGGGGAAAGGTTGGATTCAATGACCTCTGAGATTCCAGAGTTTTACATCTCTGATCCTATGAACATGCAACCAGGCTGCTTCCTCACAAATACTACATCTGACATTGGTAGTCTAGTCCTGATGCCTGCCTTATACATACAGTTCTTCTGAATAAGACACAACAATGACCCAGACTCTGGCAACTAAGAAGAAGAGGAAGGAAGGAAGCATAAGGAAGGAAGGAAGGAAGGAAGGAAGGAAGGAAGGAAGGAAGGAAGGAACTTTTGCTGGTGACTTTGGGTCCTGGTTAGGATGCCATTTGGAGCCCATATTTTCCTTTACTCTGAGGACCATAGACCTCCAAGTTGCTCCAAATGCCTTATAGTATAAAAGGAACTTTGAAATCAGAAGGCCTGAGTTCAAATCCTAACTCTTGTACTTCCTACCTATGTCACCTTGGGCAAGTTAATCTTTCCAGACCCCAGTTTCCTCTTCCTCTATAAAGAGAGGGTGTTACATTAGATAGGAGGTTCTAAACCTGGGTCCACAAACTTGATTTTCTAATATTTTGATCACTGTATTTCAATACCATTGGTTTTCTTCATAATTCTATTTATTTTGTGCATTTAAAAATATGATTCTGGGAAGTCCATAGGCTTCACCAGACTACCATATGAGTCCAGGACACAAAAAAGTTTAGAAGCCCTTCTTACATGGCCAAGGTTCTTCTAGCTCTAAATCCTCCAATTTTGTTGAAGACAGATGGAATTCTTCCAGTTTTGTGGCTAGAAAAACTAAGGCATGATGGGAAGTGCCATGGAAACTAGAGGGCAATTCCAAAATCTGACTCCAAGACTTGTTTGTCCTCCACATCACCATTGCCATCCCCACCAAGGGAAAGTGAACATAAATGCTGAAGATACTTTTATCCAGGGAGAACTAGCTCTTCATTCTGAAAAAAAAAAAAAGACTTTGACTGAGATATCCCAAGGTCCAAGGGAGTTTGGCATGAGTTAGAGCATCTATGAGAAAAAGGAATGAGACCCTATAGTAACAAAAAGGCCATGGGTCTGGGTTCCAGAATTAGCTCTGCCACATACTTTCTGCGTGACCCTGAACAAACTACTTAACCCCAATTTCATCATTTTTGAAAAGGGAAGGACACTGCTTGTCCCCTTGTCTTATCTCAGAGATCTGTTGTTTTTGAGGACCTCAATCAAGCAATAAGCATTTATTAAACACCTACTGTTTGCCAGGCCCTGTGCTAGGAGCTGTGGATATAAAAATACCTAATTAAACAGTCTCTTTCCTCAAGCAGATTCATTCTTATTTTTTTCCTTTGATATTTATTGATATCCTTTGTTTTTATTTTGCCTCTATTTCCAAATGTATCCATGTCCTCTCCCCTCCCAAAAATGCCATCTCTTTTAACAAAGAATAAAAAGAGTTGGAGATAAGGGAAGTAGAGAAGCACTTCAGCAGAAATGACCAATAATTATACTTAGACTGGCAGCTTATTCAAGGTTCCACACTCATGTTCTGCCACCTCTGCAAACATGGGAAGGAGGTTCATTTTCTTTGCTCTTCTTAAGGGTCAAGCAGTTTACATTCTAATGGGGTAAACAACATTAGATTGTAAACTCTTTGACAGCAGGGATTCCTTTGCCTCTTTTGTAGCTTCAGTTCTTAGCATAGTGCCTGGCACATAGTAGGTGCTTAATAAATGTTGATTAATTGGCTGGAAACAACATCTCTCCAGGAATAAGATGCAGAAAAGAGGAAATAGTATCTTTTCTGGAGTAGGGATGTGGATTTTTTGGAATAGGCAGATATGGCATAGAGGAAAAATGGAAGATAACTTCAGAGGGGAGGGCTCTAGCAGCCGGGTAAAGTCCACTTGAAGAAACTGGTATTTGAGCTGAATCTTGAAGGCAGCCAAGAATTCCGAGAGACAGAGGTGATGAAGCGCAGTGCATTGCAGGTGTGGGGGCAGCCAGTGCAGAGCATAGAAATGGGAGATGGCGTACTAACCAGTGAGTTGGCTGGAATGACCGGACCATGGAGTGGGTAGAAGAAAATAAAATCTAGAATGATTGGAAAGATGGTAGGAGGAGCTTTCAGTGTCAAACAGGGAAGTTTATACTTAATCCTAAAGGCAATAGGAAACTCCAGGAGTTTATTGAGTAGTGGGGTAATACGGTCACACCTGCATTTTAGGAAGATCATGTTGGTGGCTGTATGGAGAATGGCTTGGAGTGGGGACAGCATTTAGTTAGCCTTTAAAAGCTATAGAAATGTGAGCTCATCAGGTTTGTGCACCAGGCTAAGGAGGTCAAGGTCATAGGTTCATTCCCCACATGGCCCAGTTACTGTTGCTCTATTCTACCCCAAATGGTTATTAAGTGCCTGATTGATAATAAGGACGACCCAGTACTAAGTGGATTACGGTAATTAAAAGAAACACTAATGTGATTTTAAGTTGCTCTAAGTAAAGCATATATAGTACCCAGGAATAGAGGGGTAACAGTCCCATTGTCAGATCCTATCAGTTGTATTGTGTTCATTTCTGGAATTCACAGTTTAAGACATTGTTGGGCTAGAAAAATTCCAGAGGCTGGCAATCAAGATGGTACAGGATCTTGGGATTATGCCATATAGTTATTGTGCCATATAGTTTCTTGAGCTAAGAGTGTTTAGCCTAGAGGAGAGAAGACTTGGCATGGGGGTAGACATGAAAACTGTCTTCAGATATTTGAAGGGCTGTCATATGGAAGAGTATATGAGATGTCTACTTGGCTTCAGAAGGCTGGATCAGGAGCAAAGAGCAGAAAGTGACAAATTTTGTTTCTTTCTTTCTTTGTATTCCCTGATGTTTAACATGGTTCTTGGCACATAATAATTGCTAATGATAGCTAACATTTACATAGTACCTACCAAGTGCTTTACAGTTAATTACCTCATTTGATCCTCACAACAACACTGGGAGGTAGATGCTATTATTAACTCCATTTTACAGTTGAGGGAACGGAGGCAGAAATCAGTTAAGTGACTTGTTCAGAGTCATACATCCAGTAAGCATCGAAGGCCAAATTTAAACTCAGATCTTCCTGACTCCAGGCCCAGCATTCTATCTACTGCACCTCCTAGCTGCCTACCTAGCAAGTGCTTAGCAGATGCTTGTTGACTTGATTCTAAGGTCCCTTTCAACTCTAAATCTATTGTTTAATGAACACATCCCTAGCTAACAGACTTTGGCTACAGCGTCCTAAAGAATAAAATATGACTGTCAGGGAGGAATGAGGAAAAACAGGATCCCTCCCTCTTTCATGGTCATGACAATCTCTCTTACGTGTTGTCTAGAGCCAGGGAACTTAAATGGGTGAGCCCATACTGGCCATCTGGCTACCTTCTACTCCCCTTTTATATTTCCTCTTCTTGGGGAAATAGGTCTTCAGTATCTGCAGCAGTAGAAGCAGACTGACAGTGAGGAAAATCAGCCTCAGAGAGAGGCCACAGAAAGAAGATCTTACCTAGCACGGGATCAGACTGTGCTCAGTGGAGGTGAAATAGAAAATGGCTAATTAGCAGCCTTGCAAAAACTGTTTATGTCCCAAGGAGGCTTAAATATTAGCCTCCCAATAGATTATACTAACAGTGATGAGTTAATCATTTTGTAATACAAACTATGATCCTTTTAGAAAGCTTAGTGATCCTTCTCCAATGCCCGGCATACAGTAAGGGCTTAATAAATACTTGTTGCCAACTGTGTGGAAATCAACTACCTGTTTCATACCTGATTCATGTTTGTACATTAGATACCTTTTTACTGATTCCCCTTTTAGGGTGTAAGGGGTGGGGAGAGGACTGATTCGTGAGGGCCCAGTCCTGGGAGGATTCACAATATATTTTGCCTACTCGTGACTCAGATAGGTGGTAGGGGTGGGGAGGGAAATGTGGCGAACCTGCTTATGGACATTCATGATGACCTATAGTGAAAGGCTCTGTCCCAGATTCAGAGCATGAGCAGATATTCTAGGACTGTTCCATGAAGGCATACTGTATGTCTTATAAAAAAAGAATTTTAATTGGTAAAACTGAGTGTGCATTTTTAAAATAATGTAAGACTGAGCATGCATTTTAAAAATAGTGCAAAACTGAGCATGCATTTTCAAAACAGTGCAAAATTGAGTGTGCATTTTAAAAATAGTGCAAAACTGAACGTGCACTTTTTAAATAGTGTAAGACTGAGCATGCGTTTTTTAAATAGTGCAAGACTTTGCATTTTTTAAATAGTGCAAAATTGAGTGTGCATTTTTAAAATAGTGCTCTCTCTTTCCTGGTGAGAATTAAAGAAAGAACAGCTAGGTGGAGAAAAAAGGCAATACCATCTCCTCTCAACACCAGGGTAGGCCGATGCTCAGGAACACATGATAACTTCTGCATCTTTGTCTCTTTGTTTTTGTTCGTTTCTGCTCTTAAAGTAAATGAGTGGCAAAACAGAATCGAGCAGCCCTGCAATCTTGTGAGATTCCAAAGGTCGGAGTAGCCACCAAAGGTCCAGTGATGGGAGTCCATGGCATAGACTGCCATAGCCACAGCAACTGAGATTGGTGAGGAGCCAGTGTGGACCTGAGGAGCAACAACTTTCATGGCTAAGCCCAGCAATGAACTCTGAGACAGTCTTACAGGCAAAGAAGCATTGGCTGTAACAAATCCAGAAGTGAATTTGGTGGAAGTTAATGCTTAATAGCAACCACTTTAAGTTCCAAGCCCAGTCTCTCCCAGCCAGTCTGGAGATAATCACAGGTTGGGATAAATGATCCATAATGGCCCTCCCAGCTTTGACATTCCCTGTTCTGAGGCCCCTCCTAGCTTTGATATTCCCTGTCCTAAGGCCCCTCCCAGCTCCAGTCATAGGCCCACAAAAAACAAAGACCGTATTGCTCAGTGTGCTTCACATGAGCCTGTGCCAATGACTGTAACATTCTCTTTTCTAAAGCTTTTCCCAACTCTGACTTTCTTCTAAGTTGTAAGGTACAACTTAACACAGTAGAATGAACACTAAACTTATAGTTAGAGGACCAGATTTCATTTCTTTGAGCAAACCACTTTCCCTGTCAGGGTTGAGTTTCCTCGTCTATAAAATGAGGGAGCTGTCCTAGATGACCTCTTCTGTCCCCCTCTGATCTATTTCTCTGCTCTTCTGATCCCTCCCTGCTCTCATATTCTATGTTCTAGGAGTCCTCCCACCTATGCTACTTTATGTTCTGAGATCCTCCCCACTCTTTTATTCTAACAATGCAGAATATGAGGGCTAGAAGAAACCTCAGAGTCTGTTTATTCCAGACTATAACTGAATAAAAATCTTCTTTACAACTTACCTGGTCACATAGGCTCAGCCTGAAGGCCTCAAATGAGACAGAATCTACCATCTCCTGAAACTGCCTCTTATACCTTTGGATAGCTCTAAGTGTTAGGAAGTTTGTTTTCCCCTGACATCAAGATCAAGTTTGCCTCTTAGCAGCTTCTATTTCTTTCTTCCAGTTCTGCCTTCTGAGGTGAAACAGAAGAAGTCTAATGCCTCATCCAAATAACAGCCCTTTCCATTCTTCAAGACATTTGTCATGCTCCCTCTGAATCTTCTCTTCTCCAGGCTAAACATCCCCAATTTTTTCGGCTGATTCTCAGATGCTCTAATCTTGAAAGGACCTTCACAGTTTACCCTGCTCTGGATATT
Source organism: Phalanger gymnotis (assembly GCA_028646595.1). Classification (NCBI taxonomy): domain Eukaryota; kingdom Metazoa; phylum Chordata; class Mammalia; order Diprotodontia; family Phalangeridae; genus Phalanger; species Phalanger gymnotis. The sequence continues at coordinate 24,292,878 of CM053622.1, forward strand.
CTCCAACTTATCATTAATTTTCATAGACTGTTGTATCCAGAAATAAATACGGTGCTCTTGATGAGGCTCTGAACAAGGAAGAGTAGAATAGGTCTATAGCCTCTTTATTCCTGGGAATATGTATCTCAAGGATGTCCAGGGTCATGTTAGTTATTTTGGCTATATAGTCTCACTGCTGATATATCTTGTGAACTTGCAGACCACTAAGACTTCCAGATCTTTTTCAAACAAACTGGTCCCCCATCTTGTATTTGTTGAGTCGATTGTTTTGAACCTGAGTGTAAGACTTTAAGCTTTTCTCCAGTATATTTCATCTAGAACTCAATCCATTTTTTAAACTTGTCAAGATCCTTTTGGGATCCTGGACTCTACCATCCAGTATGTTAGCTATTTCTCCCAGTTTTGTGTCATCTGCAAATTTCATAAGGATTCCATCTAGCCCTTTATCCAAATCATTGATAAAAATGGTCAAAATTTTAAGGCTGAGCCAAAATCTCTGAGGAATGCCACAGGAGACTCTTTGAGTCAACAAAACACCATAATAATTACTCCAATTTTTTATGTGAAAATTTTTATACTTTATTTTTCCAATTATGTGTAAAAAATTTTTATTATTTGTTTTTTAAATTTGTATTTTCAAAACCTCTCCCAACCTCCCTTCCTCCCTCCCCTCCTCTCTCCTTGAGAAGGCAAGCAATTTGACATAGATTATACATATGCAGTAATGCAAAACATATTAATGACTACTCTTTGAATCAAACCACACACACACCACACACACACACACACACACACACACACACACACACACTTAATGAAACCACAAGTCAGGATCAAAGAAAAATAAGAAGAATAAATCAATTCAATTTAATGAATATGTATTAAGCACCTACCATTGTACAATACGTTTTACTAGGTGCTAAGAAAACAAAGGCAAGAATCAATTAATCTGTCAGGAAACACCTATTAAGCATCTACAGTGACCCAGCCCCTATGCCAGGTGCTGGGGTACAAACACAAAAAGCAAAACTGTCCCTGGCCTCAAGGAGCTTCCATTCTGCTGGATTATTTTAAAAAATCAAAAAAGAGTTAGACTGGATGACCTGAGGTTTCTTCTAGCTCTAAACCTATGATCTAAAATACATTGCTCTGCTCCAAGACTCGGTCAGCAAAGGGGGGAGCAGGAGGAGGAACAGCAGCTGGGAGAATCACCTGCATAAGGTTGGATGAGTGCAGAACAGTAGAAGGAACACGTGTTTGTGTTACATTGACATCTGAATGGAGCCATCAGCAGAAAAGCCCATTCTCCTGGCCTCAGATCTCTTCCACTTGCCTCATTTCTTCATGCCTAGCCCAGCCTAGTTTTTCTGGAGCTTTTGCCCTATCTCTTCAGCAGTAGTTTGACATGCATGATGCTGTTTTCTCCATGGGAAGCTCATTCACCACTGTTCCTTCTGGGTCTCCACCACCTACCAGCTCAAACCAGAAATCTGTTTGTAACCTCACCCTTGGATGCTAAGTAAGTTAACATCACCACTTCCTTCCTCTTTTACCCTGGCCTTATTCTTTCTCCTTAGCTCAGCTCTCCCTTCTGCCTTCTCTCTCTCTCTCTCTTTTCCTCTCCTTCTCTCTGTCTGTGTCTGTCTGTCTCTCTCTGTCTTTTTCTCTGTCTGTCTCTGTCTCCATCTCTCTATCTCTGTGTGTGTGTCTCTATCTCTCTGTCTCTGTCTGTGTGTGTCTGTCTGTCTGTCTCTCTCTCTCTGTCTCTCTGTGTCTATGTCTGTGTGTGTGTCTGTCTGTCTCTCTCTGTGTCTCTCTGTCACTCTGCATCTGTCTGTCTGTCTCTCTCTATCTCTGTGTATGTATGTCTCTCTCTATCTCTTTCTGTCTTTTTCTTTGTCTGTCTTTGTCTCTATCTCTCTCTGTCTTTCTGTCTCTCTCTTCCCTCAGTTGCTTTTCTGTGTCTCTATTTCTTTCTTTCTTTCACCTCCTCTGCTTTTTCTTATTGACTATGTTCTCATTAATGGTCTCTCTCCCCATTCTTTCTTTCCATCCTCTCACTGTCTTTCTCTCTCTTTGCCTTTCTATCTTTGTCTGTCTGTTTGCCCCCACCTCTGGCTCACAAAAGGGCTCTTATCCACCCATCATGCACTTTATGTTCCCCTTGTTAAAAATGAAAATGCATTTATATATAAATTTGTATATAGAGAGAGAATTATGAAGAGATTATCCAGTGTCTATGCTGGCAGTGACCTTAGAGACCATATACTACAGCCTCCTCATTTTCCAAATGGAGAGAATAGAAAGGCCTTGTCCAGGTTTACACAGAGAGTCAGGAACATTGAGATCTGAACCTAGACTTCCTGACTCCCTCTTAAGCCAGTCAGTTACATAGCACTTACTAAAAATCTACAATGTTCCAGATACTGTGTTAAGCTCTGGGGATACCAAAAAAAGGCAAAAGATGGTCCTTGTTCACAAGGAAATCAGAGTCTATTGGGGGAAATAACATGCAAACAACTACATACAAACAAGCTATAGACGGGATAAGTGGGAGCTAATCGACAGAGGGAAGGGTTTAGCCCCAGTGGAGAGAAGCCTACCCAGGAAATACGAGCATTGGCAATCCTATTCTCTCCCAACTCCCAAGACTTAGAACATTCTCACTTAAGGGAGAAAGGAATTAAACCAGTGCCTCAATCTCCCCATCTGTAAACAGAGAGGCACTATGTTGGTCTCAAAGTGAGGCAACTAAGTGAATTAAAAGTTGAAAAGGCATATCTCACCTAATGTTTCCTGGATCGATGAGGAATCAGAGTCAATCAATCAAATGACTAGCACTTATTAAGGATCCCTTCTGTGGCAAGCACTCTACAAAATACTGAGAATGTGAACACACAAAGGAAAATGACCTCAAGGAGGTTATATTCTATCAAGGGAGGCAGGTGCAAATACACAAGTAAATTAAAAATAAGAATAAATAAAATCATAAATACAAGATAGACAAGCAGGAAGGACGCTAGCAGTTGGAGAGATCAGGAAAGACTTGACCAAGAATGTAGAACTCGATATGAATTACGAAGCAAGAGAAAGAGAGAAGACAGAGGTGAAGAAGGAATACACTCCAGACAAGGGAGGGTGGGGGCAATTTGAACAATAGCCTAGAGATGAAGAATGGTCAGAGGAGGCCAGTTTGGTTGGACCAGAGAGTACAGGGAGGGGAGTCATTTGGGGCCAGGTTGTGACAGGCTTTAAAAGCCAAACAGAGGAGTTTATATCTTATCCTAGGGGCAATGGAGAGCCAGTGGAGTTTATGGAGTCAAACAGCAACAATCGCAGACCTGTGCCTAAGGAAAATTGCTTTGGCAGGTACATGAAAGATGAATTGGAGAGGGTAGCATCTTGAGGCAGGGAGATGATTAGGAAGCGACTGCAGTGGTTGAGGTGAGCGCTGACGTGGGCCTGAACTAAGGTGTCAGTTGTGTGAGAAAAGAGAAGGATGCTGTGGAGGTCAAAACCACAAGATATGGCAGCTGGTTGGATGTTTATGTGGGATGAGGAGGGTAAGGATAATGCTGAAGATACAAACCTAGGAGACTGGAAGAAAGGCGGTACCCTAGACATAAAAAGGGAAGTTTGGAAGAAGGAAGCATTGGGGGGAAGGGGATAATGAGTTCAATTTAGGGACATAAATTAGTTTGGCACAATGACTGATAACTCAGATCTCTATAACATTTCATGCTTTACAAAAGTGTTTTATCACAACACGAGGTGGGAAGTGTTGGTATCACTGTGACAATTCAACAGGTAGGAAAACTAAGGATCTGAAACTGAAGTGACTTGCCCAAGTTCACTTAGCCATTAAGTAAGAAAACTATGTCATTGAATTTACAAAAGTGCTATAGGCTATTTGATTGTAAGCTCCTTGAAAGCAGGAAATAGCTTATTAGCTTGGATTCCCAACCCCGGCACTTAGCCTAGTAACTGATACATAATAAATGCCTTATCTGGACCTAGAGAAGAGTTTGTGCTATCACAACAGCATGGGAAAGACAAAGATATTTGAAAGTCTTAAAAACTCTGATCAAAACGATGAGTAGCCATGATTCCAAAGGACTGACAAGGAAGCTTGACAAATAGGTGATGAATTCAGGGTACATCGTAAGACATTTTTTAGATGTGGCCAAGGGGGGAATTTGTTTTGCCTGAATATGCCTATTTATTACAAAGCGCTTTGAGTGTTTGGCTGTTTCCATCAGGGAAAGTGGGGGAAGGAAAAAGAGACATTAGATTGTTAAGTTAAATTTTAAAATAAAGTAAAATTGTTAAAATATACGTTAACTTTCTATGTACATTATCTCATTGGAGCCTCACAAGAATTCCTGTGGAAGCAGATATTGCATTATTAGCCCAGTTTTGCAGATGGGAAAACTGAGACTCAGGGACATTGTGACACACTCAATAATGCCCGGATCTCCTGAGTTCAGAGCCAATACCTTTTTCCGCTAAATCTTGTAATTTCTCACCTTCCACCCAAGGAAGGATATGAGAATAAAGTTTCGTGCCTGGTTGGGGGGCGGGGTAGGAGGGAGAATAGGAGGTCGATGTGATCACCTTTGGAGCTGCCCATTTCCTAGTGGGCTGGTACAGACACAAAAGCTGCTTAGTAAAAGCTTTGCCTTGCATAGGTTGCCATAGGTCGGCTGTCCTTCACCTAGGTGCGGACTAGCCCCCCACTTCTGAGACCAGTACCGCCTTGCCCAAGGTCACGGTTGTCATTGTAGGCAGACCTGGGGATAGAACATCCTGACTATTTCTGAAAACCCCTGCTCTTGGATCCGGTGGCTTTTTCCCCACTGCAGCCCCCTGCTCCAGGCTCCAGCCCCTCTAGCCTGACGTTTTCTCAAACAAGGAGAGAATGAAGAGCTTTCTGTCCAAACCAGAAGAAAAACAAGCCGCCACCTCCTTCCATTCCCCGCTAAAGAAATGATGGATTTCTGTTATTGTTGCTTCTGAAATCACTACCCAGGGAGATAGATCAAGGCACACTTCGCAGGGTGGAGAGCTCAGCAGTATCGCAGCAAACAGAAACATGGATCTCTACCGGGGGCGGATTCTTTGTTTTAATCTGCTCCTTTTCTCTTCCCTCCCTCCCTAATCCAGATTTGGGGGCTTCGTCAGAGGTGGGCAAACTCAGAACCAGGAGCAGAGGAGCCCTGATAGTTTGACTGGAGGTTATCAGAGAAGAACTATAGGTCAAAAGGGGGAAGAATCTCGCACCAGAACTTGGAGGGCCTTAGAACAGGGGATGTCAGAGCTGGGAGGGGCCTTAGAACAGGGGATGTCAGAGCTGGGAGGGGCCTTAGAACAGGGGATGTCAGAGCTGGGAGGGGCCTTAGAACAGGGGATGTTAGAGCTGGGAGGGGCCTTAGAACAGGGGATGTCAGAGCTGGGAGGGGCCTTAGAACAAGGGATGTCAGAGCTGG
>CM053622.1:24298463-24310727 GCA_028646595.1 Phalanger gymnotis
AACAAGGAATATCAGGCTGGAAGGGGCCTTAGAACAGAGGATGTCAGAGCTTGGAGGGACCTCAGAAAAGGGAATGTCAGGGCTGGTGGGCCTTAGAACAGAGAAAGTCAGAGCTACAAAGGGACTATGGAACATAAAATAATAGAGAACAGTGAGAGAGACCTGATAAAGCACTGATCACTCTCAGGACCCTTAGGGCAAGAGTGTGCATATGCCCACGTGATGTGTCAGCTGAATATTCCATTTAATTTTTAAATATTTTTTTGCTGGTATACTTTCAGGCTCTCTCTTCCTGGGCTCTGGAAGGTACTAGAGTTTGCCTACCTGTCTGCTACTCTAACTACTGTGAGGCCCAGGTGCCAATTTCTCCAAAATCCTCTAACAGGTAGAAAAATGTCTAAATCCCAGCTGGTGCCTCCAATTGCTTGTAGTGCAGACCAAGAAAGCAGACCCTTTTCTCACCCTGTTTGGAGTGAGAGGATCTGGGTTCCAATCCTCTCTGACACATCTCATCGGCAGGACCTTAGATGAGTCACTTAACCAACTGGAACTTAGCTTCCTCTGCTGTAAAATACTGACCTAGAAGTCCTGTGAGGTCCTTCCTGGCAGTACACACAAACACAGACATGGAGCTAGTCATACAAAGCTAGTGTATACTAAGTGCCAAGTGGAGAAAGAGGCCAAGGGAGGGAGAGATCACTGAGGGTGACCATAGTAATAGCAGGCTCTGCAGAGGCAGTGGGATGGAGCTGTGCCTTGAAGTAAGATTTGGACAGTTAGAGAGGGCGGAGGGCTCTGCAGGAGCCTCAAATGATCACAGCTCACATTTCTATGTCATTTCACAGCAGACAACATCCTTCTCTCACTACAACTGGGTGATGTCTAGGGTCCAAGGGACCCTAGAGACAGGTAAGGAAACTGAGTCTCAGAGGAGTGAAATGATTTGCCTTGGATCATATAGCTAGTACATAGCAAGCAGAGCGAGGGGTAGATAGACAGACAGGTGGACAGATAGAGACAGACAGATAGACAGACATAGACAGGTAGGTAGGTAGCTAGCTAGACAGACGGACAGGCAGACAGACAGATAGATGGACAGACAGATAGACACACAGGTAGACAGAGACAGACAGACATAGGTGGATAGACAAACAGACACAGGTAGATGGATAGATAAATAGATAGATAGATAGATAGATAGATAGATAGATAGATAGATAGACAGACAGACAGAAGGGTGGATAGATAACTGTTTTCCACTTGGTTTCTTTTGTAATCTTACATATTTTATTTTATATATTTAAAAACCTTATGCTGAGAAAGGGTCCCTAGACTTCACCAGGCTGCTAAGGAGGATTGGTGACACAAAACCCCTGCTCTAAGCTATTCTCTCTCAAAGAAAGTTTTGAAAGGCATCAAGTGGGTGGGACCAGTGAGAAGCCCAAGCTAACTGAACAAGATGATCTGCAAAAAAGAGCATTTATGGGGGAGAAAGGTAGCTTCAGCTCAGACTGGGGTAGCCCTGGGATAAAAACACAGACTCGTTAATTTGTGCATCTCTACTTGTATAATAGGATACAAATACATTTCTAGAGAATTTTTTTTACTGGAAAACAATGTACTTCTCTCCCCTAACCAAAAAGAAAAAAAAATCTGATTGAATATTCAGCTGGTCCATCACACGGGCACATGCACACCCTTGCTGTACGGGGACCCTCTAGTGAGTAATCTCCCCTTCATATATATCCCAGCATCCTCCTGCCAGGCACACTCCAACTCGCCACCACTTGAATTACCACCAAAGGATTATGGGACCCATGGCCATTAATCTAGGTGACAAACAGGACTCAGAAGGAATATTTGCACCCCGAAATTGAAAAGATTAGGCCATATTTGTCAAGGATTGGTAGGGCTTTATCGTCTCCACAGCAGATGCTGTTAAATATTCATGAGCTGCATAAGTGGGAGAAACCCTAGCTAGACCTGATGACTTTCAGCTGCGGAGGGAGTGGGAAGGGTGGGGGGGGCAGGGATGAAAGGGGGATGGGGAGGGAGATTTATCTAAACTCTGTGAAGGATGAAAGGTACAAGGTAGCAGGTTCTGTTACTCCTGCACCCACCGGACATGGGGAAAGGAGATGAACCCAGTGGGGAAACACCCCCTGCCCCTTGAAGCCTGGGGCTCCCTCCAAAGCTAGAGCAAGTATAGAGCTGAGTAGGACTTGGGGTCTGAAAGGAGAGATAGGTAATGTTGGTTTCTTCTTGAAGTCCCTGGGCTAGGCCAGAATGATTAATGGGGATGGAAGCCAGGACCAAGAAGGAAAGGTTTCCTCTCCTGGGATCTAGAAATAGATCAGGGATGGTTCCCTAGGACACAGGAGGGAAGGTGAATTCTACCTTCAGATGCTTACTTGCTGGGCAAGCCCCTTCACCACTGTGAATTTTAGTCTTCTCATCTATAAAAAAGTGTAAGAATACCTCTATCACTTACCTCATAAGCTTACTATAAAGATTAAAGAGGAAAATGTATGTTCACACAGACTTTGAGGTGACTACTCCAATTCCAACTCACACTAACCAGTTGGGTCCCTGGAGCATGGCTATTAAGTGCCATGAGAACTCTAGGGGTAGCCTTAAGGATTTAGGGGCTGTCTTTCTAATACTATATGGTTTTCGAGCCCCCACCAGTGTGTTTCCGGCTACGATGGTTATAGGTGGCACATCAATTAGCCAGACTTAAAGCAGTTTTTAGAAAGGTACCTTTTATTAAAGTAGCACACTAAAAAAAAAAACCCCATCATTACATATGCTTAGTGCTTTGCAAACCATAAAGTCCTATAGACATTTCAGTTACTATTATTCTGCATTCTACATCTAGAGCTAAGATGGTTTGTAGAGTTAGAGGTAGAAGGTACCTTAGAAGTCTAGTCATAGGCTCACTAATCCAAAGCAGGAAGAGCCATCTATGATCATTGAATCCAACCATCTCATTTTACAGATGAGGAAACTGAGGCCCAGAAATGTGAAGAGTTCACACATCTAATAAGTGACAAAGTTGGAGGGATTGAACTAGATGATGCTCTGGATCTATGAGCCTTCCTCTCTCACATCTCATGCTATGGGTGGCTGCTTAATCTGCCTATGTGTAAGGTCACCCACAGAATTCGTAATAGGGTTGACTTCTGTTGTTAGGTGAGGCCTAAGATAGTCACAAACATCAAGTGTGACCAATATTCATGTATATTATCCAACCCACCCACTCACCTTGAAAAGTCAATTTGGTTCTGTACATAGTATAGTGGGAAGATCACTGGACTCGAAGTAGGGAGGACTGGGTTTAAGTCAGGTTCGGTCATTCTGAGTCTTGCTTTCCTCATCTGTAAAATGGGCAAAACGAGACTCACCCTGGCTACCTCACAAGGTTATTGTAATGGTCAAATGTGACAGCTATGATTGAAAATGTCCAAGGGCTATGAAAAGATAAACATTATCTTCATTTTAAAGATAAAAAATATGAGACCAAGAGTGAAGTGTCTCATCCTTGGGCATCCAGCTGGCATCCTTCAAAGCTGAGCTTGTATGCCATCCTTTATATGAAGAGTGGGGCGAGGGAATAGGCACTTATTAAGTGCCTACTGCGTACCAGGAACTCTGATAGGTACTTTACCAATATTATCTTATTGGTTCTCTTATGGGACCGTTCCTGACATCCCCATCTGCCAGTGAGTCTGCCTCACAATGACCCTGTATATATTTTATTTATTTTGTGTATATTTAAATGTGTAAACATCTCTCCTGTTGGAATCAGGGAGCAGGAGTTTGTTTCATTTTTGTTCTGTTTATCCCCAATACCTGGAACGCTGTCTTAGTAAATGCTTGCTAATTGCCCAATGAACTGATTATGCCTGAGGCTAGAATGCAGCCCTCCAGACCCCTAAAAGGGCTCCCTCTGCCACCTCGCAGCCAGGTGGCTCAGTACTGGCATTAGGATAAACCTGAGCTCAAATCCTGCCTCAGACTTAACTAGCTGAGTAACCCTGGGCAAGTCGCTTAACCTCTACTTGCCTCAGTTTCCTCACTGGTAAAATGGGGGTGATAATAATAGCACCTACCTCCCAGTGTCATTGGGAGGATCAGGGGAGTAAAGCTCTTAGTACAGTGCCCAGCACATAGTAAATTCTGTGTATTATATCAGACTATTATGTTTACTATTATTATCTATCAGGAAGAACTTAGTTCAAATCCTGCCTCAGATTTAGCTAGCTGCGTGACCCTGGGCAAATCATTTAACCTCTGTCTGACTCAGTTTCCTCAAATGTAACATAAAGATAATAATAGTATCTAATTCTCAGAGTTGTGAGGATCAAATCAGCTAATACTTATAAAGCCCTTAGCAAAGTACCTGGCACACAGAAGGTGCTTAACAAATGCTTGTTTCCTTCCTTTCTTCCCAAAGAAATGCTGCCCAGCCTTGTTGCTGAGTTCATAGGATCATAAGATTTGGAGATAGGCAAGGCTTTAGACATCTTCTCCTCCTCGTTTTACAGAGGAAACCCAAGCCCAGAAGGAAGAAGAGACTTACCTGAAATCATGCATATAATAAGTGCTCTATAAGCTCCTTGAGAACAGGCACTGTTCTGTTTGTGAAGGCACCATGATGTCTGCCCTCAGAGAGAAGGCTTGAGTTGAAGTCAGGTATTCAAGTGAATTCAGCTCAGCAGTTGTTATCTTCTAGGCACCTTGCTGGGTGTTGAGAATGTAAATACAACAGATGAAACAGTTTCTACTCTCAAAGAGGTTACATTCTATCAATCATAAACATGTTAAGTGTCTACTGTGTGCTGGGCACTGGGGATACAATATCTAAAGAATAAAATCAACCAGACTTCAAGGACTTTACACTCTATCAATCGATCTAGAGTTTGTTAAACATCAATTACTTTATTTAGGCACCGAGCCTAAGAGATACAAAGAGGAAAAAAATAAGAGCAAAATTATCCCTGGCCTCGGGGAGCTTACATTTTACCAGAGGGTAAGAAATAGATGGGGACACATGGTGGGCACGCAAAAATGCAAAAAGAAAGATAATTTTGGAGCAAAAAGAGCACCAAACATTGAGTGAATGAGAAAAGGCTTCATGAAGGGAGAAAGTTCCTCAAGATGAGCTTTGAGGAGAACCAAGGGTTCCAAGAGGAAGACGTAAGAAGGGATAATATGCCAGGCCGGGGCAAAGTCATGGTGATGGGAGATGTCATATCACACACAGGGAACAAAAAGGAGGCTGCTTTGGTTAGAATGCAGAGTATCTGAGTGTGGAATGAGAATCACTGGGGAAAGCTAGGGTGGAGCCAGATCATGGAAGGCCTTGGTGGAATTTGTGTTTTATCCTAGAAATAATAAAGAATCCTTGAGGATTCTGGAGTTGTGGAGGTCAGACCTGTGCTTTAATAATGCCAATTTTGTAGCTTTATGGAAGATGGATTGGAGAGGACAAATATTGGAAGCTTTTGCGACAGTCCAGGAAAGAGGTCCTGAGGACCCAAACTAGGGATGGTTTCAGGTTGAGTAGAGAAAAAGGAATGACTGGGAGAGATGTAGAATTGATGACTTGGCAACTAATTAGATTTAAGGAATAATGGAGTATTAAGAGCCAAGGCTGACTCCCAGCTTGTGAACCTTATGGCCTGGAAGGATGGTGGAGCCCTAAACCAAAAGAAGGAAGTTAGGACAAAGATTGGGCTTAGAAGAAAAGATAAATGAGTCTAGGTTTGTGAGTGTTAAGTTTAAGATAAGGGTCTGGGTTCAAATCCAACCTCTCATGTTTGCTATAAGTCAGTTACCCTCTCAGAACCTCAGGGAACTCTGAGACAGTAAGTCTATAATATATAATATAATAGTATGTGTATATAATAATAATATATTAATATATAATATGTTATGTGTATGGTGTCATACATGTTATAATATATTAATATAATAAATATGTGATATAATAATAGATGCATAATAGATAGACTGTGGCTAGAGGAGGAAGTTCACACTTTGGGAATTTCCATAGTTCTTGATGTGCCTACATATCCCTAGCACATAACAGGGCATCTTGCATTTCGCAGATCCTTAATAAATGTTAAGGATCATAGATCCAGAGCCAGATGGAACCTCAGAGGCCATGGAGTTTAACATCTCTTCATTTTAAACGCGAGGAAAATGAGGCCCAAAAGTTCGAAGGTCACACAGGTAGTAACCCTGTGTCAGAATATGAACCCAGATCCTCTGATTCCAAATCCTTCTATAACACAGAATTGCTAATCTATAGAAACTGTGACAGAGGGTCTGTCGCTGAGCCCATGGATTTGAGAAGATCTGTTAACCAGGGAGCCCTAAGGAGAAGAGTCGGGCCACTATTTATTTGTATGCCAGTAACTGCTGCACCTAACCTTTGGCATCAGCCCCTCTGATGTTTTCTTTCCTAGAGAAGTCTCCTAGAGACAGAAAAAACACATACCTCTGCAAAACCAGGAAACCCTTGTCTCTAGGAATGTTCCCCACTGGCCAGGTGCCAGGCCAGGGCTGGGTGAAGAGCAAAACCAAAGCTGAGGTCCCAGGGTCCCTTGTCTCTCCCCAGGATCCCCATAGAACAGACAAAAGAGATGCATTTCCTTCCTACGCTATGTGCCAAGATGCCTGAGCTGTACAAGCCAGGAACCTAGGCCACCACATCATGTAGAAATGCCAGCTTCAACACCGAGTAGCTAATGCTCACCCCTCTCCACTTACTCGGAGTTCACTGAGCCTGGGGGCTATGGGAAGAGTCACATCAAAGTCACCCGATTGTCAGGAGAGTGAAGGGCCAAGGATTCATGGGGAGCCCTGTAAGAACTGTGCCTTGAAAAGGTAGGTAGTCCATCCTCCTGCCTCCAAGCAAGACAATGCCTGCTTCCTCCGAAAAAGTTGAAAAATAACCCAAACTGAGATAGAGAGAAATATGATGAGAAAATGGAGAGGGAGAAAGGAAAGAAGGAAGGAAAGAAGGAAGGAAGGAAGGAAGGAAGGAAGGAAGGAAGGAAGGAAGGAAGGAAGGAAGGAAGGAAGGAAGGAAGGAAGGGAAGAAGGGAGGAAGGAAGGGAGGGAGGGATGGAGGGAGAAAGGGGAGAGAGAGAGAGAGAGAGAGAGAGAGAGAGAGAGAGAGAGAGAGAGAGAGAGAGAGAGAAATGAAAGAAACTCCTTAGGCCCCTCTAAGTCCATTCTACTACATAGCAACTTTTAGTGATAGAAAGTTCTTCCTCTTATCTAGCTGATATCTCTCATTTTTTGACCATAAAGACATGATTCTCTTTGCTTTGAGCAACACCCAAAATATTGGTGGATGGTGCCTATAAATATCTGTAATAACCACAAATATAGAATATCAGAATTTCAGAAATGGGAACAAAGAAGTCTGGAGAAGTCTGGAGTCTGGAGGGACCTTACAACATTTAAATCCAGAACTAGGAGGGATTTAAACACATAAAATAGAAATTAGAGCATAGACAGAGCCATAACTAGCCCAGGGTAGGGTAGCCAGGACTATTTTTCAGGGTGCTAAAATTTTTTCTTCATTTAACTTTTTCTAATAAAAATCTATTTTCTCTCTCCTTACCACTTCACCCTCCTCCCCCTTGAAAAAGAAAACATAAAAACAAAACCTCCATAACAACCAGTCAGCATTGATCATGTTAAAGAAAAATAGACATCTCAATCTGCGCAAGTTGTTGAAATTTAGAGGGTTATATTAGCACTGGCCATCACTTCAATAGCACAGAAACAACTTAGCTTATCTTCGAGTTAGCAAGGATAATTAGTTAAAACAGGAAGCCCCAGCAACTCCTCCAAAACCTACACCAAAGGTGAATTTCTCCCTGGCCTGGCTCCACCATGCCCAGGCAGCTAGGGAGCACACTGGATAGGGTAGCTGAGTCTGGGTTTAAATGTGGGTCTTCCTGACTGCAGATCCGACACTATCCAATAGGCCACTGAGCTGTCTTAATAAAAGCTGATGAGAAATAGTAGTGGATAAAGAGCTAGCCTTTGAGTTAGGAAGGTCTGGATTCAATCCCAACAAGTCATACACATACTGACTGTGTGAACTGGGGCAAGTCAATTAACCTCTCTGTGCCTCAGACAAATTCTCTAAGACTTAAGTTGTAGATGCCAGTCTGCATGAGTAAAATAAGTTCCCTAGGTCGATGATATCCTAGATGTACTCCAAACTATACCTCTCTAGCACTTTGAGATTTCCAGGGTGATTTGCATATATAATTTCATTTGATCCTCGTAATAACCTGGCAAGATAGGTGCCAGTATTTTCCCCATTTTACAGGTGACAAAACTGAGGTGGCAGAGAGGCTCGCACAGCTACCCAGGTCATCAAATATTTTCTTTAAAAACAATTTTCTAACCAAAATTATCCATTTTGCATTTCATAATGTTCTCTATCTCTTTGTTTGGTCATAAATTCTTCCATTCTCCATAGATCTGACAGTTAAACTATTCCTTGCTCTCCTAATTTGCTTATGTCTAAATCATGTGCCCATTTTGACCTTATCTTGGTACACAGTGTAAGATGCTGAGCTATGCCTAGTTTCCACCACATTATTTTCCTGTTTTCCCAACAGTTTTTGTTAAACAGTGAGTCCTTATCCCAGAGGCTGGAGTCTTTGGGTTTATCAAACAGTACATTACTATAGTCATTGACTACTGTGTCTTGTGCACCTAATCTATTCCACTGATCCGATCCATACCACTCTTTTTCTTAGCCAATGCCAAGTAATTTTGATGATTGTTGCTTTATAATACAGTTTTCGATCTGGTGTGGCTAGGCCACCTTCCCTAGCATTTCTTTTCATTAACTCCCTTGATATTCTGGACCTTTTGCTCAACAAAGCCAATGAAACCAAGATTAGAGGGGAATCAGAAAGCTGGGGAACAATTTTTACAGCCAGTGTCTCTGATAAAGGCCTCATTTCTCAAATATATGGAGAACTGAGTCAGATTTATAAGAATACAAATCATTCCCCAATTGATAAATGGTCAAAGGATATGAACAGGCAGTTTCAGACAAAGAAATCAAAGCTATCTATAGTCATATGAAAATGCTCTAAATCGCTATTGATTAGAGAAATGCAAATTAAAACAACTCTGAGGTATCACATCATACCTATCAGATTGGTTAACATGACAAAACAGGAAAATGATAAATGTGGGAGAAGATGTGGGAAAATTGGAACCCTGATGCTTTGTTGGTGGAGTTGTGAACTAATCCAACCACTCTCAAGAGCAATTTGGAACTATGCCCAGAGGACTATAAAAATGCGTATACGCTTTGCCCCAGAAATACCACTTCTAGGGTTGTATCCTAAAGAAATCATAAAAATGGGAAAAGGACTCACATGTACAAAAATATTTACAGCAGCTCTTTTTGTGGTGGCCAAGAACTGGAAATTAAATATGCCCATCAACTGGGGAATGGCTGAAAAAGTTCTGGTATATGAATGTAATGGAATACTATTGTTCCATAAGAAATGATGAGCAGGTGGACTTCAGAAAAACCTGCAAAGACTTACTTGAACTGATGCTGAGTGAAGTGAGCAGAAGCAGAACATTGTACACAGTAGCAGCAACATTGTGCGATGACCAACTTTGATAGACTTAACTCTTCTCAACAATACAAGGTTCTAAGACAATTCCAAAAGACTCATGATGGAAAATGCCATCCACATTCAGAGAAAGAACTATGGAGTCTGAATGCAGATCAAAACGCACTATTTTTTTCCTTTTCTTTTGTTTCTTCTTTCTCGTGGTTTTTTCCTTTGGTTCTAATTCTTCTCTACAAATGACTAACATGGAAATATGTTTAATATGATTGTGCATGTAAAGCCTATATCAGATTGCATGCCATCTTGGGGAGTGGGGAGCAGAGGGAGGCAAAGAAAATGTAGAACTCAAAATCTTATAGGAATAAATGTTGAAAACTAAAAATAAATAAAAAATTTGAAAGACCTATGATTTTTATCACTGCCTGTATAGACTCAGAGAACTTTCTAGGACACTATGAGGTGACTTGTCCAAGGTGACACAGCCACTACGTGGCAGGGGCAAGATCTGAACCTAGGTGTTACACCATTACAGCTCTTATGGCCTCTCATTAATAATGAGAGGCTACCACTAATAACAGTGATAAAAAACAAATATTCTCCTATATTCTCTATCTTTTTAATACTAGTATTCTTGTAACACAAGTCGTGGGAACATTACAGTCTCCAAAGAGTCTCTGAAGAATTATGGGTCACTCAAAGGCCAACGGAAAGGTGCCTGGTGGATTTAAGCAGACTAAAGCCTGTTAACAATGAGGAATTAGGAGAGAGAAGTCATGGAATGTACCAGACATCACTACAGAAATTCTTAACTGAAAAGAGAGGCAAGTCCTGGGCTAAGGAGAACAAAAAAGAAAAGATGAGTTGGTCAGATCATGAGAGTGAGAGATAACCAATGAGCAACCTGAGTATTCCATGTGTATCCACAGATTGGCAATAGAATTTCAGAAAGGTCCCTGGCAAGTTGAGAAGCCCCCAGTGGTTAATTTATGGGAGGCCATTGATGAGAGTCACTCAGGATGGCCAGGCGTGGATGAATTACAGGAGCCAGTGCTCAGATCAATCAGTTCACACATTTTCTAGAATATTAGAGTGCCCCCCCATTAACAGTCTGCTCTGATGGGAGCCCCATGATGTGAAACGGACAATGAGTTCTTGAAGGCTCTGCTAGTGGACCACAAGTTCTGATAGTTCTAACATGATCTTCCTAAAGTGCACATCTGTCTATATCACTCTCTATCACTTCTGGATCAGATATAAAATCCTCTGTTTGGCATTCATACCTTCCCCCCACCTTTCCAGTCTTCTTGTACCTTACTCCCATGCACACTCCACCATATACTTTTGACCCTTCTCCTGGCTTCCCTGGCTTCCTGAAGGAATCTAAAATCCCACCTTCTACAAGAAGCCTTTCCCAACCCCTCTTAATTCTATTGCCTACCCTCTGTGGGTTATTTCTAATTTATTCCATATATAGCAAATATATATGTACTATATATGTATGTGTGTACATATAGATATGTGTGTGTGTGTGTGTGTGTGAAGAGAGAGGAGGGAGGAAAGGAGGAAGGGGAAAGAGAGGAAGACAGAAACAGAAAGAGGAGAGAGAGAGAGTTGTTTACATGTTGTCTCCTCTATTAGACTGTGAGATCCTTGAAGGCAGGGATGGTCTTTTGCCTTTTTTTTGTATCTTCAGCATTTTGCACAATGCCTGACATATAGTAGGTGCTTAATAAATCCCACGTGACTGAGTTCTACCAAGAGAAAATGAGTATGGATTCAGAAAGGACTGGGGGGGGGGGGCAGAGCCAAGATGGCAGCTGGAAAGCAGAAACTAGCATGAGCTCTCCGCCAAGTCCCTCCAAAAACCTATAAAAAATGGCTTTGAACCAATTCTAGAACTGCAGAACCCACAGGGTAGCAGAGGGAAGCAGGACTCTAGCCCAGGACAGCCTGGGTAGTCTCTGGGTAAGGTCTATCCAGCACAGAGCTGGGAGCAGAAGGGAGTGGATCTGAGCGGAGCAGAGCCCAGCGTGGGTGGCGCAGACCAATGACACCAGGAGCTGGGCGGAGCATGCCCTAGCGCCCTGAATCAGTGAGCTGCAGCAGATACCAGATTTCTCAACCCACAAACACCAAAGACAACAGAGTAGGTTAGTGGAAAAAGCTTCTGGGGACAGGGAGTTTGCAGTTCAGCAGGGGCAGCGGAGGTGGGGCAGCTTTAGAACTACAGCTGCAGTTGCTTCAGGCCCCAGGCCCACTTGATGGGAGGAATTAAGTGGCTGATCAGAGCAGGAGTGCAGAGCCTGCTGAAGATCTAAGTCCAGTCCAAGTTGGGTGTTCTTGGGGAAGGAGGAGTGCTGGTGCATCCCCCCAAGCGTGGAACATAGAACTCTTTAGTCTACAAGCAGTCAAACCCAGCTGAAAAACTCAAGGGTCAAGTAAGTTGGCTGGGAACATGGCCAGGCAGCAAAAACACATCCAGATTCAGTCTCAGACTTTGGAATCCTTCTTTGGTGACAAAGAAGACCAAAACATATAGCCAGAAGAAGTCAACAAAGTCAAAGAGCCTACATCAAAAGCCTCCAAGAAAAACATGAACTGGTCTCAGGCCATGGAAGAGCTCAAAAAG
>CM053622.1:24311227-24355838 GCA_028646595.1 Phalanger gymnotis
ATTGTGGAAGGGTTATACATAATGATACACATGTGGTCCATGTTGAATTGCTGGACTTCATAGGGAGGGTGAGTGGGAAGAGAAGAGGGGAGAGAATTTGGAACTTAAAGTTTTAAAAAATAGATGTTCAAAAACAAAAACAAAAAAGTTTTTGCAGGCAACAAGAAAATAAGATACACAGGCAATGGGGCATAGAAATTTATCTTGCCCTACAAGAAAGGAAGGGAAAAGGGGATGGGAGGGTAGTGAGGTGACAGATGGGAGGGCAGACTGGGGAACAGGACAACCAGAATATACGCCATCTTGGAGTGGGGGAGGAAGGTAGAAATGGAGAGAAAATTTGTAATTCAAACTCCTGTAAAAATCAATGCTGAAAACTAAATATATTAAATAAAATTTATTTTAAAAAAAAGGACTGTGAGTCAGACATCCAATGCCTGGAATGATTAAGTTCAGAGAAGCTCTGCACCGGAAGATTAATTTTTTTCTTGGCCACAGAAATTCGTGAATATTCTCTACTAAGATATAGATGGGTTTGGGTCTGAGATCAGGAAGAAAGAGCCACAGGGATAAAATAAAAATGTTTGCAGTACTGAAGTCTTATCCTATGCACTGGTTGGAGAGCCTACTCAATCAGTTGCCAAATTACCATATCTCTCTTTTCTCTGTATTCCTGTAACCAGCACCCTAGTTCACACCCCCATCACCTCTTCCTTGGACTACTGAAATAGCCTTCTAATTGGTCTCCCTGCCTCCGCTTTCTTCCCTCTCCAATCCATCCTCCACCCAGCCACCGAAGGGCGGCTTGCATCACTCTTCTGGTCTCTGGGATCAAATACAAACTCCTGTGTTTGTCATTTAAGACCTTCAGCATCTGGCTCCAGCCTATACCTTTTAAGACTTATTACACACATTATTCCTCTTCATGCCCTCTATAATCCGTCCAGACTGGACTCCTTGCTATTAGTCACACACAACATTCCATCTCCCGACTCATGCCTTGGGACAGGCTTATCTCTCAAGCCTGGAATGAACTCCACTCTTGGCACTACTTCTTAGAATCCTTAGCTTCCACCAAGGCTCAGCACAAGTCATCTCCTCCATGAGGGGAACCCATTCCCCCTCCCAGCTGTTAATTCCTCCCCACTTCCTAAAGTGATCTTGTGTTTCCTATGTATGTATTTTCTATCTATTTAGATAGGCAAATGTTTCCTCTGATTCCTTGTAAGCCCCTGGTTTGTTTTTATCTCTTATTTCCTTGGCACCAAGTTCAGTGACTGGCACATAGTAAGTGCTTAATGAATATAAGACTAATTGATTGTTTTTGTCTCTATGGCCAAGTTAAGTGCCTGGAACATAGTAGGTGCTTAATGAATACAGGATTAATTATCTTTGTCTTCCTAGCACCAAATTCAGTGTCTGGCACATAGTAGGTATTAAATTGTAGCTGATCCATGCATGGATGGATTGAAAAGCCTCCCAAATTGTGTCATCATTATAAGAGACAATGCTAGATGGATGTTTTTGTATCACCAGGAGATTCTATCCAGACATATGAAGGCTTTGGCAACTTTGGGAAGGTGTGAGTTCAATTTCTTACATCTGTCCTTCTGACTTGTGATGGATAGATAAGTCATTTTCCTCTCTAAGCCTCAGATTATTCCTCTCTTAAATGAGAGAGTCAAATGGGTTCATCTAGCTCTGAGGAGAAAGATCTACAACCAAATAAAAACTACCCTCTCTCCAAGTGGGTGGTCCCTCTCACAATTGGGCAGGGGAGGGGAAGGCTGGTACCTTGGAATGAGCAGTTGCTCTGGAATCTGAGAACCTGGGTCCAAATCTGCCTCTGGCACTCACTACCTGGATGACCTTGGGAAAGTCACTCAATCTCCCCAGGTGTCAGTTCCCTCCTCCATAAAATGAAGAGGTTAACCCTTGAAGGCCCTTTCTCACTCTAGATTTATGATCCTAAGACCAGTGCAGATAGGGAAGGAGCTGACTGAGGAGATGGACAAGCTCTGGCCTGGAAGCTGGTTTCTGGGAGAGGGTTATAGGGTGGGAGAGATGGATCAGCCCACCCCAAGTGGATCCAGGAATCCATTTCAATCTGGCTTGATTTCCCCTTCCCCCCATCCTGGCACAAACTCCAAAGCTCAGGCTCTCTATGTGGAAGAGGAGACTGGTTCTTGGTCTCGACTCCTTCTTAAGGGGTTTGGGGCTAAGGGACTGAGGCTGGTGAGGTTTGGCAGCATCAGAACTTTCAGACCCAAATTCTTCTCTCAGGGAGCTGTAAAATGCGTCTTCTCCACCCCGCCCCCAACTCCCCTCAGTTCTGCATCCCCACCCCTTTGTTGCTGGAGCAGAGAAAGCAGCTGTTGAGTTTGGATTTTCAAAGGGAGAAAGAGTGAGGTTTGGGATCAGGAGGGACCACTGTGATTGAGTAAACAAACAAACAAAGGTACTGGCCAGCCTCCAGCCCGCCTGCCCTCCCTCCTTCCCCTGCCTTGGCTTTCTCTCCCCTCAACCTCTCCCTGCTCCAGGCTCTCTCCTCTTCCCTCTGCAGTGAGCTTGCTACCACCACTGCCTCCAACTCTAATGCCCCATTTCATGGTTTCTGGGGACACCCTGTTTTTTATCCCCCCTTTTACCTCAATCTCTCCCCTCCTGCCTCCCTTTTCTTACTCTCCCTCTATTTGTTTTTCCTTTCTCCCCTTCATCTCTTTTTCTCCTTTCTCTCTCCCTCCTTCCTCCACTCCTCACTCTTCCCTGCTTTCATTCCTCTTTCTCCTTTATCCCTTTCTCTTTCTTCTCCTATTTCTTTCTCTTCTTCCCCTTTATTCACTCCATTCCCTCTCCTTCCCTCTTTCCTAACTTTTCTTTCTTTCTCTCTTCTTCTTTCTTCATTCCTGCCTTTCTCTCCCCCTCCTTCTTCTACTCCCTTTCCCATCCCAACTTCTCTCTCTTCACTCTTCTCTTTCTCTCCCTTTTTCTTTCCCCCTCTCTCCTCCTCTCCCATATCTCTCTTATTCTTTCTTCATACTTCCTCACTTTCTCTCCCTCCTACTTCATTCCCTTTCTGCTTCTCCTCCTTTCCTTCCTCTTTTTCCCCCATATCTTCACTCACAGCACAACCACACACACACACACACACACACACACACACACACACACACACACGACCTCCTCCCTCTCTCCACCACTCTGTGCTAAGACCTGCGACAGGGAGCAGTTGGAGAGAGATGAATGGAAATGACAAGGCAGCTCCAGCATGACTGCCCACTGGGGTGATGCATGGGGAGCCGTCTGTGGCTTTCTGTAGGGAGCAATATAGATGAGATGGTGACCTCCACTGCAAAGGGTCAAGGACATCATGAGGGCACCGTGGCTAAAGCCCGGCTGGAAGGTTTTGAGAGGAAACAGGTTCTCTGTTCTCTCTTCTTCACTCTCTGAATCTCTTTCCTTGAACCCACAGGAGCTCTGAGGGCCAAGCAAAATGGTAGTCACCAAGGATGCCTTGTGCCCAATGGGGTCACCCAGAGGTGGCTAGTGACTGCTGCCCCTTAAGACAACAAGGATGGGGAAGGGGCAGCTCTAACCAAAATCAGCTGTTATGCCTGCTTCTGAAAAGCCTTCCTTGATGATTCCAGTTTGCACTGGACTTTCTTTACTGCCTAAATAACTGTTTCTATCATACATCTGGACACTGAGTATCCATAAGGGGAGTATAGGGCCATAAACTGAAGATTGGAAGGGATTTGGGAGGTCATCCACTTCAGAGCTTTCATTTTTCAGATGGGAAAACTGAGCCCAGAAAGGTAAATTAGCCTGCAGGAGGTCACACAGCCAGTAAAGTCTTAGAGTCAGAAGAACTGAAGTCGAGTACTGGCTCCAGACCACTCATTACAGCTGCTTATGCAGCCATCTAATTACTCTAAGCCTCAGTTTCCTTACCAATGAAATGGAAATAATAACTACACAGTCTATACCATAAAGTCATTGTGAGAAAAGTGCTTTGTAAACCTACTCACAGTGTTCTCTAAATATTCCAGTTGTGTTAGTCTTGTCCCTGGAAATAGATTAGACTATATTTGTGGGGAACTTGAGAATAAGTCTTCTCTTTCTACCTGTACACACACACACATACACACACATATGTGCACACACATGCACATGCATGCACACATGCACACACATACACACACACATACACGCATGCACTCATCCCATAGCACTTAGCACTAGGCTGGTCAAACAGTGGGTGCCTAATAAAGACTTCTTCAACATGTTGAATGTTTATTCAAAAGCAAATATATATTATGTGCTAGAGACCAGGGGTACAAAAATGAAATGGTTCTTGTCCTCATTGAGCTTACATTCTACTGGAGAGGAAAAGAGATAAATAGTACAAAATAGAGAGTTAGGAGAGTAAGAGAGAGAGCCAGACCTAATACCCTAGTCAGAGAAAGAGGGCATCGATATTGCAGAAATCAGAGAAGGAGAAGATAGCATCTGAACTGGCCCTTGATCCAGAAGGAGGATTCTGAAAGCAGTGATGAGGAGGAAGTGCATGCCAAGCACACGGACAGCTAGTAAAAATGCACAGGGGTGGGAGATAGCATGTGGGGTTCAAGGACGAACTCATGATCCAGTGTGGCTGGAACATGGAGCTCATAAAGACAGTAATATGAAGGGTGAAGAGGTGGTTTGGAGCCAGCTATTGGGTGGAGGGGAGAGGAGGGAGAATCAGTGCCAGGTTTAGGAGTTTACATTTTTTTCTCCGAGGTAACAGGGAGCCACAACAGGATTTTGAGCAAAGCAGTGATGTGGTTAGACAATAACAATTTGAATTGTACTTCTGTCTCCTTGACACTACAGCTCAATTCAAACCTTCATGTCTGCAGAGATCTTTTTTTGTCTTGGTAAGAAAGTGGAGAATGTGATGAAGTGGTGAGACTTCAGCCCCATTTCCCCTTCCCCCACCAACCACCATCACACTACCCCTTAACTTTTGCTTCTAGTCACCAAGAATCTCTCTGACTGGAAGCAGCACCATATTTAAATGGGAGGACATTGGTGGTAATGCCTTTGGTGCTGATAGGACTCTAGGACTAGGAGAAACACCTAGTCCCTTCCTTGCCTCCAGGCAAGAATGTCCCAAACATAGCTACATAATTTAAAATTTTCCAGAGAGAGAAAGCTCTATTTCACAGGCCAGCCTTCTCTCTGGCTCATTAACATGCTTCAGTCCCAGAATCACCAAATTTCAAAGTTGAAGTGAATCATCCAACCCATCCAACTGGACCAAGCATCATAAGATTATACACTTAAAAGTGCAAAGATCTCAGAAGACAGCTAGTCCATGCCTTTCATTTAACAGATGAGGAAATTGAGGCACAGATTTGCCTAGCATCACCCAGGTAGCAACTGTCCGAGGTGGATTTGAACTCAGGTCTTCTTGACTTCAAGTCTAGCACTGTATTCGCTATACCACACTAACCAACAATCCCAATAAATGCTCTGTCAGCCTTCCGTTGAAGACAAGTAAGAGAAAACCAACTACCTCCCAAGACAACTCATTCCACTTTGAGATACCTCTAATTGTTTGTAGGGAGTTCTTTACATCAAGACTTACACTATCTCTCTGAAACTTCTGCCCCTTGCTCCCTTTGCAGCCAAGCAGATCAAATCTATCACTCTTCCACAAGATTACCTTTCAAATTTGTGAAGGCAATTATCACACCTCCCTCCACTCCCTAGACCTCTCCCTTTGAGGCAATCTTTTCACATGGTCCTCTTGTGGTATGGTCTCAACCCATCATAATCCTGGTTGTGCTCTCCTAGACAGATCCAGCTCATCTGTCCTTCCTGAGATATGGCACCTCTTACCCCATCACCCAGTCCTGCTTCTGTCACCTTATTGGTGTTGTTCTCTGGGCGTGGAATGTGTTCCCTTTGCCTTTTTATCTACCCATCTCTCAGGATTCCACATGAGTCCCACTTCTTGCCCACAAAGCAGAGGAAAGAGCACTAGATTTGGAGACCTGAGTTCAAATCTCTCCTCTGTTATTCATGGAATGTTGGGAAGATGTCCTTATCTGGACAATTAGAGGAACAGACAATAGACAAAATTATTTTTAGGGTCCCTTCCACTTCTAAATCCTATGATCCCTCAACTCTCTCCTCCAAAGAAATGCACATTAGGGCCATATGTCTTAACATTTAAATAGTCATTGTCTTGTTCTTATCTTATCTGTTTAAAGTATAATCTAATGGGAAGAGTACTGAACTTGGAGATCAGAACTGGCACCAGAACCTCTATGAACCTCAGTTTCTCCATCTGCAAAGTGGAGACAAGACCTGAGCACTGTGTTTTAAATAAATTCAAATCAATTTATATCTATTACTCTAAGTGCTTTTCCGGTCCCAGACACAGTGGAAAGTTCTGGGCAAAAAAGAATGACAGCTACTGCACCCAAAAAGCTTACACCCTAATGGTGGAGAAAGACATCCATGACATGGAATGTCAGAGCTGGGAGGGCCCTTGGAACAGGGAATGTCAGAGCTGAGAGGGCCCTTAGAACAGGGAATGTCAAAGCTGAGAGGGGCCTTAGAATAGGAAATGTCAGAACTGGGAGGGGTCTTACAACAGAGAATGTCAGAGCTGGGAGGGGCCTTAGAACAAGAAATGTCAGAGCTGGGAGGGCCTCTAGAACAGAGGGTGGCAGAGCTGGGAGGAGCCTTAGAACAAAGAATGTCAGAGCTGGGAGGAACCTTAGAGCTTATAGGTGATTCAGATAGTCAAGAGGAGAGCTCTGAGAGAAATGAAGGAATTTACCTTGCAGGAAAAACCTTAAGATACCATACAAATGTGAGCTGTATTGGTTTACCACCAGGTCTTAGTTTTGTCTCCTAACTGACTGTAAGTTTGTAGAGGGGGGAGAGAGTCATGGTGGCCGAACCCTGTTTACCAATTTCTCTTGGTTTCAGAGAGCTGCCTGCATCCCTAGCCAGAGAAGGAGTTACAAGCACTGCCTGATGTTGAGATACATTGCATCCTGGCCATAGAATTGGAAGGGACCCCAGAGGCCGTGATGTCCAACTCTCCCATTTTACAGGGGATAAAAATGAGACCCAGAGAGGAACCATCATTGGCCCAGGGTCACATAAGGAGTGATCATCAAAAGCAGGACTCAGAGACCTTTGAGTCCAGTCATCTCCTTTTATAGAGAAAGGAACTGAGGTTCAAAGAGATTGAGACTAGGTGACTTGTCTAAGGTCATGCAGTGTCCCAGATGGGATGTGAACTCAGATCCTCTGACTCCAAGCCCCAGTGCTCTTTAGAGGGTACTAACCTATCCTGATTCCTCTCAATCCTCCTCCACAAGACCTAACCATGGGCCTATTCCTTTGCAAGGAACTAGTGAAGGGCACAAAAATAAGAGGACATCTGATCCGCAGAGAAACCCTATGTCTTCACCTGTGTGAGTAACCTTCTCCCTCTTTCCATGGTCCCTCCTTCAGTTCTTTCTCTTCTTTCTTCAAGCTCCTGGCCACTCCACCATGAAAGGGAGCATCATCTCCCAAAGGTCCCCCAGTCGGCCCGTCTCAAGGTCTAATCTGTTGGCACATCTCCCCTCCGCCTTGGTGTCACACCAGTTAGAAAAGCAATGAGTCCCCACTGCCTGTGTTTACCGCTGATTTGAAATTATCTATCACTCAGCCAGGCTCCTCTCCCCAGGCCCATCAATCTTATCACCTGTAGATGGAGGTTGAGCTGCTCAGCTCCCCACCCTGTCTCTCTTTGTCTACTGACACCCCCCTTCAGCCCCTTGCTTGGCTCCTTCAGTGGAGAAATCCTCTTTTGTTGAGCAGACATCCATTGGCTCCTATCTCCCTCTTCTCTCTCCTTCCAGGGGCAGACAGTGCTGCTGACTGATCCATTCACATGGCCTTGCTCTGACACCTGCTAACTGGCTGGGAAGTATTCAGAAACGAACAGTGGAGATCAGGGTCTGAGACTCAGATGGGAAAGTGAGAAAAGGGACCCAGTCACTGCCCTCAAGGAGTTTACAATCTTAAAGAGAATCTGTGTAGATAAGAACCTTCACAAATAAAAGGCATCAGGGCATTTGTAAAGGAATAGATAGACAAATGTAAAGCAGGATGCTTCTGTTCTAATCTAAAAAGTAAAAGAATGAGAAAGTCGGACTTGAGAGAGAACTTAGAACCTAGAATGTCTGAGGTGGAAGGAACTTTAGGACCCAGAATCACAGAACTGGAAGGAGATTTAAAGAGCATAGAACATCAATTCTGGAAAGAACCTCAAAACATAGAACATAAGAGCTGAGAGGGACCTTAACATGTATAATGTGACAGCTGGGAGGGGCCTGGAAACAAGGGTGAGAGCTTAGAGGAGTCTTCTAAGAATGTCAGTGCAGGGAAGAATCTTATAATACAGTGAAAAGATGTCTGCATTTGGAATCAGAGGACATGAGCTCGAATCTCAGCTTTCTTTCTGTCAAATTTACCTGTGTAACCTTGGGAAAACCTCTGTGGGTCTCATTTTTCTCATCTGTAAAATGAAGAGGTGAGAAGAGATAGCCTCTGAAGCCCCTTCCAGATCTAAATCTATGATCCTAAATCGAATGTTAAAGCTGAGATTGGAATACAGTGCATCAGAGCTGGGAGGGGCCTTGGAACAGGGGATGTCAGAGCTGGGAGGGGCCCAAGAACAGGGAATGTCAGGTCTGGGAGGGGCCTTAGAACAGGGAATGTCAGTACTTATAAAAACATGGAACTAGATTATAAACTCCACGAATCCAGTAGCAGTGTCAGACAAACTTTGCATTTCCCTCAATGCCTAGGACAGAGCTTTGCACATAGAAAACATGCACAATAAATGTTTATTGGCTGAAGGAGCATAGGGTGTCAGAGGTGGCAAGGGCCTCATTGCATAGAATATCAGAACCAAGAAGGATACCAGAGACCATCTATCCAACACTTTCACTCTAAAAATAAGAAAACTCCCAGAGAAGTCAAGTGACTTACCCAGCTTGGCCCAGCCAAATGATGTTAGTGACAGCACTTGAACATATGTCTCCCATGTCTCCTGGTTGGGTGTTCTTCATTAGGCTAACTAATTCTATCTAAAGGGACAGGGAATTATGGAGTGAACAGAGCAGAGGGTACCAAGGAAGGCAGCCCAAAGGGGTGCCAGCTTCATCAAGGCTTTGGAGGAAGGCAGAAGTACAGATGGGCAGAGGGAAGGGCCAAGAGGAGGCATGAGAGCATTCTAGCCAGGAGAATAACATGAGTAGCATGGGACAGTGAGGCTGGACACTGGCTCTAGAGTCTAAAGACCTGGGTTCAAATCCAGTCTTAAATCATGTCACCTCTCTGGGCCTGTGTCCTCAAATAGAAAATGAAGAGGGAGCTTTGTATGCGTGATCCTATAAGGTGATAGCTCTCAGTTGTATGTACAGTATTGTATGTTATATGTGTTGACATGCATGTATTATATGTGTTGTGTGTGTGACGTGTGTGCCTTGTGTTGGGTTGCGTGTGTGCATGTTATGTGTGTGTTACATTGTATGTATGCTGTATTGCATTGTGTATGTTACATCATTGTAATGTGTGTTCTGTATGTTGTATTGCTACATGTTTATGTGTGTTGCATTATATGTTGTGTGTGCTTGTATGTATGGGGTGGGTGCGTGTGTATGTGTGCGTGCATCATCCACATTCATTTGGATCACAGGATTTAGAACCGGAAGGAACTTTATCAATCAAAACTGATCGACAAGCTTTCTGTTCAAAGCACAGTGTTCAGGTGCTGGGGATAGAAGTGCAAAGAATGAAATAATCCCAACTCCCCAAGGAGCTTAGAACATGAAATAATCACTCGAGGAAGAGCTTCTAGGATTCTCAGAGCCTTTCGCCTTCATTTCTCTTAGCCCCTGGGACTCCTGTCAGGAAGAGGCGGCCAGCTTGTGAGACTGGAGGGAAACCCAGCCGATGGCCTTGAGGAGCCCCTGAAAAGACAGACAGGAAAGGGACAGAAGGACCCAGAGGGGAGATCAGTGAATTCTGGAGGTCAATGGCAGAAGCAAATTCAGGAGGCCAGGGGCCCTGCAAATGTAGAGCGAATGTTGCCCATTTGGAATTGCAAAGCAAGCATTTTTCCTCCCCTTAGTGGGGGAGGGAGCCAATCCCTGTGACACCCTATTTCTCTTTGTCTTCCCACTGCCAAGTCAGCATGCTGACTGATATCCACCGGGTGATTAATTCTCCCCTTGACACCCCGGGGAATGAGACATTTGTCCCAAGGGTAGAGAGACTCTGCATGCGGCCTAGAGGATGGAGCACAGTACAGGCAGCCAGGACCAGGGGCGGCCTGTCTGGCAGGCACCAGTGCTGGGCCTTGGGGGACCTTGGAAGAAGTCAGGGACTTGAACCTTTAATTTTGGTGGAAGAGTCACTTGGCTTAGGAGACTGTTACAGATGATTGCCATGCCCCCGAGGCTTTAAAGGGAGGTCACAGGCAAAGCAAAAATGGAGAATCCAAGAAAGCAATGCTCCAAGCTACTCAAATATCAAAATTCTGCTATGAACAAAAATGAAGTTTGAGGGTGATTCTGAACCCCAATGGATTTTAAATGGTTTAATAGAATGCTTCGGGATTTTTTTTTTCCATTCCTAAGCAAAACACTGGATCTGAATGAACATATTTAAATATATTTTTTTTAATCTCAGTACAAGTTAATAGGACGTGTAGCCTCTCTGGACTGGCTTCTTCATTTGTAAAATTAGAAATTGGACTATATGGTTCTTTAGGCCCCTCCCAGCTCCGACATTCCCTGTTCTGAGGCCCCTCCCAGCCCTCACATTCGTTGTTCTAAGGCCCCTTCCAGTCCTGACATTCCATGTTCTAAGGTCCCTCCCAGCCCTGACATCCCCTGTTCTTTATCCAAGTCTAGGTTTCAGGTACCCCAACTCTTAATTACTATCCATAAAAAAGATTTCATAACTATCTCTTGAGTGCCTTATTATTGTCACGCTATTAGGGTGAGAGTTAGGAATGACCATCCTTTGAATGAGATGGTATCCAAATTTCCTTTGAGGTTTGCAGTGACCCAATACAGAACCACAAAATGGAAAGCTCCATTATTAACGATTGAATCACATTGACTCTGAGACCACTGAAATTGGCTCTTAAGATCTGATAGGGCTTTTGAAGTAATATAAGCTCTCTGAGGGTTTCAGGTTTGTCTTTGGATCCCCCACATCCAACACAGTGCCCAGCACATAGTAGATGCTTAATAAATGTTTATTGAGCTAAATTGATGGGTGGGTTGAGAAGCTGATATTCTTCCAAGGGAAAAGAATCCAGGCCCCTCTTTGGTTATGGGATGCTTAACCTGAGGTATGTATTGAGGCAGGGGACATTGGGGAACCAAGGTAAGCCAATCTTCCACTGCCCCATTAATAGCTTTGATATTGGGCTTTGAGTGAGAAGCTACAGCATGGTGTAGTAGAAAGAATACAGAGCTTGGGGGACAAGGAAAGGGCTTGAGTTTGAATCCCTAGCTCTGTGACTTTCTAACTATGGGATCTGGGGCAACTAATTGGACTGCTCTGGCTTCGGTTTGTCTATAAAATGAGGGCACTAAATTAGGTGTCCCAAAAGGAACCTTCCAGTCATATACTAAGAGACACATCTAGGCCCATTGTATTGGTAAGCTCATGCCATGAGAGTGGCCTTGAAGTATTTGAAAGACGGTCATATGGAGAATGGATTAGACTTATTCCATTTGGCCTCAAAGGACAGAACCAGGAACAGTGTGTACAATCTGCGGAAAGATTTGGGTTTGATGTCAAGAAAAGCTCCCTCATGTTTAGAAAGATCCCAAGGAAGAATGGGCTATTTTCAAGTGGGGTAGTTTCCCCTTCACTGGGGTCTTCAGGCAAAGGCAAGACGACTACTTACTGAGTACTTAAGAGAAGAGTTTCTTATATAGTTGTGAGTTGGACCAGATAGTGTGACTAGGTAGCATACTAGGTTGAGTACTGGATTTAGTATCAGGAGGGCCTGGGTTCAAATCCTACCTTAGGTATTTACTGGATGCACAAGTTACTTCACTGCTCTGTGCCACAGCTTCCTCATTTCTAAAACAAGAAATGTACTCAGTGCCTTTTAAGGTCCCTTTCAGTTCTAAATGTGATCCTACTATCCTGTTAGTTGCCCTTACTCTGAGGATCTATGTCCCTGTGACTTGGAAAGACAACTAGATGCAATGTATTTGGAGTCAAAGGACCTGGGTTCAAATCTAGCCAGTCACCTTGGGCAAATCGCTCAACCCTTCTGGGTCTCAGTTTCCTCATCCATAAAATGGAGGGGTTGGATTTGATGGCCTCTTTGGTGCCTCTAGTTTTAGATCTATGGCCCTTAGGCTGAAGGCTCAGGATGGAATAATTTTAATAAGAGGTAATATTTCTCTATCACTCTACCATTTATGGAACACTTTACAATCATTATCTCCTTTGAATTGGACTCATGGGAACTGAATGGTGCCTCCCTCCAGTCTGGTACAGAATCTCTCTAGACTAAGTAGCTTTGTTGGTTATTGGTGGGTCCCTGGGCTTCTTGGTATTCCAGAGAGTTCTCCTCATTCCTTCCTGAATGTCTAAAGCCCCATGAACACCCTGTGTTCCTACTTGGCTAGGGCAGGATACATCTCCTGGTCATAAATCATCGGAAGTGCTGTGTCATAGAATGGACCACGGAGAAAACTTTCTTCACTTTTCTATCCTCACTGAACACCTATTATGACTTGTCCTTGTGATGGGCTCTTGGGTGGGGGTGGGAAGGGTACTATTGGAGAAGTACATGACATAGGTATTACCTTCAGGAAGTGTTCAGGCTAACTAGGGAGGCAAGCAAGACTCACAGGGTACAAACAATTAGAGAGAAAATGATAACCCTGCTGACACTTTCCTGATTTCAAGATGGTTTCACATTCGTTATTTCATCTAAGCTCTGTGCAAGAAGGAAAAGAAATATTATTCCACACATACACCAACACTACAGATCATCAATTTAAAGGGACCTCAGAGACCACCTGTTCTAGTCTACAAGCATTGATTAAGTGCCTACTGTTTGCCAAACCCATTTTACAGAAGAAGAAATTGAAGCCCCAGGAACTTCAATGACTTATCCAAGGTCACATCAGAATCTAATTTAAACCCAAATCTTCTAACTACAGAGATTGCACTCTTTCTATTAACAACACTGCCCTCCCATCCTGATGCAGATGAGGAAAATTGGGGCTTAGTGATAGTGATTTACCCAAGGCCATCAAACCAGGCTCCATGGGGTGGATAGAAAAAGGTTATCAGTGAATGGATGTTTCATGGTCTCATCCATGTGGGGACTCCACCCAACAATGAGG
Organism: Phalanger gymnotis; assembly: GCA_028646595.1. Classification (NCBI taxonomy): domain Eukaryota; kingdom Metazoa; phylum Chordata; class Mammalia; order Diprotodontia; family Phalangeridae; genus Phalanger; species Phalanger gymnotis. The sequence goes on from CM053622.1 coordinate 24,324,676, forward strand.
ATCAAAAGCCATCCTTCCCTGCCAATCTGATACCACCCATGTCCATGTCTTCCTGTAAAAGGGATGATACCAATAGGGGACGGGAGAAATCCCATTAGAATGTAAGCTCCTTGGAGACAGGACAATGTCTTGCTTTCATGTTTGTAACCCCAGTGCTCATCATATAGCTAATGTATGATAAAAACATGTTTGAAAGTTCATGGTTTCACATCCAATCTTTTTTATTTCCCATATATCGTCATATTTATACTTGTTATAATAGTTAAATTTATAATTAAAAAAAGAAAAAGAAAAATGCTTGTCAAATTGAATCCCAGCTCTCTCCTGGTTTGAGGGAACTAGGATGAAATGAGACAAGAGAAGACAATTGTGTACAAGACCATTTTAATCCATAGCAAATAAACAGGAACCAAGAGAGGAAGAGGGAAAACCCAGGAAGGAAGCATGATTTTCTCTAAATACCTGTGCTTGCTCTGAGAATCCTAATTATATTAGCAACTAAACCATACCAGGTGGCAGCCAAAGCTTAAAGAGAAAGGGATAAGGGCGTAATGCTTAGATGGGAGCAGAGGTCAAGGTGGACCACTGACTTCTCCCCAAAGCTCCAAGTAGGGAGGAGCCACTGGCAATTTCTCCCAAGAGATTTAGAGAGTACTCTGAAAGGAGCGTTCTCACCTTCCCAAGACTTTGTCCAACATGAATAGGAGCCTGTTCCCAGGTCAGGCTTCTTCCTTCCACAGCCTTAAAATAACAGCAAATAGTAATAATGCCTAACTTTTATAGTATCAATAGCACCTTAATGTTTGTAAATTACTTTACATATATTATCTCGTTGTATCTGAACAATAACCCTTGAAGGTAAATGCTATTATTTTCCTCATTTTACACATGAGAAAATTGCAGCAAGCAGGAAAGGCTTGTGGCATCTTGGACTGAGCTTCCTCCCCAAGGCGACACTCAGGTAACCTTTTCCCATAACCCACTTTTGCCACTAGCACAAACAAATATTAGTACAAGCTCCAAGTCTCCTCTTCCACCCAAAGAGCATCTTGGTCTGTCCTCCTTGGAGGGAGCTGAGCAGGGAATGTTCTCTTTATTGGAACACAAGAACAGCTCTTTTGAATGAAGTGGATATTACCCACCAACTTATAGGCTCATAAATTCAGAACTGGAAAGGACCTTAAGTCATCATTTTATAGATGAGGAAACTGAAGCACAGTAACTTGCCTGGGACAGGAGAAGAGATGGAACAAGTATTTATTGAGTGCCTACTATGTGCCAGACATTGTGCTTTTTTGTTCATTCATTTTCTCATTTCTCACTAGGTATACAGTCTAAATGCATTCATAAAATAAGCAGCAGAGAGAGAATTCAAAGCCAGATCCTCCACTAATACCAAATCCAATTATCTTTCCAACATATCGTGCACTGGAGTGTGTTCCCCCATCCTCAGATTAGACCTCAATAGCAGCCTCTGCCACTTGAAATGGGAAGCCATGGATCCAGAGGGCAATATGAAACTGAAGGGTAGGGGAAAGAACCCACCCTTCCAAAAAGAAGGACAGGACAAACGGAGAGGGAAGGCAAGGAGATCATGGGGAATTGGAGTTCCAAAGGATTGAGAGTGGCCAGCCTGTTCTGACTGGTTGATACCAATTCAGCCAACCATTGAAAACCCAGGCTCTGTGCAAATCAATGTTCCATGCAAGGGGTAGGAATAGATACAAAGATAAAGAAGATATGAACTTTACCTTAGAGAAATCATAGAATTTTGGAACCAGAACAGTTCTCAATGGCCATCTTCTTCAACTATGCCTAGATGGAGATCTCCATTGACAGTCATCCAGTCTTCAATTAAAGACCTCTAATGAAAAGAAGACCCTCTACATTATGCTTAGAACATCTCAGTTATTGAAGAAAGGCTTACCAGAATACATGAGTGATGAAGTTAAACCTGAAAGTGGAGCTTACCAACAGATGCATGCTTCAGTGGATGTATGATCTCATCCATGTGTGGATGTCCCCCAGCAATGCAGATCAAACCCCACCTTTGCCTCTTCTTGTCCATTTCCTCTGGTAAATCATAGAATTTCAGAGTTTGGAAGGACATCAAAGGCCATATAGTCCAACTCATACCAAAAAGGAATCTCTAGTATGCCATACTTGACAGACGGTCCTCCAAGCCTTTGCTCAGATAGATTCTACTGGATAGACATTGAGGACCCTTCTCATTCTCAAACTCTATGATTCTGACTCTAATTCTGAAGCTTCAAGGAGGTTACCATGATTCTATGTGAGGATTTCTGTGCTAAGCACTAAAGGTAAAAAGAAAGATAAAGATAGTCCTGCCCCCAAGGAGCTTATGTTCTAATAGAAGGCATATAAATAACTAGATATATACAAGATGCCTACAGAGTAGATAGGCAATCTCAAAAGAGACTTGGTAACCTCCGAGGCACCTTCTACCTCTAAATCTATGATACTAGGATAAGATTCTGGTTTTGCCCTCTGGAACCAAATACCTAATATCACCTCCACTTGACAGCTTTTCAAATACTTCATGCCAACCATCATGCCAACTTTCTCTTCTCTACATTTCCAGTTCCTACAGCCTATGTTTAAATGACGCAGACTCAAAATCCGTCACAGTCTTGGTTGCCCTTCTTCTGGCAACTCGTTCAGCTCACTCTAGATCAGGGCTTCTTAACCTTTCTGTGTGTCTTGGACCCCTCTGGCTGTCTGGGGAAGTCTATGTACCCCTTCTTAGAATAATGCCTTGAAATGCATAAAATGCAAAGGATCACACAGAAAATCGAGGATACTGAAACACAGGTCTTTTTTAAAAGTTCACATATCCCAGATTAAGGACACCTACTCTTTATGCCTTGACTACACAGATACCAACAGAGAATAAAGAGATGTCCAACAGTTATTCCTTGATCTTGCTTCCTAACAAGCCTATCTTTAAAAAATTAATGTCCAAACCTTCTCAACAGAAAGAAACTAAGGATCCAGTGCGAGCTGTCATTCTGTGTGAGCCTGGGGATTCTACAGTTTAACTTTTTATCCCAGCCCCTTCAGACAGCCCAATTCAAATCTGAAGGAGCAAACAGAAGTACCTTCCCCTGAGATATCTGGGTGTGAAATAACAAGGGAGGGGAGGAGGGGGAGAAGAGAAAGGTGGAATCAACGGACGTCCCATTCCTATTAGAGTCACAGATGTCCGGGCTGGCAAAGCCCTCCGGACTGCTGGCACTCCCCCGATGTCCCATTGGAGGTAAGAGGACACAGATGCTATTCTGGAGTCTAAAATAGGCCCAGGAAATAGAAAGAGGCTTAGGGGAGAGAGTCACTGTAATTCCTATTAAGTATGGACAAGAAGTTTTTTATGTTTACAGATTTGGGGTTGAGGAGTAGGAGAAGGAGGGAGATTTAAAGAATAATTTTGTTTAAGTTGACAGATGGATTTATCTTTCTCCCCTGTGTCTTTAGCAGAAACAGAACTCAAGTCTTCCTTATGATAAGTCCAGTGTTCTATCCACTCTAACATCTCTTCTAGCTCGAAATTCAGATGGAATGGAATAGAATTCCACGTCATACCATTCAAGCAGCATTTTTGAAGCGTTTGCCATGTGACAGGTATTGTGCTAGGTGCCACCCTAGGAGGCACTGGCACAGGACTGTCCAGCATGGTGTGCCCACATCAAAGAAGGTGCTATGCTCTATAAGCAAAGCAGAATCACAGTAGCTCAAAAGAAACACGAGACATGCAAATTTAAAGACATCTCCACCCCAAACGTTCACACGGACTATTGGCCCGATTTGTGGTAGAGCCTGAGCTTGTATTGGTCTGATCAGCCAGTCGGACACGTTGTACCTTGACCCTGACATAGTGATGTCATTTTGGTCCTCTTCAAGAATGAAGGACAACACCTGATCCTGGAAGAATAATTTACATTTCTCTAGAGCCTCAAGATTTGTAAATCACTTTCTTCACAACAACTTAAGAAGCTAGGTAGAGCGAATATTATTATAACTTCTCTGGGCCTCCATTTCCTCAACTTTAAAGGGAGAACTTTGGACTGAATGACCCCAACTGTTTTTTCTAGCTCTATTTCTACAGTCCTTTCCTTATTGTAGAATATCCCATGTATTCTATAGGCATCCCTTATTGTTAAGACCATGAGAAAACCCAAGGTGTAAAGGGACCTGGGTTACAGGTGGAGGTCATAGGGTCATAGATTAGAGCTGGAAGAGGCTTTAAATGTCATGAGGTCCAACCTCTCTCATTTTACAAATGAGGAAACTGAGGCCTAAATAAATGAAGTGAGTTGAGTAGCTAAGAAGAGTCAGAGGTGGGATTCAAACTCAGGTCTTCCTAATGCCATGACCAGCATTCTAATCACTACCCCAGATTTATTAAGTAATCAAGTGTACGTGACAATGAGGCGATACCCTGGAAGAGGCAGAGATTTTTTTTATTTTTGCAGAGAAGAGAGGTGCAGCGTGAGCAGACCAAATTAGGTAGAATAACAGAGATTAGCAGCCTTTGAAAGCCAGGCAGAGATGTTCAGAAAGCTCATCTGACAAAACAAATTCATCAGACTTCTTCCCTGTCCCCCGCAACACATCAATATTAAGTGTCTGTTATGTGCCAGGAGCTATGCTGAGAGATGGGGATACAAAGAAAGGCAAAATCCAGTCCCTACTCTCAAGGAGCTCACAATCTGATGAGTCCCTCACTCGGGAACACAGTGCAGGAAAATAATATTAATAAACACTATTGCTAAATAGCTTTAAAGTCTGCAAAATATTTCAGGTACCTTATCTCTCTTGAGCAACCCTGCTGCACAGTTAAGGATTAGAGATACCATCAGGATTCGGAGCTCAGAGAACTGCTAGTAGTTACATAGCTAGTGTCAGAGGTGGGATATGAACCCAGCTCTTCCTGGCCTGAATTCAGCATGCTGTCCACCATGAGAGCTGTAAAGGTGGGGAAGAAAACTGTAGGATCAACCTTGTTCTGAATTTTGTTCCATCAGAAAAGATGGAGACTTGAGGAGTGACCTGGATACCCCATAAAACCATTTTCTGAGCTAATGGGGTAGCAAGAGAAGCCCCTTAATGGCTTTCTTCCTCTTCTCTCCTGGTTTGCTTGATGGATTGGGAGTTTTTAATTGTACCATAATGGGCAAATCATTTAACTTTTCAGGGCTCTAAGACTACAAGTTGGTGCCAACCTACCTTTGGTGCCCATGCCTGGCGGTTCCCTACAACAACATATACAGTCCCTGTCCCTATCCCATAAGATCAAAGAATTTAGTGCAATAAGGGGACCTTTAAGGACAATCTAGTCCACCTTCACCACAATCGCCTCTCCTAGATAAGGAAACAAGATGTAGTGGATTAAAAAGCCATCCCATTGGTACAAATCCTGTCTCTACTCTCTACTATCTGCAAATATGGTCTAAGCACTTCTTCCTCCTTGGTCTGGTTCCACATCCTCATTTCTGTGGTCCCCTCCAGATGGAGAATGATAACCTCCCTCACCTTACAGATAAAGAAACTGAAGTCCAGAGGCAAGTTAACTTGCCTGAGATCTAGACAAGGGTCCTCGGATTCCCCTTGGAATTGATAGCCAATGGACCCTTAAGAGTTAGTATGTTGAGGTAGATAGAGTGCTGAGCCTGGAATCAGGGAGACTGATCCCACCTCAGGCACTTACTACCTGTGGGACCCTAGGCACATCATATCACTTGATCTCTCTATAGCCTAAGTCCTTCTCTGCAAAAAGATATGGTTAAACTAGATGGCCTCCACAATCCCTGCCTACCCTAAATCTATGCTCCTATTTCCCTGTGCCTCACTTTCCTCATCTGTAAAAATGAAGGGACTCATCTAGATGGCCTCTAAGGACCTTTCCAACTCTACATCTCATATCATATCTCAGATCAGAAACCGCTAGAGGAAGAGTACCCAGTAGAAGAGTGTGGGGCATTTGTGGGTGGTCAGCTGAAGGTTCCATTAGGCCCCTTAGTGAGATTGAGGGCAGAGAATGGGAGCAGCCAAGCTAATGCCTCTGATGATAAGGGACAGATAGAGAAGGGGGAAAGGTCTGTAGTTTGGGTGTCAGGGACAGTAAATACCCTGCCTTGGAGAAGAAGAGGCAATGTTATCTGGAGAGAGTTGGGGGGAGCAGATTAAGCCAGAAGCCCAGCTTCCTGGGGCCAGAGCACACAAAGAAAGCCAGGGGGAGGAGGAGAGAAGTAACCAGGAGGTTTGTAATGCAACCCTTTAGAAAACAATAAATAATAGCTTGGGCCCCAGTGATAGATGAATCCGCTCATCTGAATGTCGGCTCCCTGGGCGCTCCCCTTCTTTCTAATCACTTAATGACCCCCAAGGGGACTATGGGGGCTGGGCTGGGGACCCCCCCCTCTCCTCCCCTGCAGTCGGTCTATAAAGGAAGCTTGTTTCTTAAAGAGGGTCATTTACCAACCCTCCAAATGGAGAGAGCCCAGCTCGAGGGTGACACCCTTCTGGTCCATGACAAGGTTCATAAAAAGGGAATTGGCTTCTGTCTAAGGCGCACATGAGTCGTCTCACCCCTGCCTGGGAAGCCTCCCACTCCCTCCCTCCTCCCTCTCCCCTCCCTCTCCTCCTCTAGCCGGGAGCCATGGGCCCAGGCAGGCTGTGATTTATTTACTTTCTCCATTGTTTCAGCCTCCTCCCCGCTCCCTTGCTCCTCTTCCCCCCTTCCTCTCTGTCCCTTCAGTCCCTGGGTCCCCCTCTCCCCCTTCTCTCCTCCCTCCTCACAGCCTGCCCCCCACCTCCTCCTGCATCTAGCCTCTCTCATAATAGCATCCTTTTCATGGAGACAAATTGTCCAGCCCCAGGATGCACCTGAGGACTTTCACCCTTTAACAAATAGCCTTTTAATTTTCTGCCAGAAGGGCATGGGGGGGGAGGGGGCAGAATCAATCACACATCCGTCTTCATCATTGCTGCCAGGGGACCATTCTTGCTGGCTGGCTGCCCCTAGGGGAGATGGGGTGAAAAAGATGAAGGGGGGACCTGGAAGGAGGGCAGAGGAGAAGAAGTGGGGGAGGGGTGGCTACGGGGTTGGGGAAGAGAGAGATTTCCTCCTCGCCAAGCCCCCAGGAATGTTTTTGAAGCCTCCTTCATTTTACAGAAGAAGAAACTGAGGCCCAGAGAGATAAACAGGATTTAAAATCACCCTGACAGGGCCCAGCCAGCTCCACCTTAAAAGGAATTGGAAGGAGAACACATCTTTGCCTTTTCAGAGAAGTTGGTCTTTGCTGCTAGGGACTTGACTCACATGAGTCTCAAGTTAACAACTTGTCTGGCAGTCCTGTTTGCTAACTGGATTTCCCCAGACCCACTGAGTTTGGGGACACCCTATAGATTGTGGCTTCCATGAGGGCAGGGACTCTGTTTAACCTACATTTGTATCACTCCCATTTGGAGATTCTATCTTCAGCTCCATGACTTATGACTCGCAGGAGTTTGGGCAGATCTTAACTTCTCTGTATCCCTATACTATGAAAAGTTTTGAATACGTTTGATGCCTAATAAATGTTTGTTAAGTTAATGAAAGAATAAGTGGATGAATGGAAGCATGGAAAGAAGAAAGAAAGAAAAAGAAAGAGATAAGGAGGAAGGAGAGATGGAGGGAGGGAAGAAAGAAGGAAGGGAGAAAGGGAAGTGAGGAAGGAAAGAAGGAAGGAAGGGATGGAGGAAGGGAGGAAGGAAGAAGGAGGGAGAGAGAGAAAGAAAGAAGGAAGGAAGAGAAGGAGGGAGGGAGGCAAGGGAGGGAGAGAGGAGGGAGGGACAGAAGAAAGGAAGGAAAGAAAGAAGGAAGGAAGGAAAGGAAGGAAGAGAGGGAAGGAGGGAGGGAGGGAAGGAGGGAGGAAAGAGTGAGAAGGAGGAAGGGAAGAAAGCAGGGAAGTGAGGGAAGGAAGGAAGGAAGGAAGGAAGAAGGAAAGAAGGAAGGAAGAGGGAGGAAAGGTAGGCGGCACACACTGTGAAGGGAGCCCTAGATTTGGTGTCAGAGGACTTGGATTTGAATTCCAGTTGTTACCTAATACCTGTGGTACCTTAAGCAAGACACCCACCTTCCTCATCAGAGGTCTTTAAACAGAGGCTGGATGACCACTTGTCATATCTGTGATTGTGGTGATTCCCTTTTGGGAAATGCTGGTCTAGAATGGCTGTCGAGATGCCACACACTCTAAAATTCTGTGAAGTTTCATAGATTTAGAACACAAAAGAACTTTATTAACCATCTAGTTCCTTTACAGATGAAGAACCTGAAGCCCAAGGTCACTTAACATCTGATTCTTATCCGTAAAATGGAGGGACTAGAAGTTTTCCAAGATCCTCAGGGCTCTAAAGTCTGTGATCTTACAAACGATGAAAAGAAACCACTTCTCTGAGTGACAGTTTTCTCATCTGTAAAATGGGGAAGTGGGCTGCACTAGATGAGCTCCAAGATACTTTTCAGTTCTAAAGAAGTATCCAAATGGAGCTTTGGTCCAAGACTTCAAGGGTCACCCCCCAGCCATTCTAAAAGGATGAACACTGGGTGGCTTTCCCCCGAGAACAGGTAAGGACCCTGACCACATCCATCAAACAGATCAGTCTTTGGAGAGAGGAAGAGAGGTCACAGATAACAGCTACAGGGTCTCCACTGGCCACAGTCCAATCTTCTGACCCCCAACTATGCTGTCGAAAGATCTTTCCCCACACTAGCTCAGCAACACCCCCACAATGACTCCAATTGTCTCCAAGTAGTGTCTCAGAAAGCCCCCAACAAAATTAATCTCAATCCAATTTATTTCCACAAATAGACATATGCTGCAAATACCTTTGGGGCATGGGAGGACAAGACAGAAACAACCATAGTTTCAGAGTTACTACTTTGAAAAAGTGGGGAAATCCCTGGCCCTGAATTTCCACAATGAATAGAAGCTCCTTACAGTGACCACAAATCCTCTAAAATGCCTTGTCTCCCCTTATTTTCATTTACATTCATCTGATTTTTTTTTGTTCTAGACCCATAGTTTCATCACTCTAAGGGAAACCCTGGTGTACCAGATACAGATGTACAACTCATGTACCTTCCAGGCATAGAGAGATGCCTAGATACTTAGCCATTAAGTGACTTGCCCAGGGTCAAATAGCCATCATGAGTCAGAGATAGGACTTGAACTCAAGACTTCCTGACTCCAAGACCACTCTATCCATGAGGCCATGCTGCTTCTCAGTTCTTTATGGAATTCTAGCATGCTGGCATCCACAGTGGTTTTATCATTTGTTTGTTTGTTTTGGGGGAGAGGCAATCAGGGTGAAGTGAATTGCCCAGGGTCGCACAGCTAGGAAGTATCCAAGGCCAGATTTGAACTCAGGAAGATGAGACTTCCTGATTCCAAGCCCAGAGCTCTATTCACTTTGCCACCTAGTTGCCTTGGTTTTATGGGTTGTACAGTGATGAGAATCAGCACAGGACATGGGGGAAAGCACACAATTTGGAGTCAGGGGACCTGAATTTGAATCCTACCTCTGACATATCCTAGCTGCCTGACTCCATACAAGCCATTCATCTTCTGGCTCTGAATCGATCATCCCATCCCATCCTTCTTTTCTCTCCGTTTTGCAGATAAACAAACTGAGGCCAGGAAGATTAAGAAACTCGCCTAAGGTCACATAGTCAATTAATGGCAAAGCAGGGACAAGAAATGGAGAACCCTGACTCTGGAAAGTATGTTGGCATAGCTCAAAGCCAAGCCAGTCTCATCTACTATGGATGCTACTTAAAAGCATGCTAGAAACACATCTGCTGGAGGGAAAAAATGTCCTATTGTGCAGTTAGGCACAGCTAATGATCCTAGCCTCCCATAGAGCACCTCCCAAAGCAAGCAGGCCCTCCTTTCTCCTCCCTTCCCACCCAGCCTTCCTTCCCCCAAATCCATCCTCAGAGGAAAGAGAAGGCAGTTGGGAGCTCAGCCCATGAGCGAGGGGGCTCATTCTCCTCTACAGACAGGAATAAGGGAGAAGGTTAATTAGATGTTTGCATCCAATTTACGTCTTGTTTGTGAAACCGCCATTTCAGCTGTAGCTGGGGCTCGAAGCCCCTTGCCCCTCGATCCCACTGGCTAGATTTATTTCACAGCTCCGCAGAACTGGTTAGCCTGGGTCAAAACTCTCCCATTATCATTTTATCACCGCCTCTTTCTCTATAATTACAAAGCAGCTTCTCCCTCTGTCTCTGTCTCTCTCTTTCTCTATATATCTCTCTATCTTTTCTTTCTTCTGTCTCTTCTTTCCTCTGTCTCTCAGAGTCTGTCTCTCTGATTCGCTGTGTCTGTTTCTCCCTCCCAACCTCCATCCCTCATCTCTCTGTCTCTGTATTTCTGTCTCCATTTCTCTGCCTTTTTGTCCTCTGTCTCCCTCTCACTCTCTTTCTCCTATCTGTCTCCATCTCTCTATCTCTTTGTGTTTCTCTCCATTTCTGTCTCTCTGTCTCTGTCTGTCTCTGTCTATCTCTCTGTCTGTCTCTCTTTGTCTGTCTCCCTCCTTCTTTCTTCTTTCTGTTTCCCTCTCTCTTTCCCCTTCTCTCTCTCTCTTCCTCTCTCTCTCTCTCTCTCTCTCTCTCTCTCTCTCTCTCTCTCTCTCTCTCTCTCTTTCTCTCCTTCTCTCTCACTGCCCCATTTCATTTCTTCTTTGCCCTCGCTGGCTAACTTAATGCTGTGCGATAATCTGTGGACATTACAGGGACCAGAGGGATATAAAATCACAGTCCCTGCCTTCAGAGAGTTTTTGGTCAGTATGTAATAAAATGTTCTCAATAGAGGGTAGTACAGTGGAAAGAGAAAGAGATTCCATGCCAGGGAAATCTGAAGTCACCTGAGCTAGATTGCAATCGTGACTCTGCCCCTTACTGGCTGTGCAAACATGTTCAAATTGTATAACCTTTCTGGGACTCAGTTTCCCCATCTGGAAATGGGAGAAGGAAGTGAAATATACACAGTGACAGTAATAATGTAAGTTTAAAAAAACCACCTAAAACAAAACTGAGAGATTATAACTATAATTACAAAGACCAGCCTTGGCTCTGGAGAAAAGAATGAGGCAATGCCCCTCCTTCCCCTGGAGAGGTGGAGGGCTATGGATGCAGGGCCTTTCTTTCATTTGCTCTCAGATGTGGTTATTGCATCAGTTGATTTTGCCTTATTTTTCTTGGTTACAGGGGAAGGCTCACAAGGTAGATGGATAGTATGTCTAGAAATGACTGTGATTGAGAAATAACATTAATAAAACTTTTTGGAACAGAGAGTTGTATTATCAATTAGTCAATTAGTAGAGACAAATAGGTGGCTTAATGGACAGAGTGTAGGCCCTGAGTTCAAACACTGCTTCAGATACTTGTTAGCTGTGTGACCTTGGGTAAGTCACTAAATAGCTGTTTGCCTCCGTTTCCTCATCTGTAAAATGGAGATAATAATAATACCTGACTCTCAAGGTTTTCGTGAGGGTCAAATGAGATAAGCACTGTAAAGCGCTTGGCATAGTGCCTGGGACGTAATAAGTGCTATGTAACTGTTAGCTATTCCTTCATTTATTATTATTATTAATCGACAAGCATTTGTTAAGTAATAATGTGTCAAGCATTGTTCAAAGCTCTGGGGATAGATACAAAACAAAAACAAAAACAGTCCCTGACCACAAGTGGTTTGCATTCTATTGGGGAGAGACAAGACACACACACACACACACACACACACACACACACACACACACACACACACACATACTCTCTCTCTCTCTCTCTCTCACACACACACACACACACATACACACACTCTCTCCATATATGTGTGTGTGTGTGTGAACTTATACATACTCTCTCACTCTCCCTTTATATATATATATGTGTGTATATATGTATGTATGTGTGTACATATATATACATATACACACACTCTCTTTCTTTGTCTCTCCTTCTCTTTGTCTCCTCCCTCCTCCTCTATATGTATGTATATATGTATGTATGTATGTGTGTGTGAATGCATATACATACACTCTCTCTTTCACTCTGCCTTTATATACATATATATATGTATGCATGTATGTGTGTACATATGTATATACAGATACATACACTCTCTTTCTTTGTCTCCTCCCTCCCCCCCTCTGTATATGCATATATGTATGCATGTGTATAAGCACACATACAAGATAAATGCAGAGTAGAGGGCCGGCTGACTTCCATGCTCCCTTCTATCCTATATTACAGACCACAAGGAATTTAGGAAGGGAAGAGGAAGGGAATGATCATTTATATAGCACCTACTATGCACCAGACACTATGCTAAGTACTTTATTAATAGGATCTCATTTGACTTAGGCCAGGAAAAGCAGAGATCTGGACATGGTGGCCTACCATACATCAGTTGTGAATGGAACATGGGCCTCGGACATGTGATTTCATTGATATAGGGAACTCCCAGATGAAGAATATCTAACTACCAGTGCAGTTTCACACCTTCTCTACAATTGACAGTGCCAGGGATTTGCCTAGATTGCTTGACTTACTCAGAGTGGCACAACCAGCATGGGTAAGAGGCAGGATTGGAACCTAGGTCTTCCTAGCTTCTAAGGTTAGCTCTCCATCCAAGTACAAACATTCTTCCTCTAAATCAGTTGCGAGGCCTTTCAAAAGTGAGGTTGCCATTATAGGGAAAGGTTTAAATCCTAATGTCGTATCTCTAGGAAGAAAAGTATCAGCACAAATTTCAAAATGGGTTGCCTCTCTCCCTCAGTGGCAGCTTAGTATAGAAACAACTTTGCACAGCTCTGCCTCAGTTAGATGCAATTTGCACACGAGTCATGATATCACCCCATGATCTCATTGGTCCTCTGAAAAAAATGGATAAGCAACTCTGTGGAGAGAATTAACCTTCTAACTGGAAAGAGTCCAAAGATTTGCGCCCCTTCCTCAGCTCCACTAATTAAAAGCTGGTGGGACCTTGAGTAGGAAACAACCTCCCTGTGCCTCAGTTGTCATCTGTGAAATGGGAATAATGATCCTTACCTGTCTCACAGGTTTGTTGTGAAGCCAGAATAAAAGGGAGAATATGGTGTGGTAGAAAAAATTTTGAGTAGTAACAGTTTGAGTTATGGACCTGGCCCTGCTACCTATTAGACTTCTAATACAACCTTGGCCATCAGTTTATCCCTTATTAAAAAAAAGAGAGAGGCCTAAACAAGATGCTGTCAAAGTCTTCTCCATATCCAATAGCCTATGAGATGGCAAATAAACCCAGAATCTCTAACTTTTAAGTATTATGCTTACCCCCCCATACACACACACACACACACACACACACACACACACACACACACACACACACGCTTGCACACTCACACAAAGGTAGCCATTTATGATGACAATGACTAAAAACTAAAGATGATGGCGGTGACAACAATCAGAATCCCTAGATTCCCACAACACTTATTTTGAACAGTCTAAATGGTTGTGGAAACTTCCTCCATCAACTATAATAGACAACTTATCTTGGAGTCTTAAAGGTCTGTGAGGCCCTGGAAATTTCAATGACTTACCCAAGGTCACCTAACCATTCTGTGTCAGAGGCAGGATTTGAATCCAGAATTTCCTGACTTCAGGGATGGGTCCCTATTTGCTTCAATTTGTGAACTCTGGCTGCTGACTCTACTTTCCAAAATTCTTTCATATTCACCATTTTGATCCAAAGGTCTATTATCAGTCAACATGCACTTATTAAGCACCTACTGTATGTCAGGCAGCATACTATATGCTGGGGATACAAATGCAAACAAAAAGACAATGCCTGTCCTCAAGGAGCTTATATTTTCTTAGTAGGGAAGAAAATACATAAAATACACAAACCAGCTTTATGTCCCCTCAGCAGAATGTAAGTTCCTCAAAGGCAAGAACTGTTAGGGTTTGGGTTTGGTTTTTTGTGTGTCCCAAGCACCTTACCCACAACAGGAGTATAATAAATCTTTGTTCAATTGAATTGAGTGGCCCAGCTTCCCGGGGATTTGTCCAAGCTTGCTTCCAGCTTCCCCCATTGCCCCGCTTCTAGGTCTAACCTTCACAGGGTGTAGGTAGTTCATGCATTTTTCTGTATTTGTATGGCACTGTCCCCTAGAGGGGATTTTCCAGTCTCCATTTCTGGAGATCTTTGGACAGAGACTGGATAACCACCTGTCTTACACAGTTTTATCATCCTGAAGGCATAGAACTGTACCAACTGACTTTTCAAGGTCCTTCCAAATCTGGGATCCTCTCACATTCATGTAAGTTTCTAGGATTCTATGATTCTCTTCTAAGGTTCTAGGATTCTCTTCTAAGGTTCCAGGATTCAAGGATTCTATTCTAAGGTTCTAGAATTATATCTGTAACTCTATGATTCAAAATTCTATTTAAAGGTTCTAGGGTTGTATTCTAAGACCGTATGATTCTATCCCTTGGATGCTATTCTGGGACCCTAATATTCAAATTGCATAATTTATATAAATGAGTTCCAAAGAAACTCAGAGTGCTAGCTAGATGTTAGCTCTTATTATCAGACTCAGATTCATTGGTTCTATTCCAAACATCCAGAGCTCTTTCCACAGATCCTATTTCTATTCTAGGATCTTCAGTCTCCTGCCCTGCTGTCTCTTAGCCAGAACCCCAACCGGTACCAAGAACAGCCCCAGCTCCAAACAGAGCCTCAGTCAGGCCTAAAACCCTTCCATCCCATTCTGCAACAGGGCCCCTACTCACTCAAGTCTTTGGTCGGGTCTGATCAGACCTTGTCAGTCAACCTAAGTCATGTGGGCAAGCGTCCACTTGAGAATAGATGGAGACCTCCAAACTCATTTCACTTGTCAGCACAGCCTGACCTGTGAAGCAAGGTCCCTGGAGAGAGGAGAGCCTTGTTTATTAACCCCTTCACCCCTTCACCC
Organism: Phalanger gymnotis; assembly: GCA_028646595.1. Lineage (NCBI taxonomy): Eukaryota > Metazoa > Chordata > Mammalia > Diprotodontia > Phalangeridae > Phalanger > Phalanger gymnotis. Next base: position 24,339,694 of record CM053622.1, read on the forward strand.
CTTCCTTCTGTAATCAGGACATATTTCAGCTTTGGGATGCAAATAGAAGCAGGCATACTCCAGGCAGGGAATTTAGACCCAGAGCTGGATTTTTCCATTCATTGCTCTACAAAAATCCTACTAGGGAGGTTTCAGAGAAATTCATTTATTTACTACAACCCACAAACATCTCGGTTAACAAATAATAGAGGGGATGGTGGGATTCTATTTGCTTGGAGATGCAAAGATAGATTCTATTGCCATCTCATGGACATCATCCTCCCAGTTCTGACATTCTATATATTCTAAGGGCCTTCTAGCTTTGACATACTCTGTTTTAAAGGCCCCCCCCACCTCTGATAATCTGTGTTCTTTAATGCTTACAGGCTCTGACATTTTCTGTGCCAACAGATCCTTCTAACTTAACATTCTTTGTCACAAGGGCTCTTCCAGCCCATACATAGTCTGTGCTCTAACGTGCCTCTTAACCTCCCAACTTAACTTCTAGATTCCCTTCCACCTCTGACATTCTTTCCTCTAAGCTCCCTTCCAGCCCAGATAGTGTATGTTCTAAGCTCCCTCCCAGCTCTGACAACCTGCATTCTAAGATCCCTCCCACCCCTGACATTCTGTGCTCTAAGATCCTTCCCAGCTCTTATGTCCTGTATTCCAAAGTCTCTTAGTACTCTAACATTCTATGATTCTGTGGCTCTGGTTCTATAATGGGAACCAGATAGCAAAGCTAAGAGAAGTGACTAAAGGCAGGAAGGAGGATGGACTTCAGCATTCCACCCTGAACTGCAACTGTCAACAACTGAGACTACTTTTCCACCATCTAAGTTTTCTTGGCATGACCATCAGGAATGGAACGTAGTAGATTTCAGAGGTGGCAAAACTGGAAGAGAGACTGGAAGTCAGGAGACCGGGCTTTTTTTCCTCTTTCTGCTCTGACCTGATCTCTGACTTGCACCTGGAGCTGAATTTCTCTATGACCCAGTTTCTCCCTACAAGCCTCCAGTGGTCAAGGACCAAATCTGATCTTTGCTCTGCTTTTCTTCCAATGATGTAATCTCCTCAAACAATTCTCGCATGATTGATAAGAATTCACAAGCTCTGAGAGGTTTCAGTCCCATTTTTTCCCATGTCACAGCCTTTCCAACACTGAGTTTGAAGAGGAAGATCTCTTAAGATGATCTGTAATCTTAGCTCCTGCCTATATAGTACCTTCTCAAATTCATCTTGTATCTTTCATATCACGGCATTTACAGCCAGACTGGACTACTAACTGTCCATAAAACTTGACCCTCCATCTCTCACCTCCATATTTTTGTACAAAGCTGCCTCTTCATTCCTAGAATGTCCTCCCTCTTTTTCTCCTCCTCTTGGAGCCCTTGAAGCAAGAGCCGACCATTTAGCTTTCTCTCTGGTTCAATGGCAATAATAAAACCTGTCTGAGCCAGCTGGTTCAAAGAGACAACTCAACATACAGAACTCTAGTCTTAGAGTCATAAGATCTGAATGTAAACAGCTGTGCCATCCTGAGCAATTCACTCCTCCTCCATGAGGATCAATTTCTTCATGTATGAAAAGTAGATAATAAAAATTGCTTGGACAATCACCTCCCCTTGTTATAAGTGAAGCACTTTGTAAACCATAAAGCACCTTAGAAATGAGCTATCTGGTAAGTTTGAAATGAAACCAAAGTTTTAGGTTCAATGCCTCTCCAAACAAGTTAGTTCTGCTCTGTTTGATGGCCATAAACTCCACACTTAACAACAGTCAGTCATGTCACCAACATATAGCCTTGGTCCCAGGGAGGACTGAGACAAATCAGGACCAACCCATCCCAGCTACTCGTGGGGGATCAAACAGGTCACCTTTGGATCCAAAGGATGTCATTTTTATAGAATGGTGTCTTGTGGCCATGTGGCATATTGAAACAAGAGGTAGGAGTCCTGGATATGAATTCCGCCTACTCCCCTTAACTTGCTGTGTGACCCAAAATGAATCATTCAATCTCTCTGAAGCTAGTTTCACCATATGTAAACTGGAAATCTCAACTCTTGCTTTGCCCTCCCTAATTCATGAGGTGGCTGTGAAAAAATCAGAGGATCCTGGCTGGGAGGGACCTTCGATGCCATCTACTCCAATTTCCTTATTTTACAAATGAGGAAACTAACAATGACAGAAGTTAAGCAATTGTCCAAAAATCATGCAGGTAAAATTGGCAGAGGGCGGATTTGAACCCAGGTCCATTGGCTCCAACCTATTGCTCTTTCTACTGTATGACAATGCAACTAAGAAAGTACCTTGTAAGCTTTAAACTAGTGTAGAAATGGGAGTTATCTTCATAGTTACCATCAAGATGACCTCAAAGAAATGGAGGGTCAAGATGCCCAATCCCTTCCATAGATCTCTTAACCATCATTTCTCCCACATAAACTTCTGATTTAAAAAAAGAGTAAGGGCAGCAGTTTGCCGGAGATGGGCTGGGCTGAGGCACAGATTCTGCCACCATTATCTCCTGCACCAATGACAGGGCTCAACTGGAGCCACATTAGGTCCTTGTCCTCATGCACAGATGCTAAGGGGGAGAGGGAGGGAGGGCTAGGGGTCCTAATGGCTCCTTATGACACACTAATGATAAGGCTATTTACAGTAGATTAAAATACAATTCATAATGGGGTTTAGTCATTTTACTGGCCGCTTGGATTCTGCTGGGCTGAGGGGCTCAGCTGAGGCTGGGACATGAATAGTCAGAGACCCTGGGTTCAGCTCTGGTGGGCACCAGGGTCAAGATGAATGAGCTGTCCTGCTCTAGATGGTATTTCCTCAGCCTGGTAAGGCTTAGATTAGGATGCCAACAGCATTAGCTTCTGTGTTTGACTTTTAGAAGGTCTTCAAAAAAATTAATGAAAATGGCTTCTTCATATTATTTTCTTACCCAACCAGGTCAAGAAATACTCTGCAGTCAAAGGTGATAATATGATTTATTACTACATAATTAACAATCCATCATGTATAATTAATATATCATAATATGATATAAGTGCATTTAAATAGCACTTTAAGATTTGTAAAATGTATCTCATTTTATCCACATAACAACCTTGAGGGGTAGGCGATATTATTCTCCCCATTTTACAGATGAGGAAACTGAGGTTAAGTGACTTGACAAGGGGCCCAGAGCTCATGAGTGTTGAAGGCTAAATTTGAACTCAGAGTCTTCCTGATCTCCAGTGCAGCATGCTTTCTCCACTATGCCACTCTAGTTGCCTAGGTAGATGTGTAGGTCTTGGAGGAGGGAGCAGACCGAGGTCAAAGTCCCTTGAGGAAAATTATACCTGTGCCTAGAGACCCTTGGGACTATGGAAGACTGTAGTGGGTATGAGAGGGGAGATAGGAGCAGCGGACAGTTAATGGACCCCCTATCCCTTGGCCCTTGGAAGCTTTTCCCTATAGCCTGGCATAGAAGGGGGGGTCATTAAAAATTGGCCAGTGTCAAAAAAATATGCAATGTAGAAGAAAAACTTGGATACAGCAGAAAGATCTGAACTTGAAGGACCTAGGTTAGAATCCCAGCTCTGCTGTCTAATACTTTTGTGACCTTGGGTAAGTCATTTAATTTTCCTAGACCTCAATTTTCTAGTATTTAGAATGAGAGTGCTAGACTAGATGCCTCTCAAGATCCCTCCCAGCTCTTCCTCAATGAGCCTCTACCCCTGTGATCTTTAAAAGGAAAGGTTACACTCAATGACTTCTGCAGTCCCATCAAGCTCTGTCTATGCGCTCTCTCTCGCTCTCTCTCTCTCTCTCTCTCTCTCTCTCTCTCTCTCTCTCTCTCTCACACACACACACACACACACACACACCCATTAGAGGAGACAATACATTAAAAAATAAGATGGAAAGGCCTAGACATCTTTGGCTTCAGCAGTGGAGTGGATGGCAATGGCCGGAGGTGTAGATGTTAGATCAGTAGGTCCCATGACAGCTATGGGAGCAGAGGAGTAGAAGACAGGCCAATGGGAAGGCCTGGAAGATCTTAAGAAGCAGCATTGGGAAGATGGTAGGATCTGATGGTGCTCCATCTCAAGAGAAGGAATTGATGATTGGTGATTCCCATCTCACCTAAGCTATAGGAGCAGTCAAGCACCCTAAATCAATTCTGGGTGGCCAGGTTGGCTTGAAAAGGAAGCAAGAGGGGAAGGTCCCCAGGGGAGTGGAATGTCTTCCCACTACCTACCATCCCAGAGTTCTGAGAGGTCTGGGTCAGGAGAGGGGGCGAACAGAGAAGGGCCTCCCTAGTCATGATTTGGTTTCTCACCATTCAACTGTCCCAGATGGGTTCCCCCATTCAGTCACTCAACAAGCATTTTTAAGAGTGTTGTACCTGCCAGGTGCTGTCCAAAGTACCGGAAAATATGAAGAAGGATTAAAAACAGTCTGACCTCAAGAGGCTCACATTCTAATGAGAGAGAAAATATGCAAATAATGACATAATAGCAAGATACATATGCAGTGCAGTGGTGGGATTCAGTCAGTTCCCACCGGTTCAGCAGAACTGGTACCTAATTTTAAGTTGAATTCAGTGAACCGGTTGTTAGCAGGGGTGAGGCCTGAGCCTGCCATGTCAGCAGCAGCCGAGGTGCCTCTGCTTGGTTCCATGAATCCCACCATTGATGCAATGTAAGAGGAAGGTCCTCCAAAACCTTCCATGGCTCCCTTTGGCCTCTGGGACAAATGCAGACTTCTTTATTCCCCTTCCCACACTCTCCAGTCTAGACAAACTGATCTAGGAACTCCTTCCATCACATCCCCACATCTTCCCATAGGTATGATGAGACTGGGATGAGGTCCACTGGAGATCTGCAACAAAATCTGCCTCTTTACTTCCTTAGGGGCAAAAGTCAAGGGTCCCTCCTAGGCCAAGCTCTTCCCCATCAGCTCCCATCCCAAGCTGTCATTGCCTTCTCTCTCCTCCACCTTGTCGTGTTCTTATCTGGGTCTATCTGGTTCACTCCCAGTAATAAAATAATGATGATGATGATGATGACGATGATGATGATGACAATGATGATGACAGTGATGATGATGATGGTGATGATGATGAAGACAACAATATTCATTGAATCCAATACACGAAGCAAATTATTCCTCTCTGGGCCTCAGTTTTTTCATCTGTAAAATGAGTAAATTAAAATAAAGGATCTCCAAGGCTCCTCCAGTCTTGACATCCCCTGTTCTAAGGCCCCTCCCGGCCCTGATATTCCCTGTTTTCAGGCCTCCTTAGGAGCTTCTTGCATAAGGTCACAAAACAAGGCACTCAATGCTGTAAGTAAATCCCAGCCCTCCTGCCTCCCCATCCCAGGCTCTATGGAAGAACACACCATCTCCCCTTTGCGTCCTCCCACATACATCCCTCCAGCTATTTTATAACCATTCCCATCTACCTCCCTATTGCTTTTCAACCTGCTCCCCTCTTCAAAGGCACTTGGTGGCAGTGGCCCAATATATTTACAGATCCTTTGTAACCATCTGTCCCTGGTTGCTCGTTGAGGTCAGAGGCAGCAGTCTGTTTAGTCTGGGCGAAATCTAATCTCGGGTCCCTGGGAATGAGCCTTCAGCCTCTCAGCTCCACTCCCCAGCTATGGAATTTACTCCCGTGTTTGGTGCAGAGAAGCTGGGTAGTCTTGGCATTGAAAAATGGTAACTGAGATACACAGTGGATTCTCCATGGAAAATTCTTAAGAAAACTGTGTTCTTTGGCTAGCTTCCTTCAAGGCATGGGGAAGAAGGACTCAGGAAGATAATAGAAACAGCGTCACGTCCATAGCCTTTTGCAGCCTTTATCTCACTCAATTTTCAGCCTTTAGAAGAAGGTCCTACAGTTGGTATTACCATTTTTCAGTTGAGGAAACTGAGTCTCCAAGAGGTCAGGTGACTTTCTGTGCAGATACTGTCAGAGGAAGGATTTGAACTCGTGTCTCTCTTGACTCCAAGCCCACCATTCTCACCACTATACTATACCGTGGAAGCATCATGGATGGCATACTGGTTCTGGAGTCAGAAGACCCACATTCAAATCCCCCCTTTAAAAATTTACTCCTGGGGCAGCTAGGTGGTGTAGTGAATACAGCATCAGCCTTGGAGCCAGGAGGACCTGAGTTCAAATCCAGCTTCAGGCACTTGACACTTTACTAACTCCGTGACCTCGGGCAAATCACTTAACACCAATTGCCTTGCCTTCCCCCCTCCAAAAAAAATTATTCCCTGTGTAACCTTGGAAAAGCTACTTCACTCTTCCTGGCCCTCAATTTCTGTAAAATGAAAGATGGGGGCATGTTGGAGTCTAAGTTCCCTTCCCAATCTAGATCTCTGAACCTATGAATCTTTTGCCTCTCAGATAGCAGAGTGTCTGACCACCAAACACAGGGGCATTAAGAAGGAGGGAGAAAATTCAATCCCATGCTTCATTCAAAAGCCATTGTAGAACGATACCTCATCCATGAAGCCTTCCTGATGCCTGGGTCTTTCTTTCCTTGAGTCTTGCTTCATTCTGTGAACCTCCTATGCTTCCATCAAACTCCCCTTCATAGTGGAATAATATCTGAATGTGTATTAGCATCTCTGCTAGATTGCAAGTGAAGTAAGGAGCAATGGGGAAAACTATTACACACAGTAATCACTTCAATGTAAGCAGAAAAGATAACAACAAAAATAAGTAAAAACCCCATCTTTTACAATAAGCCTTTCCCAACCCCTCTTAATTCCAGTGCCTTCACTGTGTTAATGATCTCCTATTTATCCTGTATATGGCTGGCTTTGCATATATTTGTGTACATATTGTCTCCTCCATTAGATTGTAAGCTCTTTGGGGGCAGGGATGGTCTTTTGCCTCTCTTCATATCCCCCAATGCCTAGCATAATATCTACTACACAGCAGTTGCTTAATAAATGCTTACTGATTGTTTGCTGAGTGATTATAATTGTAATGATCAAGTTTAATCCCAAAGAAGAAAGAAGAAAATACATCCCCCTCCTTTCTTTGAAGAGGGGAGAGTCTATGGATGTGTCGATTAGTTTTGCTGAACAGTAACTTTTCCTTTCTTCCTTTTTTATTCTTTGCTACAAGGTATCAATCTCTGAGGAAGAATATATTTGGAAATTAAGGTGATATAAAATAAAATATGTCAATAAAAATGTTTTTAAACATTTTTAAAAGAAGAAAAATATCCAGGTAGACAAAAGGGCCATTGGAAGCAGCTCCCAAACTCGTCTCTTCCTTACATGCTGCCTTCTTCACCTTAATCCTCCCTTCTCACCACCACCACCATCACCACCACCACCACCATCTCTGATGCTGTAAAAATAGCTGTCAGAATTTCTTTTTTTCAAGGGCGGGGGGCAGAGCAGGAAAGCCAGCAATCTCTGAACTCATCAATACAGAAATCTGCCAATCTGTCCATCACCCAGCCAGCCCGTCGATATCTCCATCTAGGTCCTGACACATGGAGAGAGGAGAGGGAAGATGAAATATTTATGATTTCTGAAGGATAATAGGATTTAGAGCTGGGAGGGACCTCAGAGATCATTTAGTCCAACACTCTTGTTTTTAGATGAGGAAACTTAGTCTCAAAGAGGTAACAATGAATAGGCACACAGGAAGAAATAAACAGCCAAAATTTGAAACCACCTTATTTAACTCCAGACCTGGGCATCTTTCCAGTATGCCACTCACTCTGGGCCAAAATGATGTCCTTCCCTAAAGGACTGAGTCCATTGGGAAGCCATTGAGACTATACCCCAATGTGGAGCTAGTCACAATTCTTGTACCTTTCTTGGTGGTCATATCTCACTGTTGACTTGTATTGAGTTTGCCGTCCACTAAAACTCCAAATCTTTTTCAAACAAAAAGCTACCCTGCCACTTCTTCCTTGTCCTCCACTTATGAAGTGGATTTTTGAAACCAAGTATACTATAACTATATCTATAGATATAATTTCCCATAATTAAGTCTAGCCCAATTGCCTATCCCATCAAAATCTCTTTGGATCTTGACTTAGTCATCCAATGTCTTAGTATAGACCATACTACCTTGTGACATTGGGCAAGTTATTTGATGTTTCCTGCATGCCACTAGAAAACCTGTCCCAAGCTGAAATCGACTTATTAATGTATTAGCCTTGTTTGGCCTCAGTTTCCTCATCAGTAAAATAAGAGGTTTGGGCCACATTACCTTTGAAGCTCTTGATTGATCTGATGATGATGACTCTTTGGGTCCATCTCTTTAACCATTTTCATATCCCAGTATACTCTTACCTGACCCTCACCTCTCCATCTTGCCCTCATGGGTACCATGAGTGGATTTGTCCAATGTTTTTTTTTTCTGAAACCAATATAAACCAGGCATGTCTGTAGCTTTTCCCTGGTCTACAAGTCTAATAACCCTATCCAAAAAGGAAAATGTTAGTCTGGTCTGTCATTTTAAATGTGCTTACATAGAATTGTTTGGAATTAGGAGTTTTTTTTAATGTTTTATTGATACATTTTGCCTTGACACAGCCACATACAAAAAACACCCAAACAACAGCAACGCACAAAGTACATCCCCGAAAAGAGATAAGGAAAACCACCTAATTGAATGACGCTATAAAAGTGGTAAGTAACATGTACTAACACAAAAAGGAAAAGGGTTTTATTTTAATAGAGTCATTCCAACATCAGCCATTGTTGGGATGGTATGGGGACTAGAATTTTGTTGCCTTCTAGAGTCAACTTTATTTACATGGTGGCACATAAGTCTTTGGAGTTCTTCTTTCTTCACTATTCATCATTTCATACAAATCTTTCCATGTTTCTCTAAATTCCTCATATGTGGATATGATGAGTTCTTGATGGAGCCAGACTGGATCTTGGTGATTACCACTTCCTTTTCTGTATATTCGCTAATTATCCCTTTAATAAAATATTCTTGCCTGGATTTGAAGTCAAGCTCACTGGCCTGTAGTTGACAGTTTCTACTCTTTCCCTTTTTGAAAACCAAAACAATAGTGGCCCTTTAGCAATCCTGGGACACCTGCCTTGTTCTCTGTTTCTTTGAAAGATCACCAACAGTGACTTAGCCATGGCATACTCTAGATTTTTCTATATCACGGAATAGAGATCATGTGAGGCATATGACTTGAACTCACCTAAGACAGCTAGGTGTTGTCTTCCTGTCTGCCTTCTATCCTTTCCAGTCCAAAGATTATTCATCTTGAGAGAACAAACAGGAGCAAAAGTCAAAGGTGGGTGAGTAATTCCACCTTTTCTCTCTTACGTTTCCTCCACATTCCATATACTTTGAGCAACAATCCAATACCTTTTTTGATTCTGCTCCTTTAGTCAACATAGCTTTTAAATAAAAAGCAAATAAAGAGCCAAAAAATCCTTTCTTTTCTGTCCTTCGCATAAGTGACCATCCGCTGGTCATTCTGAATTTGAACAATCCTGATACAATTCTCATAGGACTGAGCTGTGCTTCTGTACTCTGTCATCTTGTGTTTCCTTACTAACATCTCTGGGTGAGTCTTGAAAGATGTGGGGTTAGTCAGTGAATCCCAATCCACATCCATCTTTGTCTGTTTAGACAGCTTCCTCCTTTCAGGAGAATGGTTTCTCTTTGTGGCTTATAGGTTCCCATCCCTTTTGGGCAGACATTCCAGATCTAAAGTCAGTGTCTCTCCCATCTCTGAAGTACTCTATTCTAATGCCCTTTCCAGCACTTATATTCTGTCCTTTTTCATCTTCTGTTTTTACATCCCCTTCATTTGATATTTCTAGGGCCCCGATAGTCTCTGTTCTCTAGTTAATATTCTATAGCATAAGATTCATCCAAGCTCTAGCATTCTGTGTTCTAAGATCCCTCCCAGATCTGAGATTTTCTGTTTTCTGTCAACCAGTCAGGCTATAAATATTTACTGAGGCAGCACGGTGGTGCAGAGGGCTGGGCCTGGAGTCAGGAAGATTTGAGTTCAAATCCTGATTCACATACTTCCTAGCTAGGTGACCCTGGGCAAGTCACTTAACCTCAATGCCTCTGTTTCCTCAACTATAAAATGGATATAATAATAGCACCTAACCTGAGATCAAACAAGATATTTGTAAAGCACATAGCACAATGCCAAACACATAGTAGGCACTTTATAAATACTTATTCCATTATTCTTTTCCCTACTAAGCACCTCCTATATTCCAGACACTGTGCTAAGCACTAGGGACTTAATGAAATGCAAAAGACAGTCTCTGCCCTCAAGGAGGGCAATGGAAATAATAATAGCCAGCATGTCTATAGTGCTTTAATATTTGCAAAGTGCCTTCCAAATATTGTGTCATTTTATTCTCAGTTCTTACTAACACTACTATTCAACATTCTGGAGACCTCCCATTTCTGATTTTCTATATTTTAAGGGCCTCTATGGTCTGATATTCTTGTGTTCTAAGGCCCCTCCCAGCTCTGACATTCTCTGTTCTAAGGCCCTCCTACCTCTGACATTCTGTATCCTGAGGTTCCCTCCACCTCTGACATTCCCTGACTTATGCCCTTCCCAGCTCTGACATTCTCTGTTCTAAGCTCCTTCCCAGCTCTGACTTTCCCTGTTCTAAGGCCCTCCCACCTCTGACATTCTGTATCCCGAGGTTCTCTCCAGAGCTGACATTCTCTGTTCCTAGATGCCTCCCATAACAACAAGATTCATTATTCTAAGACCAAATGTATCTCTGATGTTCTATGTCTCTGTGGTTCTACAGGCATGAACAAGAGCACTCCACTGGATCATGTCTCCAGGAGAAGATGCCATATCTAAATCGGCTGATGGGGAATCCTGGGATTAAAGCCATAGTCGCCTTTGCACCTTGCTATTGCCACTTGTTCCTAGGCTGCCCATTCCATCCTTTGTCCCATTCGGCAGAGAGGTTGCCAGCTCCTTCCACTCCATGATAATCCTAATTTAGTCCATGTGTCATAAAAGGCACCTTTTCAAAGCACCTCCCTATCCCTTATATCTTACTGGCCCCTCTACCATCACTTCATTATGGAGTTCTCTTGGATGTAAGCTATGCCTAATGAGGATGAACTCTAGTAATTCCATCTCAGATGGAATGACTTCAAGTCCAGGCTGGTGATCTGACTATGTGTCTTTCATCTAAGGATGAGCCTAGCTAAGTTCATAGGGTCTCACTGCCAGTGGACAAAGGATGATAGGGGAGGTAGGGTCAGCAACTTAGGAAGACCTTCCACTGAATCACACAGAAGGGTTTCAATCTGCCTCAGTGACATAAGGACCCATACCTCCACCAAAAGTTGGTGCTATGAGGTAGGCAGGAAGTTATTGTCTTCCATCAATCAATCAATCAAGCATCACTTAAGCACCTTTGGTATGCCAAGCACTGTGCTAGGTGGGGATACTGGAGATACATGTGCAAAGAATGAAACAGTCTCTGCCCTCAAGGAATTTTCATTCTAATGGAGGAAACAAATCAATGTCAAAGTACATAGATATAAAGTGAATAAATACAAATGTAAACAAAGTGAGTGGAAAACTTTGCTCTTGGCTTCCTTCAGTGAAAGATTCACTGAAATATCACTTTCAGAAGGCAGTCTCCACAATTACTAAAGGCTTTTGCACTTTTTCTTTGGCCCGGGCCCTTGTGAAGAAACCAATAAAACCTTTTATATAATCATGTTTTTTAAATATATAAAAATAGAATACTTACAATTACAAAGGAAATTTGTTATGTTGAAATACAATCATCAAAATGGTAAAAAAAAAAATAGTTCATGAACCCCAAGTTAAGAACTCTTTACTAAAGCCTCCATCTATAGATTTGTTAATTACCTATTGTCATACCCCATTAGCGTATAAGATCCTTCGGGGAGGAAACTGTTTTGGTTGTCTCCAGGGATTAGCACAGTGCCTGGCACACAGTAGGTGTTTAATAAATGCTTCCTGGTAGATTAACTAATCTATTGAGGTCCCTCACTTCATAGCCAATTACCTAGAACCTCTCCTGACATGGTGGTTCAGAGGACAGAGAGCGGATTCTGGCCTACGTATCATTCCCTGTACAAGATATAGTCCTTCTCCCTATGTTAGAATACCGCCACATTTTCAAATCCCTACCTCCATTCAAGGGTCAGCTCGAGACTATCTCCTTGGGCCCTTTTCTGGTCCCCCCAATTGTTAGTCCTTTCCAACAGCCCCAGCCAAAAAAAACACTTTGTATATATTTTATATTCACTGTATATTGTTCCCTGCCCACTCACCCAAGTAGAATATAAGGTAATTGAGGTCAAGGACTGTTTTCATTTTTGTCTTTTTATCTCTAGCACTTAAGACAGAACCTGGCACAGAGTAAGCATTTAATATATTAGTTCAATTGAATTGAATTGGGCCTTAGAAAACCTGAGTTTTAATCTCACCCTACCATCCCTGTGACCTTTACACAACTTTCATTTGACATGTTAAGTGAGCAAGCCACTTAACATTTCTGTGCCTCAGCTTCTTCATCTGTAAAATGAGGGTCTGGACTAGATGACCTATAATGTTCTGTCCAGTCCTAAATCTACAATCCTGTGCCTCTCCATTTGGACCAATGGGTTTTTGTTTCGATAAGGAAGAGAGAGGCAGCCTGTCATTGTGGATGCATGATTGATAGCAGGAAAACCTGGGTTCAAATCCTGCCTCTGGCTGTGTCACTCTGGGCAAATCACTAAATCTCTCAGTGTTCCAAGTCACTCTCAGGGAAGGTACCTACTTGTGCTGGTGGAGAGAGTGTCCTCACCCCAAAGTTCCTGATGTCAAGGAAATCATGGGTCCAACTCCCATCCCTAAGGAAGCAAGATGGGAGAGGAGCATCATAACAAATAGATTGATCCTGGGGAATTGCATCCTGATTAGAAATAGCCAATGGACCCCATCCAAGAGAGATTCTGACTTTACGAGCTGGTGGACTCTTTCTAGGCAGTGCTGGCTATTAACTTCTTTGCTTGCTGCAACCCCATGGCCCCAGGCAGGGGGGCTGGGGGTGGGGAGCTGAGCTCCAATCCCATGAATGTTCGTACTGCTTGGGCACTGTCACAAGCCAAAAGGAGGTTGTCAGCAGACAGTGGTAATTCCCTTCCCTCCTCCTCCTTTTGTCTCTTAAACACATGTTGGGGCCATCTGAATAATAAATCTTTGAGCTCAGAAAGGTTAAGGGAGTGAGGGAAAAGCCAGACCCTAATAATGTGGTCCTACTACAAATTCTTAATGCCTGGATTTAGGGTGTGCCAGGACTGGTGGGAACTGTGAGGTCATCTAGCCTGACCCAGAACATTTTACAGGAAAGGAAACTAAGGCTCAAAGAAGGGAAGAGACTCTCTTATCCAAGGTCACAGAGCTAGATAGTAGCAGAACTGGGATGAAGACCCTTTCCACTTTCTTTCCACTGCACCGGGCAGATAAAGAATATCTCAACAATCTTGGTTCTAGTGCATGGTTCTAGGTCACAGGGCCTTTGCACATAGGGCTAATAACAATAATTACAAAACAGATAAAAGCCAGAATCAATGGAGGAGAGAGGCCTTGGAGTCAGAGAATGAAGGGGAGAATGAGACAATGAGGCTGAGGTTTATATTCACACCAGGGAGAAGAAAGCGGAGAGGATGTGCAGGGGAAGGAAAGGAAAGCCTTGGGCAGTGGATGGTAGACAAAAACCAGAAGGAGCATGATCAAAGGGATAGTCACCAGCAATCTCTAAGGTGATGCATTGAGGAGGGGAGAGGAGAAGAAAGGAAAAGAGAAGAAGGGAGAAGAGAGGAGGGAAGAGAAGAGAGAAGAGGAAAAGAGCAACAGGGAGGGAGAAGAGAAGGGAGAGAGAGAGGAAAAGAAGAGAAAGGCAACAAGGCAGAGAAAAGAAAGAGAGCAGAGAAAGAAGAGAGGAGAGGAAGAAAAATAAAGGAGGAAGATGATGAAAAGATAAGAGGAGAAAGGACAGATGAAGAAGGAAGAAGAAATGAGAAAAGAGGAAAAGAGAGAAAGGGAAAGAACAGGGGAATGAGAAGAACATGATAAGGAAGGAAAGAAAAGGGGAGGAGATATAGGAGGAGGAAAAAGAAAAGAAGGAGAAAAAGGGAAAAAGACTAGAGGAAGAAGGAAAGAAAAGAGGAAGAGGAAAGAAAAGGAAGGAAAGGAAAGAGAGAAAAGAAGAGGAGGAGGAGAGAGAAAGGGTAAATGAGGAAGAACAGTAATGTGAAGAGAGGAGTAAAGGGAAGAAAGAGGAAGACAATGAAGAGAGAAGAGAAAAGGAAAGAGGAGGAGAAGAAAGAAGTAAAGAGGAAGGAGGAAAGAGAAGGCATCAGAGAAGGTGGAGGAGGGAAAAGAAGAAAAGATACAGAGAGAGGGCATATAGGGAGGAAGATGAGGAATGTGAAGTGAGGAGGAGGAAGAGGAGGGCAGGGAGCCACAAAGGCAAGAGACAGCCTAGGGTGTCCAAAGCAGTGGGAAGCAGAGTATCAGGGAGAAAAGGGAGGAATTTGAATCCTCTAACTCAGCGGCTAACCTTGCGTGTGTGTGTGTGTGTGTGTGTGTGTGTGAGAGAGAGAGAGAGAGAGAGAGAGAGAGAGAGAGAGAGAGAGAGAGAGAGAAAGAGAGAGGAGAGAGGAGAGGGAAAGGGAGAAAGGGAGAAAGGGAGGGGAAGAGGGAGAGGGAGAGGGAGAGGGAGAGGGAGAGGGAGAGGGAGAGGGAGAGAGGAGAGAGGAGAGAGGAGAGAGGAGAGAGGAGAGAGGAGAGAGGAGAGAGGAGAGAGCAGAGAAGAGAGAGCAGAGAAGAGAGGGAAAGGGAGAGAGGGAGAGAGAGAGGGAGAGAGAGAGAAGAAGGAGGAGGAGGAGGAGGAGGAGGAGGGAGAGGGGAGCGTGTGCGCGTGTGCGTGTGTGGGGATGGCGCCCAGTGCCTATTTGTATAGACTCCATGCCCAATGTGTGTGTCTTTGATTTTGTTCACTGTTCTGTGACAACAGAACGCTTTCCCCGCTTACCTCTTTTTCCATATTGCACTCCTTTGGGGATATCAAGGGCAAGCTAGAGAAGGGTTACCTGGAGAAAAGGGTTGCTAGGCAACTGAACACCCACCACCCCCAAGCACCAGCAACCCCAAACTCCGTTCCAGGCCTGCAACCAGATTAGCATATTAATGAGGCTGTAATTTCCCCAGAATTGTCTGCGCCTAAACACTCCACTCAGAGCACACTGGCCCAGGAGTTTGCTATGCAAATAAACTGGTTTTACAGGCTCCGACTTAATTAACTCATCAGGTTCATCTTCCTAACAGAAAAGGCAGACGAACTGCAGATTAATGGACCTGTGTTTGCTTTCTCCTCTCTCCCCACCCCGGCCCTGGGTCTCTCTCCATCGATGGGCTTCCACCGCTGTTTCCCAAAGGCAGGCCCCTCCACTCTGCCCTCCTGCACCCCAGTCCCTCCTCTGTATGTCTCTGATCCCTTCCTTCCCTGCATTTAGCTTACTACTTCTCCTCCTACTCTTATTCCTCCCTTGTCCTGCCCCCTCCCTCCTCTCCTTCCTCCATTCGTGTTCTCCTTCTTCCCTAAAGGTCCTTCCTCTCCTCCCTCACTGTCTATTGTCAAGGCCCAGAAAATGAGGGTCCAATGACCTCCTCCCACAGTCCAGGAGATCTAAGTGGTATAATTAAACCTTACAATTTCCCGGGACAGATGGAGAGGCTGAGGGGGAGAAATGGCGACACTGTCCCTTTAATGCACCCGAGGCCGAGTCTTTATTTTTGACACACAATTTATGGTTTAGCTTCAGCAGTGATACTCAATCAGGAGCTGGACTGACTCTAGGAGAGAGGTATTCTCCCTGCCTGTGTGTTAATTAGAAATGCCAGTCCTGGCTGCCACTCACACTAATCAACTTTCTCTACTTCTTAATGTATGACAGAGAGAGATAGAGACACAGAGACAGAAAGAGACAGAAAAAGGAAAGAAGGCAGGAAGAAAGAAAGAAAGAAAGAAAGAAAGAAAGAAAGAAAGAAAGAAAGAAAGAAAGAAAGAAAGAAAGAAAGGAAGGAAGGAAGGAAGGAAGGAAGGAAGGAAGGAAGGAAGGAAGGAAGGAAGGAAGGAAGGAA
>CM053622.1:24356338-24407231 GCA_028646595.1 Phalanger gymnotis
AGAAAGAAAGAAAGAAAGAAAGAAAGAAAGAAAGAAAGAAAAAGAGAGAGAGAGAAAGGAAGGAAGAAAGAGGGAGAGAGAGAGGAAGGAAAGAAGGAAGGAAGGAAGGAAGGAAGGAAGGAAGGAAAGAAAGAAAGAAAGAAAGAAAGAAAGAAAGAAAGAAAGAAAGAAAGAAAGAAAGAAAGAAAGAAAGAAGGAAGGAAGGAAGGAAGGAAGGAAGGAAGGAAGGAAGGAAGGAAGGAAGGAAGGAAGGAAGGAAGGAAGGAAGGAAGGAAGGAAAGAAAAGTTAATATGACCCCAAATTGTCTGCCTAAGTGAACTCTTGACCGGAGACAACTCTTTTGAACATCAGCTGAATTATATGTGATTTCTCTTTTGATGACTTTTCTCCTTTTCCTTCTTCCCCTTCCCCGTGTGCTATATAGAATTCTAGATTTAGAGTTGGAAAGGCCGTTAGAGGCCATCTAGTCCAACACCTTCCTTTTCCAAAGGAAAAAAAAAAATGGAAGCCCAGAAAGGTGAAGGAATTTGCCCTTGGTCACAAGGGTAGCTGGTGGGATGAGAAGCCAGGTCATCTGACCCCAAACCCACCACTCTTTCCATGAGACCACAGTGCTTGTGTTCCTGATCCGTCCTTTGCTATCTCTTTGTATTGGCCCATCCTCAAAATTGGAATGCTTTCCTTCCTCACCTCCACCTCAAGACTAAACCCAAGCACCACTTTCCCTAACTCCCACCCAACTCTTAGTGCACATCCTCCCGCCCTCCCATAATCACCATATATGTACGTTTGTATTTACATGTCTATGTTCTGTGTATTCTGTGTAGTACCCATTGCATCAATAATCTCCTTTAGGGCAAAGTCTGTTTCATTTTCTCCTTTAAACCTCCAGTGTCTAGCACAGAGCCTGGAATAAGGTGAGCTCACTAAATGCTTGGTGATCGAGCAATTCTCTGTCTTCTCTAAAGCCATATAACCAAAGAATGGCAAATTGGAAAGGGATATTAGTATATAGAATATGAAAGCTAGAAGAGCCCTTAGAATATGGAATGAAATATGTGGGAGGGACCTTAGAACACCAAAAGTCAGTGCTAGAAAGGTCCTTAGAACAGAACATGTCAGAGTACAAGGACCTTCAGTATATAGCATATAAGTGGCAGGGTCCCTAAACATAACTTAGTCCAACTCCTTCTTTTTATGTTTTAAAAAAAACTGATGGCTTTAGGGGCAGGGGACATGGCTTGGCTGAAGTCACTTACTAAGCTAATGACCAAGCCAGGACAGGACCCCAAGCTTTGCACTCCCAAAATCAATTGCTCTCTACTATACCGTACTTTGCTTTATCGTGCTTCTCCCTAGATTACGTCTCCCCCTCCTTTGTGCATAACAAGCTCATGAACCCATATCCAGTGCAAAGAAGTCATATCCACCCAGCTGACTTGATGGTCCCAAGATCCCAGCAAGTCAGAGACTGCAAGCTGGAAGGAAGACCAGTGAGACCAACTAGTCCAATCCTTCTCATCTCACAAATGAGAAAACTGAGAGCCATAGAAGAATGTATCCAATTGTTTGTATGTTGTCCCCATTAAAATGTGAGTTTGAGGGGCAAAGACACTGCTTTTGCCTTTCTTTGTATCCCCAGAACTTAGAACATTACCTGACTCACAGTTAGCACTTAATGTTTGTTGTTGTTAATTGATTTGGCTAAGGTCACACAGCAAGTCAGTGACAAAGGTTTGCTGCCTCCATTATACCATACTATTGTTTAGTTAATAGGGTCACCAATAGTGGCTGAGACTCCTGCCTCCAAGCCCAAGACTCTAGATTCCAGAACCATATGGGGACATTTTGTAAACTCTGAAGCACTAAAAACCAGTAAGTACTTAAAATCTCCATTTTTATTCCAGCTGCTCTTTTTCCCCTAGATCAGAGAAACTTTAGGATTCTCTAAATATCAGAGGCCTCAGTGGTTCATAGGCTCAGGGCTATAATACTATAAGGGACCTTCTGTTATGGAATCCAATCGCTTCATTTTATAGACTTGGAAACTAAGGTGCAAAGAATGTTAAGTGACTTGTCCAAGATAATATAGACGTTATCAAAAGTAGGGCAGCTAGGTGGCACAGTGGATAGAGTTCAGAGTCAGGAAGAGTCATCTTCCTTGACTTCAAATCTGGCCTCAGACACTTCCTAGGTGTGTGACCCTGGGCAAGTCACTTAACCCTGTTTGCCTCAATTTCCTCATCTATAAAATGAACTGGAGAAGGAAATGGCAAACCACTCCAGTATCTATGCCAAGGAAACCCCACCAAGAGTTGGATATGACTGAAAACTGACTGAACAATCACAAATTAGAAAAGACAGAGCTCTTTTGTCTAGTGCAATATCAATCCTCTACAATACCCCTGATAAGTGATCATCCAGATTCTGATCCCAGGAGTGGGGAAGTCACTCTATCTAAAATGAGTCTGCTCTGTCTTTGGAAAACTCCAATTGTTAGGAAATTCTTCTTAATATCTAGTCAAAATCTATCTTCCCTTAATTCAATACATTGCTTCTCATTCTACCCTCCTCCTTTCTTCTCCATTCTTTCTCCTTTTCCCTTCTGCACTTTCTTCTTTACTTTCTTTCCCTCTTATCTATCTTTTATTCCCTACTATTCCCTCATTTTCCTTTTTCTTCCTGTGTCCCATAAGGGGAAGAAAGGTTTGGCCACTGTCATTTTGTAGAAAATTATTTTGGGGCTTGAGCCAATGAGTTCTGGGAATCCAGGATCCCAGCTGGAGGCCCCAGAGGGGACAAAATCAATAAAAATCCAACAAGTTGCTTTCATTTCTAATTTTGTAACTCGTCCTCTTATTAAAAACATACCCTAGAAAAACAGCAGAGGTGGAGTGACCAAAAAAAGCCTCCATTTGCAATCTCTCTTACCAAATTATTTTGTAGTAACTATGTGCATATTGCTTTTCCTCATCTAATATAAGATCCTTAAGGGCTGGGACTACTTCATTTTTGTCTTTTTATCTCAGTACCTACACAACACCTGGACACATAAGGAGTGATTAACGAATACTTGTTGAATGAATGAATCCTTTTCTTAGTTTTATTTTTTTTACTGTGAATGTAATCATCAGCAAGCACCATGATGCCTACTGGTATACAAAGAAGAGCAAAAACAGATTTTATACAAAATAATAAATTTTATTATAAGAATTTTTAAGCACATTTAAAATTTAATATGGTAGTAACAAAATTTCTCTTTTTTGTTTCTCCTTAATGAATAAATGCTGTTATGATAATAACTCCCATTTCCATAGAACTATAAGGTTTACAAAGCCTCTTCCTTATAGTAACCTATGAGGGGTTTGTGCAAGTCCTATGATCCCTTTTGTACAAAAGGTGAGGAAACTAAGGCTCTCGGAGAAGAAATGACTTTTCCATGGTCACACAACTAGTTTCTGAGTTCTTATCATTCAAGGCAATATGGACCAGTTCCCTTTGTGTAAATTCTAGTTTGCTTCTTCATGGTGTGGAGGGCAGCCTGGGTTCTCAAGGCTATGCCAGCAAGGCATAATCTCTGTCGGGTCCTATCAAGCAGGAAAAGCTTTGGCCGTGGGCCCAGTGACGGACTGTCTGCTGTCCAAGGACCAGCTTAGCTAAACTCAGAGAGACTCACCACCAGATTGGTTGCAGAGGGATGAAATTTTCAGTCACAGTTACATTCTAAGATCATCTATTAAGACACAGGGGGTTTTGATATGTGTTAATGGAGAAAGTGAGTAACCTTACTGGTGAAATCACAGATCCTTCATGTATGAAAGCAAGGGATATTTCAGAGGAAAAGGGCATCCTGAAGGATGGTCTTCAACTGTTTTCCAACTTCAGTAAGGAAATATGAGATTCAAAGGAAGCAAGAGGGATTTGGGTGAGAAATAAACCTTTTCCATTAGATAAGTATGGAGCTCTGACAGGATCTGAAATAGGTTTTATAGAGTGGGGTTTGTAGAAATGTATTATCTCTAAAAGAGATAACTAAAGGGGTCTCTCCTCCAGTTCAGATGTGAGGAGGACATGCATAACAAAATATGCATAACATATTTGACAAAAGATGCATTTATTAAGCACCTAGCATGTGCCTGGCACTACAGATACAAAAAGAAAGAAAATAGTACCTGCCCTCAAAGAGCTTACATTCAGTGTGTGTGTGTGTGTGTGTGTGTGTGTGTGTTGTGCACACCCAAAAAAGTTAGTTGGACGGAAGGGAAAGTCTCTCAGCTTCTCAGATTCTCAATTTCCACATCTGCAAAATGCAGATAATACCATAGTTAGTATCTATCCCACAGCATTGTTGTGAGCCTTAAATGGGATAATGTATATAAAAGACTTTGGAAGCCCTAAATCACTTGAAAAAGGGCCAGTATTAACATAAAAACACAAACAATTCATTGGGGCCTGTATGCAAGAAATTTTATTTTTTTAAGTTGAACAATTATTGAAAACTCAGTCATGAAGGATATTATTTTTATTCATCAATCCAAGAAACAAACTCTATTTTTTTAAATTAACTCAATTTTGCTTAAAATTACAGACATAAAATGCCTTTTTTTTAGACATTAGGTGCACCCAGCTTGCCTCCCTAGTTGTATTTACACCATTAGTGATGGCTTATAATGTGCTTTATATACATAATTGCTATTATCCATACTTTATAGATGAGAAAACTGAGGCTCAGAGTGATTAGGCAAATGACTGGCCAAAGGTGAAACATTGGTGTCAGAGGTGGGATCTGAGCCTCTCCTCTTGGTCTAGTGCTCCCTCCTCAGCCCCTTGTTGCCATTCAACAGACCATGTTAGGATGAACTTGCAATTTGATGTTTGCCTGTTTGCAGATATGGATGTATGTTTCCTGGACAGTAGCAACAATTAGCAACAACTGCCATTTCTATGGTAGAAAAGTTTACAAAGTGTTTTTTCAACCATTTGAGGTGGGCAGTGGCAGGCAGACCAAATAGCTATTTGGCACTCCATAGAGGGGAGTGTTCAACTATATGGCCTTGGGGGCTCTCTCCAGGTCAGATTCTATATAATTCTGCAAGTCAAAATGGTATTACTCCCATTTTACAGATGAGGCTATTGAGGTTCAGGGAAGTTAAATAGTATAGACTAAGATGGCAGGAAAGGAGTAACAGTTGTGAGAACACTCGAATGACTTCCTTTTCGCTGAGGTCTATTTAAGGCCATCTGGAAGTGATCTCATGATTGGAGTAGATCATGAGTCATTGGGTGCTAACTTGGATGTGGTGAAGGAAAAAGCATGGATAGAAGGTTAGCATTCCTAAGGAGTAATTGGGACTTTGTAAGTGAGTGGAATGGGGGGAGGAGGTGAGAGCAGCCAATGGATAGAAAATGATGGAGCTGAGGTCACAATCCAAGTGGTAAATATTAGAGAGAGACTGTGCCTGAGAGATAAAGAGAGGGTCGGGTGGGGGGAAGACACAAGAGGAGCTAGAATACAGGGATTCTGATCTGCTATAGTAGGTACTTAATCAAGGTCACACAGCTAGAGTGAGAGGCAGAAGGACAGACAGTGTAACATAGGAGAAATATACACCCCAGGTCAGGAGAGATCTAGCTTTGAATCCTGCCTCTGACAAGTCACCTTGAAACCTCAGTTTCTTCATCTCTAAAATGGTATACCTGTAGCACCTACCTCAATCAGTGAATAAATCTTGATTAAACAACTACTATGTTCTAGGCACTGTGCTAAGCATTGAAGTTCCAAAAAGTGAAGATAGGGGACAAAAAAGACAGTCCCTGCTCTCAAGAGCTCACAGTTTAAAGACAGGAGACAACAAACAAACAGATCTGTATAGGATAAACTGGGGATAATCAGTAGAATGAAAGTACTAGAATTAAGGGGGCCCAGGGAAGGCTTCCCATAGAATATGAGATTTTGGCCGAGACTTGAAGGAAACCAGGAGACAGAAACGAGGAGCAAGAGAATTCTAGGCATAGAGGACAGCCAGTGAAAATACTGGGAGTCAAGAAACGGAATATCTTGTTTATAGAACAGCCAGGAGGCCAGCATCACTGAATTAAAAAATAGATGGTAGAGAATAAGGAATAAGAAGACCGAGAAAGTGGGAGGGGGCTTTGAATGCCAGACAGAGCAATTTATATTTGATCCTATAAATGATGGGCAGCCAGGAGATGATGTATGTGAAGTACTTTGCAAACTTTTGAGTGCTATGTAAATGTCATCCTTAATTGTTAGGAAATGTTGGCTCCAAAGATTCAAAACCAGGTCTTTCCTGACTCCAAGTCTAGGCAGTGTTTCTCTACATCATACTACCTATCTTTCTTATTAGAGTGTGAGCTCACTGAGGGCAAGGACTTGGTCATATTCATTTCTGTGTCCCTTAGGATATGTAGCACATAGTAGAGAATCAAGCAAAAACTTGTTGACCACTGATCCAAGTCAGAGGACCTTGATTAGAATCTTGGCTCTGCCAACTGTATGACCTTGGGCAAGTCACTTAACTCTCCCTAAATCTCAGTTTCCTAACCTGTAAAATGGACTCAGGACTACATGGTCACTGATGTCCCTTCCAACTGAAAATCTGTAAGATCCTGTGAGCTGCCACTGAATTATCTTTCCATTGTGAATGACTAGGATTGTGTGAATGTGTTTTTGTTTAAATACACTACTCCTGCTCAAACATCCAAGTTTCTTCTTGCTCTCAGTCTTCAGAATCAAGGGGATCATAGGGAAAAGTAACAATTTCCCATGGGCTCAGCCTCCACCAGGAACTTACAAATATTGTGTCTTCTTAGCTCTGTGTCCCTGGCAGAGAGATGAAATTTGTGTATGCTGTCTCTTCAAGCTAGATTTGGACTGAAAAAAGAAATGAAATTATAAATCCACCACATAATCATCATTAAAGCTTAACTTTCCCTCATCCATTTCTCCCAGAAAGCTCAAAATGATTCATTTTTCCTTAGGTAAATGACAGATTGGCAGAAAGAAAGCATCAGCCAACTCCATTTTGCAGATGGGGGAACAAGAGGAATAGAAAGGTTAAATAACCTCCTAGGATCACACAGGGTAGCTACGTGGCACCATGGATAGAGTGCTGGGCCTGGAGTCAGAAAGACCCCTCTCCCTGAGTTCAAATCCGGTATCAGACACTTCCTAGCTGTGTGACCCTGGGCAAGTCACTTAACACTATTTGCCTCAGTTTTTGCATCCGTAAAATGAGCTGGAGAAGGAAATGGCCAACCACTCCAGTATCCCTGCCAAGAAAACCCCAAATGGGGTCATGAAGAGTCACAACAAGGTCACACAGCAGATTAGGGCCAGTTCCAAGTCTCCTGATGCCAAGTATTTGTTCTCCCCAGGAGGCCGGCCGATATTTAATTATCTTAAAGAAAGCTTATAAGATGAAGGAATGAGATATCATTACATTTTCAAAAATAATAAATGGGAAGAATTCAGAGAACTCTGTGAAGGTGTGTATGATCTGCTCTGGAGCCAAATAAGCAGAACTGAAAGAATAATATACACAATGACCACAAAAATGTCAAGGAAAACAACCATAAGAGACATCAGATTTCATTCAGATCAATACAATGTCTAATCCTGACTCCACAGGACTGAGGATGAAAACTAGTTTCCTTTCCTCTCCCCCTTGGTAGAGAAGAAGGCAGCAATGAGAGCCAAATGGGTCATGTGCTCTCAGATATGATTGATGTTCAGCTTCGATAGACTTCTTTGTTACATGGGGGAAATGCTGAGAAATAACAGTGATGGGGTATATTTTTAATAATAAAATAATTAATATTAATAATTACTAATATATTCTAAGCAGAATATAAACTTCTTGAGGACAAATGCTCTTTTTTGTCTTTGTATCATGGTCAGGTAAGTACTCAGTACTCAGTAAATGCTTGGATTGAATTGAAAATAGTTTTAAATGGTTATGAGAACATTGAGATTCCAAGGTCTGAAAACACATGTCTCTGACCTGTGAATTTTAGCATCTACTTTTTTTTTTTACCAGATTTGTGATTTAATTGCTATAAAAACTATACCAATTAATTAGTGAGGAAACTCCCTCTACGAAAGTAGACCAGCTCTGTTCTGAAGCTTGTAGGTTGGGAGGATTCCCTGTGGCTTTGAGAGATTAAGTGACTAGCCCAAGGCCATACAAGTAGGTATCAAAGCAGGACTTTACCTTAGATCTTCCTGCCTCCAATTTCTGTTCTCTGGGCACTACCCCATGACTGGCTCTCAGTAGGTATGTTATATTGGAGCAAGTTACAAGATTAGCGTTAGAGTATGATATCCAGCAAACAGAAAAACTAAGCCTCACTGAGCCTTGGCTTCCAGTAAAATTAGGGAGTTAGATTAGATATGATAATAACAGCTATCATTTACATAGCGCTTTGAAGTTCACGAAGCCTGTCATAAGCATTATATTATTATGAGAACCACACAACAACCCTGGGAGGTAGGTGCCCTTGTTATCCCCATTTTGCAGAAGAGGTAACTGAGACTGAGGAAAACAAAGTGACTTGCCCAAGGTCACACAGCTACTAAGTAACTAAGATAGAATTTGAATTCACATCTATATGGAGTCTAATACTCTACCTACTGGGCCACCTACATTGAATGGTCTCAGAAACACCTTCCTAGTCTAGATTAATTACTCTACAATCCTATTAATATGCAACTGAAAAACAATAAAAATCTGAGCACCAACTGGGATTCTGGAGATGTGGCTTCTATTTTTAGACTAACTGATGACTTGTTGTATGACCCTGGACCCAGACTCAATATAAGGAAGAACTTAAGAATCATCAGTCATGTTTGAAAGTGTTTCACTTAGTGAGTTCCCTGTCAGTGGGGTGTATTAAAGAGGAAGGTAGATGACCACTTGTCAGAGATACTGTAGGAAATATTAATGCTTTGGTGGACTGAACTAATTAGTCTTAAAGCTCCTTCTAGCTCTGAGGTTACGGGTTCCTACAGTTGTCATATCACCCTTCTAACCATCTGTTTCCTAGGTTCTCCATGACAGGTGCACTTCTAAATCTCAAGTTCTCTGTCTCCATGATTATGGGTTGTAGACTTGTTTGGTTTGACTTGTTGGAGGGGAAGAATTTCTCCAGTTCCCAACCAATGGGTTTCTTTGGCAGACATCTAGTAGATTACCATTCAGCCACAAAAATGGAAAGCACAGAAAACCTAAAAAACAAATCATCCAAAAATCATTCCTAAATCATTTTGGACTGTATTTGAAAATTCAATTCAATTTAACAAATGCTTATTAATCACTTTCTGTATTCAAGGCACTGAGTAATGTAAAGACAAAAATTACATTTCCCCTACCCTTGAGTAGCTTGCATTCTACTGGTGGAAAAGCAATACATATTCAAATAATAAATAGAGACAAAGTAATATGAAGTAATTTCCAGGGCAGTAACAACTGGGAGAATCAAGAAAACCTTTGTGTAAAAGGGAGTAATGAAACAGTACTTGGAAAGAAACTAGGGGTTCTCCAAGAAATAGAAATGCTTTCTTAATTCTGGTATACAGGGAAGGTTTTGATGAGAAACTCTTGCTGAGGTTCTAGGCTACCATCCCCTTTATTAAGCCTTTCAGAGAACCAGAGAATGACAGAAATGGAAGGAACTTTATAACAGACTCTCCAAATCAGAAAAAGCCTTAGAACACAGAACAGAGTGTCAGAGTTTGAAAAAAAAATTAGAACATAGAATTCAAGGGCTAGGTGGCACCTTTGATCATTGACTATCCAAGCTGGCAAGAACCTAATAGCCAGGAGCTTGATGGAGCCAGCTGGAACCAGCTTTGGAGAGGCAACTGTTAAATTTTAAGGATGAGCATTTACATGTCAGAAATCATCAGACAATACAAATCAGTACTGGATTTATTGTTTTGTTGATGGTCTAGTTTTAAGAAAGTGATGGAAAATGTTAATGTAGATTAAACTTTAAAATATTTTGTGAATACATTTTTTGGAGAAAAAAAGTAAACACTTAAGAGCACATCCTTGATTTTAACAGAACATTGGAACTGTCTTTAGAACAGAGAATGTCAGAGCTGGGATAGAATTTCAAACAAGAAATATAAGAACATAGACTGTAAGATCCCCTATTAGACTGTGCGCTCCTTGAGATCAGGAATTGAATCTTATCTTTCTTTGCATCCCCAGCACCTAGCACTGTCTGGAACACAGTAAGGGCTTAATAAATGCTGTTGATTTACTTGTCAGTCTTGCAACAACTCCTCCCACCAAAAAAAACTACCAAAACTGAACTCTGTGTAATTATAATGACCAAGTTCCACCCTAGACAAGTGTCAAAAAAATATATACCTCCTATTTAGCCTCTTTGCAGAATTCAGGGAGGGGGACTAAAGGGTGAGCTTTGCCTATACTGCCATGTTTAGTTGATATGTTAGCTAGTTTCAATCAGTTTTTTTTTGTTACAAGGGATGGCTTAGTATGTAGAGGATAAGGGAGAAATATGTTAAGAAATGAAGGTGATATGGAAACAAAACATATCAATTAAAATTTAAAAATCCAAAAACAAATAGCAAACTATAGCATGATGGCAGCCCTTAACAGGGTTTTTTTTTTCCTTTTTTAATAGTTAACAAACAAAACAATTTCCTATTCACAGACCAATTTTTTTGGAGAGGAAAAAATGCCAAAATAAAATAAAACCTCTCCTGGAAGAAGAGAAAAGTGATTTTCCCAAATATTTACTCAGTAGATGTTGACTGAATTAGTACTATTAGTACTATGGAGAAGGCAGGCTACTTGAGAGTCTCAGAATCTCTCTCCTTCTCCAAGTAGCAGCCACCTGCCAAGGGACAGCCAGGGAGCCCAGTTTTCTGGAAGATGCCTGGAATGTTTGAGGAAGCCTTTGAGCCTTGGCATGTGGAGCTCCTGGGGATTCGGAATCTGTACCTTTTACACAACTAATAAAAATTTCTCTTTGGGAAATATTATGATTTAGATAATGGAACAGAAGCAAATAGATGAAGAGCTAGGGAGCTAGAAAGATAAAAGCAACTAGGGAGAGAAGAGATATCTTAGAAGCATAGTAGACCAATAGGAGTGATCAAGATGACAACTGATCATAAACTGATAATAGATAGACAGATATGGATAATAGAGATTGGGAAAAAATAGAGATTTAGAGGTGGTGCTGCTGCTGATGATACTGATGGGTTGATAGAAATAGATAGATAGATAGATAGATAGATAGATAGATAGATAGATAGATAGATAGATAGATAGATAGATATAGACTGGATAGACTAAATAGGTAGACTACATAGATAAAGAGAGAGAGAGAAAGAGAGAGAGAGAGAGAGAGAGAGAGAGAGAGAGAGAGAGAGAGAGAGAGAGAGAGAGCCTAGCCAGCTTTGTTTTAAAGCCTCCTTGGACTGCCTACTTTCTGCAAAAAAGCTTTCCCAGTGCCCTTTTATGCTAGACTCTCCTCTCTGTTGATTATCTTTGATTTATCTTGTCTGTATGTAGTCATTTGTATGCTTTCATCCCCATTAGATGGAGAGCTCCCTGAGAGCAGGGCATGTCTTTTACCTTCTTGTGTACCTTCAGATCTTAGCACAGTGCCTGGCACATAGCAGGTGCTTAATGAATGCTCATTGAATGACTGACTGACTCAGCCACCTCTGCCTTCACTGTGCTCCTATAACACCTAATGTCTGCACCAGTGCTCAATCTTGCCGATCTCTAGGTGCTTGGTTCATTTCCTCCATTAGACCATGAGCTCCTAAAAGGTAGGAACTGTGTCTTGTACTCTTATTTTCAGTGTATTCATATGCTTTATCTGCCACATAATCCCAGCATTGTGCTGAGCATACAGGTAGAGATTTCTGACTTTGATAGAGACTTGCCCAGAAGGTTAAAGAGGGGAGTTACGATAATTCAAAATACCAGAAAACAAATGGGCTCCTTCCTCTTAGATTCAGAAGACACACTTGTGGTGGGCTACCTCTGCTCTGGACATTGAGGCATGCTCCCACATGATCATTTCCTGGAAGTTTTCATACCCTATGCTGGTACATTATATTTACTTGAGTTATCTCACATTGTTCAATACCCAAGGGCTCCCTGACTATGACATCAGAGATGGAAAGCCAATCAGGGAATACTTGAGTAAAGAGCTAACGCTTGTAAAGTCTATGACCTTCACCTGCCTCAGTGAGTTAGCCTGATGTGGAGGGCATTATACCAGATGTTCCCCCATAGACTCAGAGTAACAGGGAGCTTGGTATAACCGGGTGTCCCAAAGGCAAGACCTCTCAGAAGGACATTTGCTGACTCCCTCCCTTCTGCCCAGATCCAATCCACTGTGATTCTGGTAATCTCCCCACCTGTACACTTTCCATGGTACCACTGCTCCCCCATCCCTCTGCCCCATGAGTTTCATTTAGGCTCACCTTCTGTGAGTTCAAACATGCCATTATAAAAAGTCTACTCTTTATGCCTACTATTAGTCTGTCTGATTCTTCTGGGAAACCCCTTCTAAGTACCATAATTGTTTTTAAGGTTTGAGAAAGGAGAGAAGAAAGCAGAGAAAGTGGGAATTCTCAGGTACATCCTAGGAAAACCTAGGACTGAGTCTAGACTTCAGTTGCTTTCTTTTTCATTCCCTTCTAGCATTAAGAAATGTAGTTGGAGACTGATGAGCCAGCAGTGAGTAACTCTACGCAAAATAGATCATAAAATTTCAAAGAAAGAGGCCCTTTAGAACACAGAACACCAAGAACAGGAGGGGTCTTAAAACATAGAAGTCAAAGTTGGAAAGGTCTTTAGAATGTGGTGTATCCGAGCTGAGAGAGTTCTTAGAACAGAGAATATCAGAGCTAGGAGGAGGCTTAGACCAGGGAGTGTCAGAGCTATGACGGCCAAAGAACAGGGAATGGCAGAGCTGGAAGGGGCCTTAGAACAGGGGATGTCAGGACTAGGAGAGGCCTTAGAACATGGAATGTTAACCTTTTCCCCACATGCCAAAGAGCACTAAACATCAAAATAGATCAAGGTACAAAACACAGAATCATTCTGCAGAGAGTAATAATACATCCTAAATGAATTAACCCTAGAGAGTCAAAACCTTCATACATACATGTGTGTGTGTGTGTGTATATATATATATGGAGAGAGAGAGAGAGAGGCGGGGGGTGAGGGGGAGAAATGACCTACAGGGCAGACTTAGCCTAAGCTAATCCAATATTTGAAAATCTAAAGTTTTACTAGATAAACTAGGGAAAAGAAAATATGTGCACAGGCCCAAAAAGTTTTCAGTGTAACCATGGGCCTTAAGCTCAGTGAAAATGAATGATCTTCAGGGACTTGGATCTGAATCTCTCGTCACTGAATTGAATTTTCTGCCTACTGTCTAAGATATATCTTAGGGATATCTCTCCAATTCTCCCCATTCCCAAATCCCCACTGCCAATCCTCTAGTGCAAACCCTCATGGCCTTATGCCTGTGCCACTTAATCCACCTTCCTGAAGATGGCTTTCCTGATTTCAGGATCCTCTCATCAAATGGATCCTGCATTACATCGCCAAACTCACCTACCTTGAACTTCAAATACACCTCATACTCAAGACTTCTCACTAGCTCCCTATTTCTTCAACGAATCTGCACTTGGAAAAGAAGGTTGAATGTGTTCAATAAACACCTGCATACAACAACAACCAAAAAATATCGTACAGAAAAACGCCAGGTCAAATTAAATAATACTAAATAACTCTAAAATATTATGTCTTTCATTTGAGTTCAAAAATGAATGTTGGTGTCAAGATGAGAGGTTCTGAAGAGAACGCAGACCCCTAGTGCTGGAATCCTCCAGAACAAAGCCATTATATTAAATTTAATATATACTTCTTTAAAGCTGCATGTAATAGAAATTCACAGTGTGACGTACAATTTCCTCTTACTCTTCTTTGTACATTGAAATATGTATGTTTGTCGATGTTTGTTCGTCTTTCTTCTTTCAAAAAAGAAGATAAAGCAAATATAACAAGAAGAAGGTTTGGGGAGATGACAGTTCATCTGAAAATGATCTGGGGGGCTTAGTGGACTTTAAACTCAATAAGTCAACAGTGTGATATGGCAGATACAAAGAGTAATGCAATTTTAGACTATATTAAGAGAAGAATAATGTTCAGAGGTTAGAAGTGTACCTCAGTATCCTGCTTTTGTTGAAAAAGCATTATGTTAGGTTTGGGGCACTATATTTTAAGAAAGATCATTGATAAACTGGAAGGTCCAGGATGCTTTAGACCAGATCTAGCCATATGAGCATTCATCAAAGGAACCAGAGATTCTTAGCCTGGAGAAGGGATATAGATTAGATTATTATCACTGCCTTCAAGTATTTAAAGGGTCCCAAAGAGCAAAACTAGAAGCAATGGATAAAAGTTGCAAAGAGACAAATGTAGGTTTCATATAAGGAAACACTGCCTGGTGACGGAAGATGTCTCACAGTGGAATAGGCAGCCTCAAGAAGTAGAAGATTCACTGGGGATCTTCAAGCAAAAACTAGATGACTACTTGTCAGGTAGGTTGGAGAGGGGATTCTTGGTTAAGTATAAAATAGGCCAATTCACCTCTGAGGTCCCTTAAAACTGAGATCCTTTGATTCTGGATCTTGGAATCTCCCAGGCCTTCTGTGTCCCGAAGATTCACAGAGTTGGAAAGGACTCCAGAAGCCTGTCTCTGAATAGGAATATTTTCTACAACATATGCAACAAATTGTCATCCCACCTCCAGGAGAGCTCACCACTGCATAAGGCAACACCTTCCACTTGAACTCTGTTAGATATTGGTATTTAATATGTATGTAATTGTGTTACATATGTACAACAGTGTATGTAGCTAGAGAGAGCTGAAACTCTCTTGCTTTTCTGTTTGTATCTCCAGAGCTTACCACAATTCTGTGCACATAGTAAATGCTTGATAAACTTTTTTCATTCATTCAGTACACATTTAAATACATAAAATGTGCCACAAAAATGGACCCATTCACATTTAAACTTTTGGAATTTCCCCTAGCATTCTTTCATTTCCATCTTCAAATGATAATTAGAATCATATTCCCACATTTTTTTGTATCAGACCAGCCTGATCCAACCAGTCATTTTAGTCTTCTTCTTTCACTTGACTTCCCATCAAGAGTTCTGGGGTTTTGTGCATTCTCTCCAAGGGTTACTATATCAGGTGTCTGTTGCTGCCCAAATTAGCATTTTAGTAACTGAGCCTCCTTTTATCCAATCATTTGGAGAAAGAGTCAGGCTGTCAGTTACTTTCACCTATATTGCTTCAAATACTCTGATTACAGCTCTATTAGGTATTGGTTCCAGGGCTGAGTGATCTCAGAGCACATAGTAAGGATATCTAGGTTCATCTTCTCCGTCTTCTGGAACAAAGAGATATAAGAGGCCAGAGTATGTCTTGATTCAGTGTGGAAACCCATCTCAATGTTGGAAGGTTATAAAATTGGATGGATGGAATGGGGGGGAAGGGGGATGGGAGGATGAATGAATGTGCTCAGATTTGGGACTCCAGGGCTGTCCTGTTTGATGGGTAAGTAAATGAAACTTCCTTGTAAAGCCCACTACAACCAGGGAGCCATAGTTCATGCTTCATATCCCATCAGCCAACAGGCAACCAGGAGCCAACCTGATAATTTTCCCATCTGCCCTACTATGTGAATATCCTCCTTTCCTCTTTTCTCCATTGCCTCTTCTTGATCTTACTCTGAGTATAGTAATCCAATCAATACTCCCATTGCTCTTGAAGAATGCTATGGTCCACTTACTTCCCTGAGGCTCCTCTCACAATCCCTAAGTCACCATTACCGTATATGTACTGTCTTCCCCTATTTGGACCTAAGCTTCTTGAAGGCAAAGACTGTCTCACTTCTGCCTCTGTATACTCAGCATCTAACACAATGTTTGGCACATAGTAAGAACTTCACTCATTCAAGAGTAGCAAAGGAGTCCATTGAAGACTATCATTGTCTGATTTCTCTCTCCTAGACCAATGAAAATTAGTTAGAAGGACTAGGAGGTACTGTATCTGAAGGAGAGAAGAATCAGAGCATTTGATAACTGTAATCCAGAAGTGTCATGTGGAAGAGACATTATACTTGTTCTGATTGGTCCCAGTAGGCAGATCCCAGAGAATGAGTGGAACTTCTAAAGAGAAAGATGTAGCAATGAGGTCAAGAAAAACTTCATCCCAAAACAAAATAGGCTGCCTTGGATACTAGTTGACTGTCCGTCACTAGCAGTCTTCAAGCAAAACCTGAATGGTCACTTTGAGGGTATATTGTATAGGTTGAATATAGCTTAGACTAGAAGAATCACAAATTAGAGCTAGAAAGGATATCAAAGGCTATCTCGTACACTCTTTTTATTTTACATTTAAAAAACTGAGGCCCGTGGAGGTTAAGTAATTTGCCTAAAGTCGCAAAGTCCCTTACAAATTTGAAAGTATGTGATTCTGATCATAAATAGGATCTGTATTTAGAATCCTTTGTGCTTGTGGGGAGTTGAACCTCTTTCCTTTTCCTTGAAAATGAAGGCCAAGTATAGAAGATGGAAAGCCAAGTTATTTCATTTACTCTTCCCCTTACCTGTTCTGCCTCACAATGGAGGCTTAGTTGGTATCCTGTGAAGAGACCCTGCAGGGGGGAACACAGAAGTTTGGAAGGCTACAAAGGAAAATGTGCATGAAAGGGTAGTGGGAGGGTATCTGTGAGCAACAAAGAGTAAACACTCTGTGTATGAGAATGTGTGTGTGTGTTTATTAATACATTCCTAAAATGAGAGGGTGGCCTTTTTGGTGAGAATATCTGTGGGTATCAGTGTGTTCCTGTGTTTGTGCAGAAAGCTAAGTTCATACCCATTCAAATTTGTTTTGTATTCTGTTGACTTATGCTTAAATGTTCTGTGTTCATTATATATGTATCTACTTGCAACATCCTACATCAGTGGATAAAATTTTGAACTTGCTATCAAGAAGATCTGAGTTTGTTTTCCACTTGAGATGTTGTGTTATCCAGAATGTATGACTTAACTCTTTGAGCAACAGTTTTCTCATTTGTAGAAATGGGCATAGTGACAGTACCTACCTCAGGGAGTAATTGTAGGAATCAAATGAAAGAATATGCCTAACTCATTTTGCAAACCTTAACTTGCTACATAAATATGAGCTATAATTACATGGCATGTCGTGTGTATATAATTGGGTTATGTATGTACAACAGTGTGTGTACATAGAGAGAACAGAAACTATCTTACTTTTCTATTTGCATCCCCAGAGCTTACGACAGTTCTGTGCATATAGTAAGTACTTGATTTTTTTCATTCATTTAATGCACAAAATGTGCCACAAAAATGGACCCATTCCCATCTGAACTTTTGAAATATCCCCTAGCATTCTTTAATTTCCCCAACATGATTCCATCTCTTAATGATCACTAGAATCATATTTCCACATTTTTTTTTATGAGACAAGCCTGATATTCTAATCTTCCCACGAACCTGACTTCCCATCAACAGTTCTGGGGCTCTGTGCATTCTCTCCAAGGGTTAATATTCCAGGTGTCTGTTGCTGCCCAAATTAGCATGTTTAGCACCCATGCCTTCTCTGATCCAATCATTTGGAGAAAGATTCAGGCTGCCAGTTGCTTTCACCTACATTGCTCCAAAGCTTGTTTGTTTTGTGGTGGTTGTTTTATTTTAAAATTTTATAATTTTTGTGTCTGGGTATTGTATTTCTGAGCTAAATGGTTTTTTTTTTCTGTGCCATTTAGAATAAAGAGACAGACACCGTTTATTTCGTTGATTTTTGTTCTCTTTCTTAATCAATGACTTTACTGTTTGAAATAAAATATATCCGCAGTGTATACATGACAGAGAAGCAGGGATTAAGAAATAAAGAGAGGGAAAATAGGAATGAAACGAGAGGGAAAAAAAATGAGACCAAGGGAGAAAGGAAGGAGAGGATTGGGATAAAGAGGGAAAGGAGCATCACGGAGTTCCGAGCTATAACTTGTATGGTGGCACCGGGTGGCGGCAGCTTTCAGCACCGCGGACAGCTCCAGGCTCTCTCCTGCCTTTGTCTGCCCTAGCTTGCCGGCGCTCCTGGGAGTTCACCCCCTACCTGCTTTGCTAAACCTGCTGGGAGAGAGAAAAGGACACTAGGAGGCGAGGGTTGAATGGCAAGGGTGTAGAGGATCTCAGAACGTGACCGATATCTGGCTCACCTCCGGCTCCTGCGCATCCGTTGATCCAGGCTTAAACGTGTAGCAGAGGGAAGAACCCAGCCCCCCACCCCACCCCAATCCGAACTCCAGAGCCAGTTTTTAAACCCTTTTCTGCTTTGCTTTTGAACTTAAGGGTCTGCTTCTCCCCGCTCCAGAGGAGAGGAGAGAGGGAGAGGGAAGGAGGAGGAGGGAAAATGTGGTGGGCCTTTGAAACTTAGACTTCTACCCCTTCTCTAGGACTCCCCGACATCACTACTCTGAGAGGAGACCCAGAGGCTCTTTTTCCAACCATCTTCTCTGTCCCCAGCACTCCCCAGATCGGCAGAACCAGTGGGCCGCTGAGCGGCAGAAGGACTAGGAATGTCTGGCTAGCCGAGAGGACCCGCTTTGCTCCAGACATTCTTAGTGACTAAGCTAAGGTTCTTCATCGGGGCATCTAGGGGAGGAGAAGGAACCCTTCTTCTGGTCCTTACCTCCGCCCCCGCCCCAGAGTGACCCTTCCTTCTTTACCTCTGCTCGTCTGAGCTTAATCTCTGCTTCGTAAACCAAATGGATATTTTTTTTTAAAACTCGCCCAGAAACTCTCTGTACACACGCACAAAGGAGACAAGAATTCAGTGGGATTTCCTTGTTCCTTCATCTGGGAAAGTTTCTGGTCTACTTCGGGTTGGGAAAGTCTTTTTTCAATCTGTCCATTCGTTAGAAACGGGGGCAGAAAGGCCAACGAACACAGGAGATGACTCTTCACCACACAATACCTCCTCTCTCTTTCTCTCTCCTTCTCTCCCTTCCTCCCTACACATACACACAAAGTGCGAGCGCGAGCGCGCGCACGCGCGAGTACACACACACACACACACACACACACACACATACACACACACACACCACCTTTCTCAGGATGAAAAAGTTAGAGGCTTCCAGACATATCTTGGGGGCCTGCAGAACCAGACCTCAGTTCCCAAACCTTATGCCCAGCTCTTTCCCAGCTGCTATTTGCTGGGGCCTCTGAGGGTGGGGTTCAAAGGGAAGCACCACAAGTATAGAAGACCAATGGGTGTGGA
Source organism: Phalanger gymnotis (assembly GCA_028646595.1). Classification (NCBI taxonomy): domain Eukaryota; kingdom Metazoa; phylum Chordata; class Mammalia; order Diprotodontia; family Phalangeridae; genus Phalanger; species Phalanger gymnotis. Next base: position 24,375,744 of record CM053622.1, read on the forward strand.
GGAGCCTAAGGTTTGGACTATTCCCTCTGCATCCTGAGAACAGGGGAAGGACTGGGAGTGCTGAGGACTCAAGGGAAAGAAATGGTGGGCAGGGTCTGGGACTGCATTTATTTAGCCATCCCTTCCTCTCCTTCCCAGAAAAACGCCCCTGTGCCTCCTTGTTGACTCCTCAGGGTTTTAGCAACGGGATCCTCCTTCCTGGAGCGGAACACGCCCGTGGAGATAAAAACCTTACTATAGAAGACTGAAACAGAGGTTGACAGGATATGGGGAGAGCTTTCCCTTTACAATCTTTGGGCTGAGCGGAGAGGGCGCTAGGGAAAAGTAAAAAACAAAAAACGAAAAAACAAAACAAAACAAAAAAAAACCCACTGGAGAAAGGAAGGATCATCCATACTATTACTCTCTCTCTCTCTCACTCTCTCTCTCTCTCACACACACACACACACATACACACACACACACTTACTCTCCCCTTCCCCTTTGGCTGTGAAACCCCAGGGTGGTGGGGCTGGGAGGACGGAATGGAGGGCCCGGGCCAGGCAGCCGCCAGAGCGGGAGCGGAGTCGGAGTCCAGGCTTCCCACTGCAGAGCAGCTAGCAGCCGGGGCGGATTGGAAATCGCCGCTTTCGGATGCACATTTCCTTTTAACACCTTCTAAACAAAGGCTAATGAGGGCACCGCATCGCTATATCAACACACAATCATTAGCAGCAGAGAAACACATACAAGCACACACACACACCACACACACACACACACACACACACACACACGAAGCTGCCGAAGTAGAAAGAATTCAAAGGAAACCCAAATTAGGCGATAACAAAAGGGGAGGAGGGAGGGAGGGGCTCGGCCTGGGGTTGGTGTGGGGATGGGGAGAGGGGTGGGGAGAGAGAGAGAGAGAGAGAGAGAGAGAGAGAGAGAGAGAGAGAGAGAGAGAGAGAGAGAGAGAGATGGGCTTCATAGGTGTTTCTACTATCCGGGAAACACTCGGAAAGCTACCTTTGCCGCTCAGCTAATTATCATCGGAGACAACCAGCTCCTGGAAAGAGGGGGGAGGAGAAAGGGATCTTTGCAGATACAACTAGAACGGAGGAGAATAAAACCCAGTAACACCTAAGATTTAGGAAGGAGAAAATGCCCGTCACTGCTGATTGTTTCCCTCACACTTTCTCTCTCTCTCTCTCTCTCTCTCTCTCTCTCTCTCTCTCTCTCTCTCTCCACACACACACACACACACACACACACACACACATACACACACACACACAAACACAAACACACACACACACGACACCTGCCTCCGCCACTTCCCTTCCAGTTCGTCTCTTGTTCCACTGAAGGACGTAGGGCGACAGGCTCCCTCCAATCCAAGCGGGCTCCTGAAGCTACAGTGTACAATACCATTAACCAGCACCGGCCTTCCCGAGTCTACAGAGGAACACTTGCCTCAACTGCGGACAAATCTCCTCTGGCAAGCAGTAGGAGTTGAGGGGACCCTGCAGGGAGGGAGACGTCTGGGATCTCCACCCTGGGTGGCCTGGGGAAGGGGTCCTGGTGCGCCATGGATTCTTTCCCTTCGCTGTTCGCGGGAAAGGCTAAAACCTGAACTGATCCAGCCTGGGGTCCGGCTCAATCTCAGTAGCGCTGAAACGTTCAAAAATAATTCCTTACTGTCGGAACAAAAGCTCTGGGTTTTCCCAGATGAGCTGATGAGCTTGGGGAGGGGGGAGCAGGAAACAGATCTTTCCACCCAACCTTTGGCTCCCAACAGCTTTTTGGTCCTCACCCTCCGATGAACAAGCACACACGAGTTGAAAGCCGCCACAAACCCCAGACCACTGACCCCTGCTGAGCTGTTGGTAAGCCTCAAGTCACCAAAACTGAGGGCTGCTGGGTTTATTTAAGGCTTTGCCTGCAGAAGGGTTATTCCAACTGGCTAAATGACTGGCAAGAGTCTGAGGCCCTATGCAGCCTTGTCCCGGGCAAAACCACTAAACCTATGTTCAGAGCTTAGGAGGAGGAATCCACTGGGGTGGTCCTGTCCTTCCCTAGGAACCATTTGACTCGTCCCTGCGTTAACTGGACAAAAGCCCATGTTCGAGAACCCCGAGAAAGCCTGGGAGTCTGATCTCCCCAGAAAGGATTCTTTCCTCGGCCTGAGCAGCTTGGTGTCTAGGGTACCTCTACCCCTAGGAAAACCCATGTGTGTGGTACACAGACCTCTATATGGTTGTGTTTTCTGGAGAATAGATGTTTCTATTTTATTCTCATCTCTACCTGTCTGTGGAGTGTGATTATATACATATACATACATATATACATACATACATATGTGTATATACATACATACATACATACATATGTGTGTGTGTATATATATATATGTAGATCCCAAGCAACAGTGGAGCTGCTTCTATTAATTGAAGAATCGCTATGTGTACCCTGTATGTGATTATGACTATTCTCTTTCCTACTCTATACTCTCATGTACACGAGGATGTGCCTAAAGTAGAACCCAGAAACCGGGAGGCTGGGAGGCACTTAGTCCTTCTCTCAACCTTATTTTGCTCTTGCAGCGATCCCCCACCTGCATAAGGGTCTTCTCCTTCGAACTAGGATTTTCATAGCTCTGAAAATCGTTGAATCCTTTTATAGTCCGGTCTAGATCTGCTTTTAATAGACTCCAGGTCTGGGGCAACTGAGCGTTGGGGGAACCCTGGAACCTCGGGGGGAATGCACTGCCTTGGGAGTGAGCAAAACAGCCAACATCTGACTCCGCTGCGAACCCGATGTGGGTCTTGTTCCTTCCAGATGCTCAAGGGTCTTGTTCCTTCCAGATGCTCATAGGCGCAGGACCACTAGGATGTCGGTGTAAGACAACGAATTCCCAGGGTTACGGGAGAAAATCAAACGACCCATAGCGATCTCCGCTCCATCAGCATGGGAAATTCTCTTAAGGGGAGAGAGGGGAAGGGAGCAATGGGAGCACAGAAGGAACAAGAGACAGTGAAGAAAGGACTAGGGAAAAAAGTGGGAGTAGAGAAATGGAAAATGGAGGAGAGAGAAAAAAGCAAAAAGGGGAAAGGAGACAGCAATAGAGACATGAGAAGAGAAGCAAAAAGAAAGGTTAAGAGTGAAAGGAGTGAAAAGGAGAAACGGGAAGCGAAGGAAGGAAGAAAGGCAGGAAGCAAGGAAGGAAGGAGATGCAGTTGCCCTCTTGCTAATGATATCTTCTTTCTCTAGGTTCCAAAATGACCATGTAATGGGAGGGGGTGGTGAATATCCTGACAAAGTAGGGCCAGACCTGACATTCTGGGCAGACTCATTTGGCCGCCAACCTGTCACTGTTAGGGAGGAAGTAAACTCCCCCTTCTAAAAGTAGAGGACTCAAATTCGAGCTGAATCAGGCCGCCGGGGTGGGCTGAGGAGGGGAGCTGCCCAGTGCCCCAGGGTCACAGACCCAACCCAAATCCCTCTAGGTTCCGGTGGACCTCGCTTCAGTGCTCATAACTCCCCTAGTTAACCCAAGCAAAGCCAGGAATTTGGACCGAAATTCTGGCCCTGGCGGAAACAGGAACAGGCAGGCCTCCCTACGCACACTGCACACTGTCAGGGCTTAGCAGACAGATCTCTGACCCTCACCTGACCACTCCCGCCTCCCAGCAAGGCTACAAGCTGTGGCCGAATTTTTTTCACAAGCGCCTTATTCCACCAGCCTCGGTGGTGGGAAAAGTGAAGGTGATGGCTCATGCTGCACATTCTCACGTTTTCCCAGCAGTGCTCACACACCAACCTATGTCCCTCTTTGAGCGCATCACCTTTCGGTATTCTCAGGCTAACAGTTCCCAAAACCCTGGCTAAGAATCCAAGGTGGTGTCCTATGCCACCTAGACCGAAGCGCGCTTCTTCAGCAGCCGGCTCCAGCTGCTCTCCCTTCGGCTGTTGACGGCTCCTCTGTAAGCCCCGGCATCCGACAACCAAGCTCCTAAACCACCCCCAGTGGGCCGTACCCCCTCGCACTAAACCGAGATAGCAAGCCGGGACGAAGCAGGAGTCCCGCGGCCGCTCGGACCGGGCTCCTGGAAGAAGGTGACAGGGTGCAGCGTTTGGAAGGGGCTCCCCAACTCTGCAGCAGCTGCGTGAGTCGCCTTTAACCCCGCCATTAATTGGGGACCGATCTCTCTCCATGTCCCGGAATGCCTGGGAGCGCGGCTGGAGGTTTATCTGTCTGTAGCGTGGGTTATATTTACACCCCAAACAAAATAATTACACTTTTGTTGGAGAGAGAAAGCTGGTGATTAGGCGCCGGCTCTTTGCAGCCAAACAGTTTCTCGGCGGTACAGCGGTATAATTTTTCACGGCTGGCTGAAATCAAAGAGGGGAGGTAATGAATCCGGCGAGCAATTTAAATTTACAATTTGTAACGCAGCCGCGCAGACAGAGCCCAGAGCGCAGCGGCGGGCAGCTTGCTGGGTTTGTTTAAAGTTAAAGCTTCTTTGGCCCTCGCAGAGGGAGAGAAGAGGAGGGGAGGGGGGATAGGAGGGGGAGGGGAAAGGGAGAGGGGCCTTTAATGATAGAAATCAGGGGAAGAAGATGGGCTGCGGCTCTCTTGGAGTGCGGGAGGCGAGGGAGAGAAGGGGGCGGGGGGAGCTAAGGGTTACCATGCGACTCGCGGTCTCTCTCTCTTCATCCTCTCCAACCTAGTTCCCAAATAAAAACTCCCGATGCCCACCCCAGCCCAAAGTGAAATTTCATCTTTAGGTAGTGATGGGGAGGAAGGATAATCACTCTGAAAAAAACCCTCCAGGACAGGACAAGAGGAAGCCTTTTCTCACCTGTACTTCGCCCCCAAAGCCCCATCCACCGAGTTGATGTAGTGGATAAATCCAAACATCGGGGGAAGAATGTGGGGACTCGGGGGCGAACCCAGGCATTTGGGGAAGAGTTCGAGCATCCAAGATAAAAGAAAGGCGAGCCCTGGAATTCACGAGGAAAGAATTCAAGGGGCTGAGGAAGAACTCAGATGACTAGGGGAAGAAATCAGAAGTCCCGGAAAGAAGTCAGGCTCCAGGAGATGAATCCAGATCTCTGGGGATGGGAAGAGTTTGAGAAGTGAAGGAAATCCCAGGCGTTGGTGGAAGAGCCCAGGCTTCCGGGAAACCGAAAAGGAGAACCCAGGCATTGGGGAAAGATCCCAAGCGTCGGGGAAGCCGGGCCCTCTAAGGCCCTTCCGCCGCCGGAGTTAAAAATACCCACCAAGTGGGGTGTGTGCATCCTAACAGATAATTAATTACGAAGCACAAGAGGGAATATGCAAACTGCATATTACAAATTCTACAGGGCTTAAGTGATTGGAAACAGATTATTATCTTGTTTGTCTTTTGTCTGTCTTACTTATCCCTCAGCCGTCTGTTCCCCGGTAATGTGGATACACTTTACTCTGGGAAGGAGGTTTTTATATAGTAAATTCCATCAACATCTTGTATAAGTGACACTGCGTCTCCATGCATTACCCTGTTAAGACACAATCGGTTTATTAGTTACATATAGAAGGGTATTTGCTGCCTGGAAAACCATCTGTTAGCGTAGCGAGGGCGGGGTTGGGGGGAGCGGGAGGAACGAACGGGGTGCCTAATAGCGGGGCTGCCTCTACGGATACAGTGGGGCTCCACAGTTTGGAGGAAAGAGGGGCTCTGCCTGTCTCTTTCCCGGCGCCGCCAGGAGGGCCGCCCGTCAGTTAGCAAGTCGACCCGCCTTCTCTGCTCGGTCCTGAGCAGAGTGGCTCGCTCCTGGTTCGCTTCTTTCAGGTGGGGGCGATCTTGAATGCTGCAACTGCCCTGGCCAGGGCCCCAGCCCCGGCGGGGTTCCTTGCAGTGGTCGCAAGGCAAGAGACAGAGAATATTTGGGAAGCCAGAGTGGAGAGCCAGCAGTAAAGCTGCTCGGGATTCTGGGGAAGGCGGAACCCTGGAACCGACTCCTAAAGGAACAGTCACAGAGATGTGTTCTTTCATAAAGCTCGGGAGGGACTCCCCGCCTCTTGCGCAAGAGTGACCCGCGGATGGTCACAATATGAGAGGGTCACAATATGTGAAAGAGGCCCAGAGGGCCCTAGGTACTCTTCCGGTAATACGGGGTGAGGACCTTGCCTCTCCCATCACTCACCGCAGCCAGGCCCGGGGCAGCCTGTCTAACTAACTCCCAGAGACTCCAAGACACTCCAAGAGATGAACCTGCCAAAGAGAAGATCCGCCCAGAGCGCATCAGAATGTGCTGAGCCCTCCAGAGACCAAGGACCGTTGGGGGCTGGGGAAAGCGCTCTCGGATGGCGCTGGACCCCTACTCAGGTTGCTACTGCCGCTCTTCTGTTACCTACCTACTCCGCAGAGGAGCTAGGCTAGTCGGTATTATATCACATTGTATTATAGGACGTCATATATCAAATCATATGATATCAAATTATGTCCTATCACATTATCTCAGGAGAAAAAGGGAGAAAACTGAGGAAGGCCGTTTTGTTTTTGTAGTGTTTTGAAGGACGTTAGAAGGCTCCTGAAATCTTTGAACAAAACGAAATTTCTGTTTACTATTGTGAGCCCACATTAGAAAACATTTAGCAAGAAATCTGCTCTAGGATGGATGTTCACTCTTAAGTTCCATACAGAGGAGAAAGAGAGAGAGAGAGAGAGAGTTAGTTTCCACCGGATGAGAAATCTTGCTCCCTTTTTCCTAACCCGTCCTTTCCATCTCCTTCGCTTCTCCACTTCAGCCGGCTTGACTTCGCTGCCGGAAGAAAGAGCTTTTCCCGTCTCCAAGCCCCATTTCCCCAGTTGGAAAATTTGGGGGAAAGGCCTTAGCCAGAGCGAGAGGGTGGGCGGAGAAACGATTCGGGTCTCTTTAAGAAACAAGCTTTTGTTGGGGGCGGGTTTCCCCCTCTTTTTTGTTTTCTCCACCTGGGCCACGGGTCCCTGGAGGGGAGATGTGCTGGCCTCAGGGGCTTGTAGCCTGCGAATTCCCGCTGAGATGGGCAGGAATTGCAGCAGCAACCTCTAACCCCCTTCCACCCTTCAATCTGCAGCTTCGTCTCGATAAGATCCAGTGGCCCCAGGCCGGCGAGGGTGTGGACATAAGCAGGGTGCTTTTCCTTGCCTAACGCTAGTCTGGGAGCTGGCCATGAGGTCTCCAAGCAACTGAGTGGCCCGCGGATCTTGGAACTGAGGACCCAGAAAAGGGCGGGCACAGGTTTCCCCATTTCCCATCAGTCCTTTCCACCCTAGTGGCCTTCCTCCCGGGAACGCAGCCAGCCTTCGTAACCTCCCCTGGGACTATGTGGGCAGAGGGCTCCCCGGCTTCCCAGGGTTGTTATAGCCTCGCTCCTCACTAGCTTTCAGGGCAGAGTTCTCAGCCTTCAGGTTCCCAGCTTCATTGTACGGTGCTGCTGGGCTAATAAACTGAGGGCTCAGAGAGTACGCCAAGGGCTGCCCCTTGGTTACTGGTGCCTGTTGTGCGCTAGAACAGAGCCAGATGCTAAGACAGAGAGGGAAATGTATGTAGGAGCCAGGGTGAGGGATGTCTGCTCGGGCACAGAAAACCCAGAGGCACCCGTTAGCCTATACTCAGGAAAGAACTGAGGACTTTTAAAAACTCAGTTCCAGAACTGGCTGGAACCCAGTGAGTGATGCTTGGGGCTGAAATCAAGTTGTGGCCAAGTTTGGGGTCGCTGCTAGATGTGGCCTGCTCTGTCCTTTCCAGGCTCGGAGGGCGCTATTGTGGGGGGAGGTGTGCGGCTGCATTGGTTTCGTTTTAACCGGGGACCGCCATCTCTCCAGACAACCCCGAATGGAAGGTTGCCTGAACCTGGAGAAGGAGCAAAAGAGACCCTCGCCTCTTTCAGACTACTAACCTCTCTGAAAAAGACTGAACAGAGTTAGACCTTAAGGACTCAGACAAATGAGGGGAGCAGAGTGGGAAGGCTTCTGGACCTCACTGACCCAGGTTCCATGGCATCTGGGCAAACATCTATCCCCCCAAACTCTGTTTCTCTCACCCCTTTCCCGGATGGTGCGACGCTCCCAGCGGTCTCCGCTGGTCCCATTTTGATGCAGCGTCTCATCCAACTGGGGAAGAGCTAGCGTCGGAACCAGCATTCTCCATAACATAGAGGACTAAGGGATACGATGAGAGAGCAGAGCGGTGGGAAGATTTCCCAACGAATTCCCCCGTTCCCGTTCTCCACCCAATCCAACGAGTGTTCAAAAGAAAGGAGACTAGAGGAGGAATATCTTTGTGCACCATTGGCCGCCTTCTCCCAGGCCCGGTTCTCCTGCCGGCTGGGAGCCCCATCCAGAGGGAGAAAGAAAACTTTGGTAGCCGGCTCGTTTTCCTCTGATCCTCCTGGGGTTTCCCGGGCCCGAATTAGACTGAAGCTAACGAAATGGGAGCGAGGAAAGCCTGCTGAGCTAACAGCCGCCAAGGGCCAAAGAACCCTGCTGAAAAGACGGGGTCACGCCATGATTTTGGGCACCCTAAAAAAGAGGCTGAGATGGCGGATCCACTGCAAACATTCCCTGACCTGGCAGTCTCCACATGCAAAGCTCGATGAAATATAGCCTTCTCTGCTTAGGTCCCTCACTAGACCTAGGCTCATCTGAAAGAGCCCATCCGGCAAGTACAACCAATACAGCGCGTGCGTGTGCAAAAAGGACCCCTGTCTGTACACACGGGAGGCAGACGTGTGCGTGCGCTCGTGTGTGAGGGCGCCAGGGGCTCGCGCGGAAGGCGAAGGCGAAAATTCGATGGTGTTTATAAATGGCCAAGCCCTAGGTTAGGTTACAGGCAGAGCTAGGCTGGGTGGTGCGGCCCGGGCCCAGGCGGCTTGAGGCTATCTAGCGCAAATTCCCCACTAAAACCACCTTTCCCCTAGCTCTCCAAAGCCACGGCCGCGGCGCGCTAAGTGACTCAAGGAACCAGGAGAGAGGGACTTTCCGAATCTGCAACGAAGGAGACAAAGAATACCTATCCACTCACTCGAACGCCCCCCGCCCCCAGCTCACTTCCCATGACCAGCACTGGCTATCACAGAAGCTCCCGTACCCCTATCCTGGGGAACTGTGAAAGAGGCCCAGAGGGCCCTAGGTACTCTTCCGGTAATACGGGGTGAGGACCTTGCCTCTCCCATCACTCACCGCAGCCAGGCCCGGGGCAGCCTGTCTAACTAAAGTCGGGCTTTTAAAGCTTCGTGGGATCAACATGGACTGGCCATGAGCTAAAACGGGGCCCCCAAACTCCCTAGCCCAACCCCTCGGTTCACCCGCCTTTCTGTCTACCCGGGCCCAAGGGCCGGAGGTTCTGCTCAGTGGGACTTGGGGGAGGGGACCCGGGTAGGAGGTGAAGGGGGTGGGGCGTACACTGCCCCCCCAGGTTTGGATTCACTTTCCAGCCAACGCTACCTCTGCAACTTGGGCCACCCCCAGCCTGCAGAAGGGAAGGGAGAGGGGTGGGGTGGGGGAGACCAGGCCCAGACTCCTCGCTCTTGCTCCTTCTCAGCCGGGCCCTGGTCCCCTCAGCCTGTGACCTGCCTGCCCTCAGGCACTTCTGGGCAGAGAGAGCGAGAGCGAGCAAAGGAGGTGAACCCCCAGCAAGCCGAGGAGGCAGGCGCGTGGACCTCCGGAGTCGCCCCGCCGCCCCCGCCCCCTCCCCCAAAACGAGAAGGTAAATACTTACTTAGCCCCAGCACCAGGTACAATCTAATACTCAACAATACTGACGCCTTGTTTTTTTGCTCTGTCCGGACCACAATGCTGTAGCCAATTTAGATATGCTATAAATTTAAGAGGTTGCCATGGCCACGGTGCGCTCATTGGCCGCCGGGCGCTCTACGTGTGTCTCCACGTCACCAAATCTGAATAAGGATGCGCGAATTAGTCAGCGGCCAGACAAAGATGAGGATGCGGACGGCATGAAAGTGGAGAAAAGTAGCAGACACTCCGGCACCCAGGGAAACAGCTCGCGAGGTGGAGAGAGAGCCGCCTCCACTGCCACCGCTGCTGCGTACGGAGGGGACGCTTAAAGATCCGGGAAGCGCAGGGCCCAGGCCGAGGAGATGAGGCTGTGAAACGCTACCATCGTCCCCCTTCTCCCAGTCACCGAGAGCTTACTGCCCCCCGACCCCCTCCAGCTTGAGGATTGACTCTCTGGCGTCTTGGCTGCCCGCTCAGCCGGCCCGGGGTAGCGGCGCCAGGGACTCGCGGCCGCCCTGTAGCGGCGGGCGCATCGGGCCGGGCCGGGCCGGGGGACACAAGCTCTTGGAGCGAGAACCGCAAACGCCTGGATTCCCGGGCCGAGAGGGCAGCGGGGGAGAGCGGCTGGCTTTCCCTGGCCCTAGGGTCATGATGGTGCATTGTGCCGGCTGCGAGCGGCCCATCCTGGACCGGTTTCTGCTCAACGTCCTGGACCGCGCGTGGCACATCAAGTGTGTTCAGTGTTGCGAGTGCAAATGTAACCTCACCGAGAAGTGTTTCTCGCGGGAAGGGAAACTCTACTGCAAGAACGACTTCTTCAGGTGAGTGGCTCCCACGCCGGCTCCCGGCCCTGGCCTTCCCTTCTTCCCCTCCTCTTGTCTCCCCTCTCCTCCCCCAGCCTGAGAACTGAGAGAAGGAGCGCAGAGAGCGTTCTGGAGAAGCTGAGGCGCACGGGGGCGGAGGGCCAGGGGCCCGGCTTAGACACTTTTTTTTATGTCTACACATACACACACACACACACACACACACACACACACACCACAGTTCTGTTCCCAATTCAACCCAGGTGCCTGAATGCCCAGGGGCTGGGATGGGAATATCCTTCTCTCGGGTGCCCGGACTGTAGAATCGGGGTGAAGGACCGGAAGCCTTCCTACCTGCCCGATCCTCTTGCAACCTGGAGCGACCAGTTCCGACCCTAGAAGACCCCAGCCCCGCCCCCCCAACACACACACACACACACACACACACACACACACACACACACACACACCAGGATTGCTGAGGCGGAGGGAGGGAAGCCGGGGGCATTCCGAGATATGAGAGGGGAGTGAAGACAGGGGAGCCTAACAAACTTTTCTAGTCACCCTCCCGTCCTGGAATCAGCACAGATGGTCACAGGCTGGCCAGGCCTACCTGGGATTGTCTAGAGAGCTCGGCACTCCTAGGGAAACAGCCTGCCCTTGATCGGGTTAACTCGGGCCGGAAGAGAAAGGGGGTGCCCGCTGCAAGCTGGCCCTGGTCAGAGCCCGGAAACCGGCTTAAACCCAGTGAGCCCCACAGAGTGGGGATTCGGAAATCACAGAAGTGCTCCGAGGCCCAGAATTGGGGACTGGGGGATGGGGGAGTGGGAAGAACTGGTTGAGTAGCTCTCTAGTGTCCAGGTGTGTGGGGGTGGTGGAAGGAGTGCTTTTCTTTCTGCTTCTGAAAGTTGTTTGGTGGAGGTGGATTTTTAAAAACTGTTCCTACCCCTTTCCCTTTCTTGAAAAACCCTGTTTGGGCGGGCAGGAGATAGGGGCTAAAGTAGGCTTTGTGTGGGGCAGCGCGAAAGGTAGCCAGCGGCCAGGGGTAGGCAGGGAGGGACAGAACCCAGGGAGAGCAGGGAGGCAAGTCCTCTAGCCCCTCAGGCCCAACGTAGGTGAATTTCAATAGGTGAAAAGCCAGGCTCCGCTTTACACATGTAAACTACTCCTAATGGGCGCTAGTTGCCCGGCCCCCCTCACGTTGTGGTGCTTTCAAAGCCTCTAATGATTTTGGATAAGGCGAAGATGAGTCAATTATACTTCAGGATAAGACCGAAAATGACTTATGGGGCCTAATGTGCTCACTGCATCAACGTCACCCAAATTCTCCCTGTTTGGGAGAGCCAGGCCATTTCTGTGTCCATGTGCGTGCTTGTGTGTCCACATGAATATGTGACTGTGTGTTTTTGTGTATGTCAGTGTATCTTTGGATATTGGTCTGCTTGTCTGCCTCTGTATGTGCTCACAGGAGTGGGTACTTGTGTGTGTTAGTGGGTCTACCTGTGGGTATGCATGTCTTCGTGTGTCCTTGTGTATCTATGTGTGTGCCTATTTATCTGTGTGTGTTTGTATCTGTGTGTTCCTGTTTGTGTTTATGTATCAGTGTGTCTATGTGGGCACTAATGTATATGTTGGTGTGGCTTTAGTGTGTGTGCCTTCGTGTGTGTGTGTGTGTACTTCCCATCAACCCAAGAGAGAAAAAAACCCATAACTCTCTCACCTCCCATCTCACTCCTGGATCTGGCACTGGCCTCCACAAAACCTGACTTCCTTTTCTCTTTTAGGAGTAGCAAATTTTTCCCTCACGGAGCACCCAGGTGAAAAGACAGGGGAATTCATTAAAATTAACTAGAGCTCCTGGGAGAGGGGAGGAATTGTGCTCAATTCCTTGGCAACAAGAAGCCAGTGTTGTAATCCCAAGGACATCAGGCTTCTAGACGTTAAATTCCCGCCCCCTTTCCTGGTCCCTCATTCCCCGAGGAAAGGGTCGCTTGATACCCGCAGACTGCCCAGTAGCTCCCGGAATAACTGATCTAAGTAGGGCTGAATCCCGCGAAATGTGTGCCGAGGAAAGTAAGGACCCCAAGTCTGTGCCTTCCACTGACATCTATCCGGTGCAGCCGGTCCGGGGGATAAGGCTTAGGAAGGCTCTTTGCCTGGAGTGGGCAGTGTCCCCGCCTTAGCCGAACCCCTGACATCTTTTTTTTTTTTCATTTGCCTCCGAGAAATCCACTTCTTGCTGCTCCCAATACCCGAGCCCCTCTCCCCACTTTCCTCATCCCCCAGGGAATCCAACCTTGTCTCCCCAAGCCTGTACTAAAGCCTGGGCCCCTGGGCTTCGGGGTCTGCGGGACAGCGGCCGGGGCTGGAGTTTGTAAGGGAAAGAAATCTGATCTTACCCTTTTTTCCCTCGTCTTCGTTATTATTTTAATAGGGAGCCAGTTTGGGAATCTGTCTCCTGCTCAGTAAAATTTTCTACGACCTTGTTATTAATTCCGATTAATAAATAATAGTGATTAATAGATAAGTATTAACCTCAATACTAGAAAGCCCCCGGTGTTCCCTCCGGCCTCTGGCCCCAGGCGGGAGAGGGAATCGAGAGAATTCGGGATAGGAAAGAAAAGGGCTGGAGGGTGGGGATCTGGAGGGGCGGGAGTGAAGGATTTAGGTAGTGTTGGCAAGGACATACAAGACTATGGGGCTGGTAGGCACAGTCCCAGGCTGGAGCCAGGGTGCCCGGCTCCTCCTTGACCTTAATGTTTTTCTCCCTCTCCACCCTTCGCTCCCGTTCTTTCCTCAGGCGGTTTGGCACCAAATGTGCTGGGTGTGCGCAAGGCATCTCTCCCAGCGATCTGGTTCGGAAGGCCCGAAGCAAAGTATTTCACCTGAACTGCTTCACTTGCATGGTCTGCAACAAGCAACTGTCTACGGGCGAGGAACTCTATATTATAGATGAGAACAAATTTGTTTGCAAAGAGGACTATTTGAACTCGCCCAGTGTCAAGGAAGGCAGCCTCAACTCAGGTATCCGGAGCCCGCCCGAGGCCCGCGGCTGGCGCGCGAGGCTTTGGGGACTGGACTGGACTGACCCGGGCCTGCGTGCTCCCGCTGCAGCCACAGCCTCCGCCCAAACCTCAGCCTGGGCGCCTCTGGGCGTTGGGGCGTCGGGGCGGGAAGGTGGGAGGCTGGGGGCGGGGGGAGAGGAGCAGATCTCAATCCCGCTCCGGCTTGGGGCTCTGTGCTGGGCGGGATCACCTGGCGCTGGATTTGCACCTGAGAAAAGCATTTAGATCGAAGGAAGCTAGGGGGAGGGAGAGAAGGGGAGTGGACTGTGTGAGGGGCTGTGAGGAAGTGCAGAAATTGGAGATGGGTGGGGAGGGGGAACATCTGGCCTTCTGCCGGTCCTCGGTCCCACGTGACCACAACTGGCCGTAGCAATGGGTCTCTCTGTCCCCACCCCGCACTTCACAAAATGGTGGCGCCTGCCAGTCTTAGTACTGGCCCTCCTCCCCCTTCCCTTTACACCCTACGGTGCCTCTCCCACTCCGAAAATGGAACCCAGATTGTCCGAACGACTTTTTTTCCCCACTGATAGAAGGAAATGTCTTCCCCAGGGCGGGTCAAGGCGAGGGCCCCGGGCTCCCCCTCTCCTGCCTTTTAATCGCCTAGGGTGCCAGGGACTAGTGGGGGTGGAGGTAAGAAGAAAAGGATAGGGAGGCCAGGAAGCTCAGAGAAATCCACAGCAGCCTCCCTCACCGCCCCGGCTCCATGTCCTTTCTTCCCCATTCCTAGCGCGGACAATCCTTTCCTCTGGGTAGTGGGGATTGCACTAATCCTTTTAGAAAAAAAGAAGAGCAGGGACTCAGGAGCTTCTCAGCCCGAACTAGAACTGGGCTCCCGCAGCAACCCCGCTCCCCGCTCACTTTCGTACGGTATCCCGCCCCCCCTACAGTGTCATCCTGTACGGACCGAAGTTTGTCCCCAGACCTCCAGGACCCTCTCCAAGACGACCCCAAAGAGACAGACAACTCGACGTCGTCCGACAAGGAGACCACAAACAACGAGAACGAGGAACAGAACTCCGGCACCAAAAGACGGGGGCCGCGCACCACCATCAAGGCCAAGCAGCTGGAAACGCTCAAGGCCGCCTTCGCCGCCACGCCCAAGCCCACGCGCCACATCCGCGAGCAGCTGGCACAAGAGACCGGCCTCAACATGCGGGTCATCCAGGTATGGAGCTCTTTGGGGAAACACGGGACCGCCTTCCGCTGCTCCCGCGACGCCACCGCCTTCTCGCCTCCTTTGTCCCCAGCTGGATGTCACTCTTCTGCCACTCAATCCTTTTCCCTTTTCTCTTTGAGTTTTCCTTTCCCTTCGTCCCTTTTCTTCTTTCCTCTAGTTCTGCCTTCCTTTCTTCGCCTCTTTGCTGCTCTCATTATCCCTCTTCCCTTTTCTCCCTTTCCCCTATCTCCTTCCCTTATCCTTCTCTCTTTTCCTCTTTTCTCTTTTCTCATTCTCTCTTTCCCTTTCTTTTTCTTTCCTCTCTTCCACCTGGGATGCTTCCCACTGAAAGCCCCCTGATGTGACAATTTAGGAGACTTGGCCTCTAATCCTGGCTCACACTCTCTGTATGTGCCCCTGGGCAAGTAATTTCCCTTCTCTAGAACTCAGTTTGCTGCCCTGGAAGAGGGAAACGATAACGCTTTGGGGCTTTGCTTGCTCGGGTTGTGAGAGAAAATGTTTCGAAAGCCTTGAAGTGATACGTGAGTTATTAATAGCAGTATCGAATGGTATGAATTAATGGATAGGAAGAGATCTGCAGAGCCCAACACAAAAGGAATAGGTTAAAAAAAAAAACCCTTTTCTCCTCTCTCTAATCCCTCTCCCCTCTGCTGCCCCTCCAGTCCTGCCAAAGTTCCCCTTCATCTCCTCCCTTTGATGGCTAAGAAGGAATTCTGGAGCCCTTCGGTTCATTCCCTATGTCTCCTCTGGTCTCTTCCCTCCTCCTCCTCTCCGAGCCTCTGGAAGACTGCCCCCTTCTTAAGAATCATGGTCACTTTCCCCATCCTGGACACTGAAATCACAGCTGCAAGTAGGCTCAAGACAGAGGAGAGGGAAAGGAAAGAGGCAGACAGGCCTGGGCTGGGCTTTTCTCCCATAAGTGAAAAAAGCAAGAGCAGGAAGGATGAATCCAGGTCAGAGTCTATCAAAGTTAGATCCTATTAGGAATAGGGCTAGGGCAGGTCTCCACTCCTATCTTCGACTTCCCTCCCCTCCAAGGGTCAGATAGATTTTCAGGGAGGAGGTTAATACTGGGTTTGCATAAGGCAAAGGGGGGGTGGGTAGGGAAGAGGAAGAGAGAGGAAGGAAGAGGGAAGAGGTTGAGGGAAGAAGAGGAAAGAGAAAGGAGTAGAGAGAAGGGAAGCAGGAGATCTGAGAGTAGAAGGGGGAGAAGCAGGGAAAGAGGGAATGGAAATAGTGGAAGAAGCAAAGAAAGGAAAAGGAGGTGCCTGGGAACATTTAGATGTTTATGTATGAAGAATGCATAGTGTCCACAGGGGCTGTTTAAGAGCGTTCAGGCGTAAGGGAGGAAGTTGGTTCTTTGGCTATGATGGGCAGGACTGCTTCTTTGGGAGGCCGCCCTCTTCTGCCAATGTCCAAGGACACATTCCCAGGATTCTTCCCTCTCTTTCTCAGAGCCTGGTCTACACCACTTGGGCCAGAACTCTTTCCAAATGCCTTCTTAGGCTATTAGAGTGATAGGATGTCAGAACTGAGAAGGACCTTGGAACACAAGAAGAAACCTTAGAACATCCAGGAGGGACTTTCGAACAGGATGTGAGAAAAAGAAGGAGCCCTTAAAACAAAATTCAGTGCTGGAAGTGACTTTAGATTCAAAGAGCCCTCATTTGGAGAAAATTAAGGCCCAGAGAGGGCAAGCAACTTTTCCAGGGTCACACAGCAAAGCCAGATCTAGAATCTAGGTCTCCTGAGTTCCAAGCTCTGCCCTCTTCCTATTATCCAAAAGAGTGAAGAGAACCTCCTCGTTTCCCCGATGAGCCGCGAGAGGGGGTGGAGGGAGAGAGAGAGAGAGAGAGAGAGAGAGAGAGAGAGAGAGAGAGAGAGAGAGAGAAAGGAGTTTGGGAGTGGGAGACTGGCGGGGCCGGGGGTTCGGGGAGGAGATACAAATAATTAGGTTATGTCTCAGGTCGAGGCCCCTTTGAGATGGAGAAAGAGAACAAGAATGGGAGAGGGAGAATGAAGAATGAAAGAAACACAGACAAGACCAATAAAAGAGAAGGACAGACAGGGCAAGGGGAAAAGGGAGGAAGAATCTTTGTTGTTAACACGTCTGACTCTTGTCTTTATGAAGACGTCTGAGGCTGAGGCTGGGGGCCGTAAGAAGTCGACTTCATTATCCATCTCCCCACGGGTTTGCGAAATCCTTCACTCTTGGTTGGTTCTCAGAGTTAACTCTCAACTTTCCCTTCCTTCACCAGCTCTGAGTTTAATCCGCCCTCCTCCCGCCTCTCTCTCCCTCTTCCCTAGTGGAAGGAGACGAGACTATAGGGAAGGGGAGAGGAAGGGAGGGGAGGGAGGAAGAGGAATGAGCTGTCTGTCATTGGAACTTTTCCTTTTTCCTGGTGGTGGGGGAGGGTGGCGCAGGAGACCCCCCCTTAGGCGATTTCTTGAGGAGATAAGGAAATCAAAGGGGAAAATGAATCTCCTTAATGCTGCCCCCCACCCCACCGCTCCGCAGAGTTGAAGCCCACGCTTCCCAATACTGGTCTGCATCTTGGGTCTGACCCTCGGTCTTGGTGGTTCCAAAGAGGCCCAACGTTTAAAGTTCTGCTCACTGCTTCCACCACCTCCTATCCCTAGGTCTGGTTCCAGAACCGTCGGTCCAAGGAGCGCAGGATGAAGCAGCTGAGCGCTCTTGGTGCGCGAAGACACGCTTTCTTCAGGAGTCCGAGGCGCATGCGCCCACTGGGTGGCCGGCTGGATGAGTCGGAGATGCTGGGGTCCACCCCCTACACTTACTATGGAGGTAAGGAGTGCTCGATGGCGTTCTTTCTGTCTCTTGTCCCAGTGCCCAAGACCCTAGAGTACTCCCCGTAGCCACCCAGAAGCCCAGAGCCCTTCTTACACCCCCAGAGAGACTCTTCCTAGAAATTCACTGGCTCCCAGTTTCCTAGGGGCACTCCTGCCCAGGGCATCTGTCCCCAGATGTGCGTGCAGGCTCACACTCACTGGCGCCGAAGTACCAGAGACTGGGCTTGCTCACGGTTCCAGGTCGATGCGGGTGATCTGCAGAAATCTGGTTAGGCTACCCTGTGCCGTCGTAAAGCCAGGGCCCCCGATTTCCTCCCCAGCCCTTTACTGGACATGAAGACACCCTTCTTCCACCGCCACAGGTAACCCCGGGCCCGCCACCCACCCACTCACTGTCTTCCGCGTTCAGTAAAGTTCGAGTTGTTGACTTTATCTTTAGTTAGTTTTGCCTTTGGACATCATGCTTTTCATTTAAAAAAAAAATAATGCACTCTATACACGGGAATTGAGTGTGTAAAAATCTATTGCTGTAAATGTTTGATGAATCAACAGAGCAGCCTCAAATGAGAGAGGAAGTATAGGAGAGAGAGAGAGAAAGAGATAGAGACAGGCAGGACAGATAGAAAGAGAGAGGAGAGAGAGAGAGAGAGAGAGAGAGAGAGAGAGAGAGATGGAGAGGAGAAGAGAAAGAGAAGGAACAGAGAAACCAAAAAGATAGAGAGAGACAGAAATTTTTAAAATATCAGTTACGATGTCTTGAGTTTCTTTTCTGGAAAGTCACCCTTTGGGGAGGAGGAGGACAGAAACCTTGCATGGTGTCTCCCAGTGCCCTTGAGCCCATCCATGGGCCTGGCCAGCAGACAAAGGACAGTAATGGACCCTCCCTGGGGTAGGATGTAAACCAAGGGATGCAGCTTTGCATATTCGATGCAAAGAAAAGTGTTTTCCTGGGGCCCTTTCAATTGTTAGAGCTTCTGTCATTGGGTTAAACCAAGCGGGGTCCCTGGGGAGGGGGTAGTATCCCCTGACAGTGACTCCAAGAGGCAGTAACTCCATGTTAGCTCATACCCAGTTTAACACAGAGACAAGATATGGCTTCTTCTTGACCCAGAACTCCTCCCCCCCCCCGCCCCAAAAAATACTATGGTATGGGGAGTCGTATTTCAGAGTGTTTTTCCTAGAGTCAAAGATGACCCAAGAGAATTTGCAAATAATGCTTTCACAGAGTTGAGTTTGGGAAGCATTTATTCTCCATCAGTACTGATTGCCAGGAAGGTTCAGCTCTTCTTCCAGTCACCTGTCCCCCCACTCTGGCCCCAGGTCCCCAAGGGAACTGGCCAGGCTGCCCTGCCTCCTGGCTCTGGAACACAGCTAAGCCTAAAAGTAGTTAAGTCAGAAAGTTGCCTGGGGCACAGGACACAGAGGGGGACCATGATGAGGGACATTTTTCAAATGTGAATTCAAGGGAGTTATTAATGTTTATATTACATAAATGTTTTAGTCCCCCCAATATCTAGCTCTCTGAGACCCAGAAGAAATGATTGTGATAGGGGAAGGGGTGTGGTAAGCTGATTTCAGCTTAACATAAAACCTGGGTGGAAAGTGGGATGAGATAAGCTATTAAATCTCTTCTAACTAAGATTCTATGGTCTTCTGCTAGTAGAGTCACACAGGGGAGGGCGTGCCATTTTCAGGGCTTTCGAAGGGCAAATTAAAGCTTCTCAGAGGCTCTAGTATCAGCCCCCACAGACTGACTCTGTGGGTGTGTTAAGGGTGAGGAGGCAGTGATGGTGAATGTACTTTTGGGAGGAGAGGGAGAGAGCAGGGAAAGTGGAGCATCGGCCTCCCTGGGCATGAATCCCCAGAACAGTAAAAACAGAGAAAGCTGGATTCTGTGGTTTTAAATAAAAACAACAAAAGAGCAACTTTAGGGACAAGGAGGGCTTGAGATCATATATCCCTGGGAGAGGGGAGGGACCACAAAGAGCAAGGTAGACTAGAAACAACCAAAGGTGGAAGGAGAAAGAAAGGAGGGGAGGAAGAGAGACAGACAGACAGAGACAGAGAAACAGATTCAGCCATCTTCAATATTGTTCTCACTAAGTGGTCACCACCACTTGGCAACATTATCCCACTCTATCTGCCTATACTATGTGAATTCTGTTTGATTTTTAACTAAAAGTAATTTTGTTAGTTAAGTATAAAGATCAGTCATACCAAGAACAGATGGGCTGGAGTTTGAATAAAATTAATAAATAATATGAGAACTTGTTTGCGTGCATGTGTATGTTAGTGCTGTGCATACTTGTATACATATGTGTATATATCTGTTGGCATGTGTATTATGGTACATATTTCTATGTTTTATGTTTACGGGGAACCTGTGGTGTATGAACAGTTGTGTTTCTATGGAGTGTATGTGTGCATATGTGGAAGTGTATGATGCATATGTGTATTTCTGTGATGTATATGTTTGTATTTGTATTGTGTACTACTATATCTATTACCTCAGTGTTGTGTGTGTATATATACATATATATGTAATTGCATGTGCATTATCTGTGTGTGTACAAAAGTGTATTTGTGATGTGGATCTATTTTATTTGTATATGTGTGATACACATGTGTCAGTTTGGTAAGAGTATGTGTATTTGTGTGATGCATATGTGTATATACATGTCTGCATATTGTGAGGACCAGATGAGCTAGGATCTCTGAGGTGCTTTGCAATAAAAGCCCTCCCTAAATGATGAGCATTATTTTAGTTTTAAGTGTGTGTACATACTTGTCACACAGTACTTGTGTGCGGTGTTCTTCCTTCAAAGAAAGGGAACCTAAACCCTTTGGCAGTAAAGATAATGTCACGACACCCATGTGAGCAATCAGGAAGGTCCTGCATAACCCAGTCATGACCAAGGTTCCAGTGGATGGCATCTGATTACCTCTGGCTCTGATCCCTTTGCCCCAAAGCTCAGGACCTCAGGCCAGTAGTCCTCTGACATTCAGTTGGACTCTAGAACAAACCCTGTTGGCCAAGGGCAGCCTGACAGAGAGACTACCCATCTAGAGACTGTTCTATGCCCCTTGATCCTGTGGGAGGGAGGTTTCTGAAGAGTAAGCTATTTTTTGTAATAATTTTGATCGATGAGATAAAACAATATCATTATTAGGAATAGTAATGATGATGGTCTTCCTATAGGTAAATCATTTTATTTCACTGAGCCTTGGTTTCTTCATCCGTAAATTAGGGGGGATAATAGTTGTAGTAACTACCTCACAGGATTGTTGTAAGTCAAACAAGACACATAGGAAAGATCTCTTTGCAACCTTAAAGCTTTCTGTAAATATGAGTTATTAGCACTGATTAGTTCTCACGCCTCTAGGAGTCTACCCTCCCCCTGTCCATGCTTACTTCCCCCATTTCCCTTCCTGACCTCATAAGTGGGCCAGGGTAGATCATGTTAAAGCTTTGAGTGGGAGCGTTCTCGACTTGTCGCTCCACCTTTGTCCAGTTGCTCTGGGCATCTGCTAGAAGTCTGACCCCTCTCCTGTGTGTATCTCATCCTTCCTTCTCCACTCTACCTTTGTGGGGAGCAAGGGGGAGGGGAGGGATAGTGAGAATGCGAGAGAGACAGACAGACAGACAGAAAGAGACAGAGAGAGAGAGTAGGAAATAGGGTAGATGGAGAAAGAAGGGGAGGGGAAAAGGAGAGAGTAAAGAGGAAAGGGGAGACAGGAAAAGACAGGTAAAGACAAGGAAGAGGAAAAGGTGAAAGAGGAGAGAGAGAAGGGAGGAAAAAAGGGGGGGAAGAAGAAGAAAGATAAAGAGACCGAGAGACTGAGGCAGGGAAAGGAAGGAGACAGAGAAAGGAGATGGGGGTGGGGGAAGAGAAGGCCGAGAGGGGAGAGCCGGAGCTGCGGCCACGCGGGCCACTCTAATCCGCGCTCCGAGAGATTCCGTCCCGAGCCCCAGCCAAGTTTGGCACCCCGGCAGCACGCAAGAAAGGGCACTTTGTGCCGGAGCTGTCTGTGTGAACAGAAGCCCCGGGCTCCGCGCAGCGCCCCCTCTCCCTCTTGTGTGAGCGCGAACAAAGCGCCAGCTGCAGCCTTTTGTACCTCTTTCAGACGGTATTTGTTCCAATTACCTCCAAACCCTGCCACCATATGGAGGCCGCTAGCCGAGCGCCGGCTCCCCTCAGTAGGCCGGGGACTTGCAAAGTCTCCTCCTCGGCTCCTCGGCTCCCTGCCGCCGCTGCTGCTTGCAGGCAACCGAAGTGCGGGAACCCGTCCTCTCCTCCTTCCTCTCCTGAGCGGCTCCCCGCCTTTGCTGAGGTAGCTCTGTCCCCAGAATTTTGGGCCGTGCGCTCCAGGCTTCCTCGAAGAGGCGCTCCCTGCGCCTTCATGCTGAACGGCAGAGGGACCAGAAGTAGGGGGAGAGCCTCATCCTCTGCCGGCCTAGGCGAAAGAACAGCGTTCTCTTTCTCCCTGGGCTCCCACCCCCTGGCTCCTCTCTGAGAAACCCACCCTCTGGAGCCTGGGTTAGAGGCGTGGGGGTGAAGGACGGTTTGATTTTCTATTCTGGATCCTCGAGCAGTCAGATTCTTGTGACTTGCATTCAAAGGGGCCCACAAATACACACTGCACACCACTCCGCAGATGGGAGGGAAAAGGAAAGATAGAAGCGTGGTTTTTTTTGTTCTAAGGTTCCTTGCACTTTTGACATGCTCTAGTTCTGTGTTCTGAGGCCTGCCAAGACCTGACATTCTATGCTCCAAGACCTGGCTGCTCTGATAGTGTGTTCTAAGGTCTCACCACTGTCTAACATCCTATATCCTGAGGTCCCTTCCAGCTCTGACATTTCATGTTCTAAGGGCTCTCACAATACTGATAGCCTGTGTTCTTGGCTTTTGAATTGAAGGTTTCCCTCGCAAACAATCGATTTTTCGTTTTGATTCTTGGGCAAATTTCGAGCTTTTGGGGCAAATCGGGCCCACGTTAACGGGAAGGACCGGGAGGGTCTCAGCCCCTCCCCCATGAATTCCCCTCCCCCCCCCCAACGCAGTCTTTGGACTTCCCCACTTGAACCTCTCTGGCTAATCACTCTGACCCTGGCAGGACAAGCCTCTGGGCAAATAACCAAGAATAGCCAGGGTAATGTGGTAATATCAAAAATCACAACTCCCAAGGTGGAGTGGAGCATCAGGAATGGGGGAGAGTGAAGGGAGAGAGGACTGGTCTTTACTGTTCTTCCAATTGACTTTGTCAGTCAGGACTCAGGCCCTTGTGGACTGGGTCCTGTGACCTTGGCCAGCCCTGGTTTTCTAGGAATGACTGAAATGGCCAGGATAAACAGCTCCTCCACTTTTGAATTGGCCCAGAATCTCCTATGCCAACTGGAGGAGGGGAGAGGGAAGGGATGATGGGAGAAGGGGATGAAATTTGTGGCATAATCCGGGGCTCCTCCCAGCCAGTGGTAAGAGGGAACCATCGCTGGAGGATCCCTCCCCCAACTCCTTAGCTCCAAATGTTGTCCCTGGCCCAGAGATCTCATAGGTTGCTCTCCCTAACCTTTCTAATGATTTTTCTTCTTCCCTACCTCCCTTTCCCCACCCCCATATTTTCCTCCTCTCTCTTACTTCTTCCTATCTCCATATTTCAATATATCTCCACATCATTCTTTTTCTCATCCATTTCTATTCTTTCGTATTCTCTCCTCCATGCTTCTCTTCTTTCCTCCCCCTCTTTTCTTCGGTCCTTATTTGCATTTTTGCTTCTCTTTCTCTGCCTCTATTTATCTGTGTGCACCTGGTCTGTGTCTCTTTTCTCTTTGGTCTCTGCACCTTAATGTTTCTGACCTTCTCTGCGTACCTCTCTTCTACACTCTTATTTCTGTTCTCTACTTTCATCTCTTGGTTTCTTTCTGGTGTGTCCCCGTGGACGAATACCCTACCACGACCTCCTTTTTTTATTTTTTGGATTTTGACACTCGATTGATCTGTGGTGTTTCTTTCTCTCTGTCCATTTCTGTGTTTCCCTCCTTCCTATCCCTGTTTCTTTCTTCTATTTCACATTTTATTTCTGATGTCTCTGTCTCTCCAACCATCTATGTATTTCTCTACTTCTGATCTCTTATCTCTATTTCCTCTACCTCTTGGGCTGTATCTGGTATCTCTGTGTGGGTGTGTCCCTTACTCCTTTCTGTTTACAATTTGTCTCTGTGTCTCTTTCCGTCTGACTGCGTCTATGTGTATCTGTCCCCATCTCCGGGCTTATGGCTTGCTTCTGTTCCTCTCCGGGTCTCTCTCTCCCTGCCCCCCCCCCTTCCCGCCCCCGTACCTTCCCCCATCCCCATCGGCCAGATTACCAAGGAGACTACTACGGCCCTGGAGGGAATTACGACTTCTTCCCGCACGCCCCGCCCTCACAGGCGCAGTCGCCAGCGGACTCCAGCTACTTACAGAACTCAGGGCCCGGCTCCACCCCGCTGGGGCCCCTGGAGCCGCCCCTCCCAGGGCACCACTCTTCAGAAAACCAAAGGTACACGGATATGATCTCGCATCCGGACACGCCGAGCCCTGAGCCGGGCATGACTGGCTCCCTGCACCCCATCCCGGGTGAGGTCTTCACCGGGGGCCCCAGCCCACCTTTCTCTATGTCCAGCAATAGCGGTTACAGCGGGCCACTGTCACATCCCAACCAGGAGCTGAATGAGGCCGCCGTGTGGTAAAAGCTGCTGGGCCCTTCCCCAGCCCCGTCCCCGCCCAATACACCCGGCTTAGGAACTGCACGGAGCACCCAGACCTCTCCCCACCCCAGGCCCGGCGCCTCTGTGGATCCAGAGTCCTATACAGAACTCATACGCACACACAATTTCTCACACAGAATCACAATCTCACACACACATTCATGAAAGAGCGCGCGCGCACACACACACACACACACACACACACACACACACACACACACACACACACACACCTATACCAAAACGCCCAGCCCCGGGCCTGTATCCCACTGCCTC
The DNA here is from genome assembly GCA_028646595.1 of Phalanger gymnotis. NCBI lineage: Eukaryota > Metazoa > Chordata > Mammalia > Diprotodontia > Phalangeridae > Phalanger > Phalanger gymnotis. The sequence goes on from CM053622.1 coordinate 24,400,364, forward strand.
CAATCCCAGGCATTATCACCAACCGAGCCTCACTCAGTCCTCCCTCAGGTCCACCCTCTAATGTCTGACTCCTCCAAAGGCGGGATGGTGCTTGGAGAGAGCCCCGTCCATCCCTCACTCGGCCATCCCAGCTTGTTCTATGTGGCTCTTTCCGGGACATAGAGCCAAACCACAGCGTTTTTCTCCTCGAGGCTACAAGCAGTTTTCTTGGACCAAAGTCAAGCCCCACTGGATCAACAGATCTTGAAGCACCTGCGAGACTTAAACCTATGTTCCCCTTTTCTTCTTTTCGTGGAGGGAGGGGAGAGGCAAAGAAATGGAGGCGATTTTTTCTTCTCCAATTTCGAATGGCATTTTTGAAAACTTTTTCTCCCTCACCTCTCCCTTTCTTTAAAAAAAAAATGAGAAAGGTGTGAGAGAAAGAATGGGGAGAAAAGATAAAAGAAACAGTGAGAAGGGAAAGCAGGGGAAAAAAAGATGGGGAGGTAAGGGGAGACAGAGGAAGAGAGGAGAAAGCGCAAAGGGGGAAGAGAAAGGAGAGAGAGAGAGAGAGAGAGAGAGAGAGAGAGAGAGAGAGAGAGAGAGAGAGAGAGAGAGAGAGAGAATGAATGAGAGAATGAGAGTATGAGCGAATGAGAATCTAAGAAAACAATGTGTCTTGGTGTGGACTTGGGTTAGGAAAGAAAACTCAACCTGGAATTTGTCGCCCCCCTGTGGCCTCTCCCAAGACCCCAATTCAGTTTTCCCAACCTCAGATGTGGAGGGGGTTCCCGCGGGGTTAGGGAGACTCCCCACCCCTGACCTTTTTGCTTTTGATTTGGAGCCCCACGGGGCAGGACTCAGACACTAGCGCCTGCTCCGGGTTCTGCAGAATGTGGCCAGAGGAGCATTGGCAAGCCGAGCTGGCCAAGGGCCCTAAGAAGCCAGTAGCCCCTGGCCCTGAGTTGGATGGGGGAGGTCAGGGCTGTAAGGATGTACAGGATGACACTTTTTTGGAAGTTGAGGGCTTCTAGTTTCCTTATTTTGTATAAAGAAGAAACAAATAAAGTATGTTTTTGTGTTTCCTGCATATTTATTGTACTTTCGTCTTCTGGGGTTTGGACATTTTTATATTTTTAAGAGGGGGGTGGAGAGCAAGGGAGGGGAGACCAGAAAGAGGTTTACCTAAATTTAAAAAAAGCTTTTTTAAAAGAAAAATTAATAATAAAAAAGATCTTTTTTCCCTCAGTGCGTTGTGATATTCTTTTCACCTCCCCTACCAAGCCATCTCCGACTCAGATCTCCTGCAAAGTGAGTGAAATTGTCTTCCTTTTCTTTTCTATTAACTAGCCTTGTGAATTAGAAACCTTCCTATTCCCCCTTGCTTTTGCCTTAGCTCAGAGCACTTTGGTCAGTCGTTCCCTGCCCCACCCCCTCCACACACACACACAGGCTGTCTCAGGAGCCCATAGGGTGCTTTTGAGAATAAAAGCACGGGCTCAGGAACTCTGCTATCAGTCCCCAATTTGCATCCCAGCTAAGTCACATCACATGCTAGTTTCACTGACCATACTAATGCAATTTCTGAGACAATATTAGGTTGGTTTATTTTTTAAATAACAGTGTTCAACATTTCAGTTCCTCTGCATGGATATATTAGGTATCAGTAGAATGTGAGTTGGTCCACTTGAAGGCATGGAGGATTCACTTGGCCATTCTGTGCCCTACCTGTAGCTATCCTCTTACAGCATCCACATTTGTCAGGTCTTCCAATAGCAATTCAATTAAAACAACATCCATTAAATATCTGCATTGGAGAGTTGAGCTTGAAGTCAAACAGACCCGAGTGCAAATTTGGCCTCAGACACTTTCTAGCTGTTCAACCTTGGGAAAATTGTTTAACTTGTGTCAACCTCATCTGCATAATGGAGACAATTAAAAAAAAACTTACCTCTCAGGGTTGTGGTGACGATAAAGCAAGGTAATATTTGTGAAGTGCTTTGCAAGTCTTAAAGCACCATATAAATGCTAATTGTCATTATTGCTATTATTAATAACAATATTTGCCAAAGTTACCAGAGGTTCCCGAAGTGGATGATACCACCCTCTGGGGGACGCTGGAATGATCCAGGAGGGCAATAGAAACCACAGGTGCATCTGGGGGGCATTGAATAATAAGGGGATGGTGGAAGCATAGGGAAAGAAGAGAAAAAAAAGTTTGAAACACTGTTCATACATGTTTCATCTGTTGCGTGACAGAGTTAAAATCATAGTGATTACATTATTCTTCAAATAAACATACAAAATGCAAGCTATAAGCAATCAGTGGTCAAGTCTGCCGACAGGTCTTAATAAGCAAGTATTGGCAGGCGAGTGTGTTGTGCATTGTCAGGAAGTCCAGCATGCCTCGGCAGGAATATGTGCATGTAATGACTTGTTTGCAGTATGATACCATATGATTATATGATGCAATATTATGTCATCAAAATTTCAATGCACAAAAAACCTCACAAATTTAAAATAAATTATTAAATTTAAATTGCATCTTTTTAAAATATATTTTACATTTTTTTAAAACAGCACAAATTTTTAAAAAATAAAGGGTTAAAGAAAGTAAATTTTCAGAGGGCCATTGAATGATTTTTTAAAAGGGGCAGTAGGCCCAACAAGTTTGGGAAACTGATTATTATTAATGAATATATATAGGCACATACACATATATAGATATATATGTATATAGGCACATAGGCCCTGCTCTCATAGAATTTATAGTCTAGTTGGGATGTGGGGGATACACATAAATAACTAATTTAAATTTGGAACTAGACTCATAATTTCACTAATATAGAGAACTCCTTGTGAAAAAACTCCCTCTACCAATTTAGACCCAGCCCCTGTTCTGCAACATATTTTCTTAGGGAGTTGCCTGGAAAACTGAGGGATCCAGGGACATTGCCCAGGCTCACAGAAGAAGTAGAGCTTGAACCCAGATTTTCCTTACTATAAAGCTCGCTGCCTATCCCTTATACTAAAGCTGCCTCTCCAATGCCAACAAAATAATATAAATGCTTTAAAAATGAATGCACAAAGTGGTGTGTGTGTCATTAAAAACTGGTAGCAACCAAGACAGTCTTCCGGAAAAAAAATTACATTTGATATAGGCTTTAAGGAATAGGTAATAATTCAATGAGCTGGGAGTGGGGGATGTGTTCTCGGTATAGGGAACAGAATGAACAAAGCAGGAGAAAAGAAAATATTACAGGGGATATTAAGAGGTCCAATCTGACTGCAGCAGTGAAGACAAGGAGGAAAATAGTAGGAAATAAGGCTGGAGAGGGAGGGTGATGTTAGCTTGGGGTGTATTGACTCAATCAAAACCAATAAGCATTTATTTAATGCCTACTGTATGCCAGGCACTATGCCAGGCATAGAGGATGCAATGGCAAAAATGTAATAACCCTTGCCTGAAAGGAGCTTATATTCTTAAATGGCAAACAAAAGACTTGGAGCCTTATTTGGTAGGCAACACCAGTGAACAGAGGAAAGAAAAGACTGTATCAATACTTAAGGAAAATTCTTCTGGCAGTGGTAGGAAGAAGAGTTTGGAGGGGAGGGAGAATGAAGCAGATCTATTAGGAAGCTATTGCAATTGTTCAGGCAGAAGCTCATGAGGGTCCGTTAGTGGACCTAGAGAGGAGAGATGTCAGAAATATCACAGAGATCAAATAATTCATTGAATGGGAGGGGTGAAAGATGGAGGAATGAAAGATAAGCTCAAGGTTTAAAATCAAGCAGCAAGCAACAAACAGTCACCTACTATGTACCAGGCACTAAGAATAGAAAGACAAGTAAAAGTCCTTGCCCCTGGGGATCCCACAGCCTAATCAGAGAGACAATATATGCATATGTGGGGATACAGAAAACAGTTATGAGCCCATGGGGCAGGGGAGGAAGAAGGATGCCAACACATAAAACATGGCAGACTAGATGGACCACAAAAATAGTGGTCAGGAAGAGGAACAGGTTTAGGGGCAAAGATAGAGACTTTAGACATAGTCATGTGCAAGCCAGGTGAAGAGGTTCTTTTGAGAGTGGAAGTGTCTGGGCTGGGTAGGTTTGGAGCTCAAAAGTCAGTCTGGGGCATTGGGACGTAGATTTGGGAGTCAGCTGCATAGAAGTATCAGGCAAAGCCATTTGAGTGAATGAGACTGTTGAGGGAGGAGAGAACAGAGGGAAGGGAAGAGAATTTTAGACCCTAGGGGAAAACACCCACCTTAAGAGATACTCCTCTGTGCAGAATGTAAAAGAAATCAGGTGAAGCCAAAATAAAAACTAGGCTGTAAACAGCAATAGACTTGATGACTACTCTAATAAGTCAATCAATCAGTAAGCACTTATTAAGTGCCTATTATGTTCCAGGCACTGTGATAAATGATAGGAATAAAATGTCCAAAAAATGAAGCAATCACTGTCCTTAAGGAACTTATATTCAATTGGAAGAAACATATATATATATATATATATATATATATATATATATATATATATATATATATGTAAAATAGGAGGTAATTTACAGGGAGGCACTAGGAACTGAGATGTCATTATGAGCACTGTGTAGGAGAAGACACTTGAGCTAAGTTATCTATATAAAGTCATATGAACTCTCTTCAATGACAATGGCAATGCCACTGTTACACAGTCAAAAGTCACATCCCTCTTGTCTGTTAACAGTCAGGTAACTGTTTGGGGGTGTGTAATTTGTGGGCAAGAATAAGAGGGAGGCTTGTCAGGGTATTTGTTGGTAAGTTTTTGCTAAGTTAATACAAAACGAGAAAGGGAAGGAAGGATGGAAGGAAAGAAGGAAGGAAGGAAGGAAGGAAGGAAGGAAGGAAGGAAGGAAGGAAGGAAGGAAGGAAGGAAGGAAGGAAGGAAGGAAGGAAAGAAAGAAAGAAAGAAAGAAAGAAAGAAAGAAAGAAAGAAAGAAAGAAAGAAAGAAAGAAAGAAAGAAAGGAAGGAAGAAAAGGGAAGGAAGGAAGAAAGAGAGAGAAAGAGAGGGGGGAAGTAAGGAAAGAAAGAAAGAAAAGGGAGGGGAAGAAGAAAGAGAAAGAGAGGAAGGAAAGAAAAGAAAAGAAAAGAAAAGAAAGAAAGAAAGAAAGAAAGAAAGAGAGAAAGAAAGAAAGAAAGAAAGAAAGAAAGAAAGAAAGAAAGAAAGAAAGAAAGAAAGAAGGAAGGAAGGAAGGAAAGAAGGAAAAGAAAGGAAGAAAAAAGTTAATGTCCATTTTATGATCTGGAGAAAAATTTTATACACTTGAAGATTTTGTAGTTAACCTACCTACAAAGCAAATTACCCAGATTTCTTTTCCAGGCATCTACCCCTCAGTAGAAGAGACTCCTTCTCAATTCACCCCAGGTAGAGGCCAGCCAGACTCCCATTTCTAACAAACTCCCCATTCATCAAGTCCTCAGTAGACTGTCCTTAGAGGGAGTTCTCTGACTATCTTAACTGTATAATCAAAACAATAACTAGTAGCACTTTACCTTTATAAAACACTGGCTAGGGAAACCAAGGCACAAATGGCTATAATAAAACAGAAGGAATAAAACCCTACTCCTTCTCCCTCACAGGGACTTTCCCCCCTACCAATCACTACACCAAGAGTATATATAGATTGAGCAATTCGGCCAGACAGTATGAGACCAAGGTTAGAAAGTTTAGAATGAATGTCAGAGATAGAAAAGCCCTTAGAACATGGAGGAAGGTCAGAGCTGGGAGATGCCTTATAACAGAGAATGTAAGAGCCCAAGATCTTAGAAGACAAAATGTCCGAGGTATCTGAGACCTTAGAATAGAGAATTTCAGGGCTGGAAAACATTTTTAAAAGCATCTAGTCTAATTCTTTTATAGAAGAAGAAACCAGGATCCAAGCTTTCCCCAGAACCAGGGGACTGAGGCTAATCAGCTATCCATTTATTCCCCACCCCCTTCCTATTAGTCTGAAGTCATCGACTGCCTCCTCCCTCCCCCTCCCCAAGCCCAGGAGTGAGAATAGATGTCCTGATTATCTTTTCATCTTCAGAGGCAAATTCAACAGCCATGGGAGCTCTATAGGAATCAGGTCAAATGATTTACCAAATAATCCCAGTACTTGTCATAATAACCCAGGAAAAGAGAAAGAATGAGGCTGTTTTAATTAGGCACCAGCATTTCTCAACCCAAACACTTCTTTGTGTGGAGGGAAGGGAGGCCCTTTTAAAACTTGAGCTGTTTTGTTTTGTTTTAAACCAATTAAATTATATATAGCAGGGGTGGAATCAACTGAAATGGAATTTTAGTTGAGCTGTTATTTTGGTTCTACAGGGATGTTTACTTCATTTTACCATGAGAGTCCAGGCTGCAACTGTTTGGCAGTGGAACAGGACTCACGGATGCTTTAGAGTTTACATGAACCTAAACCTACCAAGAGGAGAAAAGAAAGAGAAGAAGGAGAGGGGGAAAGGAGGAGGAGGAGAAGGAAAAGGAAGACAACCATAGAGTATACCATAGAGAAGTTTAGTACTGAGGTCCAGGAGAAAGATAATCAGTGCAGGAAAATCCCTGGCTTCCCTCAAAACACAGCTAAGGTGCCATATCCTAAATCCCAAATGAAGCCTTTCTTGATCTTCACCCCCTTCCCCCCCCCAACCCTCTTATTAGTTCTCTCTCTGTGTCTGTCTCTGTCTCTCTGTCTCTGTCTCTGTCTCTGTCCCTCTCTCTGTCTGTCTCTCTCTCTCTCAGTCTCTCTCTGTCTCTCTCTCTCTCTTTCCCTCCCTCCCCTCTCTCTTGGTGTCTCTCTGTTTCTGTGTGTTTACTCCCATATAGCTCTCTCCTCTCCCCCTTCTTCCTTCC
>CM053622.1:24407331-24420883 GCA_028646595.1 Phalanger gymnotis
TCTCTCTCTCTCTCTCTCTCTCTCTCTCTCTCTCTCTCTCTCTCTCTCTCTCTGTCTCTGCGCATGTGTCTCTGTTTGTGTGTTTACCCCCGTATAGCTCTCTCCTCTCTCTCTTCATCCTTCTCTCCACCTTTTCTTTCTCTTTCTTTGCTCTTTCCCTCCCTTCCCTCCATTTCTCTTTCTCCTCCTTTTCCCTCATTATCTCCTCCACCTTCTTCTTCTTCTTCTTCTTCTTCTTCTTCTTCTTCTTCTTCTTCTTCTTCTCTCCCTCTCTCCTTCCTCTTTCTTTTAACCTCCAAGCCAGAAGGACATCAATTCAAGTTCCACCCCTGACTATATGACTCTGGGCAATCATTTCAACTCCCACTACCTTAGGCAAGTGCCTAAGAATAGAAAGTGCCAACTTGCATTGGTAGATGGGATTTCCTTACCTGGGAGTTTCTCATGCCAAGAAAAGAACATGTACTCTCTCTTTGTATATTTTGTGTCCCCTAGTGTTTCTTTTTTTTTTTTTTGACTTTTCATCCCCAGCATTTGCCAGGTTTGCAGATCACTTCATATACATAACAGCATTAGAGCCTTATCTCAACCTTGTGATATAAGTACTACAGGTATTATCTCCATTTTATAGATGAGAAAAGTGAGGCTCCAAGACATTAAGTATCTTGCCCATGGTCGTAGCCAAGTAAGGCAAAGCATTGAGATAAAATGAGGCAGTACCCATTAGCAGCTTCTCTTAAGATTATCAGGAAAATCAGACATTCATCTCCAATTTGTCTATCTCTGGGGGCCCTGTTTTGGTTTGTGTTTCAGTTTGGGATATATTTAAAATAAGATCTTTTGTGTTTTAGTTGTTCCACTGATATCTCTTTTTTTTGCTTTCTTGACTCAAAGATATACTTCTTGTTAATATTCAAGTAGACTATTTTCTCCTTTACAACACTTTCCTGTTGTTGTTCAATCGTGTCTGAGTCCTTGTGACCCCTTTTGGGGGTTTATTGGCAAAGGTACTGGAGTGTTTTGCCAATTCCTTCTCCAACTCACTTTACAGATGAGAAAAATGAGGCAAACAGGGTTAAGTGACTTGCCCAGGGTCACAGAGCTAGTAAGTGTCTGAGGCTGGATTTGAACTCAGGAAGATGTCTTCCCAATTCCAAGCCCAGTGCTCTGTGCACTATGGCACTCCCTAGCTGCACTTTTACCACATCAGAGAAGTACACCATACATATTCTAGTCCCATACCCCCTTAACTGCTAGAGGAAGATATCATAGAATCTCAGGGAAATTTTGGGAAGGAGACAAATATCTCAAATTTGCAAGAACTGATGTAATGTATTTAATTCTGTCCATTAAAAACATAAGACTGTGATATAATTCTGTCCTCAAAGCCTCACTGCAAACTCATACTACAATCAGCAATGGTAATCACTATTTCTAATTGACAACAAAACTGGAATTTCACTTGCAGAACAATAAGCTTTATAAATTACAAGGCTAGGCTGATTTTAAAATTATGTACAAATAGGAAAAAGGAAATCTAGATCAAAAAGCAAGGGGGAAACCCCCACTGAGAGTCACTGTACATCAGTGTTGTCTTTCATGTTCAAAGACAATTGAAATCTTCAGTAAAATTTTTTCGTGGGAACAAAAAGAGATAAAAATGGGGCCAGCAGACCTCAGTTCAAATCTTACCTCACACATTTACTCCCTGTGTAACCTTGGGCAAATTGCTCAATTTCCCTGGGCCTCAGTTTACTCACCCATAACACAAGGAAGTTGAACTAGATGACCTTTCAGTTTCCTTCCAACTATAAATCTATGATCCTATGACTCTGGAAAAGAGTCAAAGGGAACATTTGAACCCAGATGGTCACACCTTCAGTTATAGCACTCTACCAGACCATGTTATATCACCTATTGATTCCATTCATCTCACTGTTTTCTCTGATTTTTAATTTGTAATCATGGCCATTGTCTATATTCCCCACTACTACAGTGGTTTTATATGCCCTTAAAAGAACCTTTTTCCTTTAAGAGCAGATGAAATTAAGAGCAGATGAAAGAGCAGACCAGAACACCAGATTGAGCCCTGCCTTTCCCTTCCTTATGTCCCCTCTCTCTAAATAGCAAAGGTAGGAGAATATACCTCTAGGCAAGGACTTTCCCCAACTACCTACCTCAAGAGCTTTTCACAGGGGAAAACAGGCAATCACTGCCCACAAGGAATTTCTATCTTACTGATTGAATGTGAAGATGATGGAGATCAGTTTCCTCATTTGTATAATAAGGAAGCTGCTGAAGTCTGAGAGGAGCTGAGAAGAGGGCAGGGAGTTAGGGAACACTCAGTATAAGTGAGGAGAAAATAAAATTTTACCAACCTTACTTTGGTCCTTGAGGGGAGCCTTTCACACTTGAATATCCTTAATCATTTAAAAAAAATTGCGTGACTCTTGTGTCCCTGGGATTGATTAGCTCACTGGGTTTGGCCAGAGTGCTAATGTAGACGGAGGTCACTGGTCTGATCCCAGTGGGGGGGTGGGGCTAACATCCTGTTACAATAAGAATAGCTAACAGTAATAGTGAACAATAGCTAACTCACTTCAGGTCTAGGGACAATTTAATGGTCCCTAAGGATCATGTGGTTCCCTTTTCTGAGGCTTTAGGGAGTTTATTTTAAGTGGAAGTTATTAGTTCAATCACGATTGCTCTGAGCCCCCAGTTATGAAATTTTCTAACATTTAGGCAGAGGTTGGCCTCTCAGCTTAGATTTACATTTAATTCTTTCTCTATGAATTCTTTGAGGGTGAGGCAAAATTCAGGTTCCTTGAAACATTTAGGTGAAGACACAGATTATTTTATTATGTCTGTAGATAGACAGGCACCTGGAGGGTATTAAACACCAGATTTTATTATAGTTTCTGTGGACAGACAACACCTGGAGGGAAAGTTGGAGAAAGATCAGACCTTTTTTCAGCATGTTCCTCAGTCCTTAAGTAGGTCTGTCTGTACACTGGTCTGCACACAGCCTTTGTCCCTATGAACCTTATGGCCCTCTTCATATATCCCTTGGGAAACAGCTCAGTTCTACCTTCCCTGTGTGCTTTCTTGGGTTTCACTAGGTTGCTAGTTCTTGGCTCAATTCTATATGAGTTCCTCCTTCTTCTCTGCTTTCAGGCACTCAGTATCTCCCAACTCTACCCTGTTGTCTTATGAATCCATGCTTTTGATTAATTCAAGTCGACAAACATTTATTAAGCATCTACTATGGATCTGACACGATGCAAAATAATGGGGATGGGAAAGCAAATACGAAAGATTCTCTGTCATCAAAGAGCTTCTATACTATAAGAGGAGAAACAATATACATAAAGATAAACAGACACAAAATACATACAATGCAAGAATAATTTCAGAGGTCACTAACACCCAGGAGAACTGGGAACCGCCAGGGGGTAGGAGGTAGCACCTGAGCAGAATATTGGAGGGAGTTAGACAGGTGGACTTGAGAAAGAGAATATTCTAGGTATGGATGACAGCCAATGCAAAGTCAAGGAGGCAGGAGATGGAATGCTGTGTATGGGGAACAGCAATTAAGCCAGTTTGGCTTATATAGAGAGTTTGTGAGGAGGAAGAATGCGTAATTATCCTGGAAATATAAGATGAAGTCAAATCACAAAAAGGATTTACCTCCAAAGAGTTGTATTTTATTCTAGAAGCAATAGGGAACTTAAGGCTTCTTAAGCAAGAGAGTGACGTAGTCAGATGTTATGAAGCAATAGCGTGTTCTCGGTGGAAGAAATATGACCTTCTTATTAATATGAAACTTTAGAATGAGATGATTATTTTAAGAAGACTGGGCAGTTCTGCATTTGGAAACCCACATGCCAAGGTTATGAAAGAAGGATTGTGGATGAGTCTTCTTCCTTAGATCTTAGAAAAGGGAAGAAAAGTTGTGTCATGGAGTTAAGAATTTCTAAGAACTTTCATCAGTTAAAAACTATACTCGTTGTCATTCAGTCATTTCAGTTATGTCCAACTTTTCATAACCCCATTTGAGGTTTTCTTAGCAAAAATACTGGAGTAGTTTGCCATTTCCTTCTCCAGCTCATTATACAGAGGAGAAAACTGAGGCAGAGTTAAATGACTTGCCCAGGGTCACACAGCTAATAAGAGTCTGAGGCCCGATTTTAACTCGGGTCTTCCTGACTTGAGACAGTTTTACCTAGCTGCACCACTAATGCTTATTACCTTTTACTAAAGATAGAGGAATGAAGAGTGGCTGAGGAAAACTGAGGGCTTGCTCAATATGAATCACTGACGTCATTTAGAAACCCTCAAAAAAAAAACAACCAAAGCCCAAACACTTAGACTGTTTTATGATAGGTGCATTTGAGGTAGGAGATTGTCCCTCTTCTCTCTTCCTGGATCAAACCATATCTGGAGTGTCGCGCTCTCTTCTGAGCACCATGGTTTAAGAAGGACATCGACAGGCTGGGGTATATCCCAAAGGGCCTCAAGTTCATACCATGTAAGGATCAGTTAAAGGAACTAGAGATGAGAATAAGACTAGAAAAGACTGTGGTTGATGGGAGAGGAGAGATATACCAGCTGGGTCCTAATGGAAGAGGCCTTCATTATCTTGGTGTTATTTGTTCCTGGAGAGAAGCCCCAAAAGCAATGGATGGGAGTCGACAGGAGGCATATTTAGATTCCCTGGAAGGAAACACTTCATAATAATTAGAGCTAACCATAAATTGAATAGATTTCCTTGGGAGGTAGTGAGTTCAGACCCACTCCTCCACTCCCCAGGTATTCGGGAAGATCTGGATGACCCATTGTAAAAATGCTTTTGTTCTTAGCAAGCTGTGAGGGCCTCTGAGGTTGCCTCCCAGCTCAAATGTTCTGTGATTCTTTGATTCTGGTGTTGGAGATTGCTCCCTATTACCTCCCAATGGGTTATAATAGCCAATAATATGTATGTATGCATGTATAGTATGGTATGGTACATATGTATGTACACATACACATATATAATTAAATATTTCCCAATCACATTTAAAATTTTTAACTTTCATTTTAAGAAACTTTTGAGATCAAATTCTCTCCCTCCTACCCACTCCTCCTCTACCCCTTGAGAAGGCAAGTGATATTATATCAATTATACATATGAAGTCATGTAAAACGTATTTCCATATTAGCCATGCTGCAAAAGAAAACACACACTAAAAAACAAGAAAAATGAAGTGAAAAAAGTCTACTTCAATCAGCCTTCAGAGCTTATCGGCTCGCTCTCTCTCTCTGAAGGCGGATAGCATTTTTCTTCATGGGTCCTTTGGAATTGCAAAGATCATCTTTTAGCCACTTCTTCCAAACTGAGCGTTTAGCTAGCTCCCTTCCTGTCAAGAGGAAACTCAATGGAATTACCCTTGGAGCATTCTGCAGTCCAACCAGACTGGCCTTCTGGCTGCCCCTCACACAAAACATTCTATCTTCTGTCTCCAGTCATCCTATAAACATTTATTAAGCGCCTACTATGTACTAACCCCTGTGCTAAGCATTAAGGATTCAGAGAAAGGCAAAAGATAGTCCTCAATCTTGAAGAGCTCAGGTTACAGGGCAGACAACATGCAAACAACTATGTACAAGCAAGTTATATACAGAAGAAATAGGAAATAATGGACAGAGAGAAGGCGCTACAATTTAGAAGCATCAGGAAGGGCTTTCTGTAGAAGATGGGATTCTATTCCTTTGCCCTACCTAGATGGTGCCCCTGCCTGGAGTGCACACTCTCTTGACCTCTGACTCTTACAATCCCTTGTTCTCTTCAAGACTCTCTCAAGGGTAGCCTCCTACATAAATCCTTTCCTAAAAAGGAAATGGAAGATGAGTTCAAATCCAGCCTCAGAGCCTTACTAGTGTGTGACCCTGGGCAAGTCACTTTCATCTGTTTGCCTCAGTTTCCTCATGTGTAAAATGAGCTGGAGAAGAAAATGGCAAACTACTCAAGTATCTCTGCCAAGAAAACCCCAAATGGGTTCATGAAGAGTTGCACATGACGTGACTGTAACTACTGAGCAACAAAAAGAAAAACCATTCGACTGTGAGGTATTTGCGAGCAGGGAGTGTCTCTACTTTGTTTTCATTCCAAGCACTTAGTTCAGTGCCTGGCACTGTGCTGCATCAGTATTTATTGACTGACTGATCTATTTCCCTCAGCTCCTCACAAAATTGCCTGGTATTTATTTTGCATATAATTATATGTGTACATGTTTTCTCTTTAGAATGTCAGTGCCTTGAGGACAGGAATTGTTTTTGTCTTTCTTTTTATCTCTAGCACTTAGCCAAGTGCCTAGTTCATAGTGGACCATTTAAATAAGTGGTGATCGACTTGACTCTGCCAATAGAATGTCAGCTCCTTGAGGGCAGGGATTGTCTTTGCCTGTCTTTTTATCCCAGCACATAGTAGGCACTTAATAAGTGCTTATTATCGACTTGACTTGACACCCTTACTAGAACGTCAGCTCCTTGGGGATAAAGACTGTTTCATTACTGCTTCCCCAGTGCCTGGCCACAGCAGATGCTTCATTAGTGTGTGTTGCTGGCTTGATGGAATGGGCCTTCGCTAACCTTCCATGGCTCAGCACTATCCAGGAAAGATGGAACTGCGTGCTAAGGGTCCTTCTTGAAGTCCATGTTAGAGGCAGAGTTAGCATGTAGGACAGTAGAGAAGAATAAAAGCTGACCTTTACATAGTACTGTAAGAATGCAAAGTATTTTATGACCATTATCTCATTTGATTCTCCCAACAACATCTCATTGATACAACAATCCTGAGATATAGGTACTATTTTATCCCCATTTTACAGTTGAAGAAACTGAGGCAGACTTGCCCAAGGTCACATAGCTAGTACATATCTGAGATCAAATTTGACCTTGGGTCTTCCTGACTGCAGGTCTAACTCTCTAAACCCTCAACCGCTTAGCTTCCAGTAACCCTGCACCACAGGTACCACGGGGATTGTTCTCATTTTATAGAAGAGGGTCTCAGAGAAGAGGAGTGAGCTGTCCAAGACCATAGAGCTGGGCAGGCTCAGAGGCAGGTCCTGAACCCTGGTTTGTCCTGGCTCCAAATCAAACAGTGTTTTCTACTCCAGCACGCATCTTCTAAACAAATAAAAGAGAACAGATTTTGAGAGCTGGAATAAGTTCATATTTTGAATAGAAAGATAACACTATTGACCTAGGCTGAGCAAATTGTGGACTTTGCTTCTCTGATCTTGGAAACCTACTTCCAGTAGACAGGCAATCTGATGTGATGGAAAGAGCCTTCATCTCTCCATAGGTCCTCAAACACACAGCAAGATTTTTCTCATAAGTTCAGGACATGAAGAAACAATGGGACCATGTCCCATCTTCCTGCAGTTAGAGGAAAGAATTTCGGAGAGAGCACAATGGATAGGAGAGGTTAGGACTCTGGTCCAAAATCCAGCCTGGGCCCCAAGGGACAGCCTGGGAATTCGCTCTTGTCACCTCCCCCTTCATCCTCCCACACAAATAAACACTCTCTATGTCTCACCTTCCCAATTCCTAAAATAAGGGATTTGATCCGCATTGACCACCTCTCTAGGATCTGTCTGCCATAGTGATGAGGTGATATGGGGGAGGAGGGGAATGAGGAGTTTAGTGCCCAAAAAAACCCTTGGGGAAAAGAATCTTGCAAAAGCAGATCTCATCTAGCATGTTCATTGGAATTGACAGGTATATCACCTGCCAAGGTTTTAAACATGGCCCTGAATTAAACAGAGGAGAGAAAGTAGATAGGAATCATGTTTAGGAGATGGCACTGTGGCTGAGTCTTGAAGGGAACTCAGGATTCCAAGAGGCCATGGTGGAGACTGAAGGCACCACAGACGTAGGGGACAGACTTGCAAAGGCTTGTAGGTGGGAGACGGAATGTTGTAAGACAGATTGTGAAGGACTTTAAATAGCCCACAGAGAAGCTGGAATCGTCTTTTTTTCTTTTATTCTCTCTGCTTCAGTCTTTTGTTCTCTATCTGTTTCTCTGTGTCTGTTTCTGATTCTGTGTGTGTGTATCTGTCTCTATTTCTCTCTGTTCCTCTGTGTATCGATCCTTTGTCTCTATCTCTGTTTCTGTTTTTATATTTTGCTTCTACCTTTGAATTTTGTGTCTCTGTCTCTGGATCTGTTTCTCTCTTTCCATCTCTGTTTCTCTTTGTGTGTCTTTCTCTCTGTGTCTTATCCCTATGCTTCTGTCTTTCTACTTTCTTTTCTCCTTCCTTTCCTTTTCTATTCTACTGCTCACCTTCTTCGATGTCTTAATCATTTGTATTTTATTATAATTTTAAAATGAAATGATATCAGGAAAGAGGGCAAAAAATAAACCAACAATTGGAATCTTATATAGAGAGGCCATTTTTTACCATAGCCTTTCCTTCAGCTCCCAGCTCTCTGGAGCCAGGACTCAGTGGCTCCTTCCCAGGCTCTCTCTTTTTCTCTCACGGAGTTGTAATTCTTAATAAGATTGGGCCGTTAAAAGCCATCGATTCCACCCAGGATCACTCTTGCTGCGGCCCCCCCCCACCTCACACCCCCGCCCCTGACACACACGATCCCCATCCCTTTCCTCCTGCGTGGAAATAAATACCATAAAAGGTGTGACGCCCCACTGTGGTCTGAACTAATATTTAAAATGCAAAATCACTGTGGAGGGGTCCCCCCCTCCACCCTTGTCTTGCAGTAAAAAGATATAAACAGAATAAATTACCTCTCTAGCACGGATTATGAGAATACCCATCTCCTGACCTGAATTTTAAGTCTTTGCTCCCTTGTAGCTCCATACTCCGATGATTTATGGAAAGCCAGTGGCTTCCCTGCATATTTTCCCTGTTCAGCCAAGTGATGGAGTTTACCCTTCCTATACCATTAAAGATATTAACAACTGGACTACCTATCACTGCAAATGAGCCATTCTGATGATGAACTGAAATCTCAATAGAGCTTCTCCAAGAGCAGGCACATGAGTTCTCCTTCTCCAACTGGCCCCCAGCCCAGCAAGGCCAGGCTCTCGGCCACTTGTTCCCTAATTTCCTTTCAGGGCTGAATGGGTCCCAAGAGCCTCCATTAGTGTTTTCAGGGCATGGGGACAAGGGGGTGGTATCTGAGCAGAGTGATATGGGCGTGCTTCGTAGGATCATTGATTTAATGCTAAAAAGTCATTAATTCTAACCCCCTCATTAAGTTCCAATGACATACCCAAGGTCACGCAGGCAGGCAATATTAGAGGTGGGGGCTTACCCTACTATGAAGCTCCCAGAGCTATGACAAAGAATTTTTGTGCCCCAGGCAAGTAATCCACGCTGTGCCCTAGGCAAGTGACCCAAAACATTCCCTTAGTTGGAAAGAATATGGTATAGGGCACTGCCCTGTAAAGGAAAGGGGAAGTTAGAAACCCTGGGATACTGACTTGAGATTTCTTCTAGGAAGGCCAGTACTTGGTAGATGGTAGATGGGTGGGGGGAGGGAGGGAAATTCATTAACCAGTCCCCAACTCATAGCTGCCTATTTCAACTAATAGATCTTATCAAAGAAATTTAAAGGGTAACATGGTGCCTTGGACAGAACATCAGCCTACATCAGGAAGACCTGGGTTCAAGTTTTACCTCTGAGAAGTATAGGCTGTGTGACTCTGGGCCAGTCACTCTATAAGAACAGAAATTCCAGAACAGGTGCCAATCTGCAGTTTCTTTCAAGGCTCAGCTCGAGGGCCAGATACCAGTGCCTTCACCCCCAATCCCATTGTATATTTGGCACATTCTCTCTCTCCTTGGGAGACTACAACCTCCTTGAGGACAGGGACTTCTTGTCTTTCACTTTTGTTTTTGCTTTCCCAACACCTAACACAGGCACTAGCACATAGTAGGTGCTTAATTTGTGTTTGTTGGTTGATTGGGTTTTCCCTATGAAATCACAGGATAAAAACCCTAAGGTACTGAGTTCTATTGTTGGGGAGGGAGCTTTCTCACCAGGAGTCCTCTACTCTGAAAAATCACAGGTCCAGACTGTTTTCCATGCCTGGGACATATTTCTTCCTTGCATCCCACTCAAAGAGTCCCTCTCTTCCCATAAAATCCATCTCAGGCACCATCTTCTACATGAAGCTTTTACTCATCCCTCAAACTGCTGGTTCCCTGCATCCCGAAGTATTTCATATTTAATTAATATATGTACCAAATTTATGTTTTTGTTGAGTACATTTTATATGTATTTCTTTCCTCTACTATTAGAATGTAAACTCATTATGAGCAAAGATTATTTCATTCTTTGTACTTATATCTCATGCTTAAGCCCCATAGGTGCTTAAGATATACTTTTTTGATTGGTTGGGGAAAATGTCCAACCAACAGCTAGATGCTAAGTTCCATTGTTTCTTCAGTATTCTTAGTGCCTGACACATTCAGAAGTTCTGTTGACCCCACCCTAGCTACAATTCTGGAAACAAAGGACAACAGGGACAAAGCAGTTGGGGGCTTTGGAGGATATCTGTTTTTTCTATTTGTCTCAGGAATGAAACCTGAAGAAGTGAAAAATCACACTAAATTCAAAATGAGCAGAGACCTGTGTTCAAACCTTGATTCTGATACTTATAAGTTGTGTAACCATGGGAAAGTCATTGGATTTCTCAAAGCTTTGTTCTCCTCATCTGTAAAATGTGGGTAAGACTCCCAGGCTCCTACTTGCTGTGAGGCTCCAATGAGAACATGCACATACACCATTTTGTAAATCATGAACCACTAGATTAATTTTAGCTATTATTATTGCTTGGTCTCTTAGACCGAATAGGAGGCAATCCTTGGTGCTGAGGTCAAATTTTCCATTTGCACTAATTTCCATCTCTTCCATATTTATTTTCTCTGTCTTCCATCTCTCCTTATCCAGTGATTCCTTTCTTCCCTGTTGCCTAAATATACACCCAGGTATCTCCAATCCTTAAAAAAAAGACTAACTTTGACTCCACCATCTTTTTTTTGTTATATATCTCTTCTGACTTCCCCTACCAAATTCCTGGAAAATGTCATCTACATTCTTGTCACCATTTCCTTACTTTTTCCACCAGAATCACAGGATTTGAGAGTTGGATGGGACTTCAAGAACCATTTAGTCCAACTCCTACCTAAAAGGAATCCCTTTTCATATGAGATGCCATATCTTACGAGTGCTTTAAGACCTTCACGATGGGAGAACACGTACTCCTAAGGCAATCCTTATACTGTTGGACAGCTCTCATTGTTGTCCCTGGACATCAAACTTAAACTGAACCCATTACCCCTAGTTCTACCCTTTGTGATCAAGCAGACCAAGTCTTATTCTGTCTCCCCTTGACAGCCAGTCCTTCACGTACTTGAAGATGGCCATTCTGTCTCTACACAGTCCTTTCTTCTCCAGGATAATAATGCCCACTTCCTTTAATCCATTGTAACGTGGTTTCCAACCTTATCATTGGACTAAAACGACTCTCTCCAAGGTTACCAATGGTCTGTTAACTGCTCAATCCCATGCCCCTCCTCTGGGCACATCATAACGATTTCTCTGTAGCTTTAGACATTGTTGACCACCCTCTTCTCCTGGGGACACTTCATTCTCTCGTTTTTCATGGTATAGGTCTTTGCCTGTCTGACTTACTTGTCTGACCACTGCTTCGGAGTCTATTAGGTCATCATTCATGTCTCATCCTATAACCGTGAGTGTTCTGCCCTGGGCCTCATTCTCTACTTTGTTTAGGCTTTCTCTTCTTGTGATTTCCACAGCTCTCATTGGTTCGTTTAGCATCTCCATGCTTCAAAATCTGTATCTCCATCCCTAATTCCTTCTTCAAACTACTCAGCACTGTATAACTATTCTCTCCACACTTCTAATGTCTCCTCTCTCTAATGTATCCTCCATACAGCTGCCTAATTAATATTCTCTACATACAGGTCTAACCATAGCACTCTCCAGCTTGAAAATCTTCCTGTGGCTCCCTATTGCCTCTGAAATAAAAGACAAAGCCTGATGTTTGAAGCCCTCTGCTCTGGCCCCTACCTTCCTCTACAATCTTATTTCATATTCTTCCCTTTTTCATACTCTACAATCCACCCAGACATGAGTAGCTTAACATGCCATCTCCCGAATCTCTGTGTTCTCATTGGGCGGAACCCATCCCTGGATGCAAATGCTCCTCACCTCATAAGATCATAGATTTAGAGCTGAAAGTATCCTTGAAGGACAGCTAGGCCAATCCCTTCATTTTACAAATGAGGAAATTGAGTTCCTTAGAAGTTAGGCGACTTGCCCAAGGTCACACAGTTGTTAAGTACAGGAGCTAGGATTGGAACCCAGGCCTTTTGACAGAAGACCCGGGACTACTACCACTATACTACCTTCAACTTTTAGCTTCCATTATGGTTTGAAGCAAATGCTAGCCCCTGCAAGAAGCCTTTATTAACATCCCCACCCCCAGTTACTGCTTTCTATTTCCTCAAATTGCATTGAATTCAATTAATTGTCACCAGAATGTATCATCCCCAGTCCAAAATAGAATTTAAGTCCTGGAAGACAGGAACTATTTTATTTGGTCATTGAATCTCTAGCAACCAACAACATGAATTGATTTAATGCCTGTTTTATGCCAAGCACTGTGCTAAGCTCTAGAGCTACAAAGAAAGCCAAAAATAGCCCCTGTCCTCAAGGAGCTTACATTCTAATGGAGGAGGCATCACATAAATAACCAGAAAAATATAAGAAATACACAGAATCTATGGAAAATAATCTCAGAGGGAGAGGTAGCAGCATCTGGGGAGACTGTGAACAGTCTCTTGTATTGGAGAGACTTAAAGGAAACTGGAGAAAACAAAAGGCTGAGAAGAGAGAACACAGCATTCCAGACATCTGGTAAAGACAGTGAAAAGACAGAGAGGCAGAGATGACAGAGTGGCTTGTTTCAGGAACTGCAGGAAAGACAAAGGAACTAGACCATAGAGCTCATCAGAAGGGAGTCAAGTGGAAGAAGACTAGTAAAGGAAGAAGGTGTCAGGTGTGAAAGGTTTTAGCAACCAAACAGAGGATTTTATATTTCATTCTAGCAATAATAGGGAGCCAATGGAATTTGCTGAGTGAGGGTGGTGGGTAACATGGTCAGACCTGCACTTTAGGAAAAACCACTTTGAGAAAGGAAACCCCACCAGAAAGCTGTTGCAAAAGATTATTGCAACAGTCTAGGCATGAGGTAATGGGAACCTGCAGCCCAGTGGTGGTAGTATCAGAAAAGAGAAGGGAAAGGTGATGAGTGATATTGTGAAGACAGAAAGGACAAGACTTAGCAACAATTGGATATGTGAAGTAAATGGGAAGGAAGATGAGAAGGGGAGGGGAGGGGAAAGGGAGGGAAGGGAAGGAAAGGAGAAAGGGAGGAGAGGGGAGGGAAGAGGAAAGGAGAGAGAAGGAAGAGGAGGGGAGGGGAAAGAGAGGGGAGGGGAAAGAGAGGGGAAGGGGAAAG
>CM053622.1:24421383-24449302 GCA_028646595.1 Phalanger gymnotis
AAAAATTTATTCAGGGCCCAGAGCAACAAATTAGTGAACCAACCTCCCCATTCCAGTATTGTGAACACAAGCCTCCAGGCCCAGTAGGCCCGCCTCACAAGAGTAGCCAGGAGGCCACAGAAAAATAAGATGGCATAAATCATATTCACCGCTCGAACTCCTGGGTCCACACAGGGGTCGGCTCTGCTTCAGATTTTTTCCAGCTATAGTTTTCTCGGCTCTCCTCGCAGCCAAGCCTCTGGAGTTCTTAAGTCCCGCCCCAACGACTAGAGACCAGAGTCCAGAGACCCATTGGTTCCCGAATTGGCCCATTTTAAGTCCTTAATCTACGCCCACACAGGTTTCACACCTGATAGGGCTTTGGGCCTGGGGCTTAGCATTTAACAGGTGAAAGTACTTTCACCGTAAACAAAAGCCAAACTCCTCAAGGGCACCCATTAAACTAAGCCCATTTTGCCTTACTGGCACACTTCCAGAAAAGATTCTAGAAGAAAACCATAGAGCACATATTGATGGGACCCAAGGCCCCACAGCTGTCTAGTGGAGAAGACAGCATTGACACCAAGATATATTGGGTTCAAGGTCTGCTTGTAGTGTGTGTGTGTGTTTGTGTGAAATAGGATTCTTCCCTCACTCAAGTTTTGGATTTTGAGTAAAGATGTCCTGAGTTCAAATCCAGTCTCACACACTTCTTAGCTATATGACTCTAGGCAACTCATTTAACCTCTGCCTGCCTCATCTATAAAATGAGTTTCTTCATCTGTAAAATGGAAGTACCGACAGCACCTACTTCTCAGGGTTATTGTGATGACCAAACAAATTAACAAATGAGTCTGCAAACTTTAAAGTGATATATGAATTACTATTATCATTATTATTAACTATTTCATGCCATCAGAGATGTTAAATGAGTTTCATCTTGTATAAATTTATTGCAACCTTGACAAATAAAGGGTCCCAATTCTGCATGGACACTGACCACAGAGGTGTAACAGCAATGCTGCTAGCAGCTGCTGTGGAGGTGTAAGGCCAATAACACCAGCACAAGGAGAGCTGCTAGCACAGGTTCTTTGATCTGCTTTTCTAAGGAGAGAAACTTTAAGGGGTTTGCAATCTCACCTTAATTAAACATACATAAATCATTCACTTAGTTCAGGGGGAAAAGTCAGCACCCTGAACTTCAGAGAAAACACAAACAGAAATTAGAAGCAGGAATTATATAAACAGAGCAAATAACACAAATCAGCAGACAGGGCTTCTAACTGTCTGTCCACAGCAATACATACATAGTTGCTAGAGAGAGAAGCACCAGCATCTGGGTTTTCAAAGCCAGGAGGCTCCTTAATGGCTACCCAGAGTCTCATCTGGCCAAATCACATGAACATTTTTCCAAGGAGTGAGCCCCAAAGCAAAACGCTAACCTCAGAGTATATATGTACTTCTTCAGGGTCAGAAGGTGTCACAACCATGTGACTCAAACTTATGTGACTTAGGCTTTCTTGTTACTTAAGCAGGTCAGCAAAGAGTCTTGATTCAATCAAAGGCTCTTGATTCAAATAAAGGCAAGGTTCGATCAAAGGCACTTGATTGCCTCAGTGCTGAGAAGCCCTCCAAAAGAAAAAACAGCAAAAAGTCCCACTTTGCTTGCCATTACAAGAGGGTAGCCCTGGGCAGCGTTCGGGACAAGACCCAGAAACGAGCAACCTGAACTCTTGTCCCCATCTTCTACTACCCAGTTGTGTGACCTTATCCAACCACCTCCTTTCTCTGAAGTTTAGCTTGCTCATCTATATCAGGAATAATATCCTTTGCACCCAGAACTGTGGTGATGGTCCCCTGAGATAATGAATTGGAAAATACTTTTTAAAAAAGACCTAAAGAATAATTTAGGCGTGAGGAGCTGTTATTCTACAATACCAGAAATCCCGGATTAAAAGGGGGAAAACTCCATCAATGATTTATTTTGCCTTTGTTGTTGTTCAGCTATTTTCAATCATGCCCAGCTCTTCATGAGCCCGTTTGGGGCTTTCTTAGCAAAGATGCTGGGGTGGTTTGCCATTTCTTTCTCCGACTCATTTTATAGTTGAGGAAACTGAGGCAAACAGGATTAAGTGACTTGCCCAGGGTCACACAGCTAGGAAGCGTCTGAGGAGAATTTGAATTCAGGAAGATGAGTCTTCCAGACTCCAGGCCCAGCACTCTGTGCACTATGGCACCACCTAGCTGCTTACAGCACAGTAAAGAAGATTCATGACTTATTTTCCCCCTCTACATTGTCTGATTTCAGAGTTGAATCCACTGAATAGTTCATAAGTCTCAACCTCCTAGGACTATATGGACAGCCGCAGACACACACATACTTCATCCATTTATTTCTTTTTATGCCTTAAAAAATTTACTGATTTCTTTTGGTTTTCTATCACTCTCTCCTCCCCTTGGGCAGGTAGGTGATGCATTGGATCGAGTGCCAAGTCAGGAATCAGGAAGACTTGAATTCAAATGCGGCTTCAGACACTAGCTGTGTGACCCTGGGCAAGTCATTTCACCCTGTTTGCCTCAGTTTCTTCATCTGTAAAATGACCTGGAGAAGGAAATTGCAGTATCTCTGCCAAGAAATCCTCAAATAGGGTCAAGTGTCAGAGATGACTAAAAAATGGCTAAACAACTGCCCTCTCCAGTAGCCATCCTTAGAAGCAAAGATTTAAAAAAGACCTCAGAAAAAAGGCAGCTCAACAAAACCAAGCAGCATGTTACACTGAGGAAGGCACCTAATCTGAGTCAGAAGACCTAGGTTCAAATCCTGCCTTGGTCTTTCACATACGTATGTAATCTTCAACTTGAAAAGGCTACAAGCCAAGACCAAAGTAGAGGGAGTGTTGGTGCATGATTTTCTGTTTGCAGATGTTTGTGCACTCAATGCAGCCTCTGAAACTGAGATGCAGCAAAAAATGGATCAATTCTCTGCTGCTTGTGCTAATTTTGGCCTAACAATTAACACCAAGAAAACACAGGTGCTCCATCAGCCAGCACCACACCATCCATATGTGGAGCCATTGGTTACAGCAAATGGAGAAGTTTTGAATGTTGTGGATAAGTTCATTACCTTGGTAGTGTACTTTCCAGGGATGGTCACATTGATAATGGGGTTGATGCATGCATTGACAGAGCTAGCTCAGTGTTTGGGAGGCTCCGAAGGAAAGTGTGGGAGAGAAGAGGTATTGGACTGACTACCAAACTGAAGGTCTATGGTGCTGACCTCATTGTTGTATGCCTGTGAAACCTGGACAGTCTACCAGCGCCATGCCACTGAATGGCTTCCATTAGAATTGTCTTAGGAAGATTCTGAAGATCACCTGGCAGGATGAGGTACCAGACACTGAGGCCCTTACTCGAACTAAAGTGCCAAGCATTCAAACTCTGCTTCAGAGAGGGCAGCTCCAATGGGCTGGCCACGTTGTTCAAATGCAAAATGCCTGCTTGCCATAAAGAACTCACACAGGGCAAGTGCTCATATGGTGGTCAGAAGAAGCAATACAAGGACACTCTCAAGGTCTCTCTTAAGAACTTCGAAATTGATCGTGTGGCATGGAAGACACTAGCACAGGACCCCAAATGTTCACGCGGACTATTTGTGCCCGCCCTGTGGTAGAGCATTCCAAGCTCATATTGGTCTGATCAGCCACAGTCAGACACATTGAGACTTGACTCTAGCATAGTGGTGTCATTTTGTCCGCTTTGAGAACGAAAGACAACAACCAAGGAATCTCGAACAAATCACTCAAACTTTCTGGGCCTCAATTTTCTCATCTGTAAAATGAGCAGGATTAGATGGCCTCTTGGGTCCTTTCTAGGTCTAAAGCTACCAGCCTATGATTAGGTGACAGTATATGCAGTAGTCTGCTCCCATAGTCTCCACCTCTGCAAAAGACAGTGAGGCAGAGTTAAGGAGGGGAATTTTCTTGGTTCTTCTTGCAGGGTAGGGCTCAGCTGCTTCATCAACTTACTATTTTAAAAGCTTCAGTCCCAGTGGAGGAGATCCTGTGTGTGAAGTGTTCTGAGATGCTCAGAAGAAAATATACAAGTGAAAACGTTCTCTCTTTCTCTCGCTCCTCCCTCTCTTTCCCAATTCATTCTTTCTCTTCCTCTCTCCTCTCCTCTCTTTCTCTTTCCCCATCTTTCTCTGTCTCTGCATCTCTGTTACCTCTTTCCTCCCATCTCTCTCTGTCTCCCTTTCTGTCTCTCTATCTCTCTCTGTCTCTGCTTTCTGTCTGTCTCCTCTCTCTCTCTCTCTCTCTCTCTCTCTCTCTCTCTCTCTCTCTCTCTCTCTCTGTCTCTCTCTCTCTGTCTCTCTCTCTCTCTTTCTCTCCTTCTCTCTCTGTCTCCTCTGTGTCTCTGTCTCTGTCTGTCTCTCACTCCTCCCTCTCTCTCAATTCATTCTTTCTCTTCCTTCTTCCTCTCCTCTTCTCTCTCTTTCTCTTTCCTCTATCTCTCTCTGTCTCTGCATCTCTGTACCTGTCTGCCCCCATCTCTGTCTCCCTTTCTATCTGTCTCTCTATGTGTCCCTCTGTCTCTGTCTGTATGTGTATGTCTGTCTGTCTCTGTGTGTGTCTCTCTCTGTGTCTCTCTCTGCTTCTCTGTCTCTCTGTCTCTGTGTGTCTCTGTCTGTCTCTCTGTCTTTCTCCCTCTGTGTGTGTGTCTCTGTCTCTCTATCGCTGTCTCTCTGTCTCTGTCTGTTTCCTCTTTCTCTCTCTCTCTCTCTCTCTCTCTCTCTCTCTCTCTCTCTCTCTCTCTCTCCTACTCTTGCTTTCCTTACTAAAAGCTGAAAGTTTCCTATTTGTTTTTCTAACATTTGTTTTATTCTTTGGGGTTTTGGGGGAAGGGGAAGGACTGGCAAAGGTAATCAGTTTTCGGACTTAAGATAAAAAATAGCAGGAAAGGGTCGACTTGACTCCTTATAATTAATGGGGCAGCTTGTAATAGGATTCTCCAGCCTCCGGCGCTCCCCGGGCACACCTTTTTACATAAGATATTGCCCACGATGGAGTGGCAGGGCTGTGATTTATGGGGTTCCCTGCTCCAGAAAGCCTCTCCCGGGGTTGCCCGACCAGCAGAATTTATCAGGGACCTTGGAAACAAAGCAAAGAGACTTCCCGTGGCATTTTGGTAGCATTTACAAACCCCCACCACCAGGGAAGAGAGAGAGCGGCAGGGCAGAACCAGTGCCAGGGAGCTGGTCTCAGGCCAGGGAGCTCTCCCAGTCACCATGGCTCTGCTCCAAAGGATGAAGACCAGGGCCAGTAACAAGGGGGTTCATATTTGGAAGAGGAAGGAAGCATAAGCCAAATTCATCCTTGTCTAGACACAGGGAGCATCAAAGCTGGGAACACCTTTAGACCATAAAGTGTCACACCTGGGAGGGGCCTCAGAACAGAGAATGTGAGGGCTGGGAGGGGTCTTAGAACAGGGGATGTCAGAGCTGGGGGAGGGGCCTTAGAACTGAGAATGTGAGGGCTGGGAGGGGTCTTAGAACAGGGGATGTCAGAGCTGGGAGGGGCCTCAGAACAGGGAAGGTCAGAGCTGGGCAGCCCCTCCCTAAAAACCTTTTCTAAGGCTCTTTGCCTCCTTGGTGATCCTCTCCCATCACCCTCCAGCTCCCTTCTGTGGCTTTGCACTGAAAGTATCTCCTGCCTGGAATGTCTTCCTGCCTCATCTCTTGGAATTCTTCATAACTCCTAAGTCATCCCAAGCCACAGCCATGAGGCTGTTCCCAACCCTTCCCACTGCCCCTCCCCACCCCAACCGTCCCCTCTGAGGTTACCTTCCCCCACATCTTTTGTGCACCTGTTCTCATACCTCATGTCTACCTGGTGAGAACTGCAGTTCTTTGAGCACCAGGACTGACTTTCCCTTTTTCGTGTGACCCCAGCACTTGGTGAAATACTTGGCAAACAGTAAGTGCTTAATAAATGGTTGTTGATTGACTAAATATCAGAAAGGGCAGGACCACTGGGATATACAACATAGGACATTGAGAGACCTCTGGGATCTTCCTGTCTGGCATTCTCAGTTTGACAGAGGAGAAAATTGAAGCCCAGAGAGAGGAAGGGTCTTAGCCAAGGTCACACAGGGACAGAGCCAGAACTTCCACTCTAGCACACTAGGAAGTCTCTAGGATTCTCTCCATTTTCCCTAGGCCAGGCTCAGAAGGCAACAGGAAGCACTTGAGATAATAAATTTGGATCTGGAAGGGGTCTCAGAGCTCACCTATCTTAACAACCTGATCCCCATTGTCTCCACATGCTTGGTTCAATAGAATGGAAGCTCTCTGTGGGCAGACACGTCTTATTGATTTTCATTCCCCCAGACAGGGGTTCAAATGTGGCAGGTGCTTAATTAATGCTTACTCACAGATTTAGAATTGTAGGGAACATTAGAGACCACCTAGTCCTGGCCTCCTCCCCATTCATTTTATGGATGCAGAAATGAAAACTTACCAAGTACTCAGGGGGAAAACCAAGATTTGAACCCCAGGCCTCTGCCTCCCAAAGTCAGTACTCTTTCTCTTTTACCACATTTTTGCTCACCTCTAAGTGAAGGATAGAGGGTTGCTGGAAGAAGCAGTGTTCAATAGTAAGGGAAGGGAAGAGACGAGAGGAAATAAGCATTTATTAAGCACCTACTATGTGCTATGTATAAAGTGCTAAACACTTTCCAAATATTGTTTTATTTGATTCTCACAACCCACTGAGGTAGATACTAATATGATACTTATTTTACAGTTGAGGAAACTGAGTCAGGCAGAGGTTAAGTGACTTGCCCAGGGTCACACAACTAGGAAACATCTGAGGCTGGTTTTGAACTCAGGTCTTCTTGACTAGACTGCAGTTGGCTCTGCCCCAAACCTACTGTTTGACCTTGGGCAGGGTCCCTTATTCAATCAATAGGGACCTATTGAATGACTACGCTAGTTGTCATCTTCCATTTCTATGGCATTTGTTGTTGTTCAGTCATTTCAGTCATGTCCAACCCTCTGTAACCCCATTTGAGGTTTTCTTGGAAAAATATTGAAGTGAGTTGCCATTTCCTTCTCCAGTTCATTTTACAGATGAGGAAACTGAGGCAAACAGAGTGAAATGCTTTGCCCAGGGTCACAGAACTCAACCCTTCCTGACTCTAGGCCCAGTGCTTTATCCACTGTGCCACCTAGCTGCCCTCTTCATGACAACCCAATGGATAAGATAATGTAAACATCATCCCCATTTTACAGATGGTCATACTGAATCTCTGAGAAGTTAAATGATCTACCCAAAGTCACACAGTTGGTGTCAGAGTCAAAAAGCCAGAGTGCCTTGTCCAGGTCATATAATGACTATGTATGAGAAGCAGGACTAGAACTCAGGTCTTCCTGGCTTGGAAACCAGTTCTTTACCTGCCACACTGTACTGCTTCTCTTATGGGAGGAGATTTCACTAATAGGGACAAAACAGAGGTCTTAAATCCTTGCCATTGTGGGAGTCACAGCTGGTTCCTGGGCAGAACCTGAGAGACAGAATGCAGGAGGTTTGCAGCCCAGATATGGAGGAGATTATCTATGGAGAAAGAGAAGAGGAAGAAGAACTATGTCCAACCCCTTCTCCTCCAGCCAGCCACCCAACAGGAGACTGCCATCACTCATCCAGCTGATGGCTTTTTGGATGGTGAGCCAGTCACGCCTAACGGAGCCAAAGTCTGCATCTCTGGGTCTGATGGGGCAGTCGTTACGTCCCTTGTGTGCCCAGGCTCACAGCTCTACGCTGATTAGGCAGCCCCAGAAGTGGGGACGAATGAATTCACAGTCTCCTGGCACTAGGAAACAGGTGAGGGAAGGCCTGCTGCTTCTTTTAATTCCTTCTTATTTACCTTCTATTCTATTTTAAGAAAATGTCCTTTGACTTGCTGTGTTATCACATGTCTGGTTCTGGCTGGTCGAAAAGGGAAGATTCAGGAGAAAACAGGAGCTTGTGAGCAGTGGTTTTGAACAGACAATGAGCCAAAACAGGGTGTAAGAATATGAATGTAGCAACAGGCATGATCTATATGGAAAGAGAAAAACAGAGACAGAGAGACAGGGGGAAAGGATGGAGGGAAGGGGAGAGAGAGACAGACAGACAGAGACAGACAGAGGGAAGGGAGGGAGGGAGGGGGAGAGAGAGAGAGAGAGAGAGAGAGAGAGAGAGAAAGAGAGAGAGAGAGAAGAGAGATAGACAGAGAGAGAGAGAGACAGAGAGAGAGAGAGAGAGGAATGGAGGGAGAAAGAGAGAAGAGAGAGAGACAGAGAAAGAGCAACAGAGAAGAGAGTGAGAGACAGAGAGAGAAAAAATGGGAGAAGGGAGGGGAGGAGAGGAGATTATTGCTATTCTCCATTTTGAATCTACGAAAACTGAAAATCCAGAGAGGTTTAAGTAGTCTGTCCATGGCTCAGTGGCAAACAAGAATGACCTGGACGCCCTGGTTCTCTTCTGACAGTCCATATCATACATAGTCTGAGGGAACAGTCATCTATCTCGAACAGAAATCATCTTCTCAGGACTGCCCTCTGTGGATCAGGGAAGTATCATCATCCCCATTACACAGATAGACTTAACCCCCTTAGTGACATCATCATCATAGCTAATATTTTTATAGCACCTACTGTGTGCCAGGCACTGTCCTAAATGCTTCACAATTATTATCTCATTTATTCCTCACAACAGCCCTGGGAGGCAGGCGCTATTGTTAGCCCCATTTTACAGTTGAAGAAACTGAGGCAAACACAGGTAAAGTGATTTGCCCAGGGTCACACATCTAGGAAGCTGCTGAGGTCACATTTAAACTCAGACCCAGTGCTCTCTATTCACTGCACCACATAGGCACCTTGTTCACCTGTTCCATATTGCAGGTTCATTCCTTGGCCTCTTCACTTCCCACCCAGCTGTGCTCCTCTGGATTTCTCCATCCTGCCCCAGGAAACTCTTCATCCTGTAGGATTTCATCAGCCCTGGAATTTCCAACCAACCTGGGGCCCCTCCCTTCCTCAGATTATAAGGTATAGCCCTCTTCTTCCAGAAGCTTCATTTAAGGAGGGAGCCCAGGTCTGCCATTTCTTCCTTTCCCATCCTGTTATAGCCCTCTGGATTTCTCCATCATGCCCTCGCAGCATTTTGTATATTGTCTTCTCCCCATTATACTGTAAGCTTCTTGAGGACAGGGACTGTCTTTTATGTTTCTTTGTATCTCCAGCATTTAGCACGGTACCTGGCACATAGTAGGTGCTTAATAAATGTTTATTGACTGACTACTGTCTTAGCCGCCTCTCAGGATGGAATTAAACAGAACAAGAGACTAAAAGATGGGAGGGCGAAGACAGAAGGGGAGGAAGAAAACGAGTCAGGAGTCAGGCAGGAAGAAAAGCCTCCCTGCTCCCCAGTTAACAGATGAATGACATCGCCAATCAGCAGGGTAACCCCCACTTTGGAATCTGAAGAATAACCCTATAAGGAAGTTTGCAACCAGACCTGTATGATAGAAGCTGCTGTGTCTTCTAAGATTATGATACCAACACACAACACTAGCTTCAAGCAAACACCTGCAGCCAGGAGGAGGGATCAGTAATCACTTTAACGAACACAAGTGCACACTAACACACACAACTCGAATAGATTAAACTCTGCATGCATTCACACCAACACACACAAGCCCAGCTCTATATGTGCATGCATTCATAAAGGCACATGACAACTTATCTGCTTTCCCCAGGCATGCATGAGCAGGGAGATGTACAAACATATGTGTATATGTTTATCGGAATGTATTCATTCATAAAACAAAATGCTGGATATTAAGAGATAGATAGAGAAGAGGTGATAGTCCCCTTGCACTTTGCCTTGATCATGCTCTATTGCTGGGGGGGGGGGAGGGCAGATACCAACAGAGGACACTGGCTGCTCACCCATCATCCCGTGCTCTCACCACTGGATCACCCTATTTTCTTTGCCCATCATATAATTCCTCCATGACATCCTTCCCTCCTGTTCTTCTTGAAGGTTCCTCATTGGTTATCGGTTGCAGCTTGTTCACAACCACCCTGTGCCTCTCCACTGCCCTCTGAGAGATGTTCATCTTTAGTTCTTCCAAGGCAGTGATGGTCATCATCTCGGTCATTTGGAAACATTAGTAAAACATTAGTATTGAAAAGATAGGTCTTTTTCATTGTGGGAAACTTGGGGTCAGTAGCGCTTTGCAATTTCCTTTTTTTTTTCTTCCACCTAATAGCATTTTATTTTTTCCAATTACATGCAAAGATAGTTTTCAACATTCACTTGTATAAGATTTTGAATTCCAAATTTTTCTCTCTCCCTCCCTTCCCCCCATCCTAAGACAGCATGCAATCTGATATAGGCTATACATGTGCAATCATATTAACCATATTTCCACATTGGTTATGTTGTGCAATTTCCTGAAAGCAATCTAGCCCTCTCTCCTCCTATCTGTCAACTCTGAACCCCAAATCATTGTACATCTATACTATCCCATATATACATACTAAGAAGCTCTACAGTATGTCCATTCAGATACTTGGTGAAATCTGGGCAACTGAAATTCTTCATCCACTTGGTCTTTCCTGTGTGGATGGACAGGCCAAACTCCTTTGGGGGATTACAGCTCTCTTCCAGGAGTATCACTGAGATCTTGAAATATGTGTCTTGTCTCTTCAGCTCAGCTATAAGTAGGAAGCAGAAGAGAGGAAGGGGCCAGGCCTCTGAAAGGCCATGCTAACTGGTCAAAGTATGATCACTGATTTAGAAGGGATCTTAGAGGTGATCTAATGCAACCCCCTTATTTTAAACAGAGAAATAAGTGACTTACCAAGATCACACAGTTATTGAGCAGCAGACTCTAAAACCAGCAAGTGTATTTTCCACTAACCCATGTC
Source organism: Phalanger gymnotis (assembly GCA_028646595.1). Lineage (NCBI taxonomy): Eukaryota > Metazoa > Chordata > Mammalia > Diprotodontia > Phalangeridae > Phalanger > Phalanger gymnotis. Next base: position 24,432,335 of record CM053622.1, read on the forward strand.
GCTTCAGTCATTTGGCTCCTCTTTCCACCCACTCCCCGTGCTTGGGGTGGGGAATAAAAACAATGATTCTATGCCCCCTCTTTCCCTTAGCTCTCCATGTTAGCAGCTGGTCCATAGCAGAGGGATCCAGCTGTGTTTATCCTGCCCAGGAAATTGATAGGAAAGGGAGGCAGGTAGCTGGGAGATGTTTGGCCCTAGGCACATTTTGTGTTGGGCTGATCCATTGAGTACCAGGAATGTGAGCTGGGGCTGGGGTGAAGGAGGAATCAAGATATGCTTGTTTCTATTCCTCAGGTCTCTGGCTTCCCCAGCCAATCCCAGCTGTGCCTTTCACCTGGACTCCCATGAAATTTGGTCTCCCATTGTCTCCAGTGGGAATTTCAGCTCTCAGGCAGCTGGCTTGGTCTGTTTGTAGAGTCTGTCACCCCGCTCCCATCCTCAGCTTCCTCTTCTTTAGTGTTGTTTTATTCTAATAACTAACACTCTCATTTCCAGGAGATACTCAGGACTTCAGCACAGAGGTCATGGGGGACAGTCAGTACCTGGGATTCCTGCTGATATGGTAACAGGATAGTACAAGAATATCTGAAATATTGAAATTAGAGGGATGAGTCAGGGCCTTCTGGGAATAGCACCAGCGAGAAAGATTATGGGGTAAGGTATCCAGAAACTTGGGCCATTGGTAACTCCCATCCCCTAGAGGCGGCATATAGGCCCCTGTAGGGTGGAGCTAGGTGTGACCATTAGGGAGGAATCTCCAACAGTGAGAGCGAAACAGACCTTTCTGATCTCAAATATGTTTTGGCAACTCTCATGCTGGTATTAATTCAGGCATGGCCAGATATGTTTTTGTGTGTGCATAAAATGAATAGATTTGTATATGCTTAAATTTGTGTGTATATATGTATGTGTTCTCTCTCTCCCTCTCCCTCTCCGTCTCCCTCTCCCTCCCTCCCTCTCTCTCTCTCTCTCTCTCTCTCTCTCTCTCCACATATATATATATATGTGTGTGTGTGTGTGTGTATACACATATATATATGTACACATACATATATAGTAGAGAGAGAGCATACACATATATTTGTTGTTCTTCTTTAATTATTTCAAGTCATGTCTGACTCTTGGTGACCCCATTTGGGGTTTTCTTGGCAGAGATACTGGAATGGTTTACCATTTCCTTCTCTAGCTCATTTTACAGATGAGGAAACTGAGGCAAACAGGATGAAGTGACTTGCCCAGGGTCACACAGCTAGGAAGCATCTGAGGCCGGATTTGAGCTCAGGTGACTCTAGGTTTGGCTCTTCATCTTTTATACCACATCTAGCTGCCCACATACATGCATATGTTTGTACCTACGTATTTGTGTTCATAGTAATTTCTAAATCTATATTAGAAGAATTTCAGAGTTTGAAGGAACATCAGAACCTATCTAATCTAATTTGTAACTGGAAAAAAGCCCTCTATGACATCTCTAGGAAGTGGTCGTTTTGGCTTTGCTCGAAAACCTCTGATGAAGGGGGAACTTCCCACCCCCATTTTACTTGGGGAAAACTCTCATTATTAGGAAGCTTCCCCTCATATGAAGCCTAAATGTTCCACTATGGAACTTCCTCCTGTTACTCCTAGTTGTTCCCTCCAGGGCCAAGCAGAATAAGGCTACTCCCTCTTCCACCAGAGTCCCTTCAAGGGCTTGAAGGCGATCATTATATCCCCCTTCGATCTTCTGTCCTTCAGGCAAAACCTGACCAGTGCCTTCAACCAATCCTCACATGGTATAGACTCAAGGGCCTTCAATATCCTGGAGGCTCTCCAGCTTACCCATATCTTGTTGAAACCCAGGATTGAACACAGAACTCCAGATTGTTGAAGGCTTTGAATGCCAGAGTCAAAGATGCGCTTCTATAGGTATCTGGTAAGCAAAGGGGGACCACCGAAGTTTTTGAAGGAGAAGAGCAGCAGCACTATTAGGTGAGTGTGTGATTGGTGCCAACTGTCCTTGTTTAGTTCAAATTATCAGGCCCAGATAAAGGACTTGTCCAAGCACTGACAAAGACGGTAGCTGGTATTGCTGCAGCAATAACAATCATGGAGAGTAAGAAAGGTACTATAGGATTTGTTTAGTCATTTTCAGTCATGGCCAACTCTTTGTGACCCCATTTCCTTGGCAAAGATTTTGGAGTTATTGGCCATTTCCTTCTCCAGCTCATTTTACAGATAAGGAAACTGAGGTAAATGGGGTTATATGATTTGCCCAGAGTCACACAGCTGGTAAGTGTCTGAGGTTGAATTTGAACTCAGGTCTTCCTATCTCCTAGCTCCATGCATTATAGCACCACATAGCTGCCCCTCCATGCTAACAGAGAATACTAAACATTGCCCCAAGTTTTCAAAAGAGGGGAAAGAATAAAGTCTACAAGTTACAGTAACCTTCACTTCAACTCTCACCAAAATTTTAAGTTATATTATCTAAGAAACAGCCAGGGAACACTTGGAGCAAGAAGCAGGCATGATGGAGAACCATCATGGCTTCGTCAAGAAGAGGGCATATAGGACTGATTTCATTTCTTTTTCTGGCAGGTATACTAGACCAGAGCTGAAGAATGTTGTAGATGACACTTTTCTTCCTAGACTTTTAGCAAAGCATTTGACAAAAATTCTTATACTATTCTTGTAGAAAAGATAAAGAGATTTGGGCTAATTGAAGATACAGTCAGGTGGATTTCTAACTGTTTGAACGTTGGACCCAAAAAGTCATGATAAAAGGTTCAACAACAGCTTAAAAGAAGGTCTCTAGTGGAGCATGCCAGGGATCTGTCTATGGTGCTATTCTATCAGTGACTTGGATAAAGGCATAGATACGTAGAATTCTAGTTTCCTTCAATGCTCAACTCAAATAGCACCTCCTACATGAGCCTTTTCCTGATTCCTCCAGCTGCTAATACCTCCCATCCAAAATTCCTTTGCATTTATTATGCATTGCATATATTTATTTATAGCAGCTAGGAGGCACAGCACTGGACCTGAGTCAGAAAGATGACTTCAAATCCAGCCTCAGACACCCACACACCAGCTGTGTGACCCTAAGCCAGTCATTCAATCTCAATCAGATTTAGTTTCCTTCTCTGTAAAATGGGGATTATAATAGCATCTACTTCTTGTGATTGCTGTGATGATAAAATGAAATATTTACAACGCACTTTGCAAACCTAAAAGCACTGTATAAATAAATGCTAGTTATCACCACCACCACCACCATCATCATTTGTACATTTCTATACATATAGGATGTAATAGATTGTATGCTCTTTGAGGACGGCCCTCAACGCACTACCTGGAAAATAGTAGGGGCAGCTAGGTGTCAAAATAGATAGAACACTGGTCTTGGAACTCATCTTCCTGAGTCCAAATATGACCTCAGACAGTTACTGTGTGACCCTGGGTGAGTCTTTTAACCTTGTTTACCTCTGTTCCTCATGTGCAAAATGAGCTAGAGAAGGAAATGGTAAACCACTCCAATGTTTTTGTCAAGAAAACCCCAAAATAGGGTCACAAACAGTCAAAATGACGGGACAACAACAATAAATGTTTGTCGATTGGTTGATTATCGAATTTGCATGTGAAGGCTAGGAAGCAAAGAGTAAAGGTCCAAAAAAGATCTTGACATTTTAGAATATTGGGTCAAATCTAACGGATGGAATTTAATAGGAATAAGGGGAAAGGAAGGGAATAAACATTTATTAGTCTCCTACTGTTGTCAAGCGCTGTGCTAAGCACTTTACAAATATTATGTCATTTGGATCTGCACAACTATCCTGGGAGGTAGGTAATTATAATATCCATTTTACTGTTGAGAAAACTGAGGCAGACAGAGGTTAAACGATTTGCCCAGAGTTACTCAGCTAGGAAGTAGTTAGTGCCAGATTTGAACCCAAATATTTCTAACTCCAGGCCAGCCAACACTCTATCCAGGGCATCACCTTTCTTGTTGTTCCTAGGCAGCCAAGTGGCGCCATGGATAGAGTGCTAGGCTTAGAATCAGGAAGACTCATCTTTCTGAGTTCAAATGCAGCCTTGAGACACTCAAGCTGCGTCACCCTGAGCAAGTGACTGACCACAGTGCTCTAGACGTGGTCTGACCATGGCAGAATGCAGTGGGATATCTATCCCTTCTGTGCATTCTGAATGTAGCCCAAGGATCCATCATACGTGGAACATCGTACATTGACCTCATAGCATTAAAAAAAACTCAAGATCTTTTTACTTTTTTAACTACTCCTTAGTAACATTGGATCCACTGCATAATTGGGAAATGGATTTTTTGAACTTGAAGGTATTGTTGTTCAATTGTGTCAGATTCTTCATGATCCTGTATACAGTCTTGGCAAAGATATTGGAGTGGCCATTTCCTTCTCCAGATCATTTTACAGATGAGGAAAGTGAGGCAAGCAGGGTTAAGAGACTCCTAGGTGCCACAATTTGGGAAGGATAAATGACAAACTGGACAACATCTACAATAAAGTCCCCTTGTTCTCTTTAGTCCCAGACAGCAGAACTAGAAGACATGGGAGGGATAGGGGGTACAGAGAAGAACTGCTCAATGTCAAGAAAATCTTCCTCACAATCAGAAGTGAAAGAAATTCAACAGCGAAAGTAGCAGCCTCTAGTGGTGATGGGCTCACCCTCATTATAGGAAGTTAAGGCTGCGATATATAGTGGGTGCTTAATAAATGTTTATTCCCTTCCTATTTGTCAGGGTGGTCATAAAGGGACTCAATCGGGCATGAGGTAAAGCCAGATGGCCTCTGAAATCCCTTCTGACTCTAGGTTTCAGGGATTCTGAGATTCTCGTGCTTTGGGCACACAGTCGGGCACAGGAGAGATTCATAAAATTAAATCGAATTCACTCCTTCTCCTAAATGTGTTTATCACTTTTCTCCCACCTTAGGGTCCTGCCCCTATCTCCTCTTTCTCCTCTTTTCTCCCCTTTGCTGTCTTTCTTTATTCTCCCTCTCTGATGTCTCAGCTGGGCCAACTCTCCTCTGTTATATACAAGAAAAGGGTTAACTATAGTTAATTAAGAAATGTTATTTGGGGCTGTTGTATGGCAAACAATTCTTTTCTAGCTAACCCCAGTGAAGACCAAAGCTCTTATCTCCTGCTTCCCTGAGAACAAGGGAAAACACCAGCTGTAGATTCTCCCACAGTCTCAGCCAACAGTTTCCTTCCTAATTGTCACCTGTCCAACGCGACAAAAGATCTCCCTGATTAGGGGAAGAGGGGGAAATTAAACACTAAGAGACAAAGAGACCTGTCTGGAGTCCACTAGCACTTGAACCCATGCCCAGAGCTTCATCCCAGCTTTACCACTCATTTCCTGTGTGGCCTTGGACACATCGCTTAACTTCTCCAATCTTCAGTTTCTTCCTCTGAAAAAAGAAGGGGTTGAACTCAATGTCCACTAAAGTCCCTTCCAAAGCTAACTCTGTGATCCTATGGGTCTACGGGAGTTGGTGTGTATAGTGTCTTCCAACTCATGGGTTTTGTGATTCTGAGATTGTCCTTCAGAATAGTCCTTAGGCAGAGCTCAGACTCAGCTCGCTTCTCCCCACTCTTCTAGGACTGGGGCCGAGAACTAAAAGGGGGGTCAGAAAGATGTATACCCAAAGAAAGAATATATTTCGATGCAGAAAACAGAAAAATACACTCTGGTGTATCCCTCTCCATCATCCCCGGGGGCCATCTGCATGAGAGACACTTTGCTGCCCCCGTGTGGCTCTGAGATGCTATTGTCCATAAAGCTTCCAAAAAGACCCCAGGCTTGTCTATTTCTGGATAGCCAAAAAAGCCAGCTCTGGGGAACACTGACCATCTCCCAGCAAAGCTCAGATCCTCGATAGCAGGCCCCTTTACATAAAAGTCATAACCACAGAGAGTTTCTAACAGCTTGGTATAGAAGGAGTCCCAGGAGTTAGGAGTTCTTGCTCCATCATTATCAATCTGGGAGACCTTGGCCAAGTGAGATGCTCAACACAGCAAGCATTAATTAGGCAGCTACTGTGTACAGAGCTTCACTTTGGTGCAGGATATAAGCAGACGCACAGTCACTGCCCTCAAGAAGCTTATAGTTTTTTTCTGGCCTCTCAACTCTCAGTGCCCTAAATAAGAGAATCAGGAGAGGTGAGCTGAGCCTAATTAGGAGACATAGAGAGGAGAAGGCTGGTGAAGGACAATCACATAAAATGAGACATGGGAAGGTCGGAGAACCACAGAATGTGACTTGGAAGGGAGTTTATGGACACCTAGTCCAACCAAAAGCAGAAAAGGACACTCCTCTATAAAATACCTAATAATTAACTAATTAATCTGTAATTATTAATTAATCACTTACTATGGCAAGTGATCATCTGGCCTCTGCCTGAAGACCTCCAAGGAGAGATAACTCACTGCCTCTAGAGACCTTTCCATTCCACATTCTAACCTTCATTTGGTAGGAAGGTTTTTTTCCTGAAATCAATCCCAAATTGGCCTCCATCTACTCTAATCTATCAAGCAACTAAGGATTTACCAAGTGCCCGCTATGTGTCAGGCACCTGACCCTCCTGGTTCTGTCCTTTGGAACCAAAGAATGAGTCTATGTCTCTTCTGGCTCTTCTGGAACTTGAAGATAGTTGTCACATCCCTCCTGAATCTTCTTTTCTCCTGAAAAAGCCTCCTCCATTCTTTCCAGCAGTCCCACAGGGTCTGATCTCAATGTGGTGTGAAGAGTACCGGTTTTGGACTCAGGGGTTTACTTCCCCTCTATGGGTTTTCTCATCAGCAAAATGAGGTCTTTGGACCAGATAATCTCCAAGGGTTTTTGCAGCTAAATCCTATGATGTTCTGGTACCAGGAAGAATAAGCTAAGGGGAAAGAAGTAAGAGAAAAGCGAGAAGAGGTATGTCATATTCGTGGTGAGAGTATGGGTGAGGTGTTCTGACCCCATATTCATGAAGGGAGGTAGTATCTGAACTGGACAATGAAGAAGAGTAGGAACTTTTGCAGATAAGGATGAGGGAGTCTATTCCAGGAGCAGGGGCTGATAAGATCAAAGGCCCAGAGATCTGAGAAATGGAGACAAGAATGGGGGACAGAGGCTAGTCCAGTTTGGCCAGAAGGAGAGTATAAGAAATAGGGGTTATTGAGACAAAACTGGAAAGGTAGGTTGTAGCTGAATTGTAGAGTCTCTGAATACCAAACTTGAGAGGATATGCTTTATTGGGTGAGAGCAGCTAAGTGGTACTGCATTGGACAGAGTGCTGGCCTTGGAGTGAGGAAGACTTAGCTCTCTGAGTTCAAATCTGGCCTCAGATACTTCCTAGCTATGTGACCTTGGGTAAGTCACTTCACCCTGTTTGCCTCAGTTTCCTCATCTGTAAAATGCGCCAGAGAAGGAAGTGGCAAATCACTCCAGTATGTTTGCCAAGAGAACCCCAAATGGGGTCATGGAGAGTCAGACATGGCTGAAATGATGAAACAACTACAACGCTTTGTAGATACACAATAGGGAGCCACTGAAGGTTTTTCAGTAAAGGAGGGACTTACTTCCCTCCTCTGTAAAATTGGGTAGTTGGACCTGATGATCTCTAAGTTCCTTTCCAGTTCTGAAGTTCAAAGATTCTAGGAACTCAATTCAAACAATGAAATTTTTATTGAATATGTGCTATAACTAGATTGACGCTAAAATGCAAAGCACACGCCTGCTTGCAGTCTAGTTGGGGAAGGGAAGAAGAAAACGATTAGACAAGAGAGAAATATCAGGGATTTTGGAACAATCAGGGAAGGCTTCTGGAAGGAGGGCGGGGCTACAAATGTTACTTTCTCCATGGGTACTTGCTGAGAGCCAAGCGCCAAGGAGTCCGATGGAGAGTTTGATCCTGAAAGCAGAACGTTGTTTCTCAGGCCTCTCAAGGCCACCTCCCCCTCCCCCAATACCCCATTTTCCCTCACCTGGCTTACGTACCCAACTAGAGCCCCTTAGGGCAGGGCCACTCAGCGCCTCCCCAGCCGGGCCCGGAGGTCCTTCAGCTCAGCCCGATGAATGCTGTTCCCACCACACACGATGACCACGACCGAGCCCAGTGAGGGGCTGAGGCGACCCTCGGCCTGGAGCCGGCCCAGGCAGCCCGAATAGATGGCGGCTAGTGAAGCCCCGCAGGCTGGTTCCACTAGCAGCCTTTCATCATCTGTGGCCACAGGGAGGGCAAGGCCAGGGGTGCAGGAAGACAGGACAGTGAAATAGAGAGACAGAGAGGTACAAAGAGCCAGTCGGGACTCAGCACAAGGTACCGCTGTGTTCCACTGAGTCCTCAATGGTTCCTTATGCCATGGTCCATGCTGGTAGCTAGGTGGTGCAGTGGGTACAGCACCAAACCTGGAGTCAGGAAGACCTGAGCTCAAATCCTACCATAGATACTTACTAGCCGTGAGACCCTGGGCAAGTCACTTAACCTCTGTTGGACTCAGTTTCCTCATCTATAAAATGAGAATAATAATAGAACCTGCCCCCCAGGGTAGATAGGTTACAAGGATCAAAGAAAATACTGTTTCTGAAACACCATTTAATGATAGCTATCATTATTATATCATCCCCACTGAGGGATGGAGTAAAGAGACGGCAAGACCAAACCCAAGGAGTCAAAAGATAACAGTGAAATGTCAGCTCTGGGGCGAAATTCCAGGGAAAGATTTTGAGATTAGAGAGCAGTTCTCAGTGACCCTCAAGTCACAGACCCGGTGGTGGGGGAGGGCTGCCTAGTCTGCCTACGGGCAAGGCTGACCTTCCTACCACACTTACCAAGGAAGCGTTCAACAGCCTCTATGGCTTCCTCATCGTCCACCAACTCCGAGATGATCTGGCACTCACGGGCACACTCCAGAGCCCGGGCACACACTGTCTTAGCACCTAGACTTTTTGCCAGGCTAGGGGGAGAAAAAAATGAATTCTAATGGGAGAAGAAATCAACTAGCCACATGCGAGAAAGACACAGATCATGGATCATAAAAAGTGTGTCCCAGTGGAAAGGAAGTTGTGTTTGGAGATCACAGACCAGGGCTGGGGGAAGGGGAGACCCAAAGCCCAGCTCTGCCTCTTATTAGCTGTGTGACCTTAGGCAAGTCACTTTAATACTCTAAGCCTCTACTATATATGGACTGGGTGGTCTGTGAGCCAACTCCTTTATTGTTTTTTTACATAGGTACATATGTAATTATGCTTAAGGATCTAGAACTGGAAGGTGTCCCAGAGATCATCTAATCCAACCCTCTCATTTTACAGATGAGGAAACTAAGGCCCAGAGAAGGAAAGCGATGTTCTGGGACCAGCACAGGCCCTTGAAAGTCAGGCAATGCCCACCTGGTAATGTCAGGTAAGGTGACAAGTCTCCCAGCCTGAATGGCTTGGTTAAAGCTGTCAGCCCCTCGGGCCTCCATGGCGATGATAGGCACATCCTGCCAGCCTACCTCCTTCATTCCTGCCACGACACCAGCCAGGAGGCCCCCACCCCCTACAGAGAGGATGATGGCACCAGGCCGGGTACCCAGAGTATCCTTCAGTTCATGAATCATGCTGCCATGGCCTTCCCTAGAGACAAAAGCAAGAAGAGAAAGGCCCCCATCACCACCACCATCACCACCACCACCACCCCACCAAGTGAAAATCTTGATGTAGCCAGGAACACCTGAGTTCAATCCTGCCTCAGATATATGACTGTAGGCAAATCACTATATCTTCTTCAGTTTCCACATTTGTAAAAATCAGTTAGTCAATAAAAATTTATGAGGCACCTACAGTGTGTTTGATTGAACACATATTATTAAGCACCTACTACGTGCTACAAGGCACTGTGTAAAGCACGAAACACATATTAAAAATGGAAAGACAGTCCCTGCTCTCAAAGAGCTTACAACCTAATGGGGACAAGAATAGCACCTACCTCAGACAGTTGTTGTTAGGATGAAATGAGACAATGTTTGCAAAATACTTTGCAAATCTAAAAGTGATATAAAATGTTAGTGATGACGAGGGGAGGAGGAGGACATAGAGTTCTAGAATGCCAGGACTGGAAAGAACCTTAGAATATGGAATGTCAAAGCTGAGAGGGACCTTAGCAATCCTTCTTCATTTTACAAAAGGGAAACTGAGCCTCAGGCTCAAGGTTCACATGCAAGTTTATGTCGGAGTGAAGACTAAAACCCAGGTTTCCCAAATCCCAACCCAGAGTCCTTCTCATTGTCATAGAAACATAACCTGGTGCTCAGATGCCCAAGTTAACGGCTCTGTGCCCTAGCCCAATTCCCCTTTCCTGGAACAATTCTAATGCTGGCAGCCTATGGCCAAGTCGCACAGAGGAAAAGAAGGGAGAAAAGTGTCTGAGTCCCCATGAATAGTAGGGAATCAGTTTCTGATGAGAGCTGACCATAAATCCCAGGGACCCAAATACTGGAGATTTAAGGGGAAAAGCTGGGAAAGGAGAAGAGGCCCATAGTCACCAGATCAGTGGGTGGTCAAAGGGGTGAACACCGACCCAACCATCCGTTTTGACCAACTCCCGGGCCTTCAAATCAGCTTCATCCCATACCTACAGGAAAATAGAATTAATCAATGAATTAAAAGGCACTTATTAAGAATCTAAGACAGTGAGAGGGTAAAAAAGATATGGAGCAATCAGGGACTGAGGTCTTAAAACCTAATCATATCATCAAGGTTAATTGGGATATAGGAGTGAGACGGGGAGAGGTAATGTCCGGGTCAGGGAGTCAGACTCTAAGGATCTTAACAGAGACACTGGGGCCAGGCTGTAAGCCAGTAGTTAAAATCACTTGGGGATTCCTATGGTCGATGGACATTGATATTCAGTCTGTGCCCCAAACCTGCATCTTCTCTCCCTTCTCCCCTAATTTAGACTAGACTGACTTGGGGTCCAAAACAAGCGGAAATATGTTTGGCAGCTTTTTTCCAACTTCTAAACCATCCTACAGTATGTGAACATCATGGAATGTTACTGTACTATAACGAACATGAAGAATCCAGAGAAGTATAAGGAGATTTCTATGAACTGATGCAGAGGGAAGTTAGCAAATCAGGCAGACAAGGTACATGATAATGACAGACAATCCAGATGGAAAGAATGCCGATCAAGAAAAACTGACAACAACAAAACTGGATGAAGTTATGATGATAAATCTTAGCCTCAAAGTAGATCTATGAGAATGTGCTTCCCTCCTTTCTTTGCAGGGGAAGAGAATTATAGGTGTAGATCACTGCCTATAGATGTTAGATTTGGTTGATGTGTTAGTTTTTCTGAACTGGTGTTTGTTTTCCTCTTTTCTATTCTCATTTAAAAAAAGGTAGCCCTCTGGGAGGCAGTGGGTAGAGATGCTGGGAAATGAGGGTGATGTAAAAACAGACAGAGGGCTGGGTCTGGAGTTAGGAAGATCTGAGTTCAGATGTGGCCTCAGATTTACTTAATAGCTGTGTCACCCTGGGCAAGTTATTTAACCCTCAGTTTACTCATCTCTAAAACAAGCCGGAGAAGGAAATGGCAAACCACTCCATTGTCTCTGCCAAGAAAATTCCAAGTGGGGTCACAAAAAATCAGATATGACTGAAATTACTGAACAACAAACAAAAAAGACAGGAGGAGAATGTCCCCAACTTTTTGGTAAAATTTGGCTGGAACAATCCTTACTAAAAACCGGCAAATCTTTTGCTTGTTTCCTCCACAAAATATTTACTCAGCATGTACTCATCACCCAGTCCTGTTCAAGGCTTTGTAGACAAAATAGAAGCCATCATGGTATAGTGGGAGCAGGGCTGGATATGGAGTCAGGAGAGGGGTGTTCTAAAACTCTCTCTGATGAGTACCAACTATGTGACCATGAGGTCAAACTTTCCTTCTTACATACTTAAGCTTTCTGAGTCTCAGTTTTCTTATCTGTAAAATGGGGACAACAATATTCTTTACATGTTACCTTTGTTCAATAGAATTAATCCAATAAATTAATTGTTAATAGAAGTTAATTATTCAATAGGATAAAGGCAGCACAACATAATCCAATACCTGTCTGACTCTTCTCAAAAGGTGGTTGTGAGGCTCAAGCAAGATAATGTATGTGAAGCCTTTTACGAAGCATCCGAGAACTGGTTCCTGCCCTCAGGGAGCTTATAGTCAAATCAATAAGAATTTACTAAATGCCTCGAATTTATTAAACATGGAGGATACAAAGAAAGGCAAAACCAGTCCCTGCCTTCTAAGAGCTCATTGTAATCCCAACAAACAAGATATAGAAATTGGAGGTGATTAACAGAAGGAAAACGTATTGGGGTAAGAGAATCCTAATTTGAAAGCATTAGAGACCAAGGAGAGTGTAAACTGTGGGACCCCCAGTGCACTAGTTCAGAGAACTCTTATCTTGTTCACTCTCTCTGAGCATTTGTGGGGCAGGGGTGGGGGGTGGGGGTTCTTTGATCAATTAATCAAAAAACCCTGCTGGTTCTAAATAACATTAATCTACAACCAATGACGAAGGTACTATTGTTTTCCCCCTGTAAATTATAATATTTGAGGAGAGACCCAGATCTGCAATTTCCTTGATGAATGGATTCCCATATGAAAACTCCATCCACCAATGAAGATTGGCTACTGGTCTGCAATTTATAACCCTAGTAAGTTAACTGGGGCTTTAAAAAGTTCAGTGATTTAAGGATCATAGGTTCAGAGGTAGAGACCGTTTAGAGGAACCACTTCATTTCAAAGATGAAGAACCATGGAAGTGAACTAAGGTCACACAATTAAGTGTCTGAGATAGAATCCAAGATCAGGTCTTCCTGATTCCAAATCCAGGGCCCTAACCCCTGCACCACCTAACTTCAACAGTCACTCTTTTACCCATGTATTGTTTAGAAATAAATATGATGCTGCTGGTCATGAATTTTTAACATGATCTGACCCTGACAAGTGGTCCTGGTCCAAATAAAGATGGGGTAAGAATTGGCCAGTAGCAGAACATGGCACACAAAGATGCATTTTAGTTGGACTGGCTGAAGTGCCCTCCCATCTAGAGGTAGAGGGATGGGGTCACTTGTAGCCTGAGGACCAGACACAGGCAAAGCTGGGAGAAGATTAACCACAGATAGGGCATAGCCTCTCCTGATGCCCCTTGGGAACATCATCCCCTCTACAGTATAAAAAGAGGATAGTAATACCTGTAATATTTACCTGGTCTGGTTATTATAGGGCTCAAATGGTAGAGAAAAGAGAAGGAAGGCACTTTGTATTCCTTCAGGTATAGAAATGTTGGTCATTTTACATTATTATGTACTATGCACAGTACTACAGTATTATTACAGTATAATGATATTTGTTACAATTATATTAATAAATGTAATTCTAAGAGAGGCCTGGATAGAAAGCAGGACTTCAAGTCAGACAGGCCTGACTTTAATTCCCACCTCTGACACATACTGACTGTGTGACCCTGAACAAGTCTTATACTGTCTCAGGACCCCCAGGTAACTCTCTAAGACTAGTGATTACAAGGCAGATACACTCTGCTTAGGTAGAGGGAGTTCCCTTATCAGAAGTTGTTTACACCAGTAAAGTCACAGCACAGCCATAGCATTACTATACTTCTAAGACTGAAAAGGTTGAGGGAGATAATGGGTAGAAAGAGATCCCCACTGCCCCCAGGCCCTCCCAACCTTCCTGTGGGCTGTGCATTGCAAGAAACCTTCCATTACCTTCCCCACCATCTGCACCTCAGCCCCCTCCCTCTCCAGCCTCTGAAGCACAGTTGAGCTGGCATTCGTGGGCAACACAATGGTGACTGGGATGCCCAACTTTCTGGCAGCATAAGCAGCAGCCACACCTGCATTTCCCCCTGCAGAAGCAACAAAAAGGTTAAGGGATCATACATAGTTGGTCTGATATTTACATGTACTTAGTAAGGGAGAATATGGGAGAAGATGAAGGCCAAGAAGGAAGCTGCCATCTTGGTAAAGGACACTCTTTTAGAAACAGTGTGAGCATAGGAGTTAAGATATCTTCCAAAAGGGAGCTATAGGGCCCATATGTATTCAGTGTTCCCCTCTCAATCATCCCAACACACTAGGATCATAGCATCACAGTGCTGCAAGCTATAACAGATCTTAGAGATCATTTAGTCCAAACTCCTTCATTTTACAAATGAGGAATCTGAAACCCAGAGAAGCTGTGTCTTGCCCAGGGTCACATAGGTAGTAAGCAGAAGAAGTAAGTCTTGAACCCAACTCCTTCGGTACCATCTTTTCTTCCTCCCAGTTCTCTTCCAGCTTCTTCCTATGAGCCAGTCAGTCGATCAACATTTATTAAGCACCTACTGTGTGCCAGGCACTATACTAAACACCAGAGATACAAAGAAATACAAAAGATAAATCCCTCAAAGAGCATACAGTTTAATGGGAGAAATGTAACACGAAAGCAACTTTGTACAAAGAAACTGTATATACATATAATTAGTTGAAGATAATTAACAAAAAGATGCATGAGAATTAACAGATAAAGAAAGATTTTTCATAGAAGGTAGGGTTTCAGTTGTAACGGCCTCATTTTTTTCAGTAAAATATGACGCAAGACTCTCAGGCAAGGTTGGGGGAAGGAAAGCCATGATTGATTTGAGAAGAGCTACTATGATGAGTGGGATAGTGTGTTAATTAGAGAGGCATAAAAGGATTTCCAAGTAACAGTGAGGGTCAGGTTGATTTGATATTTAAATTTAAAGAAAATTTGGTATAAACTGATAGGAGACACAGTATGGTTGTGCGATTTTCTCCACCTTCGTTCAACACCACATGTGCAGGTTTAAAAATAGTGTATGTCAGGACCAATCCAGGGCTGAGGCTTGACAGGGCATAATCAGTGATATGATAAAGTAGCAAGTGACTCAAGAAGAGAGTTTATTGTTGAACTGAATTAGTTCACTGAAGGGGTCAAGATGAAGAACGGAGAAGAATGTGGTCAGCGTATGAATGTTAGCCTGGGAGAAAATGAAAGCTCAAGGGATTGGAAATCCCAGTATGATCAAAGACCAGCCAGAGGGAGAAGGAGAGAACCAACAGATTGTGATCAGATAAGGGAAGTTCAGAATTCATGAACAGGGAGGTGATGTGTTTGTGGGTCATGGCAAGATGGAGGGTGTGTATGGCTAAGGTGAGGTAGAGGAGTAGGTCATGGGGGTCAGGGTGTTTGAAGGGGAAATCAAACCATTTTTCTAAATGCCCCATGAATCTTTCTTAAACTAAGAGAGCCAAATTGTCCAAAGCAGGAGAGAAATGGTGGTCCCTCTGTACTCTGCCAAGGTCAGACCATATCTACAGTATTTGTGTTCAGTTTGGGACATTGTTGGATAAGACTATTGACAAACTGGAGATCATCCACAAAAAGGAGCCTATGGTCATGATGATGAAACCATATGATATGAGAATGAACTGAAAAAACTGGGAATATTTAGCCTGAGGAAGAAAAGATTTGTGGGGTGGGGGTGTGATGATAGCTGTTTTCAAATATCTCTGTCAAATGGAAGAGTCAATCAGCAAGCATTTATTAAGTGATCACTGTATACTAGGCACTATTCTAAGCACTGGGGATACACAGAAAAGAGAAAAACAAAAACAAAAAACCTTCACATTCTAATAGATTAGATTCATTCTACTCAGCCCCAGAAGAGGAGAGAGAAAGTTCTAGCAAGGTACCTTTCAGTTCAACATAAGGAAAAACTTCCTAAGAACAACAGTTGCTCAAAAGTAGGATGGGTTGCCTTGGGAGGTAGTGATGTGCCCATAGGTAGAGGTCTTCAAGATAGGCATGGATACCACTTGATAAGCATGCTGTAGAAGAGATTCTTAGCTAGGGATGGATTGGATGAGATGACATCTGAGATCCTTTTCCACTCCGAGATTCTACTCTTCTCTCAGTCTCTCCAGATTTCTTCCAAAACTTTTCCCTCAGACCTTTCTCCAAGAATTTTTAACCAAATAAGGAAGAAGATTGGTGACAAAAGCTAAAACAGAGCTTTTCAAATTCATGAAATTGAAAAGTTTCCACATGATCAAAATTAATGCAGCTAGAATAAGAAGAGAAGCTATTAATTGGGAAAAATCTTTGCAACAAATATCTTTAATAAATATTTAACTACCAAGATATATAAGGAAATAACATAAATGAAACAAAACCAAAATCCATTCCCCAGTTAGTGGTCAAAAGATATGAATAAATAATTGTCAAAAGAATTGCAAACTATAAACAACAATATGGATTGCTCTGAATCATTTATGACTAACGAATATCAAAACCACTCCCCACTCTCCTACTCAAGTTCACCTTGTGATTTTCCTCTAATGTTTCTTAATTTCTCTTTCCAAATAGTCTCTATAATTCAACATCTTTTTCCATCTAGTCTCTCCTCCAAACCTCTCACCTCCAATCCCTTTCCACAACCTCTTCCCCTCAATCTCAACCCCAACCTATTGTCCAAATATCCACAAACCTCTCCTTCCCCTGTTCTATTATCCTACGCCCCTGAAGGAATAAGGGAGAATCTATAAGGCATCCCCACCCCCAGACTCCAGTTCTGTGGACACTACAGGAATTCCCACTTCTTACCCACCCCATCATTCTTAGGATGCCCAAGAAGAATCAGGAATAGAGAGGATTGGCTGACCTGAGGAGCACACCAGGTGTTTGCAACCCTTCTTGGCCATCTATGGAAAGAAGAAAAGGAACTCAGATTCATTCTGGTCCACTTGCTAGTTACAAGCATCACAAATTCTCAGATTCCTTAAGAGTCTAGCCAATATGGAGGATTTTAATAAACTTTGTTTTTCTCTGGCAGAAAGAGAGAGAGAGAGAGAGAGAGAGAGAGAGAGAGAGAGAGAGAGAGAGAAAGGAAGGAAGG
>CM053622.1:24449802-24468139 GCA_028646595.1 Phalanger gymnotis
AGGAAGGAAGGAAGGAAGGAAGGAAGGAAGGAAGGAAGGAAGGAAGGAAGGAAGGAAGGAAGGAAAGAAGGAAGGAAGGAAGGAAGAAGAAAAGGAGAGCCAGGCACTCCTCACTTGTCAGGAAATATGTGCAGTGAAGTGGGAGCATGTGGAATTTATATATGAGATACTGACCTTTTCATCCACATGCATATACACACCCATGAAAGACACAAATGAACACATTCTTTTAAAAAATATTTATGTCTTTTGTTTTTATGTCACATTAATTTTTTTTTTGTATATCCCTTCCCACTCCCTTACCCAGGGAGCAATCCCTTGTACCAAAAAGAAGAAAAAGAAAAAAAATCAGGCAAAACTAACCAATACATCACCTAAGTCTGATGGTATGAACTATAGACTCACAGTCCCCTACTTGTAAAATAAGAGAGGTACAGTCTTGTACATAGGGGCACACACACTCTTACCCAGTGGTATACATCTATGCTCTTTAACATGCCCCTATCTGCCCCAAATATGCCTAGAGAGCCTCAAGGACACAGGCTAACGTGGTCTTCTATAAGTGGTCCCTAGTCTCTCATACAAATCATACAAGGAAAGAAAGAGACCATGGTATCATAGGCTTCAAGCTGGAAAGGACCTTAGAGATCATCTAGTCTAACACCCTTATTTGACAGCTGAGGAAACTGGAAACTGAGGCCTAGAGAGATAAGGTGGTTTGTTCAGTGTCATGGAGGCAGTGCTTATAAAGGCACAAGTCTAGAGATCATCTTGCTCACCTCCCCCATTTTATAGTTAAAGAAACTGAGGCCAAGAGAGGTGAGATGACTTGTCCAAAGTCACACAAGGAGTACATGATGGAGCCAAAGTCCTCTCATTATGTACTGTGGCATTTGGTGGGGGTGGAAGGAAAGAACCGGGAAGACTTAGAAGGAATCTGACCTTTCTGCTCTCTCTTGGGAGGGAAGAAGTGACCATGACCTAGATCCCTAGACATTGTACACCCTCACATAGCTTCCTAATCCCTAGGCACTGTCCCAGCTTCCCAGTCTGCCTGGGTCCCAGACACTAAGGAACACCACAACCTCTCTGCCCCAGAATCCTTCAAGTCTATTCACCCCTAGGATGAGAGTCTAACTGGATCAAAGGAAGCTGGAGCTATAACTACCCACACAGACACCCTCCCCAGATCTCTTTATGTCAGATATCTTTCCTCTCTCACCCAAAATCTTTATTTCTCCCTCCCTGCCTACACACCTTAAGACCCGTCCTCCAGACCAAAGCCCCTCACCTCCTGGCAGAAGCGTCCTATGCCCCTGATCTTGAAGGAGCCAGCAGGCTGGACATTCTCAAGCTTTAGGAAGACAGTGGTGCCCGCAACCACGGAGAGTGCACAGCTTTCAAGGAGAGGGGTGACAATGTGGAGGTGCCTCTGTTCCTCGAGGCCGTTTTTCTGAGAATCATCCATCATCAAGCCTTACCTACAAAAGCTGACCAACAAAAAGACAGATGTCATCCAAGAATGGAACCACCAAACGCAGGCCCCACTCAACAGACAACAGGGAGAAACTCCTGGCACAGATCAGGGTTACACCATACAGAAGCAAGCACTTCACTCCACTTCAAGCTCCTTCTAATTCTAGCACAGGGGCTCAGTGTCTGGGTGACCTTGGCCAAATCACCTCCTCCCTCTGGGCCTCAGTTTCCTCCCCTGTAAAATATAGGCAGGGGGTGCTGTCTCCAAGTTCTGTTTCAGTTCTAAGATTCTATGGTTTTAAATGAAAAAGCAAGAGAAGCAGAAAGAAAGGCATGGAAGAAAGCAGACAAAAAAGACAAGGGAAGAGCAGGAGATGGGATAGTGTAATCAACACTGGACTTGAACTCCCAGGCTCAGATCTTGATTTACAGTCATTTCCTGTGTGTCCCTGGG
This sequence comes from Phalanger gymnotis, assembly GCA_028646595.1. Lineage (NCBI taxonomy): Eukaryota > Metazoa > Chordata > Mammalia > Diprotodontia > Phalangeridae > Phalanger > Phalanger gymnotis. Next base: position 24,451,733 of record CM053622.1, read on the forward strand.
CAAGTCACTTTCCCTCTCTGGATCTCAGTTTCCTCCTTCAAAAACTGAGAAAGTTGGAGTAGATGATTCCTAAAGTTCCTTCCAAGAACTGGCCTCAGTTGAAGCCAGGAAGACTTGGTTTCAAGTTCAACCTTTCATTCATGTGACCCTGGGCAAACCACTTAACCTTTCACTGTCCTAAGAAACTCCATACTGTAAGGCTCTATGCTGCACAGAAAATGCCAGCCTGCACTGGCAGAGGGAATTTTCTCATCTTAGAGTCTCCTGAATCCATGAAATCACATATCCAATCCCTAGGCCAGTTCCTCTGATCTTAAGAGGGGAAATGGAAGAGACCATTAGACATTAGAGGCAAGAAATCAGAGAGATAGAGTGCAGCGAGACAGAAATGGAGACGAAAGAGACAGAGACAGAGAGAGGCAGAAAGAGACAAAGACAGAGACAGAGACAAAGAGAAATAAAAGCAAAAAGACAGAGACAGAGGCAGACAGAGAGGCAGACAGAGGGGAGAGAGGGAGAGAGAGAGAGAGAGGGAGAGAGAGAGAGAGAGAGAGAGAGAGAGAGAGAGAGAGAGAGAGAGAGAGAAGCAGAGACACAGAGAAACACAGAGTGAGACAGAAAGAGAGACAAAAAAGAAAGAGTCACAGAGACAGAGAAAAAGAGATGGGGCAGGGGAAGGAGAGAGTTCAGAAGAAGACAACAACAGGGGAGGGATAAGAAAGAGAGAGGGCAAGAGGACAGAGACTAAGAAAGAATTCTGAGAGATGAAAGATTGACCACTCCACACAGCAATCACTGCAGGGGTCAGGAAGTCCAAAGGTCCAGGGGTCCCTAAGAGACCTCCTCCTGGCCCTCTTCAATCCTAGATCTCCTGACCTACCTCTCTGGACTGCCCATTTCAGGGGATTCTGGAGGCTGGCGCCTGTTGCTTTGCTTCCCACAGAGTCCAGGTCCCAGGCTCCCCTCTGCCACAGCCTTGGTCCCTCCCCATAGCTCAAGCACAGCCCCTACGTGGCCTTTTCTGCCTGGACATCCGAATGGCCCAGGACCAAGGTGCCCCATTCCCCATCTACACTAGGAGCCAAAAGCCCAGACCAGAGTGAAGGAACCACCTCATACAAGTAGGGGGCCCTAGCAGCTCTGAATCTCAAACTACACCATAAAGAAGTCACAATCCTACAATTTGGTGCTGATTTAAAAACGGAGCGATCGCTGTAACAGATCAGGGTCACACCACACAGAAGCAAGCAAACAGAGCAGCAGCATTGTCAGTAACCAAAAGACTCCAGTTACTAGGGTAAAGACTCACAATTAGGCAGAAACTGCTGGGAAAACTGCAAAGAAGCAGTTTGATAGAAATTGGCGTTAGACCAACATCTCCTGCTGAATACCAAGAGAAATTCCAAACAAATGCATGACTTGGACATTTTAAAACGGACTCATCAGCACATTGGAGGAGCAAGGACAAATAACTTTTCAGATCTTTGGATAGGGGAATAATTCATGACCAAACAGGGGATGGAGAGGTTCACAGAAAATTAAATGGACAGTTTTGAATGTGAAATTGAAAAGTTTTTGCACAAACAAATCTACTGCAGTTAAAATTAGAAGGAAAACCGGTAACTGGGGGGAAAGCTTTGTAGTAAGTTTCTCTGATGAAGGTCTCACATTCAAGATATATGAGCCATCAGTTCAAATTTATAGCAGCAAGAGACATCACCCAATAGGTAAGAAGACAAAGGATATCTATCAACAGGCAGTCTTCAAAGGAAGAGATCCAAGTTATCAATAATGATATGAAAAAATGCTCCAATTCACTGGTAATTATAGAAATGCTGATTAAAGCAACTCTGAGGCTCTACCTTGTACCCAGCGGACCAACAAAGCTGAGCAAAAATGGTAAATGACACGTGACAGAGGACTAGGGGAAAACAGACACATTAACACGTCGTTCATAGAATTGGTCCAGACGTTCTGGAAAGTGATTTGGAAATGTGCCCTGAAAGTCTCTAAACTGTGACCCAACTACATCATTTCTAGGCTCGTAGCCCAAAGAGATCAAAGAAAGTAGAAAAGTACCCATGTGTACAAAATATGTATAGCAACTCTTTTCATAGCAATCCCCAAACTGAAAACTAAGAGGGTATCCACTTAATGAGGAAGATGTCAAGGTAGATACTTTGTAGCCAGAAAGTTCAAATCCATGTCTCAGACACTTAGTAGCTGTATGACTCCAGGCAAGTCATTTAACTTCTCTATACCTCAGTTTCCACATCTAAAACCAGGAATTCACATCCTCATGTAATATCAGGATAATCATAGTACCTACCTCCCAAGGTTGTTGTGAGATAAAACGACATCATATTTGTAAAGTATTCTCCCTTTAAAGCACTATGTAAATGCTAGCTACTATCTATTATTTATTAATATCTATTATTTATTAATTCATAAGAAATAATGAAATAGTTTCAGAGGAAATTGGGAAGACCTGTATGAGTTGATTCCAAGTAAAGTGACAAAAATTAGAGCAATTATTTAATTACAGTTACCCCTTCTACATCTCAGGGGTTAGGGGTACACTACCCCCACAATCAGGAAAATCTGTGTAAAATTTTTTGACCCTTCATACCAGAGAAGTCTGATTTTTTTCATTTTCTTTTATGGGATGTTTACATTACATTGTTGTAAAATTTGGGTTAAGTATCTGGTTATAGGCTCTGTGTCATCTGTCTCCGGTTTGCGCAAAACTCTCCAAAAATTCCCATTTAATTTCTTATGCCAACCTGCAATATATGGAAACCCCATGGGGAAAGTAGAGGTATGAAAGGGATAACTGTACAAGTCTTTTAGGGACCACTAGGTGGCACCATAGTGCACAGAGCAACTGGCCTGCAGTCTTAGAGAGAGACCTGAGTTCAGTTTCAGCCTCGGACCCTTAGTAGCTGTGTGAACCTGTGCAAGTCACCTGACCTCCATTTGCCTCAGTTTTCTCATCTGTAAAATGGGGATAATAATAGCACTTACCTCCCAGAGTTGTAGTGAGGATAAAATGGGATAATTGATCATTGTAAAGTATTCAGCACAATTAAAAAGGACCTCATAGGAGGGAAAAAAGAAGAAAGAAATTATAAATGGAAAAGGGGGAAGAAGTCTTCCTCATAGATCTAGAAATGGAAAGGACCTTATAAGCCATCTAGTCTAATCCCTTCATTTTACAGATAGGGAAACTGAGGTTTAGCGAGGTTAAGTGAGTTGTCCGTGGTCAAAGAGCTGATAGTTATCAAAAGCAGGATTTGAACCCAGTACTTTAATCACTCCACATGCTGCTCCTCTCCTGAAACAAGAGAGGATGTGTAAGATTAGCTGCCTAAGTGAGGAGAGCAGCCATCAGTTAAACAAGAAAGCCTTGAACTGAAAGCAGTAACATTGGCATTAGGGTGATCGACAAGGCTATTTTTACCGATGGTTAGACACCTATATCCTGTCATTAAATTTCCAGGTGCCTGGAACCCAAAGAGATTTTAAAGGTTACACAGCCCATGAGCGAAGCAGGTGATCGGACTCTTTGGCCTAGAACACAGCATTGTTTCCCGGCCCTGTCACTGGAGTATATTTTAGAAGGAGAAGGGGATGAGAGAAAAGCCAAGAACCTCTGAAGATGGCTTGCATGGTGGTCTCCTGCATTAGAATGTGAGTTCCCTGAGGGCAGGGACAGTTTGTGCCTTGTTGTATCCCTAGGATTTAGTCAGTCAATAAATATCTTAAGTACCTACTATGTGCCAGGCACTGTGCTAAGCAGTTGGGATACAAAGCAAGGCCACAGTCTAAAGAGGAGACACAACATGCAAACAACTATGTCCAAACAAGCTACATGCCCAATAACTAGAGATGATCAACAGAGAGAAGGTACTAGAATTAAGAGGGGTTGGGAAAGGCTTCCTGCAGAAGGTGGGATTTTAGTTGGGACTTGAAGTAACAGGCACATTGTTGTTCAGTCATTTCAGTCATGTCCAACTCTCTATGACCCCATTTGGAGTTTTCTTGTCAGAGATACTGAAGTGGTTTGCTATTTCCTTCTCCAAATAATTTTATAGATGAGGAAACTGAGGCAAACAGGGTTAAGGGACTTGCCCAGGCTCACACAGCTAAGAAGCATCTGAGGCTGGATTTGAACTCTGGAAGAAGTGTTTTCCTGACTCCAGGTCTAGCACTCTATTCACGGAGTACAGAAAGCGCTTAATAAAGATTTGTTGATTGATCCTACCCCTCCAGAGAGCTCCCTGGGAAGAAACTTCTTCCCTTGATGGAGATTAGTGCCAGGTCTATATAGAAATTATAGCCTAGGACAGAGCCAGCATGTGTCAAAGCCTGAACCCAAGTCGCTTCTGACTCTCAGACCTGCTTCCTTTCCCCACTATTCCAAATTGCCAGGCTACAAAAGGTGAACAAAGTTGATCTGAAGCTGTAAGGAATGTAGCTTATGAAGAATTCTGAGAATGAGAGAAGACTTATATGAACTGATGAAGAGGAGAGGAAGAAATCAAAAACAGGAAAACAACATACAGGATAACTACGAAGACGTCTATAACAACCACACAGATAACTACAAATATTACACCACACGGTAGCAAAACTCAGGTCGAGACAGACAATGCTGATGCCTTTCAGTTAAAGCACATCTTTCCTCTTGATGACAGGAAAGCTACGAAAGAGGAAATGGATTTGTGCTCCTAGTCTCTCACAAACCCCCTTTTAGGCGGCTTTGCTTGGATGTTTTCTGGGAATTTACTTTGGAAAGGGGTTGTTTGTGTAATCGTTAGGCCAACGAAGGGTATCAACAAAATCTGTATTAAAACAGTCTTCGTCTGGAACCTGCTGCTCAGCTGACCTGCTGGTGTCAGCCACCAGTTTGGAGAGATGGAGGAGAGAAATGGAAAGTCATAGAAAGACGCGGTTCATAGATTTAGAGCTTGAAGGGAACATAGGGGCCATCGAGTCAAAATCTCTTATTTTATAGATGAGAAAACTAAGGCTCAGAGGTCACACAGAAAGGAAGCAGAGGCAAGATTTGATCCCAGATTTTCTGAACCTAGATTGTGATCTTCGTGAGTCCAAGGACTGTCTTTTGCCTCTTTTTGTATTCCCAGTGCTTAGCCCAGTGCCTGGCACATAGTAGGTGCTTAATAAATGTTTAATTATTAATTGATAATTTGTCAATTGAACTATTAATTGATGGAGAATTCCTTGAGAGCAGGGGATGTCTTTTCCCTTTTTTATCTCCCCAGCACAAAACACAGTGTCTGACATATAGTAGGTGCTTAATACATATTTAATCATTAATAGATAATTTGTTAATTGAACTATTAATTTGAGAGCAGGGACTCTCTTTTCCCTTTTTTGTATCCCCAGCACAAAACACAGTGTCCAACACGTAGTAGGTGCTTAATATGTGTTTATTGAATTGAATTGTCTCCATATCCAGCTTTCTTTTCTTCCACCTTTCTCGTCTTGGGAGGAACTGCCATCCTCACCATCCTCACCACTGAGCTCAGAGGAATGTGATCAAACAGAATCTTAAGTCCATGCTTCTGGTCTTCCCAATCTTAAACCACCCTGAAGGTAGGGTTACTCCTAAGGCCCAAGAAGTCGCCTCCTCATCTCTCACCCACCTGCCCTCTTGAGCTTTGTGATCTCCAGAACGACTGCCCCTAACCAACTCCACGGTCCCTGGGGAGCTACTCTATCCTGAGGTTTTTTTCTAATATAAAAAGAGGGAGGGGTTCCTTATTTATGGGCTTCTAAAGGCCTCTCTCAGCCATGACATTCCAGTTAGGTCATTCCCTGTTCTAAGGCCCCTCCCAGCTCTGATATCCCCTATTCTAAGGCCCCTCCGAGCTCTGACATTCACTGTTCTAAGGCACCTCCCACCTCTGATATCCCCTGTTCTAAGGCCCCTCTCAGCTCTGATATCTCCTGTTCTAAGGCCCCTCCCAGCTCTGATATCCCCTGTTCTGAGGCCCCTCCCAGCTCTGATATCCCCTATTCTAAGGCCCCTCCAAGCTCTGACATTCACTGTTCTAAGGCACCTCCCAGCTCTGATATCCCCTGTTCTAAGGCCCCTCTCAGCTCTGATATCTCCTGTTCTAAGGCCCCTCCAAGCTCTGACATTCCCTGTTCTAGAGACCCTCCTAATTTCCCAGCTGCCAGCCTCTCCACTGCAGTGTGCCCAATCGGCCACTGTGTGGAGTCCTGCGCCTCCCCTAGACACGACCTCCAAGTCAAACTGTAAGTGCCTAGGATCACAGCCTGGCCCCCAGGGGGAAGATTTTGGGCCAAACAGGAACCGTTGTGCAGGCTGGCCTCAGATGCAAACTGGCTAGTTCCAGTTTCTTGGAGTTTGACCCTATTTACTCGCAAGGGGTGACGACCTTGGGGCTTTTAGACTGAAAACAGCCCCCCTCCCCAACCCATCTCTTCAGATAACCACCTGTGTGACCTGGAGCCAGTCACTGAACCATTCTGAACCTGTTTTCACATCTATAAACGAAGGCATTGGACCAGATGACACCTGAGGTCTCTTCCATTCCCCTCTAGAGCTGTGAGTCTTTGACCCTTCCAGAACTCCCGTTACAGGACTTCCCAACAAATGATTAGGTAGAAATCAGAAGGTAGCCCAAGGGGCAACTTTTGTCTCCCATTATTTTTTGTTTATCTCATTGCGGTTTTAGGGACCTTTAGCACATCAAGAGGATGGGGGGAGGGGGAAAGAGTGATGGTCTTGAGGTCAGGAAAACCCAAGTCTACATCCAGCCCCAGTCATTAACTAGCTGTGTGATGGATGCTGGGGACCTCTCTCTGGACCTCTGTTTCTTCGTCTGTAAAGTGGGGATGATAACAGCAACTCCTTCCCAGGGTTGGTTTGAAGATCGATTGAGATAATATTTGTAAAACTCTTAGCATAGTGCCTGGCACACAGTAGGTATTATATAAAAGCTAGCTATTTTTATTAGATTGGGGAAGGAAATAGCAAACCACTCCAGTATCTTACCAAGAAAACCCCAAATGGGGTCACAAATAGTCAGATATGAAAATGACCGAACGACAAAATTATGATTAGTTACAAGGCAATTAGGTGGCACGGTGGGTGGAACACTGGACCTGGAGTCAGGAGTACATGATTTCAGGTCCAGTCTCAGACATTTACTAGCTGTATGACCCAGGGCAAGTCACTTCACTTCTCTTTGCCTCAGTCTCCTCATCTGTAAAACGGCACCTACCTCCTAGGGTTGTTGTCAGGATCAAATGAGATAATCATTATAAAACTCTTTGCAAAGCTCTTTCAAACAAAGCCGTATATAAATATTAGGTCTTATTATTCTCAATTAACCCCAGAAACCAAAGAGCAGACCCCAGTAGAGTACCTCTCCCTCTCTCTCTCTCCCCAACTCATCAAACACGATGTGGATGTACTAACAGCTGGTGGTGACGACAGCAACCATCAGTTAAACAAGCACGCTATTTGTTAAGATCAAATATGAACAACTCTGTTGGGCATTTAACTAACTCTTTCACCCATCGTACTATATATACAGTACTGCTACAACAGTTCAAATAAAACGGAATGTGACAGTAGACAGTGGCCAGTCATTCTTTATTCCACCATCTACCATTCCATTCCTTTCACAACCTGGCCTCTTTCTGTCTTTCAATATGTATATTTACACCTTTTTCCCTTCTGCAAAGTCTATGGTCCAGTCACCCTGGCCTCATTTCTGCTCCTGACATAAGACATTCCATCTCTAACCTCCAAACCTTTGCAAAGGCTTTCTCCCCTGCCTTGAACGCCTCCCTCCCCACCTCTACGTCTTGGAATTATACCACTCCTAGGGCTATATCCCAAAGAGATCGCACAAGTGGGAAACGGACCTGTATGTACAAAAAATATTTATAGTGGCTCTTTTAGTGGTGGCAAGGAATTGGAAATCAAGGGGATGCCCATCAATTGGGGAATGGCTGAACAAGCTGTGGTATATGAATGTAATGGAATACTATTGTGCTATAAGAAATGGGGAAGATATGAACTTCATAATAACTTGGAAAGACCTACGTGATCTGATGATGAGTGAGAGGAACAGAACCAGGAGAACTTTGTACACAACCACAGACATATTGATTCTGTGATGACTAACTTTGATAGACTTGGCTCTTCTCAGCAATACAAGGTTCAAAGACAGCTCCAAAGGACTCATGATGGAAAAAGCAAGCTACATCCAGAGAAAGAGCTGTGGAGTCTGAAAGCAGATTGAGGCAAACTATTTGCTCTTTCTCTCTTTTTTTTTTTTTTTGATTTTGTTTCTTCTCTCTCATGATTCATTCCATTGGTCATAAATCTTCTTTGCAACCTGACTATCATCAGGTAGTGTAAATAAGTTTAATGCAAAGGTTTACGTAGAATCTATATCAGACTGCATGCCATCTTGTGGGGGAGTGGGGAGGGGAGGGAAGGGAAGAAAATTTGAAACTCAAGAACATGTAAAACTAAGTGTTGTAAACTAAAAATAAAAAATCTAATTAAAAAAAGACTAAGCTCAAACATTACCTTCAATACAAAATCTTTCCTGATTTTGCCCTCCTCAGGCACCCTCCCTCCCTAGCAGCCTTTCTGTATGTATTTATATATATTGGATATATATATATAGTGTTGGGCACATACATACATATATAGGGATGTGTGTATATATGTAGTCTCTCCCATTGCAATATAAGTGCACTGAGGGTGAGGACTGTTTCACTTATGTCTTTGTATCTCCAGCACGAGGGAGTTGGCCTCGATGACTAATTAGGTCCCTTTCAGCTCTGAATATATCTCCCACAATCCTCTATGCTTTGGATCATGGATTCAGAGTTGGACGGCTATCTGGACCAACACCCAGAGGTCATAGGAGGAGGTAACAGATCACAGATCCAAGTATAGAAGCAAGCTCAGAGGCATCTAGTCCAACTCCACTCATTTTACAGAGCAGGAAACTGACACCCAGATGGATGAAGGTCTAATTCTAATCAGAATTACTAATAGGTAGTAGTAAGCTTCAAGGGGCAGCAGGGTAGCACAGTCGATAGAGTTCTGGGCCTGGAGTCAGGAAGGCTCATCTTCCTGAGTTCAAATCCAGCCTCAGATCCTTACTAGCTATGTGACCTTGAGCAAGTCATTTAAATGCTGTTTGCCTTAGTTTCCTCATCTGTAAAATAAACTGGAGAAGAAGAAGGCAAACCACTCTGGTATCTCTGCCAAGAAAACCCCAAATGGAACATGACTGAAATGACTGGGGGAAAAAATCTTTAAGCTTCAGAGGCAAGATTTGAACCCGAGTCCTCTACATTCAATTTCAGAGCTCACTCTATTTCCTAAAATTCTGTGCAAAGAGCAAAGCACTAACAGAAGAACTTAGTTTGAGCCCTAGCAGTTCTGTCAGACTCTCTGGTTGCCTCAGACCTTTGGTCACTCGGCTCCTGTGAGACCCAATAAAATAAAGATAACAACCCTTCCCTCTTTCTTCCTCTGTCCCAGAGTGGTAATAAGAGAAAAGAAAGATTCTGAAATCTATTAATTAGAGGCCAGATCTAAAAGGCTCATCCAGAGGTCAGTTTAATTTTTCACAAGGTGCTGATAAACAGATCCAAAGTCTTTCATTTTACAAAGAAAGGAAACTGAGGCACAGAGAAAGAAAGAGTTAGCAGAGGGTCATTAGTACTTATCCCAATGAAGCCCCTACTGAATCCTGGGCCCATTCTGTAGGGTTTGCTGGCAGACACTTGCCCCTTTACTCTCCCCAAGCCCTCTGGACCCACAGAAGACGGAGCAGAGCTCTTCAAGCCAACCTGCTTCTCAGGGACCCCGACCTCCCCCGCTTTTTCTGAGTCCCATGAAGTAGAGGTGGAAACAGTTATTTCCAATGGATACCAAGGATGGAGTTTCTTTCTAAAAATAAACCTCCAAATGACAGCTGTCTCACAGTGCAGGGGGGGGCGGGGAGAGGATAGTTCCCACCGCAGCCCCAGGTCCAAAGCTTCCCTCAATCCCTCTCTCCCCGGAATCACTTAGCCCAGCTCACCCATCACCAATGAAGAGTTTTATTATGTTCTAGAAATTTGCCCTCTAATGCCCTAGAAATTTTGCCAGGCTTCTTCCAGTCCCTGGAAGTCAACTGACAGTCAGCCAACAAACATTTATTCAATGTTTACTATATACCAAACAATGTGTTAAGGTCTGGAAATAAAGAAAGATAAAAACAGTCCCGGGCCCCCAAACTGCTCCCCTCCCATCTTTTAGGGAGGCCCGGGGTCTTGGCTTACCTCACTGCAAACTGGCCCTTAGACTCACTCCTCAGGCTGCTGCTGGCCCCCAGCACCTGACTCAGCTTCCTGCTGGAGTTTAGACCTTCAGCTCCTCCTCCTAGGTGAAAATGTCATTCTGCTCAGGCCCCTGGAAGACCGCCAGATCCAAGGGAGAAAAAAATAAGGAGAAAGAAACAGCTGGGGAACCCTCTAGAGTCAGCGTGATAGGGGGTAAAGAATTCTGGATCTGGCCTCTGGATACCTGCCGTTCAAACCCTAGAATTCGAGATCTGGAGGAGACCCTAGGTGTAGAGACCTGAGGGGCCATGTGGGCCAACCCCCTTAATTTTACAGATGAGGAAACTGAGATCAGTCACACCAATTGTGTGAATAGAAAGATCTGGTCTGCTACAGAGCTCTTCCATCTTCCACCCACACTTCTTCCACCTTCGTCAAGGATGCCCTTGGCAGAGGTGTCAATTATTGACCAAGATTTTAGCGGGCAGGAAAGCATCACCTCTGTGGCCACTTCCTCTTATAGGTCAGCTCCTTCTGAGGCAGCTAATTGGTGCAGCAGTCAGCGTGATGGCCCCAAGGCAGGAAAACCTCAGATATTTACCTGGGGAAGTCTCTTTTTGCCTCAGTTTCCTCGCCTGTAGAATGGGCATAGCACCCACTGGAAGCCATCTAACCCCTATATTTTGAAGATATGATACCAAGTACCTGAGACAGAATTTGAATCCAGACCTTTTTTTTGGAGGGGGGGAAGGCAAGGCAATTGGGGTTAAGTGACTTGTCCAAGGTCACACAGCTAGTAAGTGTGCCAAGTGTCTGAGGATGGATTTGAACTCAGGTCTTCCTCACTCCCGGGCCGGTGCTCCACTCACTGTGCCACCTAGCTGCCCCTGAATCCACATCTTCTTGACTCCAAGTCCAATGTTCTCTTCAGAGCAAGACAGCAGGCAGCAGGATTCCCGCTTACCTTTTGTTTTTAGAACCTTTGCTCCTATGAACATGTTGACAGAAGCAGAAATATTTTTGGATTTGGAATGTGACGGCCTGTGTTTAAATCCTGGATCTGTGTGACCTTGAGCAAGTAATTTCCCATCTCTAACCATTAGTTGTTTATTTTTCTTCCATCTCTTCCATGAGGGGAACTAAATGACCCCCTAAGTTTTCTCCTGGCTCTTAATTTATGGTGTTATAACAGAGTAGTTCCTGCTTAGAATTCCTCATCTCTCTCAATCCAGTCATGAAGGGGAAAGAGGAAAGGATCAAGCACTTATTAAGCACCACCTCATTGGATCCTCACAACAACCTTGTGAGATAGATACTAATATCATCCCCATTTTTAATAGCTGGGGAAACTGAAGCAGGTACAAGTTAAGTGACTTGGCCAGAGTCACACAGCTAGTGTCTCCATCAGGATTTTATATCAGATTTTCCTTGATTCCAAGTCCAGCACTCCTATCTACCCCATAAACCTCAATAAGAGATTTCTTAGAAATTTTAGAATTCTTAGAAATCTTAGAAAGAAATTGGGGTGGAGGTATATTTGACAGCCTCTAAGGTCCCTTCCAGCCTTAGTTTCTTCATCTGTAAAATGAGAGGGCTAGGTAGCTTTCTAAAGTTTGTAAAGATTCAGAGCTGGAAAGAGCCTTAGAAGCCACTTAATCACATGACTAATGTGGAAATATGTTTAATATGATTGCTGCTTGCTGTCTTGGGGAGGGGAAGGAAGGAGGGAGAAAAAAGTTTGGAACTCAAAATCTTATAAAAGTGAATGTTAAAAACTTTCTTCACACAGTGGTAAAAAAATAAAACACTATTAAAAATATTTTTTTTAAAAGAAGCCACTTAATCTATCTCCCTAATTTTATAACTAAGGAAACTCAGGCCCACGGAGGTGAGACCCTGAGCAAGGAGACTTGACCAAGGTCACAAAACAATAAGTAGAAAAACTGGGATTGGACCCCAAGGATTTCAAAGACAGCTGACGTTCTTTCCACTGAGCCACATTGGGTGTTCTAGCAAGGAAGGCACAGGGCCAAGAATGATGCTATTGGGGGAGGGAGGGCAGATAGCAAGGGCAGGAGCAAGAGGGAGCAGGAAGAGACACAGGAGATGGACTTAGAGAGGGAGGCTGGGGCCTTGAGTCTGAAACAACCCTTACCTTGCAGGTCACTGACCCCTCACCCCGAGCCTGCCAGGTAGATGTTCGTCAGCCGACTTCACCCCTACGGCACCTCTTGCCCCATGATTGCATCTATTGGCCGCCATGCACACACCTCTCTGCATCCCTGGGTTATTGTTTAAGCAGACATTTCACCATGCTCACATTGAAGCCATCATTTCGCCTCCCTCCTATCCCCAGGTCCACTTGGCTGGGGCTTCCACTCTCAAAATAAGACTCAACACTGGTTCCCACTCTCCTGAAGGAGTGCTTTGGGGACACTCCACTGGACCTGTCCAGTGGCCTATATCATCTCCTTCTCCATAAGGGGCATATAATCTCTCAGCCTCAGTTTCCTCTTCTGAAAAGGGAGAGGGTTGGATTTGAGTGCCAGCCAAATCTGGCTCTTACCTCTAGGAGCCTCAGTCTCTTCATCTATAAAAAGAGAGGGCTATGTAGTTCTCTTTAAAGGCTTGTAAACTTTGTATTTTAAGGTTTGTAAAACACTTTCCAAATATTATCTCATTTGGTCTTCACAATAACCCTGGGAGGTATTCTCAAGCCCATTTTACAGATTAGGAAACTGAGGTAGACAGAGGCTAAATGTCTTGGCCACAGTCACACAGCTGTGAAGTCTGAGGCCAAATCTGAAGTCCACCGTATCACCTAGTGGTCTTAGATGTCCTTCAGGGGTGGGGAACATGCGGCCTTGAGGCCACATGGGCCTCAAGGCCGCACGCTCCCCACGCCTGCATCTAGTCCAATGCTCTCATTTTACCAATGAGAAAATTGAGGCATGAAGAAATGGACTAACTTGCCCAAGCCCAAATATCACCATATGTGTCAGGATGTGGACTCAGGTCCTCTGATATGCCAGAGGAGACCATATCACACTTGTCACAAATAGCAACAAAGGAGCTGATGGTGTGGGCCTGAGGCTAAGTGACAGCAGGGAAAGAGACCAATAGGAATCAATCATCCCTGCCCTCCAGGGCTGAAAAAGTCAGCCCCTAATCCAGACCTCTGGTTTCTGCAGACACAAGATACAGACAGATGCAAAGACAGACAAAAAAGACAAATATTAAAAAAGATGGGAAATAAATAGATTTATAATCTATAATATATAACATATAACAGTGTATTATATCTAATGTCTCATATATATAATGATTGTTATATCTAATTATACATTATATACAAAACACATAAATTATATATAATTATGTATTACATGTATGCATATATTATATATATGTGTATACATGCATATATGATATGTAACAATATATTATATATAATATAAATCATATTATATATTATAAATTATATATTATAATTTGTGGTATATAATTTTTGTTATGTATTATACAGCATACTATAAATTATATAATATAAATAATATATTATATGTTACCTGTTTTATATACACACATATATAGATATATAATTTGTTCTTGGCCACTGGTCTCATCACTTCCTGGCAGATAGAGGGAGAAAAAATGGAAGGAGTGACCGATTTGATATTCTTGGGCTCAAAGATCACTACAGACAGAGACTGCTGCCATGAAATTAAAACACACTGGCTTCTTGGAAGGAAAGCCATGGCAGATCTGGAGAGCATACTAAAAAGCAGAGACATCACCTTGCCAACAGTCAAAGCTATGGTTGTTCCAGTGGCAGTGTAGGACTGTGAGAGTCGGACTCTAAGGAAAGCTGAGCGCCGCAGAATCGGCACTTTGGAATTGTCATGCTGGAGAAGACTTTTGAGAGTCCCTCAGACAGCAACGAGATTAAATCATTCAATAGTTAAAGGACATTGATTCAGACCATTCACTGCAAGGTCAAACACTGAAGCTGAAGCTTAAATGCTTTGGCCATGTAATGAGAAGACAGGACTCATTGGGAAAGACCCTGATGTTGGGAAAGATGGAGGGCAAAAGGAAAAGGGGAAGGCAGAGGATGAGATGGATAGAACGTGTCATGGAAACAATGAACATCAGCTTGGACAGACTTCAGGAGATGGTGGAGGGTGGAAGGGCCTGGTGTGCTATGGTCCATGAGGTCACAAAGAATCAGACATGACTGAATAACAAAAATATAACATGTATAATTATAAAATAAATACATATATATATATAACTTAGTATATTAACAGGAGTATAGAAGATTATAGCTCTAGAAATGGAAGAGATCTTAGAGACTGTTTCATCCAATTTTATCAATCACTATATTTTAAAGATAAGGAAACTGAGTCCCAGGAAGTTTCACCCAGGGCACCCCTGAATGGGATTAGTATCCAGGTCATCTGACCCTAGAATCTATATTGCCTCCTTAATAGAAGGCAGCCACTCTTTAAAGTCATGTTTAGGTAATCCAGCTTCCTTCTAGGCTTGGTATGGTTTTGCCTGCTCTTATATAGCAGGTTACATAGAGGTTAGGTGTGACTCCTGAATGGCTGAAAGAATGCTTATTGAAACACTGCCTACCTGCCATAGGGAAAGTTCCAGAGACTCTTCAAAGAGCCACATAGAGAAATGGCTTCCTGGGAAGGTGATGGAGAGAGAAGGGCTTTGGAACAGCAGAACACAGTTCTCTAAGCCAAAGTATTTGGGAGCCCCCATCGTATTCTTGACCTTTTGTTTAGTTGTTGTTGGGTTTTGTTTTTGTTTCAGTCCCGTCCGACTCTTCATGACCTCATTTGGGGTTTTCTTGGCAAAGATACCAGAGTAGTTTGCCATTTCCTTCTCCAGCTCATTTTACAGAGGAGGAAACTGAGGCAAACAGGGTTAAGTGACTTGCCCAGGATCACACAGCTAGTAAGTTTCTGAAAACATATTTGAACCCAGGAACATGAGTCTTCCTGACTTCAGGCCCAGCACTTTATCAGCTGCGCCACCTAGCCGCCTGTTCTTGACATTAGGGCTACAATTCTAGAGATTTCTGAAAAAGAACCTCTCTTCCCCTTCTCTCTCTCCTGATTTAAGCCTCCCATTTATGCTTGAATACCTCAACAGAGGGAATTCACTACCTCTAATGCACTGGGACAGGCCTAAAGGTTATAAAACTTTCCCGATGTCAAGCCTACATCTGCTTCTCTGCCACTGCCCTCTCGGGCCAAATAGCAATAATATGACTGATGTTTATATAGAGCTTGCTACGTGCCAGGCACCGTGTTGAGTGCTTTACAATTACTGACTCATTTGATTCTCAAAATAAGCCTGGGAGGTGGGTGCTATTATTGTGCCCATTTTAGAGACCATTTTATTCACCAAGTGTGGAAAGCCAGCTATATCTTGTTCGGTCCTTATTAGACCTCTGCAGAGCAGCCTTTTTAGATCTCTGCATGGCAGGATCAATTGAGGAAAGGTCTATGCAAGGCAAAAGGCCATGTTTAGGATAAGAAGATGTGGCAAAGAAAACCCACCTTTGCAACTGATTATCCATATGGGAAAGAACTGAAATGTTTCAGTATGGTTACCCGTATGGGAAAGAACAGTAATGTTTCTGTATGGTTATCTACATGGGAAAGAATAGAAATGTAGGGGACTGGCATCTCATTCTCAGGTACAAAGAGATAGAAAATATTAACCCATGCTCCAGTGTACTCTTCTGAGAAGTCAGGATGACTCAGCAATTAACCTGTATAAAATACAGTCAGTAACATTAAAATCAGTCTGTAGCCTGACTATATGACTCACCTAGCCCCATGTCTTTGTCTTTTTGTGTCAATTACTTCGTCATATAATAGTGCCACTGCTGACACAATGAAGACTAGCCTAGTGATTGAAGGGAGGGAGGGGAAGGGAGGGAGGGAAGGAGGGAGGAAGGAAGGGAGGGAGAAAGGAAGGAAGGAAGGAAGGAAGGAAGGAAGGAAGGAAGGAAGGGAGGAAGGAAGGAAG
>CM053622.1:24468639-24548971 GCA_028646595.1 Phalanger gymnotis
GAAGGAGGGAAGGAAGGAAGGAAGGAAGGAAGGAAGGAAGGAAGGAAGGAAGGAAGGAAGGAAGGAAGGAAGGAAGGGAGGGAGGGAGGGAGGAAAGAAGGGACAGAGGGAGGAAGGGAAGAAGGGAGGAAGGGAGGAAGGAAGGAGGGAAGGAAAGACCACATAGATAAACCCTGACTACTTCCCAGCCTTGCTTTAGGGCAGCCCTTCTGGGAAGGGCAAACAGAACAGAGATCTGAGTGTTCAGAGATCTGTGAAAACAAGCGTCAAAATTCCCACCTCCTCTGGAGCCAAGGACATACAGATCGAAATAGGAAGATAGGAAGCCCAGGGGAATGGGTGACGTAAGCAGGGCAGACAGTAGGTGATGTGGAGATCTCTGTCACACAGACCGTTGGAGTGGGGGGAGGGGAGCTGCTGCATACAGGGAGACCAAGAGGTTTTATACCTTCCTTCATCTTTGATGGTTGTCCTCTTGACAGGAGGAACCTGAGGCTCAGAGAAAGGCCCAAAGTGCCTAGGCTTGTTGCTCACACTGACCTCTGCATCAGCAAGTCTGAGCCTCCAAACCAGGTACCTGAGTTTGGTCAGCAGTAAGACTCTACTGCCCTGAGCCCCCTTTAGGCCAGGCTCTGCCAAGAAAATCCCAAATGCGGTCACGAACTGAACAACAACTGACCATTTCCGTGCCTCAGCTTTCTCCATCTACGTGGCCCAAAAGGACGAGGGTGAGGGAGGGACAAAAGCAGGGCAAGTCGTCCCCTCTCCTTCAATCACACACCTCAGGTCCGGCCCCAAACACCACGGGGAAAATGACAATGAGGTGGGGCATTACCTGCCTTCAACACTCTCGAGCTATCAATGTCTTTCCTGGTATCCAGGCAAGTCGCCTGCCATTAGACTGTAAGTTCCTTGAGGGCAGGGACTGGCTTTTGCCTCTTTGCGTGTCCCCAGAGCTTTGGTACAGGGCCTAGCACAGAGTACTCATTTCATAATTGTTTATTGACTTACTGACTTTGCCACTTTGGGTTTCAGTTTCCTCATCTGTAAAATGAGGCAATTAGGTTAAATCCCCTTGCAGTTCCCACCCAGCTCTAAATCCATGAACCTATGAGATGTAAAAGGGTCCGGCTCTCAAGCTCTTTCATCTGGTGGGTCCTCCCTAAAGCTCCCATAATTCCTAGTCACTCTTCTTAATCCCTGCCCCTATAGGATCTCTGCCTTGAGGCAATCTGTGAAGGCCACAGGAAGTGGGAGTGTAGGAATTGGGGTGAACTATATGAATAGTAAAGGAGACTGGTTCGACACCAATGACAAGGCAAACCTCCCCCCACCAAGGTGCCTGCACACGTACACACACACATTCACATGCATACTCACACACACACACACACACACACGCACACATACACACACGCAAAACCTCCATTGCCTTAGCCACTAAACATGTTATTAGAGTTGGCTGGCTCTGGTCGCTCTATCCTTTCCTTCCCTGAAGAAAGTTTATTGGTGGGGAGGACAGGAAGCAAAAGAAACTCCACTGGGAAGTGCTCCATTTTTTCTTGTTGGGTCCCACAGATTGCTGAGACACGAGACACACTGTCCCTGGGAAAGGGAAGGCTTTGGGGATTTGTTTTCTTCTCAGCTGCCTTGTCCACCTCATCATTATTCTGGTCCCAGTTTTTGGCTCTGCACCTTGGCTGGAGCTCCAACTACGGCTATCCGACTCAAGGGGCTTTGTATGATGGGCCAAACTCTGCTGTGTGTGTATGTGTGTGTGTGTGTTTGTGTGTGTGTGTGTGTGTGTGTGATAAAAGACAGAGGGCCAAAGACAAAGATGTAGACAGAGAGAAAAATGGAGAGACAGAGAGTCCCAGAGACACTGAGAAAGAAAAAGGAAGAGACAGAGAAGACAGCACAGGGGGACAAGCCCTCGAGTTCAAATCCCACCTCTGTGACTTTGTATAAGTCACAATCTCTCTGGGCCTCAGTTTCCTCATCTGTAAAATGAAGAGAGGACGAGATAATTTCTGAGGCTTCCTCCAGATCCAAGATCCTATGACACAGAGACAGGGACAAACAAAGCTGGGGGCTATGGATTAGAATTCACTTTAGGTTCAGCTGACCTCCCTGTCTAGGGTAGACAATGCAAGGAGCTGGACCAGATGACCTCACGAGAGGCCTTCTGGCTCGAGGACACTACAAGAGGGAAAGGGCCTCAGAGCCCATCCTGTCCAGTCAAGTGGCTCAGTATCAGAAACGGACATGGTTTTATTAGTGGAAACGACACTAAGGAAGGTAGATGACCCTCTGCCTGTCACCGCACCCGAAGGACCACGGGATCTTTCCATTTGACTGGCAACCTCTTACATGTATGGTCTTCCCCATTAAAATGAATGTGAGCTCTTTGAGAGGGAGCTGTCTGGCTTTTCTATTTTCAGTCCCAGAACTTAGCACAATGCTGTCCCCTGCCTGTCCTCGTGTCCTTTCCCACCTCCCGCACTCTGTGGGCTTCCTTTGGGATAACTGTCTGCTCTCCACGGGTCTCCTGAGGGGAGAGGAGGGGAGGGAGCTGGCATCAGGGGAAGAGTGGAGGTGGGGCCCTCCCTAAACTTTCATTGGCTCCCCTGGGCACAGCCAGCCTATATAAATCTGGGAGGGACTTGGGAATGACAGTCAGTGCTCTCCCTGGCCCTTGCAGGAGGGATCTGGACGCTCCCTCCACAGCCTTGGCCAACTTCTTTCTGGTGAGTGAATCTCGACTACCCCCTTGCCCCTCTCTCTTCTCCTTCCCTCTCCTGGTGTCCAAAGTCATGGGGAAAGGATCAGCCGAGCGATCGGCCAAGAGAGTCTTCGGTTTGGGGGAAGGAGTGCTAAAAACAAACCAAAAAAAAGCAAACTGGTAGCATCATTTAAAGAGATCAGAGGGCAGGTAACGCCCCTGCCTGATCCTTATTTTCCTCATGGCATTTGGGGTTGGACCTAAGGAGTGTGATTGAAGGAAAGAGGACAGCTTGCCCTACTTTTGTCTCTCCCTTACCCTGGTCCTTTTGAATTATTCAACCCCATCCACCTCCAAGGGGCAGCTAGATGAGCCCTTTGAGAAATGAGATCCCAAGAGCCTGGCACTGTGGGCAATGCCCAGGCTGCCCCCAAAGGTCTTTTAGCCAACGCTGAACAGACAAGAGTCTGATTGCTACAGAGAGGATTCTATCTCAACTACAGGTTGTCCTGGAGGGCTTCTGAGGTCTGAAATTCTGTAATCTAAATTCTCTGACCTCCACCAATCCAGACCCCAGGCCAGCGGGAATGTTAGCCCCACTAGCCCAAGCTCCCAGTGCTAAAGCCTCTTCCTCTCCAGACATTCACTCACAAACCCAGAAGCTCAAAGCCTCCTAAATGGAGTGTTTGGGTGTGGGATGCAAGACTCCAGAGAAATACCATCGTACATCTCAAAACCCCAAGCTGTGCTCCCCCCAGGAATCAACCAATGTCCTCAGTGCTCTAAGGTTTGTAAAACACTTTCCCTAACACAACCCTTGGAGACCACTATTGCAAGTATTTTTATTTTAGGGGGCATGGGGAGTCCAGATTCATGATCCCAATGAGGAAACTCTCTCTTTCTACCAGTGTGACTTATTTGTCATTTACAATCTTCCCAGAGATGCCTCTGGCCCAGAGAGGATGTGTGACTTGCCCAGGGTCACACAGTCAGAGGAAGGTCTTGATCCCAGGGTCTTTCTCCCTCAAGGCTAGTCCTCTATTCATTATGTCAAGCTATCTCCTAGCTCAAGTTCTACTAATTTTATTATTACTTTTCCCTCCTTTTTTGGATGGAGTTTAGATAGAAACAGGACAAAACACTCTCCTGCTCATTGGTCTTTTATATTTAATGTTCTGCGGATTCACGTGCACCTGGATAAAATCATTGGTTTTTTTAATCGAGTAGCTTTGGAATGTCAACTTATCCTCTCTAGTTTTAGTCTCATGATTGTCCGGACTTCGGATTTACTTGAATAGGAAACGCCTAATGGAGAAATTCTCTCTGTCAATGCAGATCAGTAACCATACCGCCAAAAGAAAGTCCTCCAGTAGAGGCTCCTCATCTTTTTGGTGTCACAGACCCCTTTTGCAGTGTGGGCCCCTAAAGGCCTCTTCTCCGAATCAGGTTTGTGGCTCATATTTATGATGAAAGAAAATGCTATATTTCAATCAGAAGTGAATGAAAATAATTCTTTCCCCATCCAAATTCATTCTGACACAAGTCACCTTCTCTTGTAGAAATAGCAAGGTGGAGTGGCTAAAGCAGTACACGTGGAGTCAGAATGACCCAGGTTCAAATCCTACCCCAGACACTCAATTAGCTGTGTGACCCCCAAGTGATTCACTTAACTTCTCTTTTAGGATTTAAGTAGGATAAATCCTAAGTGCCTCAGTTTCCTTATCTGTAAAAAGAAGTTGCACTCTTAAGGATTCTTCCAGCCCTAAATCTACAATCCTAACCCCAGTCACTTCTAACACTCTTTCCCCAGCCAGTGCACTAGAAACGGATGGATATCAGGTAGGGAAGGAAGGGAATAAGCGTTACTATAGTCCCTACTATGTGCCAGGCGCTGTGCTAAGCATTTTTACAAATATTATCTCATTTGATCTTCACAACAGCCCTGGAAGGTAGGTGCTGCATTGAAGATGGGGAAACTGAGGCAGAGGTCAAGTGACTTGTGCAGGGTCACACAGCTAGTACATGTCTGAGGCTAGATCTAAACTCAGGTCAGCCTGACTCCAGACCCAGTCCCCTGTGCACTATGGCACCAACAGCTGCCTCTGATGGGGACAGGTTGAAAGCTGGACATCTGTTTAAGCTGACCTGATGAAAGGTCAGCCTGAGATCTATTTGCACAGATGGTGACGATCTCTCGTATTTCTACAGGGGCAGCCTGGTCCCAGCTCGTCCACTTACCTCGCTGGCTGATCTTAGGTGACTAACCCTTGCATAAAACCCCCAAGTCCCCTCCCCTCTCTCACCTTCGGTCTCTTCCTCTGGACTCCTCAGGGACTCCATGACCTGGGTCCCTTCTAGCTCCAAAACTAGGATTCCTTTGGTTGTTACAGTCATATTCAGCATTTTAAAGATAACATTAGAGTTACAGAGGATACAGGGCTGAACTTTGAGTCAGAAAGAGCTGGGTTCAAATCCTGCCTCTGACTTTAACTAACTATATGAATCTTATCAAGTCACTTAACTCATGAGCCTCAGTGTCCTCATCTGTAAAATCTGACCTACCTTGAATTACTGTGAAGCTGTAATGAGCTAATATTCATAAAGCACTTAGCATAATGCTGGCACACAGTAGGTATTCCTGTTTCATTTCCCTAATGAACTTTGCCAGCCTTAAAGGACTATGGAAATGTCAGCTATTATGATATCGATTTTATAAATGGGGAAACCTGAGGCCCCGAGAGACTGTGATTTGCCCAAGGCCATAGGTAGTAAGAAGCAAAACATGAACCCAGGTTCTCTACTGATCACAGAATCCTAGATTAAAAACTAGAATGGACCCTGAAGGCCATCTAATGCCTCCAAAAACTAGGTGGTCTGCTGGATAGAGCACAGGGCCTGGAAGCAGGAAGATCTGGGTTCAAATCCAGCCTGAGACACTTACTGGGTGTGTGACCCAGGGCAAGTCCCTTGACATCTGCCTGCCTCAGTTTCCTCATCTGTAAAATAGGAGTGATAATAAAAGCTCTTACTTTGAAAGGTTGCCATGAGGGTCAAATGAAAGCATCATTGAATGGCACTTAGCTCAGTGCCTGGCACATAGTAGGTGCCATAAATGTTAGCAGTGATGAGTATAGGGAATATACTGGGTTTTTTTTCTTTGTATCTCCAGCACCCAGCACAGTAGATGTCCGGTTGAGTAGCAAATTCATTCAGAAGAATGTCAAGTCCCTTCATCTTACAGATGAGGAAACTGAGGCTGAGAAAACACAGCTGTTAGTGATGAGAACCTAAGGGTCTCCCTGGCGTTCCTTCCTCAGGGCCATGATAAATCCAGCCCTGTTGATGGGAAGATTTCCAGGAAAACCTCCTTAGTATAAGAGAAATCACATCAGGATGAAACTGTCTCTACAGCCCAGGGGCAGAGGGCCTATGAGTCACAGACCAGCAGCAGACCAGAGTGGGTGCCACAGAGCAGAGCAAGGCATGCGCACCCCATGCTTCCCACTAGCTCCTTCCAGATCCGTGCCACTTCCAAGGAAGCACACAGATATCACCTACCCTGGCAGGCAAGCACAGACAATCCCCCTCAGCCTAGCCTGGGAGTCCATGGGTCAGGGCATGACAATGACTGAATGGAGTGGAGAAACAAGTTATTGGCTCTCCTAGGGAAATTCCGGAAGGTCAAGAGCTCCAGGACAATCAGCCCTCCCCTCCCACCCCCAAATACTGCAGATTTAAAACTCTCTAAAGTCCTGGATCTTCTTCCTTCTCCTTCCCCTGACCCCAGCATCCAAAAGGAAGACAACCTCATTTGATGGAGGAGGGGGCAGGCAGGGGGGACACGCAACATCTTCTACCTTTCACCTTCCCTGCCAAATACTGAGGCTACTTACAAATACAGAGGTGGTATTAACACCAACACCCTCCTCCACTCTAGGCCAACTAAGGTCCAAGCATTTATTAAGTGCGAAGCTCTTTAATAATTATTATTTCATTTAATCCTCACAACTCTTTCAGGTAGATGATGATTAGGCCCATTTTACAGAAGAAGAAACTGAGGCAGACAGAAATTAAGTGTTCACCTCAGGTCAAAGTTGTCTGCCTGGGAAGGGTCCAGGGCTGGAAGTCATAAGATTTTAGATTTAGAGCTGGAAAAGGCATTAGAAGTCCTCTAGTCTACCTACTCCCCATTTTACAGATGAGGAAACTGAGACCCAGAGAGATGAAATTACTTCCCTTAAGTATCAGAGACAGGATTTGAACTCAGGTTTTCTAATTCAAAATCTAATATTTTTCCTGATGGATCATGGATATGAGGAGGGAAAGAGGTATTCAGACTTGTAGATTTAGTTCTGGAAGGGACCATATGGGTCATCTAGTCCAAACTTATCACTCCATAGATGAGAAAACTGAAACCCAGAAAGGGTAAACAACCTTCCCAAGGCCACAGAGGTAGCAAGTGGCAGAGCCAGGATTCAAACCCAGATCCTATGATTCTGAATCCTCTGGGGATAGGCCATAACCCAGTTCTGTGACCTTGAGAGAGGCACTGGACCTGTGGGAGTCCTGGTTTCCTCTTCTATACAATCAGGGAGTTAGATGAGATGGTCTCTAATCTGAGATTCTGGTGATTTGTCTGGGTCAGAAAGTTTCTTCTGCCTCATGTGACCTTTACCTTTCTCTCCCCCACAGCAGTGATCATGTCTCAGGAGCCTCTCCATGTAAAAACCCCCATCAGGGACAGCATGGCCCTGTCCAAGGTGGCAGGCGCCACTGTTTACCTCAAGATGGACAGCACTCAGCCCTCGGGGTCCTTTAAGATCCGGGGCATTGGACACCTGTGCAAGACGGTGAGAAGGGAAGGGGCGAGGAGCTGGGGAGGCGCCAGGGAGGGCAGTGTCGCACTGGGCCCTTTGGAGGGAGATGAAGGTCAGGAAGTGGCTGTGCCTCCCAGGTCATCAGAGGAGGGAGAAGGTCCACAGAGAGGCCAAAAGAAATAACCCATCGGCGTGGCCATGAAGTACCCTGGGACAGACGAGCACCAAGCTCAAGCTTTTGCATAAAAGCCCTAGGAGACAACCTGATACATTCTGGGGTGGGGGGTGCCAGGAAAATCCCTGCCCCAAAACTGGTCTCTCACCGGCTATCCAGTGCCCAAAGATCCACCATTAAAGCATCATTCCTTTAAGTTAACACTTTTCCATCTCCCAGTTCCCCTGGAGAAGGCTGTTGGGTGGCATGGTGTATAGCATGCTGGACCTGAAATCAGGAAGAGCTCAATTCAGATCCTGCCTCAAACACTAATGAAGCTGTGCAAGGGTCACAAAACCTGCCAGCCTCAATTTCCTCATCTGTAAAATAGGGATGATAATAGTAACTAACCAATACAATTGTTGTGAGGATATTAAGCATTGTATTAATGTAATTATTGGTGTTTAGTGTGAATGAGCTTAGCATATGCTCTCTTCTGAGAATGTTAGTGGGAAGTAAGGAAGAGGAATTTGGTTGAGAGGCGGGAAGTAAAGAGCAGCTGGGACTTAGAGCCCAGGGTACTTTCTGGTCACATGGAGAGCCCTGGACAACAAGCAGGGTGAGATGAAGTCACTTCACAGCTAATAGAGGGAGGTCCTAAAGGGGGAATCGCAGGAACCCTGGGACCTTGGAGTAGGGGTAGAAGGCATGGGAACATGAGATGTCAGAGCTGGGAGGGGCCTCAGAACAGGGATGTCAGAGCTGGGAGGGGCCCCAAAACAGGGAATGTCAGAGCAGGGAGAGGCCTTAGAACAGGGAGTGCCAGAGCCCCCCTCTGACTCTAAATCTAGCTCTCCCCTCTGCTCCCTGATGCTCCCTCCTGCCCTGACCCACCTCCCTCTCTCTTTGTCTCCACAGTGGGCTGAGAGGGGCTGTGACCATTTCATCTGCTCCTCAGGTAAGGGGGCAGAGCTCCCAGGCTCCTATCCATGGAAGAGGCCCCCACATATCAGGATTTAATGGGCAGGAGAAGAGGGGAAGAGAATACCCCCTGGGCCACAGAGTGTCCTCATCTAGTCCAATCCCCTCATCTTACAAATGGGGAAACTGAGATCCAGAAAAATTATTGTCTTTTGCCTCTCTTTGTGTCCCCAGAACTTAGCACAGTGCCTGGCACACAGTAAGTGCTTAATAAATGTTGATTGATTGATTACCTGACTTGCTCCTAGGGCCAAGGATAGAGACTGAACCTATGATTTCATTGGTAAAGAAGGTCTATAGCACTACATGACCTCCTGTACAATTTACAGTCTCACTGGCAATATGCATCAAACCTGAACTCAGGTCTCCCTGCCTCCAAGGCTACTCCCATTCAGCGCATGACTTACTAACATATGTCTTACATAACTGCTATCACATACCAGGAGATGACTCCCAGGCCAGTAAATAGCAGACTGCAACCTAAGGATTCTAACTCCCAAGTTCAGATCTCTCTCCTCCCAGGAGGAGGGAAAGACTGATGAATGGGCTGATGTAAGAGCTAGGTCTCAGGAAATCTAGGCCTGGCTGGGCTCCGTCCCTCACCACCTCAATGGAACCTTATTTCCCATCAAGTCTTTCTAGGAGTCTCAGGTTAAAGGAGAGAAAGAGAAGTGAGGTTGGGCCCTTAAAATAACCGTAGATCATCCTGGGTTCTGCCTGAAATGATGCATTTCTTCCCCTAATGAACCACCTACAGCTGGCAATGCTGGCCTGGCCGCAGCCTATGCTGCCAGGAAGCTGGGCATCCCTGCCACCATCGTCGTGCCCAACACTACGCCTCCCCTCACCATCCAGAAGCTCAAGGCTGAGGGTGCCATGGTCAAGGTCGTAGGTGAGGTGAGTGCCTGAGAGGTGGACATATACATGTTGGTGATGTGATGTATAAGGGCTGGGCTGGAGCAAGGCTGTTAATTTGTATTTGATTCTAGAGGTACTAGGGAGCCATTACCGTTTCTTGAGCATGGGAATGATGAAGTCATAATGGCCTTTTAGGAATATCCATTTGGCGACAGTGTGGAGGATTGCAGAGGGAGGAGCATGTGAGGTCAAGGAGCCAGAAGGGACCCTATATAAAATATCCAACTAGTGGGATCCTTCACCTGTGTCCCTTGATGATTTTCAGACACTGGATGAGGCGGTCAAGTTGGCGAAAGCTCTTGCCAAGAACAACCCGGGCTGGATCTATGTGCCTCCCTACGATGATCCCCTCATCTGGTACGTACTGCCCAGGTTGGGCTCAAGGACCATCTCTAGGCTGATGATTCTCAAATCTACTTATCCTGCCCCAGTCTCTCCAGTGACCTCCAGTCTCATATATCCAGCTGCCTTTCAGACATCTCAAAATGGATATCCACTAGACGTCTTAAACTTAACATGTCCAAAGCAGAACTCATTATCTTTCCCCCCAAACCCTTTCCTATTTCTGTAGAGGGCATCACCAGCCTCCCAGTTCTTCATGCTCCCAATCTAGAAGTCATCCTGGACTCCTCATTATCTCTCACCCCACAGATGCAATATGGAGCCAAGGCCTGTCAAGTCTACCTTCATAAAATCTCTCCAAGATGGCCCCTCCTTTCCTCTGACACAGCCCTCCCTCTGGTCCAGACCCTCATCACCTCACACCTGGAATATTGCAATAGCCTGCTAGTGTGGGGGGACAGGGCTAGGGGTCAGCCTTAAGTCTCTCCCCACCCCAATCCATCCTCCATATGGTCACCTTCCTAAAGCACAGATCTGACCACCTTTCCCCTCCCCCCAACCCCCAACTGACTGTGCCCATGCCCACAATGCCCCTCTTCACTCTACTGCCCCTGTTAAATTTCTACACATCCTTTGAAGTCCAAGCCAAACACCAACCCCTCCAGGAAGATTCCCTTGGTTGCCATAATCAGTAATACCTTTCTTTTTGTATCTCATGGAACCCTTGACACTGATTACAAAACAATCCAGTGGGACCATAGAATCTCAGATCTAGAAGGGTTCCAAGAAGCCATTGAGTCCAGTCTCTGGAGAAGAGACGGATTGGGGCCAGGTTTGGAAAGAGCAGAAAGGGAAACGCAAGAAGTCTGAGGGGAGCAACCTAGCATGGTGAATAAAGCACTGGGCCTGGCACTGGCAGGACCTAGGTTCAAATCCTGCCTTGGATACTTAGTAGCTCTATGATCCTGGAAAAGTCACTTCCTCTACCGCCTGGCACAGGTGATAATAGCCAACCTTTATAAAGTGCTTTACAAACTTTATATCATTTTTTCCTCCCAACAACCCTGAGAGGAGGATGCTATTCTTATTCCCAATTTACAGATGAGGAAACTGAGGCAGACAGCAGTTTCAGAGACTTGATCATGTAGGCCAGATTTGAACGCAGGTCTTCCTAAGTCCAGACCCAGGGCTCTAGGCATTGCGTCATCTAGCCATATCTAGGTGATACAGTCTCAAGGTGAAGAATGAAACATGCATTTTCAGACATGGTCACCTCGGTTGTTTCTTTTTTTTTTTAATCCGTAAAATGGAGGTGATAGCAGTGCCTACATCACAATGTTAAGTATCCAATAAGATCAAGCTTGTAAAGTGTTTCACAGACCTTAAAGTATACTATAAATGAACAGTGTTGTCATTAATTTGGCTTTCCATAGAAGGCCACATGTATCATAAGATCCTAAGATCATAAGTGTTGAAAGGGATCCCATGGGGAATCTTTAGCCCCAGGAAGTTAAGTGACCTGTCCAAGGTCATACAGGTAGCAAGCATCAGAGGCAAAACTTGAACCCAAGTCCTCTGACTCCCATCAGGACTTTTTCCTACCATACCAAAAGTCAGTCAACAAGCATTTATTAAACACCTACTCTGTACCAGGCACTCTGCTAAGCTTTGGGGATACCAAAAAAAAAAAAGTTTCTCTTCAAGAAGCTCACAGTCTAACAGCAAGAAGAAAATAAACATGCAAACAACCCTGTTCAGGCAAGATAGAGACAGAATAAATTGGGATAAGTCTCAGAGGGAAGGTGCTAAGATGGAGGTGGATAGAGAAAGGTAGAAGGTAGGACTTTAACCGGGATTGGAAGGAAGCCAGGAGGCAGAGATGAGGAGGGAGAGCCTGCCAGGCATGCGGCCCAGCTGGGGAAAATGCCCAGAGTCAGGAGATGGATCTCATGTGGTTATATGTAATAAAGGATGACTTTAGGATCAATGTAGGTTTGGTTTTTAAATTAAATTATATACATTTAATGGAAATACATTTTGCATGATCTCTCACATGTAACTGGTATCATATTGGTTGTCTTCTCAATGGGTAGAGGAAGGGACTGGAGGAGAAAGAGAATTTGGAACTCAAAAAATTTTTAAAGGCAATGTTATAAATAATAAATAAGAAAATATATAATATATTATATTACATTACATTATGTTGTATTACATTACATTATGTTATATTACATTATATTTTATATTCTATTGTTATATTATATTGTTACATTACGTTATGTTACGTTACATTATATCACGTCACATCATATCATATCATTATAATAATTTATATATATTTTTATATATAATTTATATATAAATAATATATATAAACATATATTTATAATAAATATATAATAAAATATATTAAAATAATAAATTTAAAAGTTTCTGAAAGCGGACTTGGGCTGCCTTGGAAGGTAGTTGTCCATCCCTGCCAGGGTTCGAGTGAAGGTTGGTCTGGGACAGACTGAACTAGACGTCCTGAAGCCCCTTCCAGCTCCAAGATAATGGTATTTTCTGATTCCCAACCTGCAGGGAAGGCCACACCACCATTGTGAAGGAGCTGAGAGAAAACCTTCCCGTGAAGCCGGGGGCCATCGTCCTTTCTGTGGGTGGTGGTGGCCTCCTGTGTGGCGTGGTGCAGGGCCTCGTGGAGGTGGGCTGGAAAGACGTTCCTATTGTGGCAATGGAGACCCACGGGGCCCACAGTTTCAATGCAGCCACCAAAGCTGGCAAGCTGGTCACACTTCCCAAGATTACCAGGTAAGGGAGAGAGGGAGAAGGAAATGGGAATTTATTAAGTACCTACTACGTTCCAGTCACTGCGCCAAGCACTTTACTACTATTATCTCATTTGAAATTCAAAAACCTTGCAAGGTAAGTGCTATTGTGATCCTCATTTAACAATTGAGGAAACTGAGTCAGACAGCATCACATAGCCAGTAAGCATCCGAGGCTAGATTTGGACTCTGGTCTTCCTGACTTTAGGAACCATCTAGCTGGGGTCAAAGGATGCTGACTGGTGACAGACAGCCGCTACAGAAGCCCAGGACCCTGGGCCAAGCATCCGGGGGCCCTTGTCCTCACCACTGGGCACAAACACCACTGCCCTCTAGGGAGCCCCTAGATCCCAGGCCTTAGGGCTGGGAGGTATCATCTGGATCCAGGTGAACCCCATCTGTTTATGAATTTGGAGACAGAGGCCCAGGAAAATTAAAGAACTTACCCAAGCAAGAGCCAGAGCCAGGATTAGAACCTCCATATTCTGACTCTAAATGCAGAGTTCTCTCTCTGTGCTGAAGAGGCTGTGTAGTACAGCGGATAGAAGCCAGCCTCAAGGATAGAAAGAATAGACCTGGGTTCAAATCCTGTCCCCGATACATCCCCAGTGCCTGGAATACCCTCCACTCTCCTCCTGGAATACCCTCCACTCTCCTCCACTCTTAACTACTGACCTTCCTGGAAATCTCACCTTCTACTCGAAGCCTTCCCCTGTTGCTCTTCATTCCAGGGCCTCTTAATCATCTTCTATTTATCCCATATATAGCTTACTTTGTATATGTTTGCTTGCTGGTCTCTCCCATTAGATTGTATCCTCCCTGAGAGCAGGGAATCTCTTTAGTCTCCTTTTGTATCCCTGGCGCTTAGCACAGTGCTTGGCACATAGCAGGTGCTTAATGAATATTTATTAACTGCTTGACACTGGACAAGTGACTTAAACCCCTCAATGATGTCTAGACTACTCTTAAGGCTCTAAGATACAGACAAGGTTGCCTATTCCAATAAAATCATAGGTCCAGGACCTATCCACTACCTCTGCTTCCACCAAAGTAAGGACCACTGACTTAGTTTCCCCATCCCTCCAAGATGCCCATATCCCATGGTCCTTGATCTTGGTTGCTTTGTCTCTAATTGTGAGAGGAGCCTTGAATGCTAGCCTGCCCTACCCCCCTCCTGCCAAACCCTTGGAATTCTGAGCAAGACCAGAATGATCAAGTGTGCCCACCTGGCTCCCTTTCCTCCAAGGGGTGGGGAACCTGTGGCTTCGAGGTGGCATGTGTAGGTCTTCAAATGTAGTGGCATACAGTCAGAGGAGAGGCTTGAACCTAGGTCTACACCACTCTCTATTAGCCACTTGCCACTGCTTTTTAATAATTATCAATTAATTATAAAATTATTACTATTTACAAAAATTCATACCACTCACCTTTTTCACAAGCACACTTACCATGTAAAGCAAGGCCTCCTTACTTCACCAGGTGCTACCGCCATGGTGGGTATGTTGGAAACACCCTTTCAAAGTGTAGATGGGAATCCGTCTGATTCCAATGCCTTTTTTCTCCATCTGTCCTAGTGTGGCCAAAGCCCTCGGGGTGAACACTGTTGGGGCCCAGGCCCTGAAGCTGGCCCAGGAACACCCCATCTTCTCGGAAGTGATCACAGACCAAGAGGCAGTGGAAGCTATTGAGAAGTTTGTGGGTAGGTGCCAGACTCTGTCCTAAGCCCATGAGATGAGGGCATGAGATTGGGGAGGGTGGGATTGGGGGAGCACAGAAGCTTTCCCTCTAGACAGGGGTGTGCTGATGAATGTTTAACGACCAGATCACCAGATTAGCTATCTATATATGTGTTTGTATGTATATGTATATATGTGTATGTATATGTTTTTTTAAGTTTCATCTGCATTATTAACATTTTTCCATCATTTTTAAAATCTAGATAATCAACAAAACAACAACAAAATCAAACTATGATTAGTTGTGTCTGCCAAGTTCCATGAAGGAAAATATTAAACAGAAATTTTAACGATCGGCTCTAGAGCCAACTCGAGCACACCATTGCTCAATAATTTTTTATTTTTTTCAATAAACATTTATTAAATATCTATTATGTGCCAGACACTATGTTAAGTGCTGGTGATACAAAAAGAGGCAAAAAAAAAGGTGTCTGCCCTCAAGGAGCTTCCAATCTAATGGTGGAGACGAATATGTACAAGCTATGTATGCACATATTAAATATGTGCAGGATAAGTAGGAAATCATTAATGAAGGAGAGGTACTAGAATTAAGTAGGGAAGACTTCCTGTAGAAGATCTGATCTTAGTAGGACTTAAAGGAAGCCAGAGAGGTAGGTAGGCCTATGTTCTGTGGAAGGACAATCATGAGCAAGGCCCCCACCCCAAACTGTCCCCCTCCAGCTTGTGCTAGGATCTGACCAAACCATTACCAATTCAGTCCTCTGAGTCAACAAGTCAATAAACATTTATTAAGTAAGTACTATGTGCCAGGCATTGTGCTAAGTGTTGGGAATACAAATATAAGTGGAAAGACAGTCACTGCCCTCAAGGAGCTTCCATTCTAAAGGTAGAAGATAACTCTAAAAAAGAGAGTGGAAAGGAAGGGGGAGGGGCTCGGTTGAGGAAAGCCTGGAGAGTCAGGTGTAGAATCTGGAGAGGAATATAGACATGACTAACCTGGTCGATAAAGTGCTTTGCAAAATTTAAAGCACTACATAAATGTCATTGCCATTATCACTATCACTATCAACATCATCATAGTTCAGGGACTTAGTCTAGGTCTAGTCTTAGGACCCTGGGATGGCCAGCTTCAGCTCCTTATTCTGTACCTTCCTTCTATTTTGTAGCTCATACATTTTTATTTACATATCATCTCCTCCATTAGAACGGAAGCCGCTTGAGGGCAAAGATTGCTTCTCTTTTTTGCTTTTCTTTGTATCTCTCAGTAAGAGCAGATAAATCTTAATGATTGACTGAGGAGGCTGGTGTCACCATGCAGCCAGGGTCAGGGACTTCCTCCAGTGCCACTTGGCTCCCCAAGGCTCCACGCCTCGGGTCTCAAACCCTCACCTCTGCCTTCTTCTGGTTCTTCCAGATGACGAGAAGATCCTGGTGGAGCCGGCGTGCGGGGCGGCTTTGGCAGCTGTCTACAGTGGCGCGGTACAGAAGCTCCAGGGAGAAGGGAAGCTCCCCGCCAAGCTGTCCAAT
Source organism: Phalanger gymnotis (assembly GCA_028646595.1). Classification (NCBI taxonomy): domain Eukaryota; kingdom Metazoa; phylum Chordata; class Mammalia; order Diprotodontia; family Phalangeridae; genus Phalanger; species Phalanger gymnotis. The sequence goes on from CM053622.1 coordinate 24,484,623, forward strand.
GTGGTGGTCATCGTGTGTGGGGGGAGCAACATCAGCTTGGCTCAGTTACAAGGGCTTAAAGAGCAGCTGGGAATGAAAACTAGATGAGCCCACTCCCACCAACTCCTCCTCCGGCATCCTGCCAAGCATCCTCGTCTCAGGGCTGGAGTTTTATCCAGCACCTTATTTTATTATTATTATTATATTGCTGTTCTGTTGTTGTTGTTGGAGGGTATATACCCATGAGGCTGGAAGAGGCAGACCTCTTTCTGGTAGGGAGGCCAGGGCTAGGGAGAGGGCCTCCAGCCACTTGTGAATCCCTGGCCCTGTTCTGGGACTCCTACTTAGCCCCACTTTGATCCACTCCTTCTACCAGCCCCACAGAAACCTGGGAACCCCAGGGATGAGAGCTAAGCCAGGTGGAAGGGAGTGGTGGAGATAGGTCTTGGGACTTTCATACGGTGCCCCCATCTCTCTCTGTCTCAGATTAGCAAAGAGAGGCCTATAGGTCAAAAGGGAACTGGACAGGGGAGTGAGAAGCATTGGGGTTTCTTCTCCATAGCACCACCCCTGTTGGCTCCCTTTTCTGGGGCTGGGGAGTTAATCCCTACTCATTTTTCTAATGTCCAAACTCTTTCATTAAAAAAAAATACATTTATTTATGAAAGTTAACATCTGAGTCTGTTATTTCCTTAGTGTCTTTTCATTTCTTTTCTGCTGGGAATCTTAAATGGCCCCAGGAGGGATGTTTTCCCAAGTGACATATGGTGGCTGAGGAAAGCACCCCTCCCTCTAGCTGTGTCTCATGGAAGAGCCATTCCAGGCCCAGGGAAAAATGGAAAATAAATAGATTTTGCTGAAATCCCTGACACTAAGAACACTGGAGAGAAGAAAATTCTGGAGTCAAATACTCCCCTCTCCCCATCCTAACTAGCTGGGACTGCTACCGACTGTCTCTACTTCCCGCAGGGAAGAGTGTTGGCCAGCAGGGGTCGCTGTGGCGCTATAGCTGCGGAGCGCCGAGGAGCTGGAAGATGCAAACATTTTATAGCTAAGGATTATGGGAAACTCCCAGTGGGGCTTGTTATTCGTTCAAGTGCAACATTTTATGAGCCATGGTGGATAGAGGCTCGGCCTCACAGGCAGGAAGACCTGGATTCAAATCCAGACCGACGCAGGCTGCCTGTATGATCCTGCACTGCCCACTGGAGTTTCTCACAGACAATTCCCTATGTCAATGAGATCCCAGGTCCAATCCCTCTCCCCCTACTCTGTGCAAAGCCTTGGAGAAACAAAGATAAAAAACAAGAGTCCTGCCTTCAAGATTACTTTTTATTGTAGGTTAACAACACCCATTTTTTTAGTGTATTAAGCTTTACAAAGCACTTTCCTCAAAACCATTGTGTGAGGCAAGGAGTGTCAGTATTATAATAAAAAAAATTAAGAAAAAGAAATGGAAACTGTAATGAAAGGAGGGACAGCATTTATTAAGCGCCTACTATGTGCCAGGCACTGGGCTGAGTGCTTTTTACAACTATCTCATTTGAACCTCACAATAACCCTGGGAGGTAAGTGCTATTATAATCTCCTTTTACTGTTGAGGCAGAAGTCCAGGGTCCCACAGCTCGTTAGGTCTGAGGCGGGATTTGAACTAATCTCCTCCTTACTCCAAGCCAAATGCTCCATCCACTGTGCCATCTAGCTGCCTGCTGCATTCACAGTAAGAGGCAATATCAAAATTTGAACCCAAGCTCTGACTCCAAATCCAATTCTTTTCCCTGCCTCTTGAAGGCACCACCAGCACCAACAAGAGACTGCTGTGAAGGCATCATTCTCAACTCCTCACTCTCCCTCATCCCCCTCCATTCAGTCGCCAAATCTTGGCACTTCTGCTGGTATCCATCCCCTTCTCTAATTCCAGAGCCTGATCTCCTCTTGCTGTGTTCCTGGTCTCTGAGCCTCAAGTCTCTGCCTGCTCCAACTCAAGCTGATAAATCCCAAGTCTGACCTTGTCACACCCTTTCCCCATCAACTCTGTCGGTTCCCTATTACCTATAACCTCCTCTGGTTTTGAAAGTCCTTCACAAAATGTCCCCAACCTACCTCTGCAGCCTTCTTGCTTCCTCACAGACAGAACCCCGTCTCCCACCTCCAGGCCTTTGCAACGTCTGCCTCGCATGCCTGGAATGCACTGTGTCCCCACCTCTGATTCACAGAATCCCTCATTCTTTTCAAGACTCAGCTAAAGTGCTGCCTTGTACATGAAACCCTTCCTGCTCCCTCATGTTATTACTGCCCTCCTTTCCAAACGTCAGATTCATTACGTATGCTAGTTGTATATCATAAGTTCACGTTATCTTCCCCATTAGACTGCTCTCCTTGAGGGTTCATATTGTCTCCCTACCTGAAGCCTAGTAGTGTCTGGCATATAATAGGTGCTCAATTAATGCTTGTTAAGGAATCAGTTGCCTTGGACAGGCAGTGTTTGGAGGTCGAGATCCATCTCTCACTTCCCGTGTCCAAACCCCATTCCCTCTGAGTAACGTTTCTCCTCTTTAAAATGAGGTTATACTGGGAGAGCTCCCAGGCCCTTCCACCTCTAACATCTTGGCGCTGGGATCCCTCCAGAGCAAACGCCCAAGCAGAAGCACTGGATGGCGCAGCATGCTGTCAGCCTGGGAGAAAAGCAGACAGGGAAGGCTGGTACACAGAGATTATAAGAGAATGAAAGAAAGCTTGGACTTGGGTTTGAGGGTGAGGAAGAATCAAAAATTTCTTCAATAAACAGGAGAAAGAAGAGGGGTGAAGAGAAAAAAGAGAGAGAGGAGAGGGAGAGGAGAGGGGAAGAGAGAAGAGAAAAAAGGAAGAGGAGAAAAAAGGGAGGGGAGAAAAAAGAGAAGAGAAAAAAGGAAGGAGAGAAAAAAGACAGGAGAGGAGAGAAAAAGGAAGGAGAGAAAAAATACAGGACAGGAGAGAAAAAGGGGAGGAGAAAAAAGACAGGAGAGGAGACGAAAAAAGGGAGGAGAGAAAAAAGACAGGAGAGGAAAAAACAGGACAGGAGAGAAAAAAGGAGAGGAGAAAAAATGGGGGGGAGAGCAAAAAGGGAGGAAAGAAAAAAGACAGGAGAGAAAAGGGGGAGGAGAGGAGAGAGGAGCTGTCACAACTAAAAGACCTAGGGAATGACTTGTAAACATTTCTGCACTGATTATTAGACCTGAGTTCAAATCCTGGCTCTGAAACTGAAATGAGCTGTGTGAACCTAGAAGTCACTGACTGCCTCTTTCTCCATTAAAAATGAGGGGGTCATAGGTAATAATAGTGACAATCCATGGTAGCCAGCGTTTATATAGTGCTTTAAGGTTTGGAAAGCACTTTACAAATATTATCTCATGTGAGCCTTACAACAACCTTGAGAAGCAGATGCTATGATCGTCCCCATTTTACAGATGAGGAAACCGAGCCAGACGTAGGATTAAGTGATTTGCCTAGGCTGCAACTATATGAGGCAGGATTTGAATCTGGGTCCTCCTGCCTCTGGGGCCAATACTCCATCCAATGAGCCACTTGAAATCCCTTTGGCGTGCCTGTGAGCCAGAGGCTGCAGGAGTCCAGGAGGAATGGATGCCCTTCCCCCACCACCTCCTCTCAGCTGTCTCCCAGGCCTGGGATAGTTCCCCTCCTCATCTCTGCCTCTTGGCGTCCTTGAAGCACCAGCTAAAATCTCACCTTGCACAGAAGTCTTTTCTGATCCCCCTTCACACTGTTAATATCTCCCCTCTGCCGCTTATCTCCAATGCATCCTGTCTAGAGTTTGTATATAAATTTTGCTTGTTCTCTCCCGCATCAGACTGCAGCCTTCGAGGGTGACTGTCTTGTACTGTCCTCTGTATGCCCAAGCAGTTAGCACATAGTAGACACACGATGCTTACTGACTGACTGTGGATGGTTGCTGGATGCTGAACCCCAAAATCCTCACTCCCTTGGGAGGGAACCCAGACCCTGGATCCACTCTGACCCTTGGGCCCACTCTCTTCTTCCCAACCGTCATGGGCTAGGCCCCTCCTGCCACCCCCAAACACACACACACACCATCACCACAGGACAGCTCTGGCTACTCACACCCCTTCAACAAGCAGTCACAAAGTACAGCCCTCTGCGTAAAAACGGACGACCAGCAGACCCAACTATCTAGTCTACTGTAGCCTCCAGAGCCCCCTCTACCCAGGCACTGGGTGCATTTGGGCCTTGCAATCTGTCCCCTGCCGAATCCCAGTAACCACTGGGCCATTCTGTCCACCCTGCAGCTGAAAACTCTTTAGGACTCAAGCTCCTTCAGAGTAGAAGGGTTTGTCTTCTCTAATTTCTGTTTTAGGCAGTTAGCTGTCTACTAGAGAGAACAATGGCCTTGGAATCATAAAGACTTGAGTTCAAATCCTGACCCAAACACTTAGGAGCTATATGATGGCGGGCAAATCACTTAATTTTTCTATGTCAGTTTCTTCATCTGTAAAATGGGTTAATAATATCACCCCCCCACAGGGTTTCTTTGAGAATCACATGACACGCAAAGTGCTTTGCAAATCTAAAAAACCTACATCAAGGTTTGTTTCGACTTGTATCCACAGTGCTCAGCATACAGAAAGCATCCAATAAATACTTCTTCATTCATTTGTTGTTCTAGGCCTTAGGGATACATGGACAAAGGGGAATTCACACCTGTGCTCTGGTTTTAAGACTGGAGCAGGCGGGTGTCCCTCTCCACCTCCCTACCCCAGCCCTCTTGGGCCTCGTCCCCCATCGCTCACGATCCTGCTTCGGAGCTCACAGAGAGCAGGAAGGGACCTTAAGAAGCCCACTAGGCCAACTCCCCATTTCTCAGATCAGGAGACTGAGCCCCAGAGAAATCAGGTGATTTGCCTAACGTCACAGGTGTGGGGCTCCCAGTCAAGTGGTCCACTGTACGGGTGAAGACAGGGAGGCCCAGAGAGGCTGTGACCTGCCCAAGGTCCTCTGGGCTTGAGAGGGGATTTCAGCTCAGGTCCAGGTTGGACTTAGGTGGACAGGCTTGGACAGTGAGATCCCTTCCACTTCTGAAGTCCTGATACTCTGCAAGCCCCAGCCCATTCCTAGCCAACAACATCCCAAACCCCTCCAAAAAGCAGAGCGGGGCTGGAGGCCATAGTCTCTCCCTTTTAATAACATTGCATCCATTTGAGGCCTGGCCACTAGAGAGCCCCAGGCCCAGTCCCCACAAGCCCCTCAGGCACTCTGAGCATGGCAGAGCTCAGCCCTGGGAGGAAAGGGGCTGCAGCAGAGAGGGCTCAGGAGGAGGAAGACGTCCTTCGTTCTCTAATTGGCCTCTGGGACCAAAGACATTTCCATGGAGGCAGCTGCTTCCCTGCCCCAGCCTTCTCTCCAAGGCCTCCAACGCAGTAAGCACAGCCAAGCCCTCCCCTGCCCTGCAGAGTGGGCCTGGCCAGTGAGAAGCGGGTAGAGTTAGCTGGGGCGAGGGGGGTACAGGGCCGGGGGGCAGAGTGAGGCAGATGTCAGCAAAGGACCAGTGGACCAGGAGCAACCCCCACAGATCCAAGAGGGCTGGCTCCCCTCCACAGTTCCCACTTATGGCAAGGTCAGGCACTAGAGGAAGAGCCCATGAGCCTAGGCAGCCACCATGAGAAAGCAGAGAAAGAGACAGATACCCAGAGCCCAGGGAAAGCCAAAGCCCCCAAATCTCCAAGTCCAGGGTGTCAGGGGAAGGAGTGATGTAGTTTGGTGGTCTTTTGTTTTCCCGAATTTGTTCCCGAAGGGCAGTCCAATGAACAAGATGACAGTATGGACACAGGGGAATGAGGCAGGGGGGTCATGCCTAGCTCCTCCACCACCACTTTCTAGGTGGAGGCAAAAGCCTGGTCGGGGGTGTGCAGTCTCAGTAAACAGCTGTAAGAGGTGCCTAGAAAGGGGCAGAGGAAGGTGGGAGCCTGCTTCCTCAATGAGGCAGGTCTGGGAAGGCAGGAAGCAGGCTCCTCAGAGTCCAGTAGATCCCTGAGGAAGCCCCCTCCCCTCACTTCCTTCTCCAGGAAAGCCACTGTGGCTTGGGAGCAGGCATTTTAGAGGCTGGAGCCCAGGGCTCAGGAGGGAATGGGAGGAATGGGGCTGGGAAACTGGTGGTCCCCTAAGGCCCTCGGGGCCTCTTTGGACAAGGCAGGTGGCTCAAGAGCCAACGAAGCAGCAGAGAGTAGAGGGACCTCAGCCCTCCAGGCCCAGCAGGCATATTCCTTGGGGTTCCAGGGTCAGACAAACCAGCAGCCAGGGCGGATGAGGAGGAGAGGAAGAGCCAACTCCCTAAGGACACTGGGGTCAAGGGCAGTAGGGTGGTGGGGAGAGGGGCTGGTTCCCAGCTTCACTCCCATGAGACCTTGATGGGGGAGAACTTCCAGAGGTCCGGATGGCCCATGTGTAACAGCTTGTCAAAGGGTGATGAACTCCACTGGAAGGGGGGTAATTGGTCCCACGTGGGGCCACTGACTGCGATTAGGCGGAAGTCTTTGGACAACTCATAAGAAGTGAGCTGAAAAAGGGTAGGGGGAAGCCACTGGGTAAACCTGTCCCACTGATCCCATCCCAGCTCCTATCACTTACTCCAGCCCCAGCCTTGGCCCTTGTCCTGTCACACCCACACGCCACCATCAAGTCCAACCACTACCATCCAAATTACTAGGATTCAGCAGTTGAAGACTGAGCATAACCATCCCCCTACACTAGGTCCCCTCCCAAGGGCCACGCACAAACCTTCATGTCTATGCCTCCATGGGATCTCTGGGACAGAGCAGAAAAGGGGTATGTCCCATTGGCTGGATTGAGGTCTGAGCGGGCTGAGATGGCATTCTCCCCATTCTGCACAGGATTGCAATCCTCACACCGGGACAGGGGATCATGGGGGAAGTTGTTGAACCTGAAAGAGTGGTGTTAGAACACGGTGTTACAACATGGGCAAGAGGAAAGGAAGCTTGGCCCTAAGAAGAGAGAGGACAGAGGATGAAAAGCCAGTCAGCTGTCCCAGAACCAGTATCCAGAACCTGTAAACCCAATGTGGAATCCACACAGCACTACTACAAACTATAAAGCCTTTGAACAAGAAACCTAAGAATGTGGGGGCACAGTGGCACCACTGCCTAATGAAGACAAAGCTTCAGAAGAGAGGGGCAGAGGCAGGAAGTCACAGCTGGTTAAGAAAACTGCATCTGGCTAAGAGTCGTTCTCTAACAGATAAGTGGTCAAAGGATATGGACGGTTTTTAAAAGAAGAAATATAAACTATCAACAACTATATGAAAAAATATCCCATTACTAACAAGAAAAACACCACCATCATTCATCAAATTGGCAAAGGCAATAAAAGATGGAACTAGTCAATGCTGGCAATCAGGCATATTAATACAATGCTGGTGGACCTGTGAAATGGGTACAATCATGCTGAAAAACAAGAAGGAATTATGAGAGAAAAGTCACTAACTGTTCATACCTTTAGACTCAGTTAACCCACTACTGGAAACATACCCCAAGGAAGTTCAAAACAAAAACGATATGTGTGCGTGTGTGTATGTATGTGTATATACAAATAAAACATTTTTAAAAAGTCTGAGAATGGTTTCTGGATTTCTGAGCCACAACATCTGGCCAAGGATGGAATTCTAACAAGGGATAGTTAAACGTATCTGCCTGAAATCTTAGAAATCCAATCAAAAGCAAAAAAGGAGAAGAGTAGACTGCCTATTTGTATCTACCAAATATGATATCATAGAGAGCTGCTACAAGGAAGGAGGAAGAAGACTGGGAGAAGAAACACTCACTAAGCTAAAGGCAACAAGATCTAAGAAATGAACTAACAAAAAAAGACAAAAATCTATAGACTCAAATGTCAACACACAAATAGACTAGAGTACAAGTAAAAATTCAATAGAACCAGCTCCATACTTTATGCAAGGCATTCTGCTAGGCACCAACAAGTAAGGCAAGCTACAGATCCTACTTGAAGATGACAAATTTGACCTCAGAGGGACCAATGAAAGTTGAGAAAATAAGACCTGATGGCTGGCTGATACTTGTTGGGCATACTATATTGGGGTATACTCTATTCAAAAGAAATAGGAGAAATAAGAAGATGAGGAGAGTGAGGTTGTATTATATTCTGAGAAGGCATATGCATATAAGGAAATCAAGAGCATAACGGAGAAAATCTGGGTAAAGGTCAATTAAAAAAAGAAAGAAAAGCAATTTGGGGGAATATACTATAGACCACCTAGACAGAAAGTATGCCAAGTGTCTGAGGTCAGATTTGAATTCAGGTCCTCCTGACTCCAGAGCCGGTGCTCTACTTACTGCACCACCTAGCTGCCCCTATAACCTTTTTTTTTTTTTTCAGTTAGGTAGAGGTTTCCTTAGGTTTCCTCTCCAGCCTCAGGTCATTTGGACCTTGAGCGCTCCAGACACCCTTGGTAAATGTCGCAGCATGCCAGGCTCTTGCATTCTTTCCCCCATTATCTTTTATTTTCTGCTCAAATCTTTTTTTTTTTTAATCCCCTTTGCTTAGTGAGCTCTCTGAGCGTTCACATCAGGTCTCTCAGGCAACTCCTATTTTTCCTCCTCATTGGAATTTTTTCTTTTTAGATCTTTAGAATCTAATCCTAATTTAGAAATCTAAATCTAGAGGCAGCTAGGTGGCGCAGTGAGTAGAGCACCGGCCCTGGAGTCAAAAGGACCTGAGTTCAAATGTGACCTCAGACACTTGACACACGACACACTTATTAGCTGTGTGACCTTGGGCAAGTCACTTAACCCCAATTACCCTGCCTTGCCCCCTTCCACAAAAAAAAAAAAAAGGTTGTTTTGATCTTAAGAGAAAGAGAAGGATCGAGCAAGAGAATGGACCGCTGCTCATGGTGCATGGAATGATGTCAACAGACAGTGGTCAGCTAGTCAATCTACAAGTACTTATAAAGTACCTACTATGTGCCAGGTACTGAGCTAAAGCACTGTCAAGAAAGACAATAAAAGAACCTCTGTCTTCAAGGGGCTTATAGTCTATTCAGGGGAGATGACATGCGAATGACTAGGTACTTGCAAGATGCGTAGATACAATGTATATAATATACACATCCATACACAATATGTAGCAGAGTAGGATGAAGGAGATATTCCAAAAGGGGAAAGGCATTGTTACTGGCTAGGTGGATCAGGAAAGGTCTCCTGCAGAGGGCAGGATTTGGGCCGACTCTTTAAGGAATCCAGACAAGCTAAGAGGCGGAGGGGAAGGGTCCAAGGCAGACCCAGCTAAGGCACCTAGATGGGTGGTGCAGCAGCACCTTTGAGGACTGTAAATAGGCTGGATTGTAGAGTGTGTGAAGGGGAGAGAGGCATGAGAAGGCCGGGAGGGCAGGAAAGAGTCAGCTTGAAGCGCTTTCGGTATCAAAGAGAAGGGCTTCTGTTTGGTCCTGGGAGTGTTGGGGAGTCTGGGAGTATAATGAGCAGCAGGAAAATCCCTCTGGAGGCTGAGTGGAGTGTGGACCGGAGCTGGGAGACCAGCTGGATGTCTGCACAGGAGACTTCTAGAAGAGAGGTGATGAGAGCCCAGACTGAGAAAGGGGCCATAGGAGGAGAGAGAACGGGAGGCGCATCAGAGGCAGCCCGACAGACACGATGTGTGCGGTGAGACAAGTCATGAGTGACTCCTAGGCTTCAGGCCTGAGTGACGTGGAGGGTGGTGGTGCCCTCGATGACACTAAGGGAGCTGGGAAGAAGGGAGAGTTTTGGTGGGGAGATAATGAGTTCAGTTTTGGCCATGCTAGGTTTAAGACACCCATGGAAAATGCCCAACTAGAGTTATCCAAAAGGCAACTGGAGATATCCAGCTCAGCAGAGAGCCTAGGGCTGGATCTAAAGATGTGGGGATCATCTGAATAGAAATGATCATTGAACCCGTGGGAGCTGGTGAGATTGCCAAGTGAATGAGTGTAGAAAAAAGAGAGACAAGGGCCCAGGACAGAGCCTTGGTTAGTGGGCCCAACAATGATGAATATCCAGCAAAGGAAGCTGAGAAGCTGAAAAGAAAGGAGAAGCAGAAGAGCAGAGTCACAGGGAGAGAAGAGAGAATGACCTCTTTTTTGGAGTTCGTTTCTCTGCCAAGAAGAATAACCTTCAGACAGCAAAGGAGGGCAGTGTGGGGAGGGATGAATAAGGGGAGAGTAAGAACCAGCAGATCTTGGTGAATTCAAATCATCTGGTCCAAATGAATTACATCTTTGAGTATCTGAATGGCTGGAAGATGCAAGGGCTGAGGTATGGTCCCACGTTTGAAAAAAAAGTGGAGGACAGGAGGGGAACCTTAGGAGAAGAGAAGAGCAAATGTCTCGATTTTCCCAGCGAAAGGAAGAATGATCTATAAACTCAACCAGTGAGCTTAACTTCAATTCCCAGGAAAAAAACTCCAGAAGGGATTATTAAAGGGATGGTTTGTGAATGCCTAGGAAAGGAAGCAGAGATTGCAGAGAGCTGGCAAGGCTGCTTCATCCATAACAGGTCATGCCAGACTGACGTCTTGTCTTTTCTTGACAGGTCACTAGCTCAAGGAAAATGCTGATCATAAAGGTTACGTAGATTTTAGTGAAACACCGGACAAAGTGTCTCATGGAATTTTTGTGGAAAAGACAGGGATATGTGGACTAGATCAAAGGTGTCAAACTCAAAGTGAAACAGGTCCTTGACTGCAGGTCAACTAAGAAAACCATAAATTAACATTATTTGTGTTTTATTATATTTTTACTTATTTTATTAAACATTTACTGGTTTGGGCCTCCACATCTGACTCCTCTGGGCTAGCCCATATTATAGGTAGGTGGGTTATGAGTGATCAGACCCTGAGCAGTCGTTAAAAGGAGGTGTCCTTTGGAGTGCTTTGCCCCGATTCCTTTCAATATTTTTAGCAATAACTTTTATCAAAGGAATAGAGGACATACTTCTCAAATGTGGAAATCTAATAGAAGACGCCCAGAACAGAACTACAGCCTTCGTTTACAATCAAAGAAAAACTTCTCCGTGCATCTCGTACACAATGGGATTTAGAGAGGACCTTGGCGATCATTTTCCTAATCCACCCCATCACTGAACAGCTTGGGGAGGCCCAGGACTTGCCCGTGGTCACATTTCTAAACGGCAGGGCCAAACTTCAAAGTCCAGGCACCTGACTGCAAATCTCAGTGTGCACCACACATCTAAACTAGTAAGAACAAAGCCTGGGGGTCCTGACCTCATCAGCCGGATCATGGAATCCAGGTCATGCACCAGCGACTGGTTCCGTTCAAAGATCCGGGCTCGGGGGCTGTTCTTGTAAGAGAACCAGTCCCCAAACTCCTTCACCAGGTCGGGCATCCCACTGGCATTGAACACCGACTCAAAATACCTAGGGAGGGGAGAAGGGCGAGAGGGGGGTCATTTCCACTCCATCCCCTCCCCCCACCCCCACCACTCACAAGCACCACTTGCCGGCAGTCAGCACTCACGGTAAATTGTAGCTGGCCCAGTAGCCCTTCTCATACAGCTCCTGGGTCTTGTCAGCCACCACCACCAGGCCCCTGGATCACAGGAAAAAATCACAGAATTTCAGGGTTAGGTGGGACCCCAGGGACTGGATTTGGTCCAACCCTGGCCTGACCAGGACTCACCCAATCAACAAGTGACTATCTGGCCTCCCAGCCTCCCAGTCAGCTTTTGGAAACCTCTCAGCCTCAGGAAGTTCCCCAGCATGAAGCATCACATGGCCTCAGGTACAGCCTCTACCCCAGGCTCCTAGGCCTATGGTCTGGGGACCACACGGAACAAAGCTTGTCCCTTCCATCTGATGGCCTTTCAAGTTTTTCTCCCACCAACCTCACCCATCCCCAGGCATGCTTAGCTTCTTCGTGTTAAATATTCCCATGCCTTCAAATAACCAGGTTCTCCTTCCCAACTTGCCAAGATCCGGCGTGGCAGGGGCTACGTCCAGACTCTCTCAGTGAGGTATTCAGCCGGTCCAAACCCTCTCTTTCCTAAATGCCCCACCGCCAGCTCAAGGTAACCACCACTGCTCTCTCCCCCACCCCTAAAGGTCAGACAGGAGCATGGCCATGGCCTGCCCAACTCCCTAGGGCCCCAGCAGGGAGGCGGGCTGGAAGCCGGACACTCACGGAATCTGCTCAAGAATAGTGAGCAAGCCGTCCATGGGCTTGGACTTCCCAGGAACGAAAGCATTGTAATCTACGATCATCCACTGGTTGTTATATCTGCCAAGGAAAGAATAGGAGTGGGGGTGGGGAGGGGAGAGTAAGCAGAGTCCTGGTGACCTCCATCCCCGCTCCTGGGGTCCCTAGCCAGACTTGGCCCAGAAACCAAGAATTCAGCAATGCTGGGGCTCACCACAAATCCTGCAGATCCAAAGGGACCATCCTGCCTCTGCCCAGCCCACACTCACGCCCTTGATAGCCCCGGCCACTGAAAAATGCAGAAGACTCAGCAGAAATCTGGTCTTACCCCTTGTTGGGGCCTCAGTTTCCACATCTTTAAAATGAGGGGGTCTTGAAGGTCAGATTCCATCACATACAGTTACCAAACTAAACTTCCCCAGACACAGTGGTTCCCCACTGCCTACCAGACCCAACAGAAGTCTTTTTTCCACCGGGCTCTCAAGGCCCTCCAAAGCCTGACTCCGCCTGACCTAGGGAACTCCATCTCCTCCTGAGGTGTGAGAACCAGGGATGGCAAAGTCCCCAAAGTCCGGGACTCACGTGCCACTGTTGAACTTCTTAAAGATGGCAGACCACGTGGACCCATCCTGAGCCAGCCGGTTGGCCACGATATTACGCAGCCACTCGAGGACGCTGTTCTGAGGCTGAACGTACTTCCATAGTTCCGAGTTGCTATTGCCAATGGTTGTCTCCAGGGTCACCTGTGGCCAGGGCACAGCCATAAGGTGAGGGCCTCGTGGGACCCTGAGAGAGAAGGGAGCTGGCTGGCCTCCTTTGCCCTCCTGCCTGCTTCCCTGGCCCCTCCAGCTGGTAGGGTTTCTCTCATCTCCCACCCCAGCCCCTCCATCCTTCTTTCACCTCCCACCGCCCTCCTCCCTGCAAGGTCATCCTTATTGGTTGTCCCTATATATCTGCATGCTAACTCCCCATCAGAATGTAAGTTCTTTGGAGACTGGGCCTGTGCCACTTTGGTCCCTATGCTTAGCGTAGTCCCCGGCACACAGCAGACTCAATAAATGCTTTTGGAATTGAATCAGATGTAGGCACTGGAGAGGCTGTATCACTGGATGGAAAAAGAGCTGTAGTTAGAGCCAGAGATCCTGGGTTCAAATCCCACCTCAGCCACTGATCACTGCATGACCTTGGCTCAAACACCTTATCTCCCTGGGACTCAGTTTCTTGACCTCAGACAGCATCTGAGGTCATTCCCCTTCCTGGGTCTCAGTCTCTCCATCTGACAAATGGGAACAAGAACACTGCTGCTCCTTACTTCACAGGGCTTCGGTGAGGCAGAGACTTTACAAGACACTAAAAGCCCTCGTGGAAACTCGAGCTCTCATTGGCAGCGCCCCGCTCCTTGCTGGGTAAAACAAGAGACTGCATCACCCAGGCTGAAGCCACATGTTGTCAGGCTCATCAGGATCAAAGGTTGGTTGACAGCTCGATCCCCATGTGGCGCCTTTGATGAGCTTAAAGATGTTCACAGGTCCAGGGGAGGGGCCTCCAAGGTCATCGGGTTCAATCCCCTAATTCTGTAGATGAGGAAACGGAGGCCTGGCCCTAACCCTAAATGACTTGGCCAAGGCAACCGAGGCGGGATTTGACTGCAGATCTTCCCAACTTCCAATCCAACGCTCAGACGCTCTCAGATGACCAAGGGGCTTCCGAGGCCCAAGAGGAATTAGACCACCGACAAGCAGAGAGCTGGTCTTAGAGGGAAGCGGTCCTGGGTTCAAGTCTTGCCTCTGAAACCCACTGCCTGGGTGACCCTGGGCAAGTCATGTAGCTTCTCAATGCCCCCAGGCAGCTCCTGAGACTCATAAGGTTACTGAGCGGGCAACCCTCTGCACTGGCAGCAGGATGAGTTTCCCTACACCAAAGGAATCATAAACCCAGGCCTCAAGATTTCAAGAACCCATGAGTTTCATCAGACACAGACTCCCCCGATCCCTCTAATCCTGGGTTTCCAGGACTGCCATCACCAAGAAAAAGCCAACACCTCTCCAAACTCAGAGAAACATGACTCAGCCCCAGCATTTTACGGATGGGGGACTGAGGCCCCTAGAAAAGTACAGGCCAGACAATAGAACAATGTGCTCTTGTTCTTCCCCGCCTGGTATGAGCCATTAGAACTCACTCTCCAATAGAAAAGCCATGGAGGGCCTGGTCGGAGCTAAGGTAGGGCCTAAGAGGCCAGCCCAAGTAGAGATGTCAGCCCACACTTACTCATCAGGAGAAGAGCCTACATTTCCATAGCCCCCACAGTCTACAAAGCAGGGTGCTCAATATGCCCCCAAAAGGGGCCGTGATCTTCTCCTGCCTGACCAAATGGGGCTCGCCACTATCCTTGAAGGGCCCACGTAACAAGGTCCGGAGACCATCTAGTCCAACTCGCGCATTTTACAGATGGGCAAACTGAGGCCCAGAGGGGAGGTGACTGGTCGGAGGTGACCCAAGTAGTGGCTGAGTCTCAGAGGTGATCTCTGCACTGTGCTACACTGCTCCTTCAGGTGACAAAGGCCCCAGGAGTAACAGGAACACGCCTTGGATTCTGCGTCCCGAGTCGGCAAACAAGACAGGAGAAATGATCAAAGGCAACTCACCAGCCCACTGCCCAAGATATAGAAGTCATCACAGGAGAAGATGGTCCCAGGGTAGGAAGAGAAAACCTGCTCATTCCCAGGGATCAGTGGCGACCCACCTAGGAGAGATAGCCCCCGAGGAAGACCCAGTCCCGTTAATCAAACCAACGATCCATAGCCATCACCACCAGCTCCCATGTCTTCAAGGGCTATCCCCTGAAGATTGGCGAAGATGCTTCCTCCCAACTACACCAGGAGCCAGCTGGGTTTGGAGGTTGGGTGACTTGTCCAGAGTCACACAGCCTACAAAGGTCCGAGCTGGGATTCAAACTCACATCTTTTTTTTTTTTTAAGGCAATGGGGGTTAAGTGACTTGCCCAGGGTTACACAGCTAGGAAGTGTCTGAGGCCAAATTTGAACTCAGATCCTCCTGACTCCAGGGCCAATGCTTTGCCACCTAGCTGCCCCTCAAACCCAGGTCAGCTGACTCATCTAAGACCAACTCCTGCTTCATCCAGAAGGGTCCTTCCCTTCTCCTCCTAGACTCAGTTTCTCTTCCCTTCTGCATCCCCTCTGAATTTCCCACGAGCCAATGAGGCAGAACATTCCCTGGAACAAGGGAATCCATGGTCTTCTCAAGAACATCCACTCTTACTATCTTGATGGAACACTGACCACTGCAGGTGTAAATTAAGTCAGTCAGTCAATTAGCACTTATTAAGCACCTACTGTGTGCAAGGCACCAGGTTAACAAAGATGATAAAAATTGAAGAAGAAACTAATGACCTCATTGGTGTAAGGAGCTCTGGGAGGAGGTTGTCTCTGCCCATGCAGGGAGGCAATGCACAATCCACAACTCTGGAGCCCTGAGAGGTTGTGTTATTTGCGTGAGGTCACACAGCCATGTTTTACTAAAGTCCACAAAGTGTATAAACTCTCTTATCTGATCCTCAGAGCAACCCTTTGAGTGAGGCACTTACTACAGGGATTATTACCTCCATTTGAAAGATGAGGAAATTAAGGGTAAGGTGACTTGCCCAGGGTCACACAGTTAAGAAAAGATCAGAGGCAGGTCTGGAACGGAGGTTCTCCTGAGTCCAACACCCTCCCTCACTGCAGACATTGTCGACAAAGAGGGGTTTGGGAGAAGATGCATCCTGGAAGCCATGTCACTCACACACCAGAGGCCTGGTCAGAAGGTAGTCTCAGTGTCCAGCCCTCGGGGGCGGGGCACAGTAAAGCCCCATAGTGAGACATAGATCTAAGCCCTTTTCTGGGAGAGAAGTGGGGAAATGAGGGACCAATGGGCCCTGGATCTGGAGCAAGCAGGCCAACCCTCCCATTTAACAGATTAGGTAACTGAGGCCTAGGAAAGCTCACAGCATTCCAGATCTGGGGCGAGCAGGGATCCTGAAGGCCATCCAGTCCAACCTTCTCATTAAGAGATGAGGCCCAGAGAAGTCCCCTAACTTTCCCAGGACCACATAGTGCATGGCCCCTTCTTGCTCCCTCCTTTTTGGCCAGGTGTCCCCCTGCTCCCCCCCCCCCCGGCCCAGAGCCCCAGCCTTACTGTGCGCTCCCTTCCCCCAGTACCCACTTTTGGGCAGTGTCCGGAAACGGAAGTCATATTTCTTGATGATGCGAAGCATGTGCTGGTAGGAATTCCAGGTGTCGTGGGACACCAGCAGCTCACTGTTGTTGGGCAGCAGTTTGATGAGGGCCGAGCAGGAGCCAGAGCCCATGACCCGCCTCTGCTCTGTCTTGTTCAGAGCCGGTTCCAGGTCCTCCAAATCACCCGACAGCTGGAACAAGCTGAGGGAGGGAGTGTGGCCGGGGTCTCAGTCTCCTGGCAAGGAGGAGGGGCACTGAGGAGGTCCCTGACACCCTAGCATAAATTAGGGCAGCAGGGCCCTTAGGGAGGCTTGGAAGCAGAGCCTCAACCACCCAGCTGGAGACAGCGCATGCCCTGATTCAACTCAGCCAGCACTAAACTCCTAAGATCTCCCCTCTCCTTCTATCAGAATGTGAGCAACTCAAGAACAGGAGAAGGCTTCCTTTCCTGCGTATCCCGAGAGCTTAACACAGTGCTTGGCACAGGGGAGATGCCTAATAAAGGCTCATTCACTCATTCATGACGCCACCTACTGTGCACTAGGCACTGGCGGTACAAACCCCCAAATGAAAAGCAGCTCCCACCTTCAAGCGTCCATTCCAGAGAAGGAATGCAACGTGCAATGACCACAAGGCTTCCTACAGGAAGTCAGCCCCTGAGCCGAGCCATGAAGGGATGAAGAGATTCCAAGAAGCAGAGGTGATGCAGACTGGAAGGTTCAAGAGGCTCTGGGCAGAGGCAATAACCAGAGCCTTGGTCCTCCATACCCACCAAGCCACTGTAGAACACTGGGCTCTCTGGAAACCAGGCCCAAGCAGGACCCCAGCTATCTACTGGATGAGTGCTGCCCTCTGCTATCATGGGATGAGGCAGAGATGCAGCAGGCCTCTCGAGCCCCACTCACTAGGCATTGATGACCCCACTGACCAGGAAGAGGATGGGACACACTCTGCTCTCTCTGCTACATCTAGACGCTCTCTCTGCCTCCGTCCCTCATTAGTCACTTCCTCCTTACGCTCGGATCACCATGCCTACAGCCTTCTTATGGCTAAGGTTAGGCTCCCTTATTTCTCAAAGAGTTCAGTAACAGGACCCACAGCTTTTCTCTACTCTGGAACCTTGGCCCTTGCCCTCAGGGCATCCAAGGTCCACCCCGGTGTCCCCTCAAACATGTCTGGATCCCTTACTTCAGCTGCCCAAAGGAACAGTCAAACCTCAGACCTCGTCATCACTTCCTGTACCTTGAACACTCAGATTACACCCTCTGATCCTAACGTTTGGTCCTCTCGCTACTTGTTCTCCTAATCCTATCCCTTGCCTTTCACCTCCTCTTCATACTCTCAGAACTGGCCTCACTTTCTTCCCTTTAGAGTTGACCAGGTCGACTCCACACAGTCCTGGAATCCTGAACTCTTCGCCCCCTTGTCTCATCAATGCTTATGCTGCCCCAGAACCCAACCACAGATTTACCACCATCACCCACCGTCTCCACTCCTATGGGTCTGAACACTCCTGGAAAACACCAATTAGATCTACTATAAATTCATGCTCTCTAAACCCAAGCGGGCCCCCACGCTACGTGAAATCCTTTCCTTCTTCTCTGTTTGAGAGTGATACCCACTAAGCCATTGTGTCACAACCCCTGATCTCTCCTCAAACCTCCAGGAGCCCTCTTTCCCCTTGTCCTCCCTTTCCACACAAGGCCTTACCTTCTACATTGCTGAGGTGATGAAGACGACTCGTGAGTTACCATATCTCTCCCAATCCACACCTCAAACACCTTCTCCATCCTCATCAATCCTTTCCTCTTGCTCATTTTCAAAGAGACATTTCTCTTTTTGAGGCCAACCCTTCTACCAATGCCTTTGTCCCTTTCCCTCCTGTTTGCCACAAAAGTGTGGCCCACGGATCATTTCCTTAGCCCCTCTGGCCATGTGCTATGATTTCTTCCCAAAGGCCTCTGCGCTGTGAGAAATAGCAAAGGGGCAGATAGGAGCGGAGCTGGGGACTCAGGGTGGAGGGCCCTGGGCTCTCAATCTGCACCCTGTCCCCTCCCAATTTGTGGGACTTCAGCCCTTTAGTTCTCTACAGCTTCCTCCTCTGCACAGTGGGGATCCTTTTTGGCTGGGCAACCTCAGAAGGAAAAAGCTGACATACTAAGCAGGGGGTCAAATGAGCTCACATCTGCAAAAGGTTTTTTCATAGACCATAAAGCACCAGATGAACACAATGGATTATAAACACACTGGGTATCTGGAAGGATTGTAGCTGTTTTCCTTCATTCTTGAAGAGGATCATGACATCAAGGAGGTGATGCCACGACTTACAAGAGAATTGGATTTAAGTGATGCAGGGCTGTGCAGAGTCACCAGCCTCACTTTCTCCTGGGTCCAGTGGCCAGACATAAGTCAGGATGACTGGAGGTGGCCCCGGATGCAGCGGGGGACCTTGGTCTTTTTAAGCTAAGGTTTTCCCAGGTCTCAGTTTGACTCAGGAAATGTCCATTCTGTGATCAAGTCTACGTAAGAAATGAGGCAAAGAATGGCCTCTTCTACCTAGTCAAAAAAAAATCAATCTGGGGGGGAAGACCCCCAGAGTTTCTGGCCAAAACAAAAACAAACAGCAATCTGAAAGTTGAAAAGGTGCTGAAGGCAGGGAGGAGGCAGGAAATCTACCTATTTCACAATTTTGCCAGAGGCTGGTCTTAAGGCAGAGGCATTAGTTTCTATGAGTTCTTGCTCCAAATAGATGTTGCTCTCTCACTACCCACCCAACTCTTCCATACCCAGAAGGGTCACTTACAGGAAGCCAAAGGGCGTGAGGGTGAAATTCTTAGATGGGAAAGCTATGCGCCCCTGGTAGCTGTCCTCCAGCCCCTTCAGCTGCAGGAGAGCGAGCTCCACCTACCAGAAAGACAAACAGACAGATGGTCAATGGAGGGGTTTGACTCAGTCTTCAGTCACATTCGGAAAGTGAAATCACGTGACCCCTCTCAAAGGGCAATGTAGGGCCCCCTCTGCCTAAGGCCCTGCAACCATGCCCACACAATGTCAGTTTTCAATGTCCCTGCCTGATGCATGGGTCATAATTATGGCTCTTTTACTAGTTGGCTAAATGACCTTAGTCACCTTCTCTCCCTAGATCTTACTCACCTCATTTACAAAAGGAATAAAACAAAATGAAGGTTTAGTACAAGGTAAGTACACCTGGATCCCTTGTATAGATCTATGGGTCCCCCACAGATCACAGTAAGTACTGAGTAAGTACTAGCTGAGAGTATTCAGCAACACCTAGATTAAGGGTGGACACACAGTAGGTACTCAGGAAGCACTTCTATATCATTCCAGGTCCCTGTATCTTCAAGCAGGTCCCTTGGCCTCTCTCGGCCTCATTTTCTCATCAAAAAATTAGGGTAGCTAGATGCTACAGCTTCCAAGGTCCCTGCCAGGCCCAAATCTATCATCCCATGTCCTTTCATTTTACAGGTGAGGAAAGTGAGACTGAAAGGTTATGGATCCTCAAGGTAGGGCTGGACCTCAGAATCCGATGAGTTCAACTGCTTCAATCTATGGATAAGGAAGTTGAGACTTAGAGGGGCCACAGGATCACAGAGAGACTTCAGTCCAAGGATGGATCCCAAGCCCCTCATTCTACAGATGCCCAAGACTACAGACATAGCTCAGTGTCATCACCAGGGTTCTAAGAGAGCTTCTGTGTCCAAACCCAGTACTCTCTCCATGGACCCTGAAGTCCCCTACAGACATCTGTCTTTGGGACTTTTAAACAGATTACTGAACAGTATAGACAGGCCCACATCTGGCTGTAATGAGATGGGATGGCCGGTGACCAGATGGACGTCAACGGCCCAGGCACAGAAGGGCCCTCCCCTGGGGCCTCACAGGAAGGCTCCTCCTGCCATGCCCACCTGGTGCCAGTACTCGACGTCTTTGCCAGACGCAATCTGCTTCTGCATCCAAGCCAGGTTCAGCTCGATGTAGTTCTTCAGTTTCTCACAGTAGACAGTCTCATACTTGAAAGGGCCACAGTAATCCACCACCGTATTCATCCAGTGCATGTAGATGAGCTGTGCATGGGGAGGGGAGAGAAGCAGAGAGTCATGGGAAGTGGGAACTGGCCAGGGTCAGAACCTAGGGGCTGCTGGACAGTACCACTACCTGTGTTTAGGCTGCCCTCCCATTACCAAAATCCCAAGCAAGGCTCCAAGGCCCTCCACTCCATCCTCCATTAAGACCAAAGGCAGCTTCCTTTCTCTGGCCTCTGAAGCCTTCTCCACCTTAACATCTGGGCCTTCCCTCTGCCAACCATCTCCTATCTGTACTGTCCATAACTCTTTGTACAGTTGTCTATCCCCATTAAACTGTGAGCTCAAGAGCAGGGATTGTCTTTACCCTCTCTTTGTATCCCCAGAGCTTAGCATGGTTCCCAGCATACAGCAGGAACTTAATAAGTGCTTGCTGATGTGACTATCAGAAGGGTGGACACACAGGGATTGTCTTTGCACTCTCTTTGCATCCCCAGAGCTTAGCACAGTGATTGGCATACAGCAGAAGCTTAATAAATGCTTGCTGATGTGACTATCAGAACGTCAGCTCAAAAGCAGGGATTATCTTTATCCTTTCTTTGTATCCCCAGAGCTTAGCATAGTGCATGGCATACAGGAGGAGCTTAATAAATGCTCAGTAACATCACCATTAGACTGTGAGCTTGTGAGCAGGGGTTTTTTTTAACCCTCTCTTTGCATCCCTAGAGCTTAGCATAGTGCCTGGCATAGTGCCTGGAGCTTAATAAATGCTTGCCAACATCACCATCAGACTGTGAGCTCGAGAGCAGGGATTGTCTTTGCCCTCTCTTTGCATCCTCAGTGGTTAGCATGGTGACAAGCATACAATAGGAACTTAATAAATGCTTGTTGATGGGACTATCAGAATGTGAATGAACTCTTTGAGGACAAGGACGGTCTTACTTTCCTAACAGCAGTCATGGTGCTTTGCACACAGTAAGGGCTTAATAAATGATTTTTTTATTTATTTGATCAGCAGCTAATCCTACCCCAGGGAGACCCCAGGGGATGTGAGCTCTCACCCTGGGACATGTCTCTGCCTCTGGGGCCTCCTCCCAAAGTATCTCTTTTGGGGCTGAGAAGATGGAGCAGCAGGTGCCAGAGAAAGTCAATGGCCCCAGCAGGGCAGGGCCCTCCCTTGCCCCCAGACTCCCCTGGCCATGCCCACCTGGTACCAGTGGCTGCCCGAGGCTGCTTCTGCAGCCAGGCCAGGGCCCTCTGAGAAGCTCCTGAGCTTTTTACAGTAGATGGTCTCATACTGTAAGGCACCTTCCTCCTTTCCCTTCCCAGCTCAGATCCAGACTTTCTGAGCTTCATCACAGGTACCTTCCTCGACCCCTCTGCTTTTCAGATCCCAGTGGGGTCTTGCCCCATTAGAAGGTAAGCTCTTGAAGGGAGAAACTGTCTTTCTTTCTCTCTTTTTCTTTCTTTCTTTCTTTACCTCTATTTATATGTCCAACACTTAGCACAACTGACATAATAATCACTTAAAAATCACGTTTTCTGAGTGACCTGAAGTAAGAAGGACCTGGGTTCAAATCCTGCCTCATTCACAAACAGTGTGACTTCGGACAAGTCACTTTTTCACTCTGTGCCTCAGTTTCCACATCTGTCAAATGAGGGAGTTAGACCAGATGACCTCTTAAGGTTCCTTCCAGCTCTAAATCTATGATCTTAGGACCCACTTACAAGAGCATACGTGAGCAGTCTCCATCCCTGTCCTCTGACAATCACCACTTCCCTTAGCTCTTCCTCTGGTGGTCCTAAGACAGAGATGCCGGTGCTGGGAGAAGCCCCTCTAAAGTGATCCTTATATGTGGGCAAGGTCAAGGGCACGGTCCTGATTTTAAGGTTACCAAGGTGATCTCCCCCCCCCAAGAAAAGAAGGGGTTCTGTACCACCACCTCCCCCTCCCTGTCTGCCATCGCCCCTTCCTCTTACCTCAGCAGACACAGCTGCCTCCACCACCCCAGCTGCATATGCCTGCAAGGCATCGCTGTATAGCTCATTGGTAGCCAAATCCAAGAAGGCCCACCTGGCATGGAGAGAGAGGGATAGCCTGAGGTCAGCAAGAAGGACTTAAGGACCCAGGCCATCCCTGGGACTAGGGACTAGCACCTCCTGAACTCTTCCCCAGCAAGGGAAAGTACCCTATCCTTAGCATGCTGCAGTTTGTCTATCTGTGCAATGGGAATACCACACATCAGCAACATCTTTCCATTAAAAAAGAAAAGTCTGGGAGGCAGAATTGCTCATAGGTAGTATTGTTGTTGCAGCTGTCTGTCCTTCATTCTCGAAGAGGACCATGACATTGGGAAGGTGATGTCATGACTTGCAACTGAATTGGATTTAAGTGAGGCAGGACTGTGTAAAGTCACCAGCCTCACTTTCTCCTCTGGAGCCATCTGGGTCCAGTGGTAAGATATAGATCAGAGTGACTAGAGATGGCCTCCTCAATATTGCATGCACATATTTAAAACTGAAAATATTAAAAATAATATTGTCCTCTAACAAACTTCTCAAAATCCTTGGGAAAGTCTCTTAGAAAGGTGGCCTAGGACACAAAAAGGTTTTCTTAGGGTGGTCCCTTAAGACAGAGTAACTACAAAGACAAGTGACACGGCAGGCACTCAATAAATGCTTGCTAAACTTTACACTCTCAAGTGACATCTGGCTAGCAGCCTTCTCCATAAAGAAAGGAGTAAGATAGCAATGGAAGGGAGGCCCAAGAGTGTGGAGGGTGGTCCAAAAGGACCCCTCTGAAGCCTGGACTGTCCTCAATGATCCTCTTAAAATGTGATGCCCAGGCCTGAAAGTAAAACCCCAGATGGGCTCTTGCTAGGGCAGAGGACTGCAGGGCTTTCCCTCTCTGTAAACTCTAATGCCCTCTTAAACAGCTTAAGACGTGGAATCTGGCCTAGGCGTTTCGGGCTATTGTATTGTACTGCTGACATATTTAACTTGCTGTTCAGTCGTGACCCTGTTGGCCTCACATGCCAATACCATCCATCGGGTTTTCTTGGCAGAGATCCTGGAGGAGTTTGCCACTTCCTTCTCCAGTGGGTTGAGGCAAACAGAAGTTACATGCAGGCTGCTAAAACTTCAGGGTTTTTTTTTTCATACCTCCTAATGTCACCCTAAGCTACACTTGGGCAGATAATTCATTAAACTCAAGCACAGAACTTGACATGTCTCCTTATGAAACTTTGTCTTAATGGATTCTAGCCCATCAAGATCTTTCCAGATCCTAAATCTGCCATTCAGGGCCTCAGCTCGTCCTTCCAGGTCTGTGTCTTCCACTAATTTGATACACACATTCAACCTGGTTACTGAAAGAAAAAAAAAAAGTTAAAAAGCACAGGACTGAGTACAGTTGGTCCTGCTATAACTCAGCATCTGCTTCCCCAAATAGCAGAGTACTATGCAAAATTACACAACAACAATCCCGAGGCTTATGGGGGAAATGGAGTCAAAACCTTTGTCAGTGGCACACAAATTAAAAGATAAGAAACAAAAGCACAGTTTTATAGAGGTTAAATGGTTAAGAAATACATAAATGAGCCAATAAATAGTGGCTATCCAAGGTCCCAGGGGTCAGAGGCTACATCAGAAGGGAGTCCAGCAGCCAGTCCTCCTCTGCCTACAGATCCAACTGCCCCAGAACACAGATACTAAATATGGCCCATTTTCTTGCAAAACACCTGTAATTTGCTCATGGAAGGGGACATAGAAGGGGCTGCAGCTTGGGAGTTACTGTAAGTTTTCTGCATTCTACCTTTTTCTTACGGACAAAATCTACCCAGTCATTCTTTGCCTCATTTCTTACTTAGCCTTAATTACTGGATGGGCTTTGCCTCAGTCAAAATGAGAACTCAGAAAGATCTTAGTTTGAAAAGGCCTAGGTCGCCTACTGCATCAGGGCCATCTCCAGTTGTCCTGATTGATATCTGGCCACTAGACCAGGATGACTCTGGAGGAAAGAGTCAGGCTGGTGACCTTGCACAACCCTGCTTCACTAAATCCAATTCACTTGCAAGTCATGGCATCAGCTCCCTGATGTCATAGTCCTCTTTGAGAACAAAGGACAAATACAATCCAAAATGAGAAACAATCCTTGTCCTCAAGAAGCTTACATACAACACACTTCAAAAACAAGAAAAGTATATACAAGGTAATTTGAGGAGGCAAATAATATCGGTGACACAGCTAAGCCTTGAAGGAAACTAAGAATTCTTTTTTTTTTTTTAATTGTGAGGCAATAAGGGTTAAGTGGCTTGCCCAGGGTCACACAGCTAATAAGTGTCTGAGGCTAGATTTGAACTCAGGTCCTCCTAACTCCAAGACTGGTGCTCTATCCACTGTGCCGCCTGAGAATTCTAAGAGGTACAAGTGACTGGGGTGCAGGCATGAGGCACAGCTGTACAAAGATGGACTAGGAAGCTTAGGAAACAGCACGTAGGTAGCACTAGCTGGGATAGAGAGTGTGTGAAAGGGAGAAAGGTGAAATCAGCCACCTGGTTGGAAACTATCCAAAAAAACAAAAGGAGAGTAATCTGACATGACCTGTTCTGGATGAAGCCAAGCTGGTTCTCTGGGATCCCCACTGGTCTTTCTGAATACTCACAAAAAGATCCCTTTACTCAGTTTCTTATTCTTCATTGTCATGCTAACGGGTTGATGGTTTAAAGGACCTCACCTAGTTCCCTTTTTTGAAAAGTGGGGCATTTGCTCATTTCCCAAGACAAGGTTGGGTAATAGAACTGAACTCAGAGTCAGAAGAGGCCTGTGTTCAAATCCCAGCCCTTCCTCCCAACACATTCCAGTTGTGGAATCCTGGGAGAGCCACTGAGTTTCTGCTTGCCTCAGTTTTCTCATCTGCAAAATAAGGTCTATGATAACAGCACCTGCCTCACAGGTTCATTGTGATGATCAAATGAGATATTTATAAAGTGCTTAGCACAGTGCCCGGCACATAGTAGGCGCTATATAAATGCCAGCTATTATTCTGCTATTTTTAATATGTTAAAGCAGTGCCATACTAATCAAAATACCAAAAAATTATTTTATACAGCTATAAGAAATACTAACAAAATCCATCTGGAAGAACAAAAGGTCAAGAATATCAAGGGAATTAATGAAAAGTGGCCTAGCCGTACCAGATCTTAAACTGTATTATAAAGCAGCAGTCATCAAAGCTACTTGGTACTGGTTAAGAAATAGAGTGGAGGATCAGTGGAACAAGCTAGGTACACAAGACACAGTAGCCAACGACTATAGTAATCTACTGTTTGATAAACCCAAAGACCCCAGCTTCTGGGATAAGAACTCACTATTTGACAAAAATTGGTGGGAAAACCAGAAAATAGTATTTCAGAAACTAGGCATAGACCAACATCTCACACCATATACCAAAGTAAAGTCCAAATGGATATACAACATATATATAAAGGCTGATACTATAAGCAAATTAGGAGAGCAAGGAATAGCTTACCTGCCAGATTTATGGAGAACAGAGGAATTTATGACCAAACAAGAGATAGAGAACACTATGAAATGCAAAATGGATAATTTTGATTAAATTAAATTGAAAAGTTTTTGCACAAAGAAAACCAATGCAAACAAGATTGGGAGAGAGGCAGAAAATTGGTAAGGAATTTTTACAACCAGGGTCTCTGATAAAGGCCTCATTTCTAAAATACACAGAAAACTGAGTCAAATTTATAAGAATACAGATCATTCCCCAATTGATAAATGGTCAAACAACATGAACAGGCAGTTTTCAGAGGAAGAAATTAAAGCTATCTATAGTCATATGAAAAAATGCTCTAAATCACTATTGACTAGAGAAATACAAATCAAAACAACTGAGAGGTATCACATAACACCTATAAGATTGGCTAACATGACAGGACAGGAAAATGATAAGCGCTGGAGAAGATGTTGGAAAATTGGAATACTAATTCATTGTTGGTGGAGTTGTGAACTGATCCAATCATTCTAGAGAACAATTTGAAACTATGACCCAAGGGCTATAAAAATGTGTATACCCTTTGACCTAGCAATGCCACTTCTAGGGCTGTATCCCAAAGAGATGATAAAAATGGGAAAAGGATGCACATGTACAAAAATACTTACAGCAGCTCTTTTTGTGGTAGCCAAGAACTGGAAATTGAGGGGATGACCATCAACTGGGGAATGGCTAAACAAGCTATGGTATATGAATGTAATCGAATACTATTGTGCTATAAGAAATGATGAGCAGGAAGACTTCAGAAAAACCTGGAAAGACTTATATGAACCGATGCAGAGTGAAATGATCAGAACCAGGAGAACATTGTACACAGTACCAGCCACAGTGTGTGATGACTGACGGACAGACTTAGCTCCTCTCAGCAGTGCAAGGACCTAAAACGTTTCCAAAGGACTCATGATGGAACATGCCATCCACATCCAGAGAAAGAACTATGGAGTCTGAATGCAGAATGAAGCAGATTATTTGCTCTCCTTTGCTTTTGTTGTATTGTTTTGTTGTTCCTTCTCATGGCTCCTCCCATTAGTTCTAATTTTTCTTGATCACCTAATCACTGGATGGGCTTTGCTTCAGTCAAAATGAGAACTCAGAAAGATCTTAGTTTGAAATGGCCTAGGTCGCCTACTGCATCAGGGCCATCTCCAGTGGCATGACTAATGTGAAAATGTTTAATAAGAATGTATATGTAGAACCTATATCAGATTACACATTGTCTTGGCGAGGAGGGAAGGAAGAGAGACAGAGAAAATTTAAAACTTATGAAAGTGAATGTTGAAAACTAAAAATAAATTAATGTATGATTTAAAATATATATGTTAAAGCAACCAGGCTTGCATGAAGTTCTGTAAATCTTATATACATAGCATATGTATGAACATCTACACATATATGTGCATCTAAAATAGTAAGCTCCCCAAGGGCGGGCATAGTCATTTTTGTCTTTGTATCCCCAGAATCTGGGACACAGAATGTGCTAAAATTCTTGCTTACTGAATGATCTTAGCTCCTTCTTTTCTTCCTCACAGGAATTGTTCCTCTGACTTCAAAATTTCATTTTTTTGAGAGTTTCTCGCCCTTCCCATCCTGACTTCCTCGGTCGAATTTTAGGCCTTGGGATACACTCTTAAATACGACTATGCAAATCTGGGCACAATTTGTACTTCACCAGCATAGAGAACTCCCAGAGGGGAAGAGAAGAAAAATCCCCAAAGGTTGGAGATTCAGAATCAAATCCTGACTCCACCTCTAGCAAGTGACTTCCCCTTTCTCTGGGCCCCTGTTTCCTCATCTGTAAAATGAAAGGGGTTGGGCCGGATGGACTCTGAGGGTCCTTCCAGGCCTGAATCTAGGAGCTCCTGCCACCAACCTGAAACAGCCAATAATGCACACACACACGCATGCACAAGTGCACACAGTTGGGTTTTTAATCTTTCCCATTAGAACATGAGCTCCTTGAGGG
Source organism: Phalanger gymnotis (assembly GCA_028646595.1). Lineage (NCBI taxonomy): Eukaryota > Metazoa > Chordata > Mammalia > Diprotodontia > Phalangeridae > Phalanger > Phalanger gymnotis. The sequence goes on from CM053622.1 coordinate 24,512,641, forward strand.
TAGGGAATGTTTTTGCCCTTTTTTGTATCCTCACTACTTAACACAGTGCCTGATATGTAGCATGCACTTAGAAAATGTTTGTTTGTCTCTCAGCATCTCTGCGTGTGGCTCGGAAGGCCACTCTTTCACTCTGGTAGCACTACTACATATCTGTGACCTTGGGCAAATGACAACATCTCTATGCCTCAGTTTATTCTGCTAACATCAGCATCAGCGATAAACATTTATTAAGCGCCAACTACATATAAGCGCTACAAAATGAGGGAGTCGGGCTTGATGGCCTCTAGGGCCCCTTCCGGCTTTAAATCATTGGTAGTGGCCACAGTGGATAAGAGTTAGACCTGGAGTCAGGAAGACCTGAATTCAAATCCCACCTCAGACACAAGTTGTGTGACTCTGGCCCAGTTAATTTAACCTTTGGTTGCCCTAGTTTCCTCGTCTGTAAAATGGGGGTAAAAATAGCAAGGTTGTTGTGAGGATCATCTGGAATAATATATGGAAAGAGCTTTGCAAACCTTAAAACACTATGTAAATGCTAGCTGTGATGATGATGATGATGATGATGATGATGATGATGAAGGAGAAAGGGAAGGAGGAGGAAGAGACAGAGGAGGAAGGGGGAGAAGAAGGAAGAGAAGAAAAGAGGAAGAAGAAGAAGAAGGCGAAGGAGGAAAAGAAGGAGGAGGAGGAGGAGGAAGAGGAAGAAGAAGGGGAGGAGGAGGAAGAGTAGGAGGAAGAGGAGGTGGCAGTGGCAGTGGCTCATTTCTCCCAAGACACCCATCACTCCAACTTTAGAGACGACTGAGGAGGCCTCCTAACCCCCCCATTAATGCTATTTCTAGGCTACTGAGAACAGAAATACAAACAGGCCTGGGTAATACCATTCATGGAGAAGTCCTCACTCAATGGGAACAAGACAGACTTCTTTCTGCTGAATCTCTGGCATCTCCCAGGACAAATCAAGAGTGATCCCTCCGCAATTAAGAAACAAGCATTTGTTAAATGTTTTCTCTGTGCTAGGACCTGGGATAAAAAGAAGGGCAAAACCAGTCTCCGCCCTCTAGGAGCTTACATTCAAATGGGGAGAAAACATGTATATATACATATATGTGTGTGTGTGTGTGTATGTGTGTGCATGCATGCGTGTGTGTGTGTGTGTGTGTGTATACACACAAAATAAATACAGGGTAGTTTTGGGAGGTAGGGCATCAGACTATGTGCAAAGCCCTGGAAAGGCTCAATGTAGAAAGGGCACATGAGCCAAATCTTCAAGGAAGTCAGAGATCCCAAGAGGAGGAGATTGGGTAGCCTGGCACAGAGCCACCTTTGTCATCAGGAAGAAGACAGAGCTGAGTTCAAGTCTCTCCCCTTAACAAAAACTGGCTGTGTGACCCTAGCAACATCACAATCTCTCTGTTTCCCCAGGCAGCTTGGACTCTAAGATGCAGCTCAGATACTGATCTGCACTGGTAAGGGGCAATTCTGCACCAGTAAGGGGCATTTCTGCACTGGTAAGGGATATTTCTGCACTGGTAAGGGGCACTTCTGCACTGGTAAGGGATATTTCTGCACTGGTAAGGGGCATTTCTGCACTGGTAAGGGGCAATTCTGCACTGGTAAGGGATATTTCTGCACTGGTAAGGGGCATTTTTGCACTGGTAAGGGGCATTTCTGCACTGCTAAGCGGCATTTCTTCACTGGGATATCCCAGCTCCAGTGAAATCATGAACCAGGAGCATATTATGGCAAATGAGCGTTCTTAAATCCCAGAGAGAAGTGATGTACCCAAGGTCATACAGCCAGTTAATGTTAGGGCTGGGATGGGAGCCAAGGTCTCCAGAATCCCAACGTTCTCATAAATCCAGGACCTGCTCTGACCTGACACACCCTGCCCAAAAGAGGCTTTTATACAACAGGGGGGAAAAAGCCACCTGGATTTGATGTCAGAAGGCCTGGATTCCTGCCCCTGACACTTGATGCCTTATACAAGTTACTCAACCTTGGAGCCTTTATCTGGAAAATAAGGGGGTTGAACTGGGTCGGTAATTCTCAAACTTTTTGGTGGTAGAACCCCTTTAAACCTTTAAAAATTGAGGACTCCCCAAAAAAATTAGTTAATTAAAAATTGAGGACTCCCCCCACCGAGAATTTTTGTTTAGGTGGGTCACAGCTGTAGATATTGAACATATTTCTAACTAAAATATTTTAGTATTATTATGAAAATGGTTTTTATATCCTGGACCCCCTAAAAGAATCTCAGGGACACCCAGAGGTCCCTAGACCACATGGGGAAGTCCCTTCTAGATCTCAAGCTATGATTCCCTTTATAATCAGTCTCTTCCCCATGGCCAACCTCTGTGGCAAGCCCTTCTATCACTGACCTTCCATTCCCCGAAGTCACCATTTCACTCTCTCTCCATCTGAGAGCCATGAAGAGAACAGAGTTACTTAGCCCTGAGTGACTCACAACGCTCCAGACCTCAGTTCAACCATTTTTAAAATGGGAAAAATTATCCCTACCCTGCCTACCTCAAAGGGCTGACATAAAGATAAAAAGAATAGATAAAAAGATAGATAAAGATAAAAAGAAATAAAATGAAGAGGAGTTTTGAAAGTTAAAAGAAACATAATAGATAGTATATAGTGCACCAGTCTCCGAGTCAGGAAGACCTGAGTTCTAATCCTGCTTCTGATACTTACTGGCTCTGTAATTAACCCTAGAAATACCATTTACCCTCTTAGGGCCCTGAGTAACTCACTAGAACTCTAGATTGCAGAGAAGGTGGCAGGTGGCCATCTGCATTGGTAGAGGGAATCTGGTAGAGGCAGCTAGGTGGTACGGTGGATGGAGTGTTGGGCCTGGAATAAGCAAGACTTGGGTTCAAATTTGACCTCAGATACTTAACAAGCTGAGTGACCCTGAGCAAGTCACTTCACCTGTCTGCCTCAGCTTCCTCATCCCTAAAATAGGGATGTTAATAGCACCTACCTCCCAGGATCAAATTATCTCTAAAGCTTTTGACAAATCTTAAATCGCTATGTAATGTGAGGTATTGTTTTCTTCACTGGGGACTCTTTGTATGAAATCACAGATCTTGTCCTCCTCCTCATTCTCCAGCACGGCATAGAGCAAAAAACAATGGATTTGGAGTCAGGAAACCTGGGTCACATTGACTAGATTTGGGCCTTTTGACAAGTCAGTTTCCCCATCTCTAAAATGAGGATGTAAATGTCGTAGAATTTAAAGCACCGAAGATGTGGGCACTATGTTTAGACTCAGTTCCTAAACAGCTCCTAAGTCTCCCCAACTCCTTTTCCAGATGTGGTTACAAGCACAAAAAATACCTGACCAGAGGATACCAGGAGGGGGACAAGGCACTTAGCAAAAGGTTTATTTGGAACTAGAAAGCCCCCACCGCCAACGTCCCCCCTTCAGCAGAAGAGGGCTAGCTCTCCACGAGTACTGCCCAAGAGCAGCCCAGAAAAGGACCGATCCAGACAGATCCTCTCGGCAAGGGGTGGGGAAGCTGCAGCCTCAAGGCCATGTGTGGCCCTCTAGGTCCTCAAGTGCGGCCCTTTGACTGAATCCAAACTTCGCAGAACAGATGCCCTTCATAAAAGGATTTGTTCTATAAAACTGGGACTCGGTCAAAAGGCTGCACCCAAGGACCTAGAAGGCCACACATGGCCTCAAGGATGCAGCTTCCCCACCCCACCCTTGCTTAATTTAAAATTCACAAAGTATTTTCCCGGGAAGTAGGTACCCCCGAATCCTTAACTCTATTTTACAGATGAAGAAACTGAGGTCCCAAGAGGCACAGATAGTGAGGATCAAGAGGCAGAATTTGAACCCGACTCTGAGTCTCCACCATGGGGTATTCTTATTGTGACTTGTTTATGTTTTGGCCGGAGGCGTCCCTTTGTCTCCCTCAAGTTTGTCCTAACTCACCAGCCAGCCAAGAAATGGTTTCAATGATAAGTATTTACTGGCTGTATACAAGGCGTTTGGCCAGGTCCTGAGAATCCAAAGACAAAAACAAAAGCTCTGCCCTTGGACGCTGGCAGAGAAGTAGACTGCAGGTAACTGGAGAGAGAGAGAACCAATGCCTGGAAGGGCTGGGGAGATCAAGTAAGGCTGCCCGAAGGAAGAAGCCAGAGGGCAAGATGAGGTAGAAGCACATTCCAGGCATGAGGGAGAGCCTCTACAAAGGGGCGGAGATGGGTGAAGAGGTGCCAAGAAAGGCATAAGTGTTTTCCTTTACATCCTACGCACAAGCACGTCCTCCCAGCACCTAGGACAACACTCTGACTACAGCAGGTGCCCAATGGTGCTGACTTGCTTTTGGCCCAATGGACTCAGCAGGCCACCTCCTTCTCTGTCCTGTTCCCAAGGGAGTCTGTGAAGTCTAATAAAATTGGCTCAGATCACCATACAAAAATGCAGAGCAGCTGCCCAACGGCCTTGATGATGGAAGCTAGAGGCAGATGGGTGCAGCCAGACTGGGCAATCAAAGCCCTTCCAAAGAGTCAATCCCTGCCTGGTGAGCTGTTTGCTCACTGCCAGGACCATGAGGTAAACAACCTTCCCTCAGGTGCCTTCCTCCCCAGACTACCTGGAAGGCAGGGGGAGCAGTCCTGACCCTACTAGGAGTGGGGAGCCTGTGGCCTTGAGGCCACATGTCTTTGGGTGCTGCCTTTTGACTGAGTCCAAGTTTTACAGAATAAGACCTTTCATTAAGGGGATCTGTTCTGTGAAGTTTGGATTCGGTCAAAGGGCCACACTTGAGGACCTAGAGAGCCAGATGTGGCCTTGACACAGACTCTCCACCCCTGCCCAGATGGACATACAGGCCATAGGAGTGAAGGGGTGCTGCTGACCCCTGCGAACTCCACCACAGGCCATAGTGGGAAATGACAATGATTCACCTCCCTTCAGTGATGGGAGTGAGTGCAGGGGAGCACATGTTAGAAGGGGAGTGGGTCAGCTCCACTTCTAACATGCGCCAGCTTGCCCCTCCTTAGGCAGCCTGGTGGCGCTTACCATAGTGGTACCAGACTTAGTAGGACAGCCCACCAGCTTCACGCACTGCAGCTCAGCCTCCCCAGTAGCAGAATCAGTCCCCTGAACTCAGAGCCCTTTTCCCAACACCACGCCTGGGGGAGGGGAGACAGTGTCCCCTTCTATATGAAAGCACCTACTCAGAGAGTTGTTGTGAGGAGCGAATGAGATAATATTTGTAAAAGTGCTTAGCATAGGTGACCAACTATGATGGACTTAGCTCTTCTGAACCATACAATGATCCAAGACAATTCCAAAAGACTCATGATGGAAACTGCCATCCACCTCCAGAGAAAGAACTATGGAGTCTGAATGCAGATGGAAGCAGACTATTTTCACTGGTCTTTGTTTTTTTTCTTCCTCATGGTTTTTCCCCTTTATTCTGATTCTTCTTTCACAACATGACTAATGTGAAAATGTCTAATATGATCATACATGTACAGTCTATATCAGATTGCATGCCGCCTTTGAGCGAGGCAAGGGGAGGGAGGGAGAAAAATCTGGAACTCAAAATCTTATAAAGATGATTGTAGAAATGAGGCAATAAATAATCTCCCCAAAAAGGTGCTTAGCACAGTGCCTGGCACCAGTAAGTACTAAATAAATCCTTGTTTCCTACCTCCCTTCTATAAAGCTCTAAGGCCTTCTCCAGCTCTGACATTCGATGCTCTCTGTACCCACCTCCTGATGTGTCCAAGCCTGCTACAGCCACCAACACTCACAGACTAATCAGAAGCAGAAAGAATCCCAGAAATGACTTAGTCTAAACCCCTTCATTGGACTGAGAAGACCCACGGGGATGAGGAGTAAAGAGAAGCAACTCATCCAAGGTCTCAGTGAGAGTCAGAGGCCAAGCCAGAAATGGAACCCAGGGCTCTTCCTACTGAAACCTACCTATTCCAGGGGTCAAACCTCTGAGCAAACTCAGGGGGTGGGGTGGGGGGGAAGAGATGTAAAGGAGGGTTGGGGACGTGGGAGGGAAGGGAAGAAAGGGTAGAGACGAGGTCTTCAAGGGTGAGCCTTTAGGCATTCAGCCTGGTGGTGGTCTCATCTTCTAAGTATGAACATCTCTGGCCTGGCCTGGTAGCCAGGGATGGTGAAGGCACCAAAAAACCAGCTTTTAGGGGCTGAAAACAGAAAGTGGCATCCCCCAATGAGTATAGAGGGTAGGAATGCTGGCCAGGGGGCCAAGTCTATGGGTGAATCCAGAATCCTGGGTGGAAAAAGGCAAGCAGTCCTGGGTAGAGGGCTTTAGGGCTAGCCTATAGGGGCTGCCAGAAGCCCAAAGCCCATGGATGGGGTAGAGGACAATGATTATGGGCTGAGTGCTGGCCAAGGCTGCAGGTATTACCTGGAACCCAGAATTCCAGCCCCCCAAAAGACATGGTGGCCAGAGGTCAAAGTCTATAGGGCCATTCAAAAATCCAGAGTTTCAGCCCTGACAGGTAGGAAAGGCAGTGGTTATGGAAGGACTGGCCCCACAGAACGGGCAAGTCTACCTTGCCACAGTTCCCCATGGATATGGGGCTCCAAGGATATGGGCAGAGGGCTAGTCAATGTCACAACCCCCTACAGTGGGGTCAGGGATGAGAAAGGGGAAGTGCTTATGGTCCCGCAGAATGGGCTGGTCTGCAGGGGCTTCCAGAAACCCAAAGTCCTAACCCAGTGGTTCCATACAGAAGGCTGGACGCTCTGAAAGGGCTAGGGCAAGAGTTGCTGCCAGAAAAATCAACTCCTGGCCCCCAGGGTAGGGATGGGCCCAGGGCCAGTTCAAAGGTTACCCTAGGCCTGGGGTCCCAAGTCCTGGTCCCTGGGACTTCCTAACCTGACAGGGTCTAGCTGGGGGAGCTGGACATTGGGTAAGGAGTTTGATCTGGGATAGCCAGGGCCCTCCCCACACCCAGCCCAGCCCTAGCCCTAACCCCTTCCCCCGCCACGGCTCCCTCCCCAGTCTCGGCCCCCAGCCTCATCCCCCTCCCGGGCCCCTCCCAAGCCCCCTCCCAGCCCAGCCCCGGCCGCAGCCCCTCCCAGTCCCGCCCCGCCCCCGCCGGCCGCAGCCCTCGAACCTCACCCGGTCTCGCCGATGGCGTTGGTGAGGTTGGCCCAAGCGATGGCCCCGGCCTTCCAGCCCTCCACCACGGTAAGCTGGCCCGTGGATGAGTCCATCACCACCGAGCTGGTCTGGGAGGACTGCGGCGGCCGCGAGGGCTGGGGCAGGCTCAGCGCCAGCCCCAGCCCCAGCGCCAGCCCCAGGGCCAGACAGCCGCCCTGATACATTGTAGCGACCGAGTCCGCGCCCGCTGCTACATTGCCGCTCACGTGACTCAGCACCCGAACCCCGGGCGGGGCCACCCTTAAAGGAGAATGCCCCGCGCCCTTGAATTGGCCCGGCCGGGAGTCTCTTCCCCTGCGGCCCCGGCGGCACATCGGAAACTGCCACTGGGCACAAGAGCCCGGGAGTCGGGTCCGAGGACCTGCATGCAAGGCCCCACTCAGCCAGACTGGCCTCAGTTTCCTCATCAGCCAAATGAGGCGGCCTGAACTATCAATCAACAAGCCTTAATAAAAAGTCCCTACTGTGTGCCGAGATCTCTTAGGCCCCTTCTAACTCTGATGAGGACTGATGCTACGATGCACCTTCCTTGTACATGTCACACCCCATCTCTGGGTCTCAGTTTACCTCTCTGTAAAATAAAAGTGATGGACCAGAGGATCATTAAGGTCTCTTCCAGCTCTGATATTCTGGGTCTCTGGATGCTGTGTGTCACTGGACATACTTCCTAAAGGACGGAACTTCACCTACCTCCTTTTTCCTCTTTGTTATCCCCAATGCCCAGCACACAGTAGGTCTGTATGACTTCTGCATGAACTGCAGAAATACCAAATAATTGCAAATAGTCTACAAGGACTGCCAGATGCTCAGGGACCTGCCTCCAGGGCCTGCAGAGAAGTGGGGCCTCCATGAACCCCAGACTCGAGGTTCCATTGAAATGTAGCCTGGGGTTTCTCCTTAGCATTCTTAGCAGTCCTGACTATGGAGTTTGCTAAGCTCTTCTGGATTTTTCTCTGGTGCTTTCCAAGGGAGAGGGGTAAATTCACCCATAATAAAGGGAATTAAATTTTAAAATGTATAGGGATGGCAGAGGTGGTGTGGGCAGGTCTGTGCTCCTCATCCAAGGAAAATGCCAGAGTGTGTCTGAGCTTCTGCATCACATTTTGAGCCTTCGTCATTTTGAAGAACAGCAAGAGTCTTAAGAATGCAATGGCCAAGGCCCTAGCAAGCTCTGAGGCCCTGTGGGAAATGCTCCACTTCCTCATCACTGAAATCCTGCCCTGCTCCCATCCCAGGGCTACAGACTACCTTTGAAAACAAAAAACCTGTATTTGCACCATTGGCAAAGGACATGAAATCGATGGTCTCCTCTATTCTTCATACTCTATCCTTGTACAACCTGGATAGGCCGCAATCACTAACCCTATTTCACAGATTACGAAACTAAAACCAAAGGTGTCAAGTGACACTGGCAAACCAAGGTCCAAAGTCCACCCAGATTTTTCCTGACTCTCTGCCCAGTAGTCCTCCCAATGGAGCAACACCACAGACTCTAGGTGGGACCGTGGAGATCGAATATACCATTCCCATTTTACAGATGAGGGAGTTAGAGTCTAAGAAAAAGAGAAATAAGATAAAAAGTTTGAAAATAAAAGTCCAAAAAGGAAAATTTTGGATGTTTGAGAGGATATGGGAAAACTCCGCTGTTGGTGGAGTTGTGAGCTGATCCAACCATTTTGGAGAATAATTTGGAACTATGCCAAAAGGGGTATAAAATTGTGTATACCCTTTGACCCAGCATTATCACTGCTAGGTTCATATTCCAAATACATCCCAAAAAGGGAGAAAGGAATTATTTGTACAAAAAATATTTAGAATAGCTCTTTTTGTGGTGGCTAAGAATTGGAGATCAAAGGGATGCCCAAAGGGAATGGCTAAATAAGCTGTGGTATATGGTCGTAATGGACTATTATTGTGCTGTAATAAATGACAAACAGGATGATTTCAGAAAAACCTGGGAAGACTTACATGAACTGATGAAAAGTGAAATGAGCAGAACCACGAGAACATTGTACACAGGAGTAGCTATATTCTTCGACGAAGACAGTAACAGCAATATTGTTTGACGAAGAACTGTGAATGACTTAGCTATTCTAAGCTAAGACAATCCCAGAGGATTAATGATGAAGCATACTGTCTGTCTCCAGAGAAAGTATTGATATTGACTAGAGACTGAAGCATGCTATTTTTCACTCTCTTTCTTTTCTTTTTCTTTTATTCGAGTCTTCTTGTATAAAATGACTAATATGGAAATGTTTTACATTATTGCATGTAATATATATGTATAACCTATATCTAATTGCTTACCATCTCAGGGAGTGGGGAGAGGGATAGAATTTGGTACTCAAAACTTTAAATAAAAATGTTTAAAAAGATTAAAAAGAAAAAAATAACAGTCCCTGGAACAGGGTTTTTGAACATCTCTCCTTTGGGCTCAGTGGCTGAGAGACAGGCAAGCAAACAGTTTGCCCGGAGTTTAACTTGTCATGCTATCCATCATCATTGATGTCCTTACCAAGGTTTCCTGGTTGAAGATTTATTAGTAGTTGTGCCTTTAAGAAATATCTTCCTGCTTGCTACATAAAACAGGGTTTATGACATCAGGATACCTCAGGGGCAAGAGTTCTCATTCCATTGCCCTAGTAAGAGGGAAAAAAAGCAACTAGATAGATGGTGCTGTGTGGATAGAGTGTCTGGCCTAGAGTCAGGAAGATACGAATTCAAATTTGACCTCATATGTTTACTAGCTGTGTGACCGCAGGCAAGTCACTTCACTCTTTTTGCTTCAGTTTCCTTATCTGCAAAATGAGCCAAAGAAGGAAATGGCAAATCAGTCCAGCTATTTTTACCAAGAAAACCACCCAAATGGTGTCATTAAGAGTACAAAAGTGAGAAACGGTGGACTTCTCCTTAGTGTTCCTCCCACCTCCACCATAGCTGCAGCCTGCCCTTCCTGAACCATTCAAAGGAAATCCTCTTCACCCAGTTGTTTGGCTCATAGAGCTCATTGGCTGAGAGGATGGATTCTGTTTAAAAGACTCAGTCCAACCAGGGAGGGCATGAACTTCCCAAGATCTGGGACTGACCTGGTCACAGAATCTCACACCCGGAAGATATCTTGGAAGCCAGGGAGGTGAACAAGATTCCCTTCTACAACATGCTCTTGACAGGTGGTTGTCCCCCTGGAAACAGGCCAGTGAAAGGGATGCTAAGACCTTTGGAGGCTACAACTCTTATTTTTAGGAAAAGGGTTTTGTTTGTTTGTTTATTTGTTTGTTTTTCTGGACTTCTAACCTTAAATCGAATTCAGCAACTTTACACCCTGCTGGTCTTATTTTCTTCCCTCTGTCTCTAAACAGTCAATCGAACATTTATTCTGAGCATTTATTAAACACTTACCATGTGGACACTACTGAAAATAACTAAAACAACAAGAACAGAATGTGCCAGGCATTGTGCTAAGCACTGGGGATCCAAAGAAAGGCCAAAAAAATAAAAATAAAAACCACACACACACACAAGGAATTCACAATCTAATGGAGAGAAGACAAGGAAATCAATCGGTTAGCTGTGGTCCTGCTTGCTCAAAAAGGACCGAAATGACATCACTAGGTTGGGGTCAAGGTACAATGTATCTGACTGTGGCTGATCAGACCAATACAAGCTTGGAAGTCTCTACCACAGGTCAGACACAGTCCACATGAACATTTAAAGTGGAAATGACTCTAAATTTGCAGATCTGTTTCTTTTGAGCTACTGCAATTCGGCTTCAATCATAGAGCCCAGCGCCTTCTTTGAAATAGGCATGCCATGCTGGGTGGTCCCGTGCCAGTGTCTTCCATGTTCATGAAGAACAAAAGTTCTTCAGAGAGACCTTGAGAGGGTCCTTGTATCTCTTCTTCTGACCTCCGTGTAAGTGTTTGTCTTGTGTGAGTTCTCCATAAAAGAGTCTTTTAGGCAAATGCACATTTGGTATTTCAACAGTGCGGCCAGCCCATCAGAGTTTGGCTCTGTGCAGTAGTTTGAATGCTTGGCAAGTGATATTCAGAATCTTCCTAAGACAATTCAAATGGAAGCCATTCAGTTTCCTGGCATGGCGCTGGTAGAGTGACCATGTTTCACAGACATACAATGAGGTCAGCACAATGGCTGTGTAAACCTTTAGTTTGGTAATCAGTTTAATATCTCTTCCGTCCCACATTTTCCTCTGGAGCCTCCCAAACTCTGAGCTAGCTCTGGCAAATATATACATCAACTTCATTATCTGTGTGTACATCCCTGCAAAGTATACCGCCAAGAAAAGTGAACTTATCCACAACATTCAAAATTTCTTCATTTGCTGTAACTGATGGTTCCACATATAGATGGTGTGGTGCTGGCTGGTGGAGAACCTCTGTTTTCTTGGTGTTATTTATTGTCAAGCCAAAAGTAGCACAAACAGCAAAGAATCCATACTTTATTGCATCTCAGCCTCAGAGGCTGCATTGAGCGCACAAGCATTTACGAACAAAAAGTCACGCACCAATTCTGCTTTCTCTTTAAGTCTTGGCTTATAAGCTTTTCTTTTTCTTTCTTTTTTTTTTAATTTTTAGAGGCAATTGGGATTAAGTGACTTGCCCAGGGTCACGTAGGTAGTAAGTGTCTGAGGCCAGGATTGAACTCATGTCCTGCTGACTCCAGGGCCAGTGCTCTATCTGCCTTGTCTTTTCAAGTTAAATTATTTACCATCAGCGTGGTACCTCACCTTGATGTTGTTTTCATCCTCATTGAAGGTATTTGACAGCATCGATGAAAACATGATGCTAAAAAGCATAGGGAGCAAGCACACAGCCCTGCTCCACTCCAGTGGTGACTGGGAAGGTGCTAGAGCATCATCCGTTATCCGGAACCCGGACAGGCATGCCATGATGAAATTGACGTACTATACTGATGAACATTTTCCATGACCTTCCAAAATACTTAGATACACACTAGGTGAACGAAGAAGCCCTCGGGTGGTCCAGTAGAGAGGGCTGGAGGGCTAAGCCTGGAGTCAGGAAGACCTGATTTCAAATTCTACCTCAGCTATGTAGGAGTTGTGACCCTGGGCAGGCTATTTCACAGCTCTCTGTCTCAGTTTCTCCACTAAAATGTAAAATAGCAGCACCTGCTTCCCAGGGAGGTGGTGAACATCCAATGAGATAATATTTGTAAAGTGCTTAGCATAGTGCCTGATACATTATATACATATATACAAACACACATACATATATACATATGCATACATATATGCATATTTTGTGTGTATATTAAATGCATAAATTATATAAATATATTCATGTTTGCATATTACATATAATGTATAAGATATATACATATAATATATATGAATATATTTCATATATATAAACCATATAAATGTGTATCACTTCCCTACACAGATACCAGTCAAGTCTAAAAGCCCTTTGAATATTGAAGACGGTTATATTATCCCCAAATCTTTTCTCCTCCAGTTTAAGCATCCCCATGTCCTTCAGCCACTCCTAATGTTGTGTAACGTCAATGCCTTTTAGTCATCGTAAGTGTCTGCCTTAAGATGCTGTGTGATGTGTCAATGTCATGACTAAATTAGAGGACCCAGAACTGATGTGGTCTGATGAGCAGAGGCCAGTGGGATTATCAGTCAATTAGTCCATCAGCCAATAAGCATTTATTAAGCTCCTGCTATGTGCCAAGCTCTGCAATAAGTGCTGAGGGATACAAAGAAAACTAAATGTAGAGTCCCTGCCTTCAAGGAGCTTGTGATCTAATGGGGTGGTACCAGCTCCAGTCATCCTGATCTATATATTGCCACTGGACCTAGATGGCTCTGGAGGAGAAAGTGAGGCTGCTAACTTTGCACAGCTCTCTCTCTGTTAAATGTCATGGCATCACCTCCTTGATGTCATGGTCCCCTCCAAGAATGAAGTACAAACAACAACAGTCTAATGAGGGAGACAAAATGAAAACAATTAGAACCACACAAAAGTATGTACAGGGTAAATTAGAAGGTAATCTCGGAGGGAAGGCAAAAAAGAGAGGGTATGGAGGAAGAGGGGAAAGGGAAAGTTTCATGAAGAAGTTAAGATATGAATAGCTAGATGGCATGGTCAAGGAGACCAAGTTCGTAGGACCAAAGGGCCTATGCAACTGTGCATAGCCTTTGACCCAGCAATACCATCTCTAGAGCTGTACAGAGACCATAAAAATGGGAAAAGGGTCCACATGTACAAAAAAATATTCACAGCAATTCTTTTTGTGGTGGCAAAGAATTGGAAATTGGAGGCATGTCCATCAATTGGAAAACGGCTGAACAAGTTGTGTATATGAATATAATAGAATGCTATTACGCTATAAGAAATGATGAGTAGGCAGACTTTAGAAAAACCTGGAAAGCCTTATATGAACTGATGCTGAGTGAAATGAGCAGAACCAGGAGAACATTTGTAACAGCAAAGTAATAAGCACAACATCAATGATAATCATGAATATGCCTATGTAGTTCTGTATTGCAAAGTATGAGAGACTCTCCACATAGAAGGCAGAAGAAGTAAAACATTTATTCAGACACCAGAGAACCATATCCCATAACCAGGCAATCTGCTCCCACAACCAGTCAGTCCACTTTATCATAACAGCAAGGAACTTAAAACACAATATTACAGCATGGAGCCTCACCTTCCCAAAACCTCTCTGATCCCCTGCTGGGGTATTCCCATAAAACTCACAGTACAGCTATCACAGGTTGGCTGTCCTCAGCTCTGTCATGATGGCCATTAACAGCAATAATGGCTCTCTCAGTATTTCCTGTGACACAACTTCCTTTTCCTCTCAGTAAGCTCTTCCCACCACATGTGCCTTAGGCTTCCTGTGACTCAAGCAGGTCATATGGCCTACTAATGGGTGAGAGAGATCTTCAAATCTAAATTGTTATTACAACATTGTACACAGTAACAGCCATATCATGCGATTACTAACTTTGATACACTTAGGTCTTCTCAGCAATTCAAGGTTCTAAGACAACTCCAAAAGACTCATGATGGAAAATGCTATCGACATCCAGAGAAAGAACTTTGGAGTCTGAATGTAGATGGAAGAATACTATTTTCTCTCCTTTACTTTTGTTCTTTTGTTTTATTTCTTCTTTCTCATGGTTCTTCTCATTACTTCTAATTCTTCTTTACATCATGACTAATGTGAAAATATGTTTAATATGAATGCATAAATAGAGCCTATATCAGATTGCATGCCACCTTGGGGAGGGGGATAAAATTTAAAACTCAAAATCTTGTGGAAGTGAATGTTGAAAACAAAAAATAAATTAATTATTTAAAAAAAAAAAATGATGAGCAAGTGGACTTGAGAAAAACCTGGAAAGACTTACGTGAACTGATGCTGAGTAAAGGGAACAGACCCAGGAGATCATTGTACACAGTAAACAGCCACATTGTTCAATGACTGCCTTCATTAGACTTAGCTCTTCTGAGCAATGCGAAGATCTAAAACAGTTTCAGAACTCATCACGGAAAATGCTATCCACATCCAGAGAAGGAACTATGGAGTTTGCATGCCAATTGAAGCACACTATTTTCTCTTTCGTTTTTTTTTTCTCATGGTTTTTCTCTTTTGTTCTGATTCTTCTTTCACATGACTAATGTGAAATATGTATGATCATGCATGATTATATATCAAATTGCATGCCATCTTGGGGAGAGGGGAAGGAGGAGGGAAAATTTAGAACTCAAGATTTTATAAAAGCAAGCATTGAAAACTAAAAAGAAAGAAAGAAGACTGAATTCAAATCCAGCCTCAAACACTAGCTGGGTGATCCTGGGCAAGTCACTTAATCTCTGTTTACCTCAATTTATTCATCTGTAAAATAGAGATAATATTAGTACTTGCCTCCCAGGATTATTGTGAGAATCAAATGAGATAATATTTGTAAAAGCACTTAGTGCCATATCACATAGTAGGTACCATACAAATGCTAGCTATTTTTATTATTATCTTGAAGGAAGCCAGAAGACAGAGGGTTGGACTTAGTTCTGGATACTAGGAATCCTAAGATAGCATTCATTAGCTTTCTTGGCTGCCATGTCACACTAAGCATCATGTTGAGCTTGGGGTCTGCTAAAACCACCAGATCTTTTTTTTTTTTTTACCTGAAGAATTGTTGCCTAGCTACAACTCCCTCTTTTTATGCTCCCAAAGTTATTTTTAAAACCATATTTTTGCTCTAAATCACTATTGATTAAAGAAATTCAAATTAAAAGAACTCTGAGGTACCACCTTACACCTATCAGATTGCCTAATATGACCAAAAAAAATGATAATGTTGGAGATGTGGGAAAACTTAGACACTAATGCGCTGTTGGTAGCTGTTGTGAACTGATCCAACCATTCTTGAGAGCAATTTGGAACTATGCCCAAAGGGCTTATAAAACCATGCTTACCCTTTGACCCAGCAATACCACTGATAGGTTTGTATGCCAAAGAGATCAAAGAAAAGGGGAAAGGATCTGTTTGTACAAAAATACTTATAGCTCTTTTTGTGGGCTGGCAAAGGATTGAAAATTGAGAGGATTCCCATCAGGTGAGGAATGGCTGAACAAGTCGCAGTATATGATTGTGACGGAATACTATTATGCTGTAAGGAATGACAAGCAAGATGCTTTCAGAAAAACCTGTAAAGGACTTACACGAAGTCAATGCAGAGTGAAGTGAACAGAACCAGGAGAACACTGTACACAGTAACAGCGATATCATATGATGATCAACCGTGAATGACTTAGCTATTCTCAGAAATTCAATGATCCAAGACAGTTCCAAAGGATTCGTGATGAAAAATGCTATCCATATCCAGAGAAAGAACTAGTGGAGTCTGAATGCAGATGAAAGGATTTCACTTTTTAAAATTTTTTGTGGGTTTTTTTTTTTCCATGTGGTCTCTTTATTCTTTTACGGCATGACTAGTAGGGAAATATTTTGCTTGATTGAATATGAATAATCTTTATCAAATTGCTTACCACTGTCTCAAGGAGGGAGGAGAGTACAGAGGAAGGAAGAAAATTTGGAACTCAGAATTCTTAAAATGCAAATGTAAAAAATTGTTTTTACATGCAATTGGAAAAAATAAAATATTTTTTAAAAGAGTTTACATTTTTCTCTCTCACATTCCTCTTCTTAGAGTCTGCCCAATATTCCAGCCTGTCTCTGAACCCTGACTACTATCCAGTATGTCAGATTAAGCTATCTTCCCCCTCCATAGACTGTACCTCGAATGCTAGGTAGCCATCTTATAAAAAATGTTCTATTAATTGTTACTGCTTTTCAAAAGAAGAAATGTAAATTACCAACAGCCATATGAAAAAATGTTCCAAAAAACTAATAATTAGAAAAAATGAAGGCAATTCTGAGGTCTTACCTCATGTCCAACAAATTAGCAAAGATGACAAAAGATGGAAATATCTTTGGAGAGTATATGAGAAGATTGAAACATAGCATTGAGGTAACTGAGTTGGCCCAGCCCATTCTAATCTAGCAACACCTCTCTTTAAATCAAGTTGAACAAGTATTCAAAGCTCCAGGGCAGACCTGAACAACTTGGCAGTAGGTAGGGGCCAAAATTAAAATATGCTAAACTTCTTCAGGCCACAGATAGGTTTTTAGCAGCTCACTTTCCAAGTGAAGGTATAATTAATGATTAAACTATTTTGCAAATAAACCATATTTTAAAAGGGAAATTTCAATTAATATCAACTAATTACACTTATTACTTAAGATTTTTTTCACAAAATCACATTAATGTTAAAAAAATTACTTTGCTAAGCGGTACGTTTTAACACATTTTTTAGGTTTTCTTCCCGTTTACATGTAGTTAATGTGGTACAGTTCTTTTCAGCTATCAGTTTATCGTACTCCGGAATCATGTCTGAAATCAATTTCTTTAGAAATCTGAAAACTAACCTTAGTAGCCACCTCACTTTCTGAGTTTCCTTTCTTGAAAAACCATCATTCCCCACTAAGATTCTTCAACAATTTAGACTCTTTAATTTGTTTTTCATTGGTGTCCAATTTGTTTAAGTCAGAATGTTTTGATTCGAAATGGCAACAAAGACTGTATTCCTTTGGAATGGCAATTATTTCTGGGCAAACAAGACACAATATTTTGTTTCTCATGTAAGTAAACAAGTATCTATTTGTCCAATCTGGATTAAGCACTCTATATTCTTATTTGATCTTCTGTTTCTTTATATCACCCATTTTACAAATTCACCCCCAAAACTTTAATGTTAGAAACAAAAAAATCTCCACAGTAACTGCTTACATGCAAAGAATTACTGAACTGAGTGTCTGACCTTGGAGAGAGCACCAGACACTCATGTAATTGCCGCTCATCTCACAGAGGGCATCAGCTGCGTTGGTACGTGGCTGCACTCACTTTGTCCCTGTTCAATGCCTGTAATGACCGAAAACACAGTGGAAAGTTAGGACTCTCAGTCCTCTCAGACTAGAGACAAATTGACAATGGTCGATTACTGTGGGTCACATGACACACACAATATCAACCCACCCACTAAGTTATATGATGGGCACAATAATGACTAATGGAAGGCAGGTTAAGTGGGGCATAGACAAAACAGTCATTACATCTTTACTTTCTTTTGCATCCTCTACATTTTTCTTGAAATCCTTTGGTGAGCCACAAGAGCTGTATGTTATAAAGGCCCGATATTATTGCTACACAAGAAAAAAACAAGCATGAAAGATTCAAAGAAACCCAGAAAAACAAACATGAATGACTCAGAGTAAAGAAAGCAGAACCAGGTGAACAATTCAAAAAATAACAATATGATTGGGATTTGGGAACTTTCTGTTATTATGGGATGTGTGGTTCAGAAGGTCAAGCCTTCCTTCTCAACCCTCAGGGCACAAAGGAGTTCTTTGAGCTGAAAAGCAGACTTGAGTCATGTTCATCCAGGAGTTTTGAAAAAGTCATCCACAGTTTTTGAGAGAACAGACTGGAAATAGGCAGAGAGATAGATGGCTGGCCTATTTTGTATGTATGCTCAGGATGGATTGAGCAACTCCTGATTTATCAGTCTTTCTAGGTCTATAGTAATTTTATTTTTTTATTTTTTGTTTTATTTTATTTCTAGTTCCAAATGCTCTCTCTCTTCACTCCCCCCATTCTTGGAGAAGACAAGAAAAACAAAAACCATGATAAATATATGTAGTCATGCAATACAAATTCCTGTATTGGAGAAAGAAAGAAAGAAAGAAAGAAAGAAAGAAAGAAAGAAAGAAAGAAAGAAAGAAAGAAAGAAAGAAAGAAAGAAAGGAAGGAAGGAAGGAAGGAAGGAAGGAAGGAAGGAAGGAAGGAAGGAAGGAAGGAAGAAAGAAAGAAAGAAAGAAAGAAAGAAAGAAAGAAAGAAAGGAAGGAAGGAAGGAAGAAAGAAAGAAAGAAAAGGAGGGAGGGAGAAAGGGAGGGAGGGAGGGAAGGAATAAGGAAGGAAGGAAGAAATTAAGAGAAAAGAAGAAAGGAAGGAAAGAAAGAAAAAGAAAGATGGGAAAAGGAAGGAAGGAAGAAATTAAGAGAAAGGAAGAAAGGAGGAAGGAAGGAAGAAAAGTAGAAGAAAGGGAAGAAAATATATTTCAATCTGCACTCTGAGACTATCACTTCTCTGTCTGGAGGTGAACAGCACATTTCATCATAAGTCTTTTGAAATTAGGGCTGGTCATTGTATTGAACAGAGTTATTAAGTTGATTATCTTTATAATATTGCTATCGCTGCACAAATTGCTCTCCTGGTTCTGTGCATTTTTTTTTTGCCTCAGTTCATTCACATCTTTTCAAGTTTTTCCAAAACATCCCATTCATCATTTCTTTTTTTTAATTAATTTTTATTACTATCTTATTTTTCCCCAGTTTACATGTAAAAACAATTTTTAACATTTGTTTTTAAAACTTCGAGTTCCAAATTCTCTCCTTTCCTCCCTCCCCACCCTACCCCCCTCACTGAGAAGGCAAGCAGTTTCTTACAGAACAATAGCATTCCATCACAATCATATGCCATAACTTGTTCAGCCATTCCCAGTTAATGGACATCTCTATGGTTTCCAATTCTTTGCTACCACCCACACATACACACGTACACAAAGAGACACACAAAGCTGCTATAAATATTTTTGCACATATTGGTCATTTTCCTCTTTCTTTGATGGCTTTAGGGTGTAGACCCAGTAGCAGTATTATTGAGTCAAAAGCTGTGCAAAATTTAATAGCTTGGTGATGATGGTTCCAAACTGCCCAGCAAAACGATTGCACCGATTCATTGTTCCACCAAGAATCTTTCATGCCATTTTGAAAACTTGGTCAACACGGTATCAAACCCCTCCCCACATAGGGTCACCTGGATTGAAACCAGGGGTTCCATGCTTGAAGAACCACTCCCTGTTTCCATTGTCCTGTCCACAAAATTACAACTATAACAATGTAAATGAAAAGACTAAAAAGCTAAAAGGCAGATGAACTAAGGTTAAATGCAATGACCAGTTTTGTTTCCAGAGGGCTGATAAACATACCTACCTCTTCTCAGTGAAAATATGGGACACTGCAGACATGGAATGTAGTATGTAATGTCATTGCAATCACTATATTGATTGCCTTTGCTTAACTGTTTTGTTGTTATAAAGAAGGTTTCTATGGGATAGAAAGTTACTGTGCAATAAAAAGCAAAAAGCATTGCTAAAAATCACAACCCTTCCCCCCAAAGGTACATAGATGCATTATTGGTTGACTTGTGCATGGGTACAGCCATTATAGAAAGCAATTTGGAATTATACACAAAAAGTTACGAAGAGCTGGCTTGAATTTTAACATTAAAAAAAAAAAAAACTAAGATCTTGGCAACTGGTTCCATCACTTCCTAGAAAATAGAGGGAGAAGAAATGGAAGCAGGGTCAGATTTTGTATTCCTGAGCTCAAAGATAAGCACAGATGGTGACTGCAGCCATGAAATTAAAAGATGCTTGCTCCTTGGAAGGAAAACTAACACCAGCTAGAAATCAGGAAAGGCTTCCAGGAGAAGGTGGCACCTATTGCTGTTGTTGTCTGTCCTTCATTCTTGAAAGGGACCAATGAGATAGTGAGGGTGATGTCCTGACTTGTAGGTGAACTGGATTTAAGTGAGGCAGAGCTACATGGTTACCATCTTCTGAGCCTAGAAGGAACTAAAGGGCTCCTTCCCTTGAGAACTGCCTATCCATATCCTTAGATCATTTATCAATGGAGGAAGGGTTCTTATTCTTATAAATTTTTTTACATGAAAATTTTTTTACTATGACAAAGACATCATACAGTTTTTATGATCTTGGTCTTTCCTTCTTGCCTTTGTGCAAGGCCAGAAGAGAAACATTTGCAACTTTTACAACCCTGAATAGGACTCCAGGAATATCACCAACAGCATGACCTTTTCGACCAAATCCAGCAACCAAAACTTTGTCATTTTCCTCAATAAAGTTCAAGCAGCCATCGCTGGGAACAAAGGCAGTGATTTTTTTGCTGTTGATCAGCTGGACTCTCACATACTTCCCGATGGCAGAATTGGGCTGCTTGGCTTCCACACCAACTTTTTCCAAGACAATCCCTTTAGCATGAGATGCTCCTCCAAATGGGTTGGCCTTCAAGGCAGTGCCCAAATGAGCTTTCTTATATTGTTTGTCATGCCACTTTTGGTGTCTTCTGTGGCTTCGGAGTTTTCTAGCAGTACGAAGACCACAGCACTTACCCATGCTGCTGCTGTCCAGGCTGAGAGAAAAGAAAGCTATTCTTATAAATTTGAATCAGTTCCTTATTTATCTTGGAAATGAGACCTTTATCAGAGAAACTTACTGAATTTTTTTTCTAATTAATTATTTCCCTTTTAATAAAACCTTGATTGGACTAGTTGATGCAAAGACTTTAATTTTATGTAATCAAAATTATTTATTTTATCTTCTGTGATCCTCTCTGTCCCTTGTATGGTCATGAATTTTTCCTCTATCTGTGGATTTGATAGGTAATTTTTCCATGTTTATTAAATTTATTTATGATGTGACCTTTTATTCTAGGTCAAGGATCCATTTGGAGCTTACTTGATATAAGATGTGAATTGTTGGTCTAAGCCTAGTTGTTTGCGTACAGATGCCCAAATTTCACAGCAGCTTTTATCAAATAGTGAGTCCTCGTCTCAGTAACTGGAGTCTGTGTCTATGGATTACTAGGATATACTATACATTTGTTTCTGTACGTTGTTGCTTTTGAATTCTTTTTCAACCCTGTTCATCTCTTCATGACCCCATCATTTCAAAGAGACATAGAATGACATAGTGAAGTAAGTAGAACCAAAAATAAATTTGTACTATAATATTGACATTATTTAAAAAAAAACTTTTAATTTGAGGACTTTCATAAACTAACGAATCCAATGAGCATACTAAAACAATTTATACAGTAACAACATTGTAAAGACAAACAGCTTTGAAAGATGTAAGTATTATAATCAATTAAATGACCATTCATGATTCTAGAGGGCCCATTATAAAAAGAGGTACAAAATCGCATAAACACACCTATTTTTCGTATATTAGCTGTATTGTTGTCCAATTGTATCAAACTCTTCATGGCCCCATTTGGGGTTTTTCTTGGCAAAGATACTAGAGTGGCTTGCCATTTCCTTCTCCAGCTCATTTGACAGCTGAGGGAATTGAGGCAAATAGTGTTAAGTGACTTGTCCAGGGTCACACAACTAGTAAGTGTCTGAAGCCAGATTTGAACTCAGGAAGATAAGTTTTCCAGACTCCGTATCTGTCACTCTGGTCACTGGGCCACCTACCTGCCCTTGGGGTAGGAGGGAAGGAAGATAAGTTTCTGTTCATTTAAATTTAAGGAAAAATAGAGAGGTGGGAGGCGTTTCAGGTATAAAATGCTGCCTGTGCTTTCAGATGAGGTCCTTGTGTCAGTAGTTTTGCTTAATTCTTTTCTTTTGTTACAAGAGACCTCTCACAGGATGGGGGCTGTCTGTAAATGTTTGTCATGTAAAAACAAAACATGGCAGCAAGAAAAAAATTTTCTTTAATCCTAAAGGGGTGAAGGGAAGAAGGACTGCATTCTAGGTGTGGGGTACAGCTTGTGCAAAGTCACAGAGGTGGAAGATGACTGATGGGAATTAAAATTCAGAGGTGAAGGAATAACTAGCAATCCAGTTTGGCTGGATTGAAGAATCTTACGAAGTAAGTCTTAGACATTAGGCCAGAGTCACGTTACAGAGGCTTTAAAATTTGAGCCACCACATATCATTTTGTTCATCATTAACTGCAAATTCTGACAAAATGAGTCTTGGCTAACTAGTTTTGCCACTTTGGTTTGGGTTTGGGGTTTTGCTTTGTGAAGCCTGTGGTTTAATTGATGAGAGGAACTCTCAGTGAGGAAGCTCTCTTTACCAAGGCAGATAAGTACATTCTATAATGTAAAGACCTGCTTCAATTCAATGAGAGGTTCACAAACCAGTATAGTGTCAAAGGTGAGACTTGAACCTCGCTCTTTCTGACTCTAAGACTCTATTCACTAAGCCACAGTGTTTCTTTAGGGGGCTTTTCTTCCTCTAACCTGTCCCCTGGAAGAGGCATTACTAGAAAGAAATCTTTTGGCCATATGAGTTACCAGACCTGGGTGATACTGGAATGCGCCCCTAAAACTCAACCTTCTCCACCGCTTCATGATGCCTCCCTCCCATGGCATGACCCCTGGTCCATTCCAAGATGTTTTTGCTCTTGCTGAGTGTATGGAACCAGTTACCGTGGCTAGGGCAGGGACTAAGCAACAGCAGGTGGCAGGATAATTCCCTTTATGACAGAGACAGTCTATGGTAGCATTATTCCTTCTAGTCCAGAGGTCTAGCTGCAAATCAGGACACTGACAAGTATAGTTTGAATGTCTGATTATCGTTCTCCACCATCTCCAACTATAATATGATGGATCTGACTGCAGGAATTTAACTAGGTACTCCCTAAACTCATTTCTTTTGTTTGTATTTGTGGGTTTTTTTCCTTTAAAGAAGTTTCTTACTAGCTTTTTTTTTTATATCACTTTCATTTCTAAATATGATCCTCCTCCCCTTCCCAGACAGCCATCTCTTATAACAAAAAATAAAAGGGTGAAAGAAAAGCAACACAGCAAAATTCACCAATATATTAACAACATGGATACAATATTCCATGACCATAGTCCTTCAGCTCTGCAAAGAAAGCACAGGGGTACATTTTCTCATTTCTTATTCAAGGACTTTCTCATTTCTTATTCATATTCTTATTCAGGGACAAACTTGGTCATTATTGGGCGGGAGCCGAGTGGGATTTGGATTTAGAAGACCTGTCTCTGGCATTGATTATGCATGTGATCTTGGGCAAGACACAACTCTGAAACTCAGTTTCCTTACCTATAAAATGAAGGGGATTGGATAAGCTGGCTTCCAAGCTCTAAATTTATGATCCTTTTATACAACGTTCATTTTTAGCATTGTTGGTCTTTCAATGGATGCGTCATTATGTATTTCACTTTCTCATCTTACTTATTCCACTCTGCATCAGTTCATATAAAATCTTCCCACACTTCTCTGAATCTCAAACACATTTTCTGCTTCCATTCATTGATACTTCTCAGAGTCAATCAGTCGACCAACATTTATTAAACACCTACTATGCTCCAGGCAATGCGCCAAGTGCTAGGGATACAAAAAAGGGGAAAAGACAGTCCCTGCCCTCAATGAATCCTGAGTTCTCCATCAATCAACATTTATTAAGCGTCTAATACTGTCAGACACTGGGAATACAAAAGGGGGCAAAAGAGTCCCTGTCCTCGAGGAGTTTACAATCTAATAATTCTGCCAGTTTCCTTCTCACTCTAGAAAGTTGGACAGTCTTTTTCCCTTGTTGTGACTATCTCCACTGAAATGACCAGGTCTGGTATTACAGGCTGCAGTCTCATTTCACATGCAACTGGCTTCTCCTCTGACAACTTTCTGTTGCCCCACTCTGTGACATCCCTGTGTCTGAGTGTGAGAACTTTAGTCAAGCTGAAGACCCCAGACCACTGACTCTACAACAGAATTCCTTTTAGTCCCTAGGGGAGTGTGACTTCTATGGAGACTCTAGGAAGCCAAGTCAACAAGAAATTATTTAACCTGCTATGTTCTAGGCACTGTGCTAAGAGTTAGGGATACAAGTAAAGGCAAATAAAGGTGAAAACAGCACCTGTCCTCAAGGAGATTCCAGTCTAACAGGGGAGACAACATGGAAATCACTAAGTACAAACAGGGCACAAAAAGGATAAATTGGAGATAATCTTGTCTCCAAACCTGGTAATACTTTCTCAGAGTAAGCACTTTATAACCATTATCTCACTTGATCCTTATAACAACTCTGGGAGGGAGGTGCTATTATTATCCTCATTTTACAGATAAGGAAACTGAGGCAGAGATTAAGTGACTTGTCCAGAGTCACGTAGCTAGTCAGTTGGATTTGAACTCAGGTTTTCCTGACTCCAGGCCTGGTCCTCTAGCCACTTAAAAAATTAAATGTTAAGCTTAACAAATGCTTATTCATTCATTATTCCATAGGATGAGACAGCATTTGAGAAAGACAGCATTATATAATAGCCATGTCACTGGTCTTAATTCAAGATCTGAGTTCAAATCTGGCCTCAGACACTAGTTGAGTGACCCTTAACAAGTCACCTAAAATGAAGGGGTCAGACTACAGCCTCAAATTTTCCTTCCAGCTCTAAATCTATAATCCAACGAAATTCAATTAAATTCCATTCGATAAACATTAAGCACCTACTGTGTACCAGGCACTACGTTAAGTGATAAAGAGGAAGATTGCTCTAGAGGTTTAAAAGCATGTAAAAATGAAAATCTTTATTCTGTCATCTCAAATGACACTAATAGAAATTAAAAGGGGGAAGCATCCAAAGAGATGGATGTAATACATGAGGAGTGTTGATGAGCTCAAAATTTAAAAGTCTGTCTACAGAAAGGAGCCATCAGAAAGAATACACCTGGAACCCAGGTCCCCTGTTGAAGAGGAAGGGATTGCATTCCATTTTTTGTCTTGGAATCTCTCTTGCCTGGTATCTATATACATATGTGTACATATATGTATGTATATGTGTGTGTATACATACGTATATATATGTGTGTGTATATGTGCATATATATATACATAGGTGCTTAATAAATGCTTATTGTATGGGATCGGAGACAACAAACAGGCCCAGAGGAAAAGACAATGCAGATAGAGAATAAAGGGCTTTGGATTTGGAGTCAGAATTAAATCAACAAGATGTTTTGGTTTTTTTTTTTGGAGGCAATCAGGATTAAGTGCCTTTCCTAGAGTCACACAGTGCCAAGTGCTAGGGATACAAAAAAGGGGAAAAGACAGTCTCTGCCCTCAATGTAGTAGTAGTCTGAGGCTGGATTTGAACTCAGGTCCTCCTGACTCCAGGGCTGTTGCTCTATCCATTGCACCCAGCTTCCCTTCAACAAGACTTTATTAAGCATTTAATTCGTGCTAGGCACTGAGTCTACTACAAAAAAAAAGTAAAAATAGTTCCTGTCCTCGAAGAGCTGATGGTCTAATGGTGGAGACAACCTGTAAATAATTAGGAAGCATCTGCTACTTAAGACCTATGTGACCTCGGACAACTGTCTTCTGCTCTCTGAGCCTCTAATAAGCAAGTAGTACTGGATAGTCCCTTCCTTTTAGCCTAAGATTCTAGAAATCTGCCACTGTTGTATGTAATCATACAGGTAACCACGTGTGTGGGATTATGACGAGGTGTGTCTATGTGTCACTCTGTACCAAAGATCGCAGGTACAGGAAGTGGTATGTTGATGACCAGCATGTGATCTGGGGAGTGCTCTCGCTAGCATGGCACCAGACCTAATAATCTCTCCCAAGACTCTCACAAAGCAATCTGCTAGGCTATGCTTATGACCTGTCTCCCTCCCAGAGGGGACTCAGAGCCAAAGGTCTCCGTTACCAAGAGAGGGTAGGCATCGCAGCCCCCTCCTTGCTCTTCAGCTCTAGGGTGTGGGGAGTAGGGAAGGGGGTCCCTGAGAGTGAATGGAGCCGTTGAAGCAAATCCTCCCTCCCTCCCCCCTTACCTCGCCATGAAGGAAGTGGTTAGTACTTTGATAGCAGAGGGTTAGGGGGTGAGTCTGCCCAGATGGAAACAAAAGTGAACCTCCTACCCAGGCAAAATATCAGGTCACACATGAGATGAGAAAGAAAAAGGTTCCAGGAAAGTCCCCTTTGTCTCTGGCCCCTTTCTATCTGTGATGAATTCAAGGCATGTGGGCTAGCTGAACCACGTCCTCACGTCCACAGGAAACCTTTCCCCCTTAATGCTAGCACCTTCCCTCCATCGATCACCTCCAATTTATCCTGTCTACACTTGTTTGTACATAGTTCTTCTTTTTCTTTCAGTTTTCAACATTCACCTTTACATGATTTTGAGTTCCAAATTTTTTTTCTCCCTCCCTCCATCCCCTCCCTCCTCCCCAAGACAGCTACACATGTGAAAATCTTGTTAAACATACTTCTTCATCAGTCCTGTTGTGAAAGAAGAATCAGAACAAAAGGGAAAAACCACGAGAAAGAAAAAACAAAAACAACTGAAAATAGTCTGCTTCGATCTGCATTCAGACTCCATACTTCTGTCTCTGGAGGTGGATGGCATTTTCAATCATGAGTCTTTTGGAATTGTCTTAGATCATTGTATTCCTGAGAAGAGCCAAGTCTATCAAAGCTGGTCATTGAACAATGTTGCTGTCACTGTGTACAATGAATGCAGTGGAATATTATTGTGCTATAAGGAATGATGAGCAGAATGGCTTAGAAAAACCTGGAAAGACTTACATGGACTGATGTCGAGTGAAGTGAGCAAAACCAGGAGAACATTGTACATGGTCTTGGCATGTTGTCTCCTCCATGAGTTAATTTTTTTCTGCCTTTCTTTTGCCCAGACCTTAGCACAGTACCTAGCACATAGAAGTCACTTAATAAATGCTCAATGACCAACTAACTGCAATCATTTGATCAGGAGTTCTTAAAGCATTGATTAATGGACATTTAGAAATGGAAGTGATGGCTCCATCAAGAATAAATCATGCCATGCTAACTTCATTTCTTTTTTTCCAACATTGTTAAGTACTGTTAAATCATGAAAATGCCAGTCAGCGTCTGGCTCACTCTGTCTATGACTGTTCTTCTGGTGTGTCTAAAGGCATGTTGGATTCTTAGAATTCTGCAACGGTATGTACTACCCCTCCTCAAGGCAATGCAAAGGAATTTGCTTGCTAGAGAAAAACTATGGCCTTTCCCCTCTTATTGGGATTTTTATATGGTGGAAAGTTGTTTCTCTTCTCCATTATAGAATCTGAGGGAGCAGCCAGTGCACAGCAGTCATGGGACTCTGGTCCTCACTTGAGAGAACAGCCAAAGACCATCTGTTCTTTTGGCGCCAGCCAGGCAATTTTGAGGCAGAATTCTTTCTGAATATTTTGTGAATTCTTCTTACAATGGTTTTCCTCCAATTATTAAGCATTTATTTTCTTCTATTTCCCCCTCTCCTCTGCCCCACTGGAGAAGGAAAAAATTGAAAATTAAAAAAACGAAAGATCTTGTAATAAATACGTACAATCAAGTGAAAGAAATTCCCTTAACAGTTAAAATAATCTTGATCATTTCATCCCTACATAATAAAAATAATATTAGCTAGCATTTAATTAATGCTTCAAGGTTTGCTTCAAGATAATGTACAAATGTTATCTCATTTGATCCTCGAAATAACCCTGGGAGATAAGTGCTATTGCTATCCCCATTTTACAGAGGAGGAAACTGAGACAAAGATTCAGTGACTCACCCAGGGTCACACAGCTAATAAGTGTCTAAAGTCAAATTTGAGCTCTGGTCTTCCTGAGTCCAGGTCCAGAGCTCTGTCTACCATCTACCATTTCAAAACTAAAACAGTCCCTGCCCTCAAGGAGTTTACAGAGACAATAGGCACAAATATAAGTACATATGCAATCAATCAATCAACAAGCCCTTAGTAAACACCTACTGTGTGCCAGACACATAATAAGTACTTAATACATTTTTTTACTTGGCCTGCAATCTCAGTGTTGTTCTTGATTCTTCATTCTCTTTTCCCATATCTTTCCCCATGTAGTCAGAGGCCAAACATTGCCATTTCCCCCTTTTTTCCCCCAAACCCGGGAAACAGAAAGAAAGGTAATACCTTCGATAGAAATAGAGAAGTTCAGAGGAGGGTTGGGTTGGAAGTGTGGAGGATAATAAGTTATGTTTTGATCATGTTGAGGTTATGATGGTTATAGGACATTCAGTTTGAATTGTTTAACAGGCAGTTGGTGATGTAGGGAGAAGCAGAGAGGGTCCCAAAGGTGGTCAACAGTAACAATGCTGTAAAGAGATCAAGCATGGTGAGGATGGATGGATGGACGAATGGATGAAATGAAGTTTCAAAGGTATTTATTAAGTGCTTACTTACTATGTTCCAAACCCTGCGCTAAATGCTGGTTGCAAGGAGCAGCAAGGCGGCACAGTGAATAGAGCACCAGCCCTGGAGTCAAGAGAACTTGAGTTCAAATCCTGCCTCAGACACTTACTAACTGTGTGACCCTGGGAAAGTCACCTAAACCTTATTGCCTTCTAAATAAATAATTAGATGCTGAGGCCACAAATTTCAAAGCAAAAATAGTCCCTGCCCTCAAGAAGCTTATATTGTAAAAGCTGGGAGCAACACATAAGAAGTGGAAGCTACGTATTTTGGTTTGGAAAATCACAAGTATGGTGAGTGGAGCCATCAGGGAGTTGATTGGCATGCCCTTTCAGGAGCAATGACCACAGTGTTGATTTGATTATGGATTAGGAATTAGAAGGGGGTAAAGGAAAGAGAGATTGTGCTTGAAAAGTGTTGGTAAAGAGATAGCTATGGCCTAAATCTAGGATCTGTGAGGATGATTGAGTACATGTCATTAGCTTTAGAAATTAAGGGATCATTGGTAACCCTGGAAAGAATAGTTTTAACTGGGCCTGGCAATCTAGTTTGCAAGTGGGAGGAGAGGAAATGCAGCCAAGTCTCTGCCAAGGAGTTTGGATGTGAAAAGGGACAGATATATAGGATGGTAGCTTGAAAGAATGGCAGAGTGAAGAGAAGATTTTTGAAGAGTGATGAAGATACAGAAAGAAGCAAGGTAGGGCGAGATCAAAGATTAGGGAGAAGAATGATTGATGCAGTCATAATGAGTTCTTTCCCTTGGACCAGAATGAATGGAGGAGGGAGAAGCCAGAGTGGTGGGATTGAAGAAGACAACATGACTTGTGGGAGTGACTGCCCAGAGCTGGATAAGGAAAGTAGCTACCCAAGGCGGTTGGTGGATCCTAGATTAGATGGATCTCCACCCCTGCCCCACCCCATATCAGCACCTTGGGAAAAAGCCCTATTCACTCTGGCCTAATTATTGCTCTGGATAGAAGGGATATACTTCCAGGGTTCATAGGAAAAGAGAGGATTAAGGTCACAAGTAGAAGCGTTGACATCCTCTTCAAAGATGAGCAAAGGAAGCAAGAATGAGAGACGAGGTTAATGGGGTTTGAAGTATAAACTAGAGGAGAATCAATCAATTAAACAATGAGCATTATTAAGCAGCTACTATGTGCCAGGCATTGTGTGAAGTGTTGAGAATTCAAAGACAAAAGTAAAACCAAGCATAATCTGGTCCTGCCCACCCAGACAAAGCTTTCTCATATCTTCTCTTCCCAAGAGTCATGGGTCTGGGGCACCTTCATGTCCCTGGATGTAGATAGCCATGGCTACTTGCACCCCTTTCAATGAGTAAGGTTCACCAACCACAATCCCCCTTGGTAAGATGGAGAACTATGAAGCAGGCCTTAGCATCTGGCTTGTCACCAATCCCTGAAGACTCTTGGGCCTTATCATCTGCTCTGCTGATACACCCACCAGACTCCCAGTCACTGAGCCCTAAGGACCCCTGGGCCTTACCATCCACCCTGCAGATGAGCCCTCCTCTATGTGTGGTCTCTCCCAGTGAGAATGCAAACTCCCTGAGAACAAGGATTGCCTTGATTTTCTATTTGTATCTACAGTGCTCGCACAAAGTAAGCACTTACTGAATGCTTTTCTGTTCTATTCCCAGCTTCACTGAGTTTACATTCTTTTGCAGGGAGATAACGTCTATGTATATAAAGATACTTACAGAATAATTACAAAACAAAATTTTCTTGGCTCATCATCATAGGCTCATAGGTTTAGAGTTGGAAAGAACCTGAGTGTTCTTTGAACTCAATCCCCTAATTTTATCGATGAGGAAACTGAGGCCCAGGGGTTAAGTGATTTGCTCAGGGTCACTTATCTAGTAAGTTTTCCATAGATAGTTAAATGCTAGGTGGAGACAAGGGAAGTTACCACCAGGGATGGCCTCAATATTGTCAGCAAAGTAAGAAAAGAAGATTCCATGCCAAGAATGAGGAAGGGCAAAAATAGTGGAGCAGATTTGTGGATAGAAGACAAGATTTGGCACTCTGTACACGGTAAGACAGAATCAAAGAAGAAAGAATAAAAAGACTGTTGTACAGCAATAGATTACACAGGCTCATGGGATCTTAGATTTAGAGATAGAAGGGACCTTAGAAGCGTCAAGTCCCTTCTTTTTACAGGCAAGAAAACTGGACACAGAGAGGTTAAGTAACTTGCTGAGGGCCCCCCAACTAGTAAGTTTCCAAACTCACGTATGTTAATTTTAAATTTAATTTCTATTTTATATATAATAATTTTATATAATAGATAAAACACAATAATTTCATATATAATAATTCGAATTATAATAAATTACAATATAATTATGATACAAGTTATGATCAATATAATAATTATACATAATAATTGATTTAATATTTCCTTATATTAACATAAGGAAAGATAAGAACCCAAGTCTCTCTGCTTCCAAGTCCAGTGTTTTCTGTGCTATATCATGGACCCTACTCTATACCCACCTGGTTGTGGCTTCCTCTTTAACTTGATTAAATAGCACATGAGTAGGACCAGAGAAGTACCCCAGAGTTGAGGTTGGGCAGGGTATGAGAGGATATTGGAAAAGGAAGCAAGTCAGTTATTTAAGAACTGATTGTTGGCTTGAATGACACTTAAGGAACTCTCTGTTTCACCCGAGTTGGACAACTTTGTCTCCTGACCATGCCTTGAACTTCCCTTTTTGGGGCATGTTCCCTTTTCCCAAATGTCATCTCTCCCCTTCTTTGCCTGTTGTATTGCTAAAGCCCAGCTCAAATGCCACCTCCTACATCTTTGTGTCCTGATCCCCACTGGCAGTGTGCTGAAGACTATGGACCTGCCTCCTTTTCTCAGAATCTTGTTTTTAAAGGCATAAAATAAAATATATAGGATTACAAAGGAAATTCATCATATTGAAATATCAATTTCAAGATTGAATTTCAAGAAATTGAAGAAATTTCAAGATTGAATTTCAAGAAATTGAAGAAATTTCAAGATTTTTTTAAGTTCCTAGACCCCAGGCTAAGAGCTCTTACCCTATAGACAGCCATCCCTGAGCCCTACGGTTAATAACTATCTTTGTCCCGCCCTCAATTTTACAGAGTATCTATTTTACACTTCATTAATGTACTTAACATATAATATATATGATAGTGAAAATGGGTAGAACATGGGACTGGCCAATGGGACTCCCATCCTTTTGAACATGTGCAGCCTTCAGCCTCCTACATACCCACATGGAGGCTGGACAAGTTTAATTCCAAGTGTGCATAATGGAAGGCCCTGTTCTCCATTTTAGGAAATGCACATTGTTTCTGGTCTGTTAACCACATGGCAAAGAAACCCATAACCCACTTGTTTGGCTGCTGACCTGAAATTGAGTATGGATCTAAAAGCGCAAAAGCAAACTTGTCTCCCTCTTCTTCCGGTCTGTGTTCCAAGGAGGAGAAAAGAATTGTATAAAACTCCAGGTGAGGAGAGGAGGGAGAAAGAAACAGAGAGAGAGGAGCAGTGGGGTAGAAGGAGGAGTTTTTCCTTGTTGTTCAGTCATGTCTGACTCTTTGTGACCCCACAGACCATAGCATTCCAGCCCCTTCTATCCTCCACCATCTCTGGAAGTCTGTCCAGGTTCATATTCACTGAGCAAGAGCAAGAAAGAGGTAGAAGAAGAAGGAGGAGGAGGAAGAGGAGGAAGAAAAGGAGGAGGAGGAAGAGGAGGAGGAGGAGGAGAAAGAAGAAGAAGAAGAAGAAGAAGAAGAAGAAGAAGAAGAGGAGGAGGAAGAAGGGGGAGGAGAAGGAGCAGGAGAGGAGGAGGGGAGAGTGTAGGGCTAGTATTGGATCCTTACTCTTTCCACTTGAGTTTGCATGGTGTGGTAACCACATTTCCCTGATGTTGATTCTATCCCTATCTTCTCTGTTCCCTCTTGCCTTCGGCGAGGAAGTATTAGAGAAGGAACAGGCTGAATACACTAGACTAGGGTCCTGGTTGGAAGGTCAGGTGAGCACACCAGGACTCTGGAATCTGAGATCCATAGACAAAGTTTGTAGGTAGCTAAGCCTAGTGAGCAATGAGACCCTAAGCAATTCACTTAACCCAGAATTGGATCCAAGACAACCTGAACTAAGACAGAGCAACTCCTCTGTTGGATATGCTTGGTGGGATGAATGCTTTGCAGCAAATGATTAAAATTTGAGCCTACTTTCCCCGGGGGATTGAAATAGTATAGAGAAGAGTATGCTCTGGATATTGGAGGAAAAGGTTTATACTTGCATTCTTGCTATACTGTATCTTGTCAGTAAATATCCCTTTGTAAAAGTTAATTGATGGTAATTGACTGAATGCTCTCCAGCCACTAGTCATTGCTGGTTGACAATGGGCAGATAGAATTGGCGTTCAAACCAATGGTATTGGAGAAGAACCCATAAGCCCTCAGGAGTACCCTAGAGTCCCAAGTAGGGGAGAAATGTAGCCAGCCCTCTGGAAGTCAGAGCCCGGCTTGTCAATATGATTGGCAGTTGGGATGAAGACACTCAGAGCTTATAAAAGGCTACATAATAATAACTAAACGTTTATTAATAATTCAAATGAATGTACTTAAAAGTTTGCAAGGTACTATGTGTGTGTATATATATATATATATATATATATACATATACACATACACATGCATATATTATTTATGTGTGTGTGTGTGTGTGTGTGTGTGTGTGTGTGCCTCCTTTGACTCACACAACTCCTGTGAAGTAGGAGTAGTATTATCCCCACTTTGTAGATGGGAAACCTAAGGCTTGAAAAGGTTTCCCATGTATAACACCAAATCTTCCACCTCAGCACCTTTGCACAAGCCTGGAATTCACTACTTCTTCATCTCTGCTTCTTAAAATTCCAAGTTTCTTTAAGACTCACTGAAGGACTGCTTTTTCTAAGAATTCGTTCTGATCCCCTCTATGCTAGTGCCCTCTCCCTTAAAATTACCTTGCATATTATGTAAAATTATGAAAGCAGAGTTGGAAGCTGGAGGGACTGGTTTTTTTATACAATCTTTCTTCACTGACAGTGTGGCATGGTAGAAAGACCTCTGGATTTGAAGTCAGAAGACTTGGGTTGAAGTTCCAGCTCTGTTGGTATTGACATCATTTCCCTGGGCCTTGGTTTCCCCATCTGTCAAGTGAAGAGGTTGGACAAGATGGCCATCGAGGTCCCTTCTGGCTCTAGCACAGAGATTTTTGTACCATACATATTGTCTTATTCCCCACCCTCCCCCACTGGATAATGGAAGTTCCCTGAGAACAGACACTTCCCCTTTTTTCTTCATATGCCCTAGCATCTATTGGAGCTTCCTACGGACTGCCTTGCCCAGGGTCCCACAGCCAGTAAGTACTTAGGGACTTCTTTCAAATCTGAGTCTTCTTGCCCCCAGCTACTGAGCTCAATCTCCTCCCTACCCCTGGCTGCTTCTCTGGGTTCAGTCCCCTATGCCCAAAGTGAGCATCTTAAGGACAACGATTTGCACCTTATCTCACCTTCCAAACTCAATTAAGTGTTCACTGATAACTGGCATTTATAAAATTTATAATTAATATAATTTTAATAATTGTAAAATATATTATATTATGTGATATTATATGATATGATATATTATATTATATTATACTATGTTATGTTATGTTATGTCATGTCATGTCATGCTATGCTATGTTATGTTATATTATGTTGTATTGTGTTGTATTGTGCTGTGTTATGTTGTGTTATGTTGTATTGTGTTGTGTTATGTTGTTATGTTATATTATATTATATTTATTATATTATGTTATATTACGTTATATTATGTTATATCTTATCATATCGTATCATATCATATCATATAGTATCATATCGTATTGTGTTGTGTTATGTTGTGTTGTGACATGTTGTATTATGTTATATTGTGTTATGTTGTGTTGTGTTATGTTGTGTTATGTTATATTATATTATAATAATATCATATCACATTATATCATATCATATTATATCATCTTATATTATCTTATATTATATGTAAATACTGTCTCATTTGATCCAGCCAACAATCCTGGAAGATTGCTGTTATTTTTGTCCCCACTTTACAGATGAGGAAACAGATTTATGCTCTTATGTACACATAAGGCACATGAAGAACAGCTAATGGGTGTAGTGGAGAGAGGGCTGGGCCTGGAGTTAGGAAGATCTGAGTTCAAATCCAGCCTCATATACTTACTATCTGTGTGACCTTAAGCAAGTCACTGAATCTCTGCCTTAGTTTCCTCAGCTGTAAAATGGAGATAACAACAAGAATCCAAGCACCTGCCTCCCAGGGTTGTCCTGAGGATCAAAAGAGATTAGATTTGTAAAGTGCTTCGAAAAACTTAAAGCGGCGTATAAATGCTAGTTATTATTATGTGATTATGGGACCAGATGACCTCTAAGGCAGCTGCCAGCTCTACGTTATGATCCTATACATCAGATAACTGATCTAGGCCTCACTTTCTTCATCTGTAAAATGAGGGAGTTGAACTTAGAGCTCTCTTCAAACTCTTAATCATCTGATTCCTGTTCCTACAGGCTACCATTGGGCTCTCTGCCTTAGAGCATGGAGCCATCTCCAGTGGCCCTGATCTCTATCTGGCTCTGAAGGAGAAAGAGAGTCTGGTGACCTTGCACAGCCCTTCCTCACCTAAATCCAATTCACTTGTAAGTTGTAACGTCACCTTCCTGACGTCATGACCGTTTTCTAGAATGAAGAACAGACAACAATGACCTTAGAGCAACCTTCCCTTCCTCATCTGTCTTTCCACCCATTTTGGCTGCTTCCCTTCCCTCCCTAAAGTTCCTTCCTGAGGTTCCTGTGTCTATCTAGAAAGGAAGTCTATCCCTTTGTGGGTCATCTGGAGGAGAATGCACTTGGTCCCAGGATGATTCTTTTCTCTTGAAAAGCAAAACTTTGCTAAGCCTGTATCTGATGAGGGCACAGTCTCTGGGAAGCCCCTTGAATCTGGAATACAGTCTCTGGGAGCCCCCTTGAATTGTCCTTGAATCTTCCAACTGGATCTGGCCTTCCCCTAAGGCCATAAGCCATACATTATCATTAGGCCCAAATCTCTACCCAGCCTTGCCCTTTGTTGTCCAGCTACTTCCCACCCTTGATACTATCAATATCCATGTCTTCAGCTACTTCCCACCCTTAATTCCATTCTCTAGGTTCCTGGAGTCTGACCTCATCTTGTCCTCCTTAGATTCCTCCTCAAGACCCTCCCTAAAGCCCTCCACTAGTCACCCCAGACCACCCCTCAATCCCTCCTACAATCTTTGTGTATATAATCCCCATCTTGCCTCCATAAAGGTGCTCAGATTCAGTCTAGCTCAGCTTAGGTTGAATCTGGCCTGCTTGTGAAAACAGGTGTCACAAAGGGTGGGATTTCTTAAGACAACCCATTATGGTGAATCCCTAATAAACTTTGTCTTTTCCCTTGG
>CM053622.1:24549471-24573456 GCA_028646595.1 Phalanger gymnotis
CCAAGGGAAAAGACAAAGTTTATTAGGGATTCACCATAATGGGTTGTCTTAAGAAATCCCACCCTTTGTGACACCTGTTTTCACAAGCAGGCCAGATTCAACCTAAGCTGAGCTAGACTGAATCTGAGCACCTTTATGGAGGCAAGATGGGGATTATATACACAAAGATTGTAGGAGGGATTGAGGGGTGGTCTGGGGTTTAGGGAGGTTCTTGAGGAATCTAAGGAGGACAAGATGAGGTCAGACTCCAGGAACCTAGAGAATGGAATTAAGGGTGGGAAGTAGCTGAAGGCATGGATATTGATAGTATCAAGGGTGGGATGTAGCTGGACCACAAAGGGCAAGGCTGGGTAGAGATTTGGGCCTAATGATAATGTAAGGCTTATGGCCTTAGGGGAAGGCCAGATCCAGTTGGAAGATTCAAGGACAGTTCAAGGGGGCTTCCAGAGACTGTACTCCAGGTTAAAGGGGCTTCCCAGAGACTGTGCCCTCATCAATTCCACTCCAAAAAGACCACGCCCCTGCTGGAAGCTGTCAACCTCTGGCAGAGACTCTGGGAATTCATTCCTGGGGGATGTTGAAATGATTTTATCAAGAGTAATCCACTCCTTATGCTGGAGGAGACCTTAAGGATCCCCTTCTAGGTATATGTGGGATCAATCCTGTGTCCTTTGGACACAGACGTTTTGCCAAGGATATCAGTCAAGGATATCTTACTCCTTTGAGCTCTGGTACAGTCCACCACTGCATCACGTCCTGTGCTGAGACAGGTATGGCTCCTGTGCAGAACCAGTCAGGGGCTAAGTTACACTGAGCCAATCAGGGCTGTACAGCCCTGGTGCTAAACTTTGAAACTGGACATAATCTGGAAAAATTACTCTACTCTTTGGAGACCCACGCCTGGGGAGGATGCTCTGCTGGGGATTTTTTCCCAGCTGGGACTCTGGAGCTGAAATCAAGGGACTCCCCAGCATGTAAAACCAGGTGTTGGTGATTCCCCCATTTGGTGATATGTGCAAAGATTTCTATTATTCTGTTAGGCTTCATCTTTACATTACTTTATATTGTCCTTGTGTGCAGAATAAATGTTACACTGATTGTAATCTGGTGGTAATTATGCTGTGGAATCCGATCCTAAAAAATAGTTAAAGCGGCTGCATGTATCTCCTTAACACTACAGGTGGCCAGGGGACTGTAGTGGCCAGGGAGCAGAGCAGAGCCCAGGGACTGGGATACCCAGGGACGGCAGTGGCCAGGGAGCTGAGTTGCCCAGGCTCTGCCCAGGCCCCAAAAGCAATGCCACTTGTGGATGGATGGTAGCAATTTGTGGTCACCCAAACACACTTTTTCCTTTTCACCAGGAGATTGAGAAATACTGAGCTCTTTGCACATGCTTTTTAAAAAAAACCGTTTTTCTGCTTTTTAGACGAGGGGGTTGGGTGGGAAGGCTCCTTCCTGTCACCCAGAATGTTCTCTTTTCCCTTTCCCCAGGCTGTAGGACCTGCTGGTTAGTAGAAGTCGAGGGTCCAGCCTCTGAGGATCGGGGCAGCCCCGCAACGGGGCAGGATAGCTATCGGCATGGGGGGCAGCCGGGCCCTGAGCCGCGTCCAACTGCTGAGTTGGCTGTGGCTCCTCCTGAGAGACGCATCCCCTGTGCTGGGGACTGGCCCAGCTGCCCAGGCGACAGGAAGCCCAGGACCTCTAGCTGTCCAGGAAGGGCTGAATAGCATGATGGACACGGACGTGAGTATTGGGAGGGGGGGGGGGCACTAGATGGTGGCACAGGAGGAAATGGTACTGATCCTCCCCGCAAATCGAGGACTTTATGGCAGGGGGGAGCAGAAGACACTTTGTCAAACTTCAGGCATTATGGGAATTGGAATTATTGTCACTCACTTTTGGTCTGAACTTAGAGCAGTTGGCATTTATAAGTTCTTTAAGGTGTGCAGAGCACTTTACATGTTATTTGATCCTTACAACTACTGGGCGAGAAAGTTATTACTATGATTTTATGATAATGTATGATATGAGGTAGTTACTATCATGATTTAACAGATGAGGACACTGAGGCACAGCCATACAGCTAATATGTATCCAAGGCAGGTTCAAATGTGGTCCTGTGTTCTGCCCATGAGAGAGATGGGTGCTGTCTTCACCCCCATTTTAGAGAAATTTTTTTATAGAAACCAAGGCTCAGATAGGCCAAGGGACTTGCCCGGGGTTATACAGCTACTAAATGTCTAAGGTAGGATTTGAATCAAGGTCTTCCTGACTCCAGGATCGGTGCTCCATCCATCATACCTCACTTGCTAGTACTAGGTAAAGTGACTTGCCCAAGGTCGCATAGGTGATAAACAGCAGAGATAGGATTTGAACCCAGATCCTGACTCCAAATCCAGGCATCTTTCCACAATATCATCCCTTTTATCACTATGTTACTTCTTTGTGGAGAGGCATCTATATATTTATTTACCTATTATTCCCTTTATCTCCCTGCCATAGTAAGGATAATGATAACCCTTTATAGAGACCTACTGTGCACCAGGCACTGTTCTAAATGCTTGACAAATAGGATCTCATTTGATCCTCACAACAACCCTGGAAGGGAGGTGCTGTTATTATACCCATTTTAGAAATAAAGAAACTGAGGCTAATACAAGTCACATGGCCAGTAAGTGTCTGAGGCTGCATTTGAACTCAGGTCTTCCTGACTCAAGCCCCTCCATTCCCCTCACTCTATCCATATTAGAATATAAGCCCCATGAGGGCAGGGACTGCTTTGCATTTTTATCTCTGAAGTTCCAGCTCTCCCTGTAGTGTCTTGTATTTAATAAAGTCTTGTTAGCTAGGCTTGAATCAGCGGATCAGGAAGCATTTATTCAGCACCTACTATGTGCTGTGTGTTAGCAATACAAGTACAAAGAATAAAACAATTAGCACCTACTATGTGCCAGGCATTAGTGATACAAATAGAAAGAATGAAACAATCCCTCCCCTCAAAGACCTTACATTCTGTGAGGCGTGAGCAAGGCCTATCATTCAGTTCCCCAGAACAATGGTGGGTATCACCTTCTTTTCCGTGGGTTACATGGGAGACATCATGGCATTGCTTATAGAGTCCTGGACTAGGATTCAGAAGATGCAAGGTTTGGACTCCCTGGCAAGGTGAGCCTAGGAGGTTGGGGTTTTCCCCTCAGAGCCTCTGTTTCCTCATGTCTAAAATGGGCATAGTCACATTTGCACTACCTATCGAACAGAGTGAACGTTGTGATCCTTAAAGCACTTTGTAAATGTGAGTTACCAGCAGAGGAGAAAGACGAGGCGACCGGAGGTTCCAGCCAGCCTTGAGATTCTACAAGGCCCCCTCCGGTGTCTCCTGACTGTTTATCTCCTCTCGTGCCCCGTCTGGTTTGGTTTGGACATCGTTGCTTGCCTATAGTCTACCACTTTTAGAATGTGAGCTCCTTGAGGGCAGGGACCGGGTTTTGGCCTTTCTTAGTATCCCCACTTCTTAGCACATATAATAAATGCTTGTTGACTGACTGCAATCCGATTGTCTCAGTCTCCTCATCTATCAAATGGGAATAATGCCGCCTGCATGGTCTCTTTTATGGTAAAATATCATTCAGCTGGTTGCTCAACAAGCATTTATTGAGCACCTACTATGTGCCACACACTGTACTAATCACTGGGGATGTGAAGAAAGGCCGAAAAAAAATGGTTCCTGCCCTCTGGGAGCTCACTATCTAATGGAAAGGACTGCTATAATAGGAGGGCTTTGAGCTAAATTTTGAAGGAATCCAGGGACATTGAGAAGGGAACGTGAGGAGGGAAAGCATTCTAGACTTAGCAGAAGCTGATGTTAAACTGTGGCATCATAGGAGATGGAGGAAGGAGCAAGAATCACTAGATCCTCTCTCATGGGCACGCCAGTTGGTGTTGTTTGTCCTTCGTTTTCAAAGAGGACCAGACAGCATGGCTGATTTCTTGACTCGTGTGATGTTGGATTTAAGTGAGACAGAGTTGTGCAAAGTCCTCAGCCTCACTCTCCCTGAGTCATCAAAGTCCAATGGCAGGACAAAAGTCAGGATGTCCGGTGATGGCCCGGAATGCAGTGGATGCCCTTGACCTCCTGGATGTCTGACCAAGCTCTAAGTACTTCACAGGGCTGTGCTGGTAAGCAAAATGGGCTCTTAGCCCTTAGTTCAACCAAGTGCCCTTGAAGAGTTTGGCTTTTGTTTCCTTTGAGTAATTCAGTGTATTTCATTGAGTCTTACTAGGTGCTAAGCTCCAGGCCCAAACCCCTTTAGGTGTAAAACCTATGTGGGTGTGGATTGGTAACTGGGGTGGGGCCCGAGGTGGGGCTTACTGAAGGGAGGTGCTAACTCCAGAGCCAATCACAGGAGCCTAAGTTCTGGTCATTCAGATGACGTTTGATGACGTCTGAAATGCTTTAAGAATGCTTTAAGAAGACAAGACAGAGCCATTTGCGCAGGTCTCTCACTTTTGGTGGCTTGAAGAGATTCCAGGCAGCTGTAGGTAAGAGCCCTCCAGCTGGTAACCCAGATGCTGAGACTTTGTTAAATTCTGGTAACTATGTATTGGGATTTGAATCAGACACGATCTGTCTGTGTATGTTCGTACTTTGTATTTTGCTCTGAAGTTCGGGGTGCTGGTCTTTTCCCCTGAACTAAGTCAATGGCATTTGTATGCTGAATTCAAGTAAGCTTGTCAACCCCTTCACGTAGCTTTCCTTAGTTAAGCAGATCAAAAGAACCTGTGCTTTTGCAGCATTGTGGTAGCATTCTTGTTGTTGGGCTTGTGTTGGTCTTTTACCTCCACAACAGCTGCTAGCCGGATTGTTGAAACAAGCGCCTTTGGCCTCTGTCGTGGCGATTGGAACAAATTGTCCTCATCTGTCCATTCTGCCGGTCTTCACGTGCTTGGAGTAGATATCCCAGTAACTCTCTGATGGGTTTGAGGCCCATCTGTTATCCTCAACCTGGTTTAGCCTGTATGCCGGGTTGTGGCTGCTGTACATGCTACAGCTTCTTGGAGCCACAGGGGAGAGTTGGGTGAATCAGGTGGGGGCGGTGTAAGAAGACAGGAAGGCTAGGAGGGGCTGGATTATGAAAAACTTTAAATGCCAAACAGAGCAATTTATATTTGATTCTGGATATAGTAGGGTACCACAATGGTTTCTTGAGTCAGGGTGGGTGGGGGAGGACAGGTGCCATGGTAAGACCTAAGCTTTTGGAAAGTCACTTTGACAACCTGGTGGAGGATAGATTGGAGTGAAGGCAGAGGAACTGCAGACAGGGACCAACCAGAAGACTCATAATAATCTGTAATAAAGGTGACATGTATAATGGGTACCATATTGGTTGTCTTCTCAATGGATGGAGGTGAGGCTAGAAGAAGAGAGAGATTCTGGAACTCAACATTTTTAAAAAATGGATGCAAAAAATAAATAATTAATTTTTTTTTCATAATTTAAAAAGATAATCTAGGTGAGAGGCAATAGGGATCTGAATTAAGTGTGTGAGTGGAGAGTGGAGGACATAAGACAAAGGATGCCATGAAGGTAGAAAATGGCAGGATTTCGCAAGGGACTGGACAGGTGTGGGGGGAGAGAAGGTGAGGAGTTGAGGACCCCAATGTTGGGAGCCAGGGTGATTGGGAGGATGGAGGTGGCCCCGCCCCCACAGCCATAGGGAAGTCAGGAAGAAGGGAGGGTTTGGGAGTGAAGGGAAAGAGTTCAGCTTGGAACAAGCTGAGTGTCCAGAGAGGGCACTAGGTTTTTGAAGGCTGGGCTTATGTTTGTCTCTAGGCTCTGGCCCTTATCACCCATGAAACCTTGGGCAAAGGTCACTCCAGTTCTCAGGCCTCAGTTTCCTCATCTGTAAATTAAGGGGTTTGGAGCCTGGGTCAGTCAACTCTGAAGTCTTTCCTGTCTCTGAAGCCTGTCACTTGTCTCCATTTATTCTTCCTTAGAAAGAGAGGAAGATGAGGCAGGAAGTGTCCCCCTGGCCCTGGGGAGGGCCAGGCAGTTAATAAGTTAAAAACCAACTGGCTGGGGAGCATCTGGGGGAGACAACTGGGTAGCTTATGGAGATAGCTAGTAGGTCACTTCACCTTTCTCTGCCTCACTTTCCCTATCTATAATAACACCTACCTCCCAGGGTCATTGGGACAATCAACAACTTAGTTAACATATGTAAAGTGCTTTGGGAATTTTAAGGTATTATGTAAAGGCTAGCTTTTATTACAATTACTATTACAATTAGTATTACTGTTACTAGTACCATTACAATTACTACCATTAGTGTTACTATTACCATCACTATTAGTATTACTGTTACTATTACTGTCACTGTTACTATTACTAGTACCATCACTATTAATACCATTAATATTGCTATTACCATCATTATTAGTATTACTGTTACTATTACTATCCCTGTTATTATTGCTAGTACCATTACTATTATTACCACTATTATCATCACTGTTAGTATTACTGTTACTATTACTATCACTGTTACTATTACTAGTACCATTATTATTAATACCATTAATATTACTATTACCATCACTATTAGTATTACTGTTACTATTACTGTCACTGTTATTAATACCATTAGTATTACTATTACTATTACTAGCACCATCACTATTAATACCATTAGTATTACTATTACCATCACTATTAGTGTTACTGTTACTGTTACTATTAATATTCCTGTTACCATTACTATCACTACTAGTATTACTATTAGTATCACTGCTACCGTTATTACTAGTCCTGTTACTGTTACTAGTATTGCTAGTATTACTGTTACCATGGTCACAGTCATCAAGATCTGGAGTAATCTTGATGAGGGGAACAGCCAGGCCCAGGAGCCAGGTTCCTGGGGGAGCATCTGGCTGGCCTTTGTCTATAGAACAAGGGTCCCTGCACTTGCTTTTGTTTATAGGACAGATGTCCAGGTAGATGTCTTGCGGGCTGGGAGTTGATTGGTTGTTGTCCTTCATTCTCAAAGAGGACCAAAATGACATCGCTATGCTAGAGTCAAGTTCCAATGTGTCTAACTGTGGCTGATCGGACCAATATGAGCTCAGAATGCTCTACCACAGGTTGGCCACAAAACGTCTGTGTGAACATTCGAAGTGAACACTCTAAATTTGCTCATCTTGCATTTCCTTTGAGCTGTTTC
This sequence comes from Phalanger gymnotis, assembly GCA_028646595.1. Taxonomy (NCBI): domain Eukaryota; kingdom Metazoa; phylum Chordata; class Mammalia; order Diprotodontia; family Phalangeridae; genus Phalanger; species Phalanger gymnotis. Next base: position 24,556,689 of record CM053622.1, read on the forward strand.
AATTCTGCTTTGCTCATAGAGTACAGCATCTTTTCTGACATGGGCATGCCATGTTGAGCGGTCCTTTCCCAGTGTCTCCCATGTCACACAATCAATTCCAAAGTTCTTGAGAGAGGCCTTGAGGTGTTCTTGTATCGTTTCTTCTGACCACTATGTGAGCACTTGCCCTCTGTGAGTTCTCCATAAAATAGTCTTTTTGGCAAGCATATGTTTTGCATTTGAACAATGTGGCCAGCCCATTGGAGTTGCCCTCTCTGAAGCAGAGTTTGAATGCTTGGCAGTTTAGTTCAAGTAAGGACCTCAGTGTCTGGTACCTTATCTTGCCAGGCGATCTTCACAATCTTTCTAAGAATTCAAATGGAAGCGATTCAGTTTCCTGGCATAGTGCTGATAGCCTCGAAACACTGAGCTAGCTCTGGCAATGCATGTGTCAATCTCATTATCAACATGTACATCCCTGGAAAGTATACTACCAAGGTAACTGAACTTATCCACAGCATTCAAAACTTCTCCATTTGCTGTAACTGATGGTTCCATGTATGGATGGTATGGTGCTGGCTGGTGAAGCACCTGTGTTTTCTCTGTGTTAATTGTTAGGCCAAAATTAGCACAAGCAGCAGAGAATTGATCCATACTTTGTTGCATCTCAGGTTCAGAGGCTGCATTAAGTGCACCATCATCTGCAAACAGAACTCCCTCTGCTTTGGTCTTGGCTTGTAGCCTTTTTGAGGTGAAGAATTTACCATCAGTGCAGTAACTGACCTTGATGCCGTGTTCATCTTCATTGAAAGCATGTGACAACATGGCTGAAAATCACGCTAAAAAGCATGGGAGCAGGCACAGACTTTTTCACTCCATTGGTGACTGGGAAGGCATGACAGCATTGTCCGTTATCTAGAACCCGGGCAAGTATGCCATCATGAAATTGATGTACAATACTGATGGACTTCTCCGGGCAACCAAATTTTGACGTAATTTTCCGTAAGCCCTTATGACTAACAGTATCAAAGGCCTTGGTCAGATCTACAAATGTTGTATATAGACCTCTTTTCTGCTCCTGGCACTTCTCCTGGAGTTGACAGACAGCAAACACTGTATTGACTGTTCCTCGGCCCTTTCTGAAGCCACACCAGCTCTCAGATAGAACACTATCTTCCACGTGAAAAGTCAGCCTATTAAGGAGGACTCTGGCAAGAATCTTGCCAGCAATGACTAAGAGAGAAACCCCCCACTGTGATTGTCACTGGATAAATCTATTTCCTTTACCTTTATAGAGATAGACAATGGAGGCATCCTTGAACTCCTGGGGGATAATCTCCTCTTGCCACATAACCTGGAAAATTTCAAATAGCAGCCCTGAATGAAACAAGGCTGGCAAATGAAGGCCAGCTTACTGAAGTCAGAGCTGGATACATGTTTTCTGGAGGTTGGGAGTAGAAGGGGGCTGAGTAATGTAAATTATTCCTATCTATCCCATCTATCCTATAAACAAAAGCATTCTTAAGCTAAAATGTGCTGGGAGGGATTTCTCTTTAAGTTAAGAAATAGGCAACATTAAACAAATTAATATAATCAAATGATATATTAAAATTAATTTTCTTCACTATTAGCATTGTTACTATTGTAACTATTACTATCAGTAATTATTATTACCATCACTATTACTGTCACTATTTTTACTATTACTGCTATTACTATTAGTATCACTATTCCTATTATTACTGTCACTATTACTATGAGTATTATTGCTATCACTATTACAATTAGTATTACCATTACTATTACTGCTACTATTATTCCTATTACTATTATTACATCATCATTACTATTGCTGTTACTATCACTGTTATTGTTCCTATTGTCATCATTAGTGTTATCACTATTTATTACTGTTACTTTTATTATTGGTATTGCTATTACTACCATTACTATTACTGTTCCTGTCACGGTTACTATCCCTATTATTACTATTGTCATTACTATTATTACTGTTTATTACTGTTATTGTTACTATTACTATGACTGTTACTATTACTATTGGTACTGCTATTACTACTATTACTCTTATTGTTACTATCACTGCTACTCTTCCTATTATCGCTATCATCATTACTATTATTACTGTTTATTACTGTTATTACTGTTATTGTTACTATTACTACCACTGTTACTATTACCATTGGTACTGCTATTACTCTTATTGTTACTATCACAGTTACTATTCCTATTATTACTATCATCATTACTATTCCTATTTATTACTGTTATTGCCATCACTGTGACTGTCACAATTGGTATCGCTATTGCTACTATTACTATTATTGTTCCTATCACTGTTACTCTTTCTATCATTACTCTCGTCATTACTATTCCTATTTATTACTGTTATTGCCATCACTGTGACTGTCACTATTGGTATCGCTATTGCTACTATTACTATTATTGCTCCTATCACTGTTACTCTTTCTATCATTACTCTCATCATTATTATTCCTATTTATTACTGTTATTGCCATCACTATCACTGTCACTGTCACTATTGGTACTGCTATTACTACTATTACTATTATTGCTACTATCACTGTTACTCTTTCTATTATTACTCTTGTCATTACTATTCCTATTTATTACTGTTATTGCCATTACTATCACTGTTTCTGTTACTATCACTGTTACTCTTTCTATCATTACTCTCGTCATTACTATTACATCATTATTTATTACTGCTATTGTTGCTATTACTATCACTGTTACTATTACTATTGGTACTGCTGTTACTACCATTCCTCTTATTGTCCTGTCACGCTTCCTATTATGACTCTCGTCCTTAGTGTTATTACTGCTCATTCCCATTATTTACATTACTACCACTGTCACTGTCACTATTACTACCATTATTAATACCATTACTATTTTACTGTCGCTAACATCGCTGTTACTACTGTTACTGTCACTCTCTTAGTACTGGAGCTGGGATGGTCCTCTGAGTCCAGCCCAACCACTGTTTAGCAGCCAAGGTGCTGGGTGGGGGAGGGGGCAGGAAGAGACGGCTGAGTGCCGACCGTGACGGTCTGTCGGGGAAGGCCGTGGTCGGCCCCGTTCGTTGGTAGGTTCTAGCTCCTTTCCCTAGAGCCTGGGATGGGCCTCCCTGACCGCTTTCCCCCTTTTCTCCCCCTACCAGTGTAGGAAGGTGCGCAGCCTGAATGACTCTGAGAGTTGTGTCTTTGTCCAGAACAACCCTGACTGCCAAAACGACGGTGGCTACCTCAACTACCTCGAAGGCATCTTCTGCCTCTTCCCCCGGGACCTCTTGCCTTTGGCGATCACCCTCTATGTGAGGCCTTGCCCTTGGCGGGAGGCCGACCTCTCTCTCCCACACCCGTCCTCCACACGGCTGCCCCGAGAGGCAGAGGCAGGGTGGGGGAGTGGAGAATGAGACTCAGCTCACGGAGCCTCGGGGGTTTCCAGGTGTCAGAGCCCCTCAGTCTGGGGGGGATTAGCGGAAGCAGGGGAGCCCCTCCCCTGACATGGGGACTTTGATGTCCACCCACCCCAACCCTAATTCTCCTCCATCCCTGGGCTTCATTAGGTACTCTGGCTATTTTATCTCTTCCTGTTCCTTGCTGTCACAGCTGAGAAGTTGTAAGTCTGCCCTTTCCCAGGCTTAGAGTATGGAGGCAGAGGGTGGGGGTGGGGATCTACACCCCTGGAGTGAGAGGAAGGGGGGTGGTGTCATGCTCAGGTCACAGAGGAGGCGATGGAGGCTAGGCCGGGAGTTGGTGCCTTGTTAGGGCCCCCCGTATCCGTTGTGTGGCATGGCTGCTCAGGCCCAAGTGAGCCCATGTACGTCATTGGACATGGTGAGTTGGAAGAAACAGGCCTATTCTCTCAGTGGGGATCTTGCCCCAGGAGGCTTCAGTGTTGGCCTTTCTCTTTGCAGCTTCTGCCCCAACCTGTCAGCGATCTCTACCACCTTGAAGCTTAGCCACAATGTGGCAGTATCTTTTTCAGTGATGTAGTTAGGGAGAATGCCCTGGAGAAAAGGAGCTGGGGTTGAGGGAATAAATGGGGAGACCTTGGTAATGGAGGGAAAATTGAAAATGGAAGGAGCCTGGAGGGATAGAGATAAGATTGGAGGAATAGGGATGAGGCTTAGGAGATGGGAGAAGAGAAGAGAAGGCCAGGGAGAAAGTTGGGAGAATAAAGAGGAGCCTGGAATGATGGAGAGGAAGGGAGAGTCTTGGGAGACAGGGAAGAAGCTGAGAGAATAGAGAAATAGCCAAGGAGATGGAGGGGAGGCTAAGAATAATGGGGAGGGGACATCTAGAAGTTTGAGAGAGAGAAGTCTGGGGTCATGAGATGGAGAGAAGTCCGGGGTCATGGGGAGAAGTTTGGAGTTCTAAAGCATGGCCTGGGAGAAAAGAGAAAAGGCCCAACAGATTGGAGGGCAGGCCAAGGAGACTGGGAGGGGCTGGGAAAGTCTAGGGGATGGTAGGGATGTGGAAGGTTGGGAGTCTGGGCTGGTCAGGGAGAAGGCTCACAGAACAGGGCAGGGCCTCTAAAGATGGAGAAGATAGGATTCTGGACTGGAAGCTCTACGAAAAGTCAACTGGGCATCATTCTGCCTGGGAGGGTTGGCATTGCTGCCCTGCAGTGACTCTCCTTGACCTGGTGTTCTCCATGGTGTCACCTTCTTGGCTTTCGGCAATGGTGCCCCTGATGTCTTCAGTGCATTGGTAGCATTCTCCAACGCCCGGACTGCTGGGCTGGCCATTGGAGCACTCTTTGGTATGGGGGCGAGGGCAGGTGGCAGCTGGGAGGCATTTCAGACAGGCTCTGGCCTAGCCTAACCCAATGGTGCCATGTTGGTCCCCTCAGGTGCTGGTGTGCTGGTCACCACGGTGGTGGCCGGGGGCATTGCCATCATCCGGCCTTTCAAAGCAGCCTCCAGACCCTTCTTCAGAGACATCATTTTCTACATGGTGGCCATCTTCCTGACCTTTACTGTGCTCTACATGGGCAAGGTCACTCTGGCCTGGAGCCTAGGTAAGCCTGTGGGCTGGAGAACAGAGGCCTGGCTCCTATCTAGGGGCCGTTGGCAGTGGGCTAGTGCAGGTTGGGGGATGCAGGGGGATGCTGGGACCTCAGGCTTCTCCTCACCTGTGTGTTGGCAGGTTACCTGGGCCTCTATGTCTTCTATGTGTTCACTGTGGTGCTCTCCACCTGGATATATCGGCGGCATTCTGTGGTAGCGCTCTCTCACTCCCTACCTGGCACACCAGGTAAGGGGGCCCCTGCCCTGCAGAGGGGCACAACCGTCAGGAGGGGGAGGCAGTGGCTTCCAGGATCTTCCCTCTCTTCCCTTGTGCCTCTTCCACCTGACCCTCTGCTCCCTCTGAGCCTTGCCTTCAGATACTTGCTTCCAGCAGGTAAGAAGATAGGAACCTGGAAGGAACCTCATAGGCCATCCTGAAACCCCATGAGGAATCCCCCAAAGTCACACAGTACTAAGTGGAAGAGCTGGGAGTTTACTTTAAAGCTAGCACCAAGTAGTAGAATCAGCCAATCAACAAGCATATTGTTCAGCTGTTTTTCATTTGTGATGACTCTTCATGACCCCATTTGGGGCTTTCTTGGCAAAGATAGTGGTCTGCCATTTATTTCTCCAGTATCCCCAGATGAGGAAACTGAGGCAAACAGGGTTAAGTGACTTACCCAGGGTCATACAGCTAGTAAGTTTCTGAGGCTGGATTTGAACTCAGGTCTTCCTGACTCTAGACCCAGCACTCTAACTACCTCATTTCCTTCTCAGTACTCCAATAGCTGCCCCCTCCACCTTTTCTAAGCCATTCTACTCACAAAGTCATAGAATAATAAAAGCTAAAGTTGTTATCCCAACTCGATCCTCAAAACAACCCTGTAGAGGAGATGCTATTGTTCTTAGAAGAAGAGCTGGGAAGGTGTGTTTGAGTTCTTTGAGTCCTTCCCTTTGTTTTTTCAGATGAGGAAACTGAGGCCCCAGAAAAGTTAAATGACTTTTCCAGGGTGACACAGGTAGTAAGAAGCAGAGCTAAGATTTGAACCCAGGTCTTGAGTCTCCAAATGAAGTGCCCTCTCCAGTGTACCATGACTTCCTCTTGTCCTGAAGAGCCTTGGCTGCTAGAGGGAGATCTCAAGTGATGAGGCACCCATCACAATGGATTTATGCAGCACTAGACTTGTCTCACCGCTTCTTTCCCTCCCTTCCAGCTTGACCTAATGCTTCAGCTGCCTCTTTTTGGATGGGGACAGAGGGACCATGAACAGTGTCCCCCTCCCCCATCGTACAAACCCCTAGGAGGGTAATTGCTGGATGAGGGATTAGAAACAAGGTCTGGGCTCTTTCCCCTCTCCATGCTGCCCAGCCTAGTCCTTAATCTCTCTTTCGGTCTGATCTCCCCAGACAGACTAGATAGAAGTTCCCCGAGGACAGAGACCTTGTCTCTCTTTTGTCTGTGGTCACAGCAGATACTTGGTAACTTTCACTGCCTCTTTGAAGGAGCCAATGGGTGAGTCAGTTAGTGGGTGAGTGACCTCTCTCTTCTCACCTGTACAGTTCTGCCAGTGGACTCTGCAGATGAAAGCTCTTCCGTGGCCAACAGCTATGATTATGGTAAGTCTGGATGGGGTATAATAGATAATAGTAATAATAAATAACAGCAAAATTTATAGTACAGTGGAAAGAATGCTAGATGTGGAGTCAGGACTACGGGTCTAATCTCAGCTCTGTGTGACCTTAGTAAGTCACTTAACCTCTATGGGCCTCACTCTCCTCTTCTGTCAAATGAGTGGGTTGGACTAGATAAACTCTGAGGTCTTTGCTTGTTTTATGTGGATGGACCTACTGGTAATGATTTGGGGGTTATAATATACTCACCCTACACTTTCTTCACTTGGTAGAGTTGGAAAGAGCTTTGGCAAGAGAGGGTAGGTTTTTCTCTAGAAGGGCCATGGATCCATAGTAAGTCCATTGATAAGCCTCTATAAGCATTTATTAAGCACTGACTATGTGTCAGGCACTGTCCTAGGCACTGGGAATAGGGTGAAGTAAAATAACTCCTGCTCTCCTGGAGCTTACGTTGTATTACAACATTTTTCCTTGGTGGGAGTGGTGGGATAGAAGGAGATGAAGAACAATCACAGGTCACATACATATTAAAAACCAACTTTGGGGGCAGAGCACAGGGTTTTAGGCTCAGGTCGCCAAGTCAGTTCAAGAATTACCCTGTCTCACTTTGCTGTGGTTGAATAATGGCAGAAGTGGGGTGAATGCCTTGAGATAAGTGCTCAGTCAGTGAGCACTTATTAAGCACCTACTATGCACCAGGCACTGTGCTAAGCACTAGGGATACAGAGAAGCCAATGAATATTTATTAAACACCTACTATGCACCAGGCACTGCGCTAAGCACTGAGCATACAGAGAAGTCAACATTTATTAAACACCTACTCTGTGCCAGGCACTGTGCTAAGTACTAGGGATACAGAGAAGTCTGTAAGCATCTATTAAGTACCTACGAAGTGCCAGGCACTGGGGACCCAGTGAAATCAATATTTATTGAGCACCTACTATGTGCCAGGCACCATGCTAAGCCCTAGGGATACAGAGAAAGATAAAATTAATCTCTGCCTAATCCAATCCAATTCACATTTATTTATTAAAAAGATAGTCCCTGCCCTCAAGGGGCTTAACAATGTGCAAAGGACTCTGGACAAAGATGCTGTCTGTGGTGGGTCTAAATTGGAGATAATGAGGGGAACCAGAGACAGTTTTCACTGGAAAGTTTTAGAGCTGGGAGGGGCCTCTGAGGGGGGCTAGTCCAACTCTCCATTTTTGCAGAGCCCCAGAGAAGGAAAATGACCTGAGTTTGGTCACATAGGTATTAAATGATACAACTATGATTCGAACCCAGGTCCTTTTGCTGCGGGATAACACCACAGAATCCTGTGCTTAGAATAGCCATTGAGGCTTCTAGGGGGAATTAAGTCACAGGCTGAGGACCAAGGTGGGGGGGGCTCTCAGATGGGAATGCTGTGGGGATGTCAGTCAACAAAGCACTCAGTAAGCTCCTATTGTGTGTCAGTCAACAAGCACTTGGCAAGCTCCTATTGCATGCCCGAGTACACAAGTTGAGGTAAAAACAGCTTATGTTCTAATGGGAGAGACAACAAATATCTAAGTAGGATGGACGGCAATCCTGGAGAGAAGGACTGGCCCAAAGTGAGATGGGCAAAGTCTCACTGTATCACCACTTTCTGCAGGGGATGAGTACAGGCCCCAGGTGCACTCTGAGGAGTCCACAGCTCGGATCTTGATTCAGTCCCTCGGGCCCCTGGACTACCAGAGTTGGAAGCGGAAACCCTGCTACTGGAAGCTTTTCAAAATCATCAAGGTAGTTGTGGGTGAGGCGGCGGTGGTGGGGCCGAGGGGGGGTGGGAGGGAGGAGATGGAGAGGTTTGTAGAAATGGGGGGTGGGGGTAGGGGACTCTACTGGCAGTTCTCATATCAAGTCTGAGGGGAGGGAATGATGATTGTATCTTGTGATTACATAGGACTTCAAGGGTTTTCCCAGTATTTTCTTCATGATAACCATAGGAGGGAATCAGTGAACATTAGCATTTATTAAGCTCCTACTGTGTGCCCAGGCACCATGCTAAATGCTGGAGAGACAAAGAAAGGCAAAAAAGACAGTCTCTGCCTTCAAGAAACTCATAGTCTAATAAAAACATGCCAATGCCTATGTACAGACAAGATAAAGACAAGAGAAATTGTTATCTACCGATTGTCCAGATGGGATAACTGAGGCTCAGAAAATTTGTCTAGGGTCCCACATGTATAGGTTCAGTGCTTTACACAGAGCAGCAATGTTGGTAAGCCTTTATTGTTGTTTTCAGTTGCGTTTGCCTCTCCCTGACACCATTTGGGGTTTTTCTTTGCAGAGATAATGGAGTGGTCTACCATTTCCTTCTCTAGCTCATTCGACAGATGAGGAAAACTGAGGCAAACAGGGTGAAGTGATTTGTTCAAGGTCACATAGCTAGTAAGCATCTGAAGCAGGATTTGAACTCGGGTCTTCCTGATTCCTGGCCCAGAGCTTGGTCCACTGTGCCACCCAGCTGCCTTAATTGATTTATGGCCAGAAGAGGGTGAATCTAAGTATACTTGGGGCCTGGTTTTGGCTGTCTCTGAGCGTACCATACCCCATGCTGCATGATAAATGAAAAAAAGCTCTGAATTTAGAGCCTTGAGCCCTGGGTTTAAATCCTAGCTCTCCTGTTGATTGTGCAACTTAGCAAGTTGCTTTGCTTCTCAGTTTCCTCACCTGTAAAATGGGAGAGTTGGAGTAGATGGCCTTGGTTTAAATAAAACAAAATAAATAAAAAGATAAATAATAAAAATAATGAAAATAAATAAAAGTCTTGGATTAAAAACTTTTTAAAAATTTATTTTTAACATCCTTTCAAAAAATTTTGAGTTAGAAATTCCCTCCCTCTCTCCTATTTGAGAAGGCAAGAAATGTGACATAAATGATAAATGTGACATCATGCCAAACCTATTTCCTTATTATCTACATTGGAAAAAATGATGAAAATGAAAAAATTATATTCTAGTCTGTGCTCTGAGTTCATCTGTTCTCTCTCTGGAGATGGACAGCTTTTTTCATCATGAGGCCTTTGGAATTGTCGTGAATCACAACATTGGATGTTGTGTTAACTGACCCTATGGTTCATTGATTTGTGGGGAATGATAGTAATAGCCAAGACTGGCTAGCATTTATACAGTGGTTTTGAGGGTTTTTTGGAGAGGGGAAGGCAGGGCAATTGGGTCAAGTGACTTGCCCAAGGTCCCAGAGCTAGTAAGTGGGTCAAGTGTCTGAGGTCGGATTTGAACTCAGGTCCTCCTGACTCCAGGGCCGGTGCTCTGCTCACTGCATCATCTAGCTGCCCCAAGGAGTGTTTTATGTTTTGTGCATGCCTTTATATATACCAACTCATTTAATTCTCATGACAACCCTGGGAGGCAAGTGCTGTTATTATCCTCACTTTACAGGTGAGAAAACTGAGGCTTAGAGCAGTGAAGGAGCTTGCCAACACCTAAGAGCATTTTAACACAACCCTAATCAGACTGTGAGCTCTTTGAGAGCAAGGGCTGGATTTGGGGTATTTTGTTTCTTTTGGGGATTTTTTGGCCTTCCTATGTATCCCTAGTGCTTAGTAGGTGCTTAATAAATGCTTGATGACTGACACATAACAGGTGCTTGATAAACCCTTCATGACTGACTGACACACAGCAGGTGATTAATAAATGCTTCTTCATTTTTACTTTCATTGTTAGGAGGTTTTCCCCCTTATCTCAAGCCTAAAACCTGTCTCTTAGCAGTTTTTACCCACTGTTTTTAGTTTTGTTCTCTGGGGCTGAGAGGGAGACTAGGAAGGAGGAATGAACTGATGATTTCAGGGGGATAGGAAGCTCTCAGTTCTAGAGATCAGAACCTTGCTGCCTTCCAGTCTCGGAGAGCCCTGAGAGCTTAAGAGGCTCGCCTAAGGTCATACACCCAGAATTTGTCAGTGATGGGATTTGAGCCCATGTCTTGGCTTTGGGGTCAGCTTGCTAATCATTAGGCATTCTGGGCATTCTCTCAATCCAATCGAATAATTCTAATTCAACTCTTGAGGGCACCTATCATGTTCTATCCCCATTCCCATTTTCCCTCTTTCCTCAGTCAGCCCCTCAGCAAGCATCTATTAAATGTCTACTGCGTGCCTGGCACTGTGCTAAAGAAAGGCAAAAACACAGACTACATGCAAATAATTATGTATCTACAAGGTATATACAGTGTAAATGGAAAGGCATCTCAGTGGGAAGGCACTAGTAGTAAGGAGGACCCTGGACAGCTCTTTTGCTGATGAAAGAGTTTAAGCAATCTTGAAGGAAACTGAGAGGAAGAGGGGAGGAGGGAGGGCATCCCAGGCACAGGATGGGGGGGCTGCCTCTCTTGATCTTTCACCCAGTCCCCCTTCAGTATAATTTCTAGCCTCATCGCCATCCTGGCTGCCCTCCTCTGCACAGCCTCCAACTGGTCCAGATCTCTCCTAATCCAAGGAGCCCAGAACTGAACCGGGTGTGGCTGGACAGGACAGAGGCCAGTGGGAATCTCACCTCCCTGTTCCCCGATACTGGGCAAGCCTCCTTCACTTTCCTTGGCTCTTAGCTCTAGCAGTGATCTGCTCCACCTTTGTTTTCTGATTTGTCTTTGTATCCTGGGTCCAGATCCCAGTGGAGTTTCTGCTGCTGCTCACGGTGCCTCTTGTGGACCTGGACAAGGACGATAGGAATTGGAAACGGCCCCTCAACTGTCTTCATCTGTTCATCAGCCCCGTGGTCTGTGTCATGACTCTGCAGTCTGGAGTCTGTGAGTGCCCCCAACCGCTGTCCCAGTGGGGCTGCTGGCCTGGACTGCTATGATAATGATGATGATAAATAATAGCATAATGACGTCAATACTAACAGTGATGATGATGATGATGGTAAAGATAGTAACAACATAACGAGGGCAATACTAATAATGATAATAACGTAATGACATCAATACTAACAGTGGTGACGATGACGAATAATAACATAATGACGTCAATACTAACAGGGATGATGATGGTAATGATAGTAACAACGTAATGATGGCAATACAAATAATGATGATGGTGATAACATAGTGACAATACTAGCAAAAATGATGATGATGATGATGATGATAACAACAGTAACCATGATAATGATAATAACTAATATAGTACAAATGCTTTATATACATTGTCTCATTTGATCATAAATGTGAGCATAGTCCTAGATGTACATACAGTAGGTGCCTAATATATGAATGTTCTAAGACCAGGTCCCTGGCAGACACCTTGGTTATAGGAGGAATCTAGAAATGTAGGAACCTCAGTAAGAAGAAGGCCTTTCAAGGTCACTTGGTTCACCCCTCTGCCTCCAGTTAGGATTACACTCCAACCATTCCATGAAGACAGCAGTCTACCCTTCTCTGGCTCTCTTCAGGGGAGATGATGCTCCATATGGTCTGGTGTTTCTTTGTAGTTACAGCTAGGAATCCTTTCTGGACCCCTAACTTCAATTTGATTCCACAAGTATTTTAATTTTATTTTTTAAATTAAAATAATATTCTTTGCAAGGCCATTGGAGGTAAGTGACTTGCTCAGGGTCAAACATCTAGTAAGTGTCAAGTTCTGACTCTTTCTGGCTCCAGGGCTGGCTCTCTATCCACTGAGCCACCTACCTGCCCCCACCGGTATTTTTAAAGTACTTACCGTGGACAGGGTGGTGTGGTGTATTAGTGAGTGTGGTCTTCAGAGTCAGAAGAAGGCACTGTACTGTACTGAATAGCGAACAGGCTGGCCTCAGGGTCAGGAGACTTGAGTTTGAATCTTGTCTTAGCCAATTGTGAGCTTTGTGATCCTGGGCAAGGAAGATGCATGGACTGGAGAGGGGAAAGATTGGTGTCTGGGAGAGCTGTTAGGAGACTTTTGTGGGTCTGTGGAAGGACCCTGGGTTTGGAGTTAAAGGATCTAGGTTTAAATCCTGGTTCTCCAATTTATTGCCTGTGTCACCCTTAGCAAGTCTATGTCTTGCTAGGTTTTCTCTTCTCCTTTCCTTTCCTTTCCTTTCCTTTCCTTTCCTTGCCTTGCCTTTCCTTTCCTTCCCTTTCCTTTCCTTCCCTTCCTTTCCCTTCCCTTCCCTTCCCTTCCCTTCCCTTCCCTTCCCTTCCCTTCCCTTCCCTTCCCTTCCCTCCCCTCCCCTCCCCTCCCCTCCCCTCCCCTCCCCTCCCCTCCCCTTCCCTTTCCTTTCCTTTCCTTCCTTCCTTTCTTATTAATTAAGTTTATTCATTTATCTATATTTAGCTTTCAACATTCACTTTTATAAGATTTTGAGTTCTAAATTTTCCCCCTCCCTCCCTTCCCCTTCCCCAAGATACCATGCAATCTGATATAGGCTATACATATACAGTCATATTAAACATATTTCCATATTGGTCACGTTGTGAAAGAAGAATCAGAACCACAGGGGAAAACTCTGAGGTTTTCTCCTCTTTAAAATGAGAAGGTTGGATTGAATGACCTCCAAGGTCCTTTCTAGGTCTAGGTCTATGAACCTATGATAACATCTGCCTGTGTGACCCTAGACCAGTCTCTTACCCCTCAGTGCCTCAGGCAGCAACGTGTGACTCCTCAGTTGTAGAACAGGTATTGATCTGCATTGGTGGAGATTGCTCACCACAAGTTCCCTATATCAATTAAATCACAAGCCTGGACAAAAACAAAGTGCTAAGCATGGGGGGTACAAAGATGGAAGGTAGACCTTCCCATCGTAAAGCTCTGGCCAATACCATAAACATAGAGAAGTGTAAAACAAGGCAGGAAGCAGTATGAGAAAAGATTGCTAGACGATCAATCAACAAACATATTTAAGTGATACGGATGCCAAGGCCCTCAGAGGGCTTACATTCTAAAACGATAAGGGGAGAAAAACAAGCATTTATTAAGCACCTACTGTGTGCCAGGCACTGCGCTAAGCCCTTTACAATTATTATCTCATTCAATCCTTACAACGCCCCTGGGAGGTAGGTGTAGTTTTTATTTCCATTTTATAGTTGAGGAAACTGAGTCTGATGGACGTTAAATGACTTGCCATGGTCACACAGCCAGTGAGTGTCTCATGCTGGATTTGAACTCGGGTCTTCTGGCCCCATCTAGCTGTCTTGAGGTAGGAAAGGAATACATGAAAATAATTAGGTATGTACAAGTTATAGACCAAATGAAGATGGATGGTAATCTCATCAGAGAAGGGCCTAGCAGCTGGTGAGACCAGAAAGGGAAGGCAGTGTTTGACTTTATATTTGAAGGAAACTGGAGGAACGAAGAGGAAGGAGTGAGAAGAGAACGTATTCCAGGCTTGGGGGCACAGCCTATGCAAATGTGAGAGAGGGGGAGATCAGTGAGAGGCTGGTGTGGCAGTATGGCTGGTACTGTACTATGTCCCAGTACCGTGGCTGGTATGGAGTGAGGGGGAGTAAAGCGTAAGAAGATGGGAAAGGCGGGAATGGCCCACGTTAGAAAGATCCTGTGCGTAGACAAGGGAAGGAGCAGTGTAATGGTCAGCTCTATATGTTTGTCAGCTGTGCAGAGAGAGGATGGGCAGGAGGAGGCAGGGAGGCTTGTTAGGAGGCTTTGGTGGTGATGTGGAAAGAGCCCCGGATTTGGTGTCTAAAGACTGAAGTTCGAGTCACTTCCTACCTTTGTGACATTGTGCAGCTCTATCCTGTTCTCTGAGTCTCTGTTTCTTCCTCTGTGACCCTGAGGGGCTTTGGACCAGTTGGCCCCCCGAGATCCCTTATTTCTGTCTCAATCTAGGATCTTATGCCCCAGATATAGTGTGAAAGTCCTTACCCTCAGGGGGCTTACATTCTGTGCTGTTTACAACCTGGGTAGCCTTGGGCAGATCCCTCCTGGGTGTCTGTGCCTCAGTGCCACCATCTGAAAAAGGGCAGGTGAGCTTGGATGGTCCTTCCGATGCCCCGGGACTGCTCCAGGAATATTTTGAGGGTCTGGAGGTGAGCCCCAAGAGCAGGACAGAGCTGGGAGTCTTGATCCCCAGCTCCATGCAGGCCTCAGATACTGCCTAGATGTGTGACCCTGGACAAGTCATTAACCTTCCATCTATAAAATGGAGATCACAATAGCACTTTCCTTACCAGGTTGTTGTGAGGATCAAATGAATACTTGTAAAGTGTTTGGCACAATGCCTGGCACACAGTCAGTGTTTAATGAGTGCTTGTTACCTTCCATCACAGTGCCTGGCATATGGTTAGTGTTTAATAAGTGCGTGTTCCCTCCTAGCACAGTGCCTGGCATACAGTAGCTGCTTAATAAATGCTTATTCCTTCCCAGTATAGTGCCTGGCACACTATTAGTTGCTTAATAAATTCTTATTGAATTGCTTGATCGGAAACCAGGTCCCTCCTGACTCTTAAGCCCAGCTCTATACTCACTCACGCTCTACCATTCACTAAAACCAGATGGTTTATGGCTGATCGTAAGGTATTGATGTTGTTTACAGATCCAGGATGAGGGTGTTTTCAGAATTGGGGTGAGAGGAATATGGGCCCGCGACTGGTTTATTATTTGAGTTAGGGGGAGAGGGAGAGGTCAGATTATAGACTGGTGGGGAGTCTGTGCCCTGTCCTCTGCTGGCTCTAAGAAGGCTTCCTGGGGGCAAGCTCTCTTTCTTGCCAAGAGGTATCCTCTGCATCTGAGCCATGAGTGTCCTTCTCTCTTCCCTCTCTCCACAGATGGATTCTATGAGATCCAGGGCATCTTCCCCATCTGGGGGGTCACAATGCTGGTGGGCACCTTCCTTGGCTCTGTTACCTTCTATGCTACCTCCAATGACCAGCCTCCCAGGTTTCACTGGGTAAGGAGACCCCATTCTCCCCATGATGGCACCAGCTACTTGGAATTGAGGCCCCAGGGAGGTGAAGTGTGTGGAGATAAAATAAAGAAACTATTTTAGAGACAAATGACTTATTTTTCAAGGCATATCATTGCAGAAATAAATCGGGCCCAAAGGCTCTCAGTAACACAAAGAGCCCTGAACCCTGGTTCCCATATGGTTAATATGCATTTTCAGGGAATGATAAATAGGTTGTAAAGTTTAAGGCCACTTGGTTTCTTATTCGTAGAGGGGTTTGGGAGACATCCAGGGGGCAAGGGACATGATCTGTGAAATCAACAAAATCAGGTGATTAACATGGAGTTGACAACTTCACAAAATGGTGGATAAAGGCAAATGGAGTCACTAACATAATTTTTAATGTAACAAATGACTAATAAGCATTAATTGAGTGCCTACTGTGTACCAGGCACTGTCCTTATCTCATGTGTCCCTCACAATGATTTTGAGAGGTAAGTGCTATTATTATCCCCACTTTACGGATGAGGAAACTGAGGCAGACAGAGGTTAAGTGACTTTGCCCAGGGTCGAACAACTATTAAGTGTCTGAGAATGGATTTGAACTTGTCTTCCTGACTCCAGATCGAGGGCTTTAATCACTGTGTCTCCTAGCTGCCTCACAGAGGTGGTGAATGTGTCTGAAGTCATAGATGGGGTGCTGGAAGGGACCTCAGAGAGCAGTCATTCCAGGGGCCTTGAGTGGGGGTTCACAAACTTGTTTTTTTAACAAAATATTTTGGTAACTATATCTTGGTTTCTTTTGTAATTCTTTGAACTTCAATTTATCTTGTGCATTTTAAGACATTATTTCTGAGAAAGAATCCTTACATTTCACCAGACTATTGCCCAAGGGATCCAAGGTCACAGAAAAGATTTGAGAAATCCTGGTCTGATCCCATTCCCTCATTTTATAGATGAGGAAACTGAGGCACAGGTGACTTGTCTACCGTCTCGAGGGTAGTTTATAGCAAAGGGAGATTAGGATTTAGACACTGTTGATCCAGTGTCCTTTCCATCATTCCCCACTGACTTGCTGACTTGATTTCATTTGTACACTCTCCCTTTCTGCCTCCCTCCCTTCTCCTCCCCACATTGCCCTCCCTCTCTCCATTCTCTCCCTCTCTCCATTCTCTTCCTCTCTCTCTCTCTCCCCCTTCTCTTTCTCCCCTCTTTTCTCTCTCTCTCTCTCTCTCTCTCCCCCTTC
>CM053622.1:24573956-24654756 GCA_028646595.1 Phalanger gymnotis
CTCTCTCTCTCTCTCTCTCTCTCTCTCTCTCTCTCTCTCTCTCTCTCTCTCCCTCCCCATTCTCTTTCTCCCCTCTTCTCTCTCCATTGCCCCCCCTCTTCTTCTCTCTATTTCTCCCCCCGCCCCGCCCCCTCCCTCTCCAGGTCTTTGCCTTCCTGGGCTTCTTTGTCAGTGCCCTTTGGATCAATGTGGCGGCCACTGAAGCGGTGAACATCCTGCACTCATTGGGCATCATCTTCCAGCTCAGCAACACCGTCCTGGGCCTGACTCTGCTTGCTTGGGGGAACAGCATTGGCGGTAAGGTTGTCCAAGCGCAGGCCTGGCCTCAGACAGTTGATGTTCTGTTTTCTTTTTTGTTTATTTGTTTAATTGTCTCCGTCGACATTGTCCTAGTCTCTGGGTGTTTTCTTGGTTCTGTTTACTTTGCAATATTTTCCTATAAATCTTCCCTTGTGTCTCTGTTATTCTTTATTTTCCCACTTCTGAGCCAGCCGGGTGGCTGAGTGGATAGAGAGCCGGGCCTGCAGTCAGGAAGATCTGAGTTCAAATATAGCCTGAGATGCTGTCTAGCTGTGTGACCCTGGGCAAGTCATTTCACCTCGGTTTAGCTTACAGCCGGCGCTTAATGCTTGTTGACTTGACCAGTCTTGAAGGATTGATAGCTTGGGTTCATGGCCCCATCTTGAACCGTTCTCTCCTTTTCTTGTAGACGTCGTCTCAGATCTCACTCTGGCACGGCAGGGCTACCCACGGATGGCCTTCTCGGCTTGTTTTGGGGGCATCATCTTTAGTATCCTTTTAGTGTCTGATACCCGTCATTCAGTCTCTCTGGTAACAGGCCCCAGGGATGTGGATGGGAGGAAGGAAAAGAGATAATTCCTTGTTCTGTCCCCTGGATGAGCTGATTTCCTGTGGACCAAAATCTGGGATCCTAGGAAAGACTCTTAGAAAATCAGACTGGAAATGACTTTTCTGACCATCAGTTATTATTTGTTTACTATTATTATTATTAATAGTAGTTGCAGCATTTACTAGCTGTGTGACCCTGGGCAAGTCACTTAACCCTGTTTGCCTCAGTTTCCTCATCTATAAAATGAGCAGAAGAAGGAAATGGTAAAGCACTCCTCAAAAGACCCCAAATGGGGATCACGAAGAGTTGGATGTGACTGAAGCAACAATAAGAAGAAAAAAAAATGGTTTTTCATTTATTCCTACACAAAGAGGTAAGGCATGGGGAGAGAGGGCCCGTACAGTAAGGTTTGCTCTGGATCCAGCCCTTTCCCCCACCACTCCCCTACCCTCTTGGCCCCTATTTTGGCTCCAACACTGATTTCCCTACCGCTTTTCCCATCTATAAGATGGTAGTGTTATTCCCTACCCACCATCTGGAGTCTCGAAGACTAAATGAGGTAACCCTTGGTTGAAGCTTCCGGTGAAGTGGTCATGTTCAAGATTGAAAGTCTATTATCATCTGGTCCATGAGCTGAATTGAGCCAAGGTCTAGAGAGAAGTGACTTGCCCAAGGTTATACAGAGGTATACAAGGTAAATAGTAGGGGTAGGATTTGAATCCAGGTCATAGGATCAGATTTATTGCTGACCTTAGAGGCTGTCCAGTCCATTCATGAATTTTATAAGTGAGAGAACTGAGGCTGAGAGGGTTATATAAATTGCCCAGGGTCACCCAGGTAGTATGAGTCTGACCCAGGATTTGAACCTCGGTCCCTTGATTCCAAAGCCTGTTCTCTTCCCACTATTGGATGATGCTGACCTAAAGGGATGTGATATTCTAATGGACATCTCTTGGGCCTATTGTATGCACTCAAGGGGCAAAAACAAAATGTCAAAAATTAATGAATTTGTCTAATTCCTTATATTGTCCTGAACTTGGCTCCAGATATCCTTGTAGGTGTTGGTCTGGGCTGTCTGTTGGAGGCCTACAGAAACCACATAGATGTGAAGGTAGGTTGTTGGACACCAGGTAATGAAAGGGCTCTGGATATTACGTAAAGCAATTGAGAACTATGGCCAAAAGGCTATAAAGCCATGCATACCCTTTGGCCTAGAAATACCACTACCAGGTCTGTATCCTAAAGAGATAAAAAACAAAAAGGAAAAACACCCACATGCACAAAAATATTTATAGCAGCTCTTTTAGTGATGACAAAGAATTGGAAACTGAGGGGGCTGCCCATCAGCTGGGGAATAGCTAAATGTGGTATATATTTATGATGGAATACTACTGTGCTATAAGACATGATGAGCAGGATACTATCGGAAAAACCTGGAGACTTACATGAACTGATACAAAGTGAAATTAGCAGAACCAGAAGAACACTGTATAACTAATAGCTATATTGGATGATGATCAACTGTGAAGGACTTAGCTATTCTCAGCAATACCAGTGATCCAAGATAACTTGAAGGGCTTACGATGAAAAATGCCGTCCATCCCTAGAGAAAGAACTGATGGAGTCTGAATATGGATCGAGGCAGTTTTTTTTTTACTTTATTTTTCTTGGCATGTTTTCTTTTCTAACATGACTAATATGGAAATAAGTTCTGCATGACTATACATGTATAACCTCTATCAAATTTCTTCCTTTCTCAATGTGGAAGGCAGGGGGTAGGAAGGAGAGAGAGAGAATTTGGAACTCAATTTTAAAAACAAATGTTAAAAATTGTTTTTAACATGTAATTGGGGGAAATAAAATACTAAATAAATAAGAAAAAAGAAAGGGTACTTGGGCATATGGAGCCAAACATCTTCTTCCGCATCACAGCTAGCATTTATGTAGCACCTGCTGTATGCTAGGCACTGTGCCAAGTGCTTTAGAAGTATTATCTCATTAGATTCTCACAACAACCCTGGAAGGTAGGCTCTATTATTATTCCCATTTTGCAGATGAGGATATTGAGGCATGCAGAGGTTCAGTGAATTGCCCAGGGTTATATAGCTAGGGAGTATCTGAGGCTGCATTTGAACTCAAGTCTTCTTGACTTCAGGCTCAGCACTCTATCCATATCTGCCTCATCAAAAATTCAGATTCTCTGGGTCTGGAGGGATGGACCTCAGAGCCCACCTAACCCAACCCACACCTGAACGAGACTCCTCTCCAAATGATCACCAATGAGGGGTCACCCAGCCCAGGCTTGAAGACCCTCCATGAGGGGGCATACTTACCTTTACAGGTTTTCCCATACCCATGGGAAGAAGCTACATTTTCTCTCAGCTTCCTCTACCTACTGCTTCACCAAACAAACCTCTTCTGCTGAGCCACTTGAGAAGAGCTGCCATGCCCCCCATCTTCATCCTCTTACTCAAGAACAGCTGGCGGGGGGGGGGGGTGGCAGCACAGTGGCTAGAGCATTGGATTTAGCGTCAGGAAGACCTGAGTTCAAATCCAGCCTCAGACACTAGCTATGTGGCCCCAAGCAAGTCACTTAGCCTCTCAGTCTCTTCAAGGGTCTACCTCTCAGTAGGAAAGTTACCAGCCAGGACCAGGGGCCATTATATCCCTCTCTATATTCTAGTGGGTTACATAATAAGTCCTGTCTATTATGGCACCTGTAGGCATACCCTTAGTTTAAAATTTCACTTAATTTTTATTGATTCTTTAGGTTTATATATTATGTTCATTTCTGAATACAGCCAGGTCCCGATAAATAAGAATCCCCCAAAGTGGTCACGTGTGTTTGAATTCGTACTATCTGAAGTTATAATTATATAAAATATGGTAAGTAAAATGGTGAGGCTTTTACAAATAGCTGAGGAAAGAAGTAAAGCAAAAGGGAAAGGAGAAAGGAAAAGACAGACAAAACTGAATGCAGAATTCAAAAGAATAACAAGGAAAGATAAGGTTTTCTTAAATGAGCAATGCAAAGAAATAGAAGGAAACAGTAGAGTGGGAAAGATAAGAGATGTCTTCAAGAAAATTAGAGATATCAAGGGAAAGTTTCATGTTAAAAGACAAAAATGGTAGGGATTTAGCATAAGAGATTAAGAAGAGGTGGCAAGAATATACAAAAGAATATAACATCACTGGTGTGGTTACTGATCTACATAGAGCCAAACATCCTGGAGAATGAAATCAAGCAGGCCTTAAGAAGCATTACCAACAATAAGGCTAGAGGAGGTGTTGGAATTCCAGGTGAGCTATTTAAAATCCTCCATGATGGTGCTGTTTGAGTGTTGCCCTCAACATGCCAGCAAATTTGGAAAACTCCACAGTCACCATAGGATTGGAAAAGATTGGTTTACGTCCTAATCCTAAAGAAGGGCGATGCCAAAGACTGTTCAAATTATCAACAATTTCACTCATTCCCCACCCCAGCAAGGTTGTACTTAACACTCTGCTAGCTAGGCTTCAGCAATATGTGAATCAAGAATTACCAGAAGAGCAGGCTAGTTTTTGAAGAGGCAGAGGAACTGGAGACCAAATTGCCAATATTCACTGGATTTTGGAGAAAGCAAGAGAGTTCCACAAAAACACCTACTTCTGCTTCATTAACTACACATGGGTCACAACAAACTGTGGCAAGTCCTTAAAGAGATGGGGATACAAGATCATTTTACTTGTCTCCTGAGGAACCGGCATGTGGGCTAAGAAGCAACAGTTAGAACCAAACATGGAACAATTGATTGGTTTAAGATTTGAAAAGGGCAAGTCTGTATATTGTCACCTTATTTATTTAACTTATATGCAGAGCACATTCACGTGAAATGCCAGGCTGGATGAATCAAAAGTCAGAATTAAGGTTGCCAAGAGAAATAACAACAATCTCAGATATGGAGGCAATACCACTCTGATGGCAAAAAGTGAAGAGGAATTAAGAAGCCTCTTGATGAGGGTGAAAGAAGAAAGAGTAAAAGCTGGCTTGAAACTCAACATCCAAAAAACTAAAATCTTGGCAACTGGTCCCATCACTTCGTGGCACACAGAGGCAGAAGAAATGAAGCAGTATCAGATTTGATATTCTTGGGCTCAGAGATCACTGCAAATGGCAATTGTAGCCATGAAATGAAAAGATGCCTGTTCCTTAAAAGGAAATCTATGGCAAATCTGGACAGTGTACTAAAAAGCAGAGACATCACATTGCTGACAAAGGTCCCTATAGTCAAAGCTAAGGTGTTTCTGGTAGCCATGCATGGTTGTGAGAATTGGACTATAAGGAAAGCCGAGTGCTGCAGAGTTGATGCTTTCAAATTGTGCTGCAGGAGAAGACTTTTGAGAGTCCCTTGGACAGCAAGGAGATCAAATCAGTCAATACTTAAAGAAATTAATTCAGGCTATTCATTGGAAGGTCATATACTGAAGCCAAAGCTTAAATACTTTGTCCATATAATGAGAAAATGGGACTCTTTGGAAAAGATTCTGATGTTGGGAAAAATCGAAGGCAAAAGGAAAAGGGGATAGATAGTGTCATGGAAATGATGAACATGAACTTGGACTTGAGGAGATGGTGGAGGATAGAAAGGCCTGGTGTGCTGTGGTCCATGGGGTCATGAGCCAGACATGACTGAATGACTGAACAACAATAAAACATGGTTAATTGGTTATAGCCCAAAGGAAAATATCACGTTGCATATTTGAATAATATGACCACTTCATGGTGATTCTTTATTTGCACCAATCTAGAGCGATCTGTAGATCCTTCCCAGAAACTATTCCTTATAACCAAAAATCTTTGTCAGTTCAACATATGCAGAAATAGTAATATTGTGTGATGATCAATTGTGAAACTTAGCTATTCTGAGCAACACAATTCCAAGTCTTAAGACGATGAAAAAAGCTATCCACCTCTAGAGAGAGCCGATGAACTCTGAGTACAGATTGAAGCATATATTTTGACTTTATTTTTCTTGCCTTTTGTCCCCCAACCTGGCTAATAGAAAATGTTTCGCATTATTTCACATGTATAATATCACATTTCCTGTCTTCTCACTGGGTAGGGGAGGGGCAGGAGGAAGAGAATTCAGAATCAACAAATTTTTAAAAATAAATTATTTAAAAATCAGTTTAACGAAGTTAACACACACATTGTGTCATATAGTAGATGTAATATTAGACCCCCTGCAATGGAAGGAGGTTTTTGGCTTCCTACCTAACACTTACCTATAGGTACTTGAAAGTGTTCCTGGTAACCCTTCTCTCTTTCCAGCTGGAGTCTGATGGACTGCTGGTGTGGGTCTTGGCAGGAGCCCTGGGGCTCAGCCTGCTGTTTTCCTTCATCTCGGTGCCGCTCCAATGCTTCCAGCTGAGCAAAGTCTATGGGTTCTGCCTGCTCGTCTTCTACATGAGTTTCCTCACTGTGGCACTACTCACAGAGTTTGGGGTGATTCACCTGAGAGCTGGGTGAAGGACACTAGCCAGGGGAAGGTGAAAGGGCACTCCTCCCTCTTCTGGGTGGGAGCTGGAAGTGAAACCCCAGGAGTGGTTACTGGTGCTTCTCTCCACCAAAGAGAGGAGGAGAGATGGAACTCCAATCTCTGAAGTCTGAAACCCCATGGGATGAAGAACAGGATCTGGGACTGAAAAGTGGCTCCTGTGGGTTGGTGGCCAGCTAGGGGACCTGATTGCTGTAGGAAATTGGAAGCAACTGCCCCGGGGCAAGATGCCCTGGCCTGAAGAAAAGGACACGATCCTGTCCTGCTCTCCTTGTCATTGTTAAAGCATCATCCGAATCTTCAGACTGCAAGGAGTCAAGACATCTACAACTCAGGGACACCCCACCCTCACCCCCAGGTCCAGGCTCGTCTGTGTATAAGTTCACACAGTTGGCGTGAGGCCTGAAGACCTGTTCTAATTAAAGCCCTTCAGCATCCCTGTGGACAGATTGGTGTGTTTTCTGGGGGGTGGGGTCGTCTCCGGTCATTGTTGTAGTTGCTTCCATTCCAAGATTTGGAAGCATTCAGGGGCTCAATAGCCTGGGTGCAGTGGAGAGAACAATGGATTTGGAGTCAAGATGACCCGAGTTCAAAACTTTATTCTGCTGCCTACTACCTCTGGACCTTAAGGAAATCAGTTTCCTTATCTGCAAAATGAGGGAGGGAACAAGGATTTATAAGCACCTCTGTGCCAGGCGCTAAGCGCTTTACAAATTTACTTCATTCGATCCTCACAACAATTGAACGAGGTAGGTTGTGGTTGTTATGATTCCCATTTTACAGATGAGGAAATTGACAAACAGAGGTTAGGTGACTTGCCTAGGATCCCACAGCTTACCACTCTGGTCTTTCAGATGCTAGGCCCTGCACTCTATCCCCAAGAGTGTAATTCTCAGGACCAGAAGCCCTGGCCACCACCAGGAAGGAGGGGCTAAACATGCAAGAGGAACTGTAGAGAGTAAGCTTCTGTTGCTCCACATCCTCTAGCAGTGGGGGTAAAGGCAGACCCCCTCCCACCAAACTCCCCTGAAATCAAAACCAGGGCCATCTTTACAAAGTGGAGCATCATTTTATTAATGTGCCTAAGTTCTAGAGACCCTCATACTGACGGGTTATTTAGGTAACAAATTTCCAACGTACGAAACCTCACGGCGCTTCTCTTGTCCATACAAAATGATTGTCTCAGTGGTTTTGAGTAAGGCTTGGGGCAAAGGGAAGGGGGAGATCAAGGAGGGACAGGAGCAGACACCTTTAACCCAAAGGTGTTCTCTCCAAATTTGTGCACTGTGCAAAGCAGGCCAGGGACAAAACCTTGCTCTGCCCCAGACAAGCTATGTGTCCTTGGGCTAGTTACCCATGTCCATAGCTAGTTTGAAGGAGGGGGTTGATCCCATCCAGCTCTGAAACTGTAAATTGACTTCAATTTCTGCTTCGACTTGAGACAACTGGAAACTAGGGGCACCCAAGCATATTAAGCCAAATGACTAAAGTGGTAAATCGAGGCAGCTCTACCCTCAGTCCTGGTTTGGCTCAGGCATTTCTGAACTCCTCCTGGGCCGAGACTGCTCAGTATTGTCTGGACTGGCCCTGGCATCTGCCAACTAGCTGTAGCAAAGTTTCAGCATCACTAAAGAATCATGCATCTAAGCTCTAGCTCTGTGCTTGGGGGGTGGGGCAGGGACACTTTTGATACCTACAGGCCAGAGCTTGGCTTAGGAGGTGCAGATTCTCACTGCAAAGACCCATCAGTGGTCTCCAGCTTTGCTCTAAGCTTTCTCATCTATTAGTCTCCAGAAGCCCATGGGGTTGGTTGTGCATTCCACAAAAAGCCCAAGCCACCCACTGTACAAACATTTGATTCCTTCTGGGAGGGCCTAGGAGTGGGGTTGTTTCATTGGTCCCTCTAGACTGGCTTAGGAGGGGCCTGAGAGCAGGAATGAGCACCAAAGGAGACAGCCAGGGAAGAACCAGGCCCCTCTGATCTTCTGGGTCCCCAACCCTGCTGGCTGTTTTCTGCAGGACTCAACAGCCATTCCCATTCCCAGACTCAAGGGAGGGAACTTTGTTTAAAAATATTTTTAAAAAAAAAACCCAAACACCGATTCAACCCAGAACTCTTTCCTATGTTGAATTTGGTTTCCAGGACAAAAACGCACTGGCCCGGGCACCCTGTCATTGAGATGATATGAGGAGGGGATGGTGGGGTGGGAAGGGGCCTGCCAGCAGCTGTCCCCTATTGGGAGAAAGACCAGCACTGCCCCACAAGCTGCCCACTTGTTCCCTGTTGATGAGAAGACTACAGAGAGGAAGAAACATGCTCACCCTCTTCATGTCCAACCAGGCAGTGGTGGCAGGAGGAAGCTGGGGGCTTCAAAACCCCCAGACCAGCTGCTGCTTTCTACACAGATTTTTGGAGGATTTTGTTTCTCCCTTCTTCCTCTGCCAGGAAGCACCCTTCTAACTCTTGCTCCCAGGCACGAAAGGACAAGCAGGCTCTCTGGAAGCAGGAGACCAAAGGCAGTTCCAAACAGCCTCAGTGCCCGCTGCTGTTGCCCCAGTCTGGGAGATCTGGTTCTGGGAGCATCCTGGTATAGTCACCTACGAGGGGCTCTGGAACAGCCTCAGAGCCCCAGGAACATGGGCTGCTCTGGATCCAAGCACCAGCTGGACCAGGTGAACTCTGGATTCTCCCTGGCTCAAAGCTAGAGAAGGAATTAACAGAGTCAAACTGCCTCAACTCCAAGGCCAAAGAATGAAGGTGATGCCTGGGAGCTGAATGAAGAGCTTAGTGAATGGGGGTGGCAGAGGTTGGACATCCATATTTAAGGGAATCCTTCATAGGTCCACTTTGCTGCTATGGCATGCACACTTAAGGAGAGTCTAAGGCTCCACTCTCCAGTCAGGGAGCATGGAATGAGGGCATCCCTATGCCAGGTCATCCTCAGGACAGTCGGTGCTAACTTGCAATTGCTAACATGAGGCTAATCTGGCTGAATGCCCTTTCTTCTCCAAGAATATGATACATATGTATAGATATATACACACATTAATAGGATTCTATACAAACATTATTAATGAGAACACAGTCAGACTTCAGTTAGCCAGACTGCAACAAAGCAGAATTCATAATTAAGTAGGCTCCTTTTCCATACTCTACTTTGATAGGTCATAGTCCAGTTACAAGGCAACAGGCTTGAACTTGGGGAATATGTAGAAAAAGCAACTCAGGGCCCATGTGCTTTACCTAACCCCATTTCTCACAGCATCCCCCCTTGACAGGCCTGGCCCCCGAGAAGCGGGGTCCAGAACGTCACTAGCCAGACAAGGAAGCCTCCCCAGGCACAGTGGGGAGACCTACAGTAGCAGTAGAGTGGGGCGGGCAAGAACAGGGGGCTCCTGCTTCTGGGGGCTGTTTCGTTGTTGTCTTTTGGAATAAATGTTTGCTGAATGAATGGGAGACGGTTTCAGCAACAGGACTGAAATGGAAGTATTTGAGGAAGAGCCTCCATATCCCTGGAGTGACATCCTGGCCTCTCCCTGAGCACTTGGTGAATCCACTCCCTGTTTGCCCTTCACACCCTGCCCAGGCACTCGGCTGTTCAATGAGCGGGACGCTGCCATGGACAATATAGAAAACCCAACCCCCCGGGTGCTGTTTCTTTTCTTCAGTGGTTTTGTCCCTAAATTGAGACAGAGAAACACAGGCAGATGTATGAAAGGACAGGGGGGATGTGTCAGATCAGCCCCTGAGTCTGTGTGCATTGGGGTGATCTGTCCAGGGAAAGTGGTGATGGGCACAGCCCACATAAGGGGGTGGGAGCCCATTTCCAAAACAAGTAGGTCCTTTTTTTTTTTAAAAAAAAGGGTTATTCTGCAGCTTGGGGTCACCTTCTTAGTGAAGGGGTACCCATGCTGGGTCACTCCCAAAGTTACTGACTGTTGGAGTTGGGACGAATGGGGAAGGTAAGCACAAGGGAGTTAAAATCCTAACCCCACTTTGCCCATATATACATAGTTCATACATTATTGTAAAATAATACTATTCTGTTATTGCATAGAAGAAATGGCTTCTGTTAGCTGGGGCTGGCTAGATGACGGTCTGTGAGCGAGGCCGGCCTCCTGGCCACTGCTGGGATGGGAGGAGGCCGGCGCCAGGGCCCCCTTGCCTGCTCCACAGCTCGCGCTCCCGGGCATGTTCCTCGTACCATTCCTGCCATGGAGGGAAAGGAAGGGGGCTGAAGGTCATGCGTGGTGGTGAGGGGCTTGAGGAAAACCCCTCCCCACCAGCCTCAAGAGCTGCTCCGGCCCAGCTCCCTGCCCGGGCCGAAGGAGCAGAAGGGTACGTGCGCAGGTGTTGACTTCCCCGGGGTGGCCTCGCTAAGTCTGTGACCGTGGGAAAGAGCGGCCATTTGTTCAGCCAAGGGCTGGGCTCCGGCTCCTTCTCTGGGGCAGAAGGAGCCTCAGCACCACATAATGACCAATAGCTTGCTGTCCCCTCATGCTTTCAGGCTGATAAAGCACTTTACATTTATTATCTCAGGAGATCCTCACAATAAATAATCCTGTCTGGCAGGCACTAGTAACCCCATTTTACAGATGAGGAAACTGAGGCTTAGGGCCACCATTAGTGAATGTTTGAGGCAGGATTTGAATTCAGGTCTTCCTGACCCCACTGTGCCACCTCTCTCCTGCCCTCTGCACCAGCCACGGCGGCCACTGTCCACACGCCGGGCAGAGGCAGCCAGGCTGAGCCAAGCCGTGTGGCCGGCTGGGTGCTCCTACCTTTATTTCTTCTTGGTACATCTTTAGGCTCAGGTCACTTTTGGTCCTCGACCTTCTTCCCAGAAACACCACTGAGTTTTGCTTGAAGAAAGAAAAGGCCACACATCATAGAGGGTCCTATGGGGGTGGGGTGGGAGGAAATCTCCAAAGGCCCAAGCTGTTAGTCACCGGGGCTTCCAGGCCCATCTTTGGCAAACTGAATTCTCTAAGGCTTGAAGGACAGAAGCTTCAGCGTCAGCTGAGGAAGATGCCCCCCGGCCCCACCCCATTCTGCAGGCCCCAGAGACCGGGCCAGAGAGCACAGAGGCCTTTGGCCAATGCAGTCACTCACCCCGTATTTGTCCATCTGTGAGCGAGTTTTCAGCAGCTGAGAGACATCGGAACCAGAACCCGGGGTCTGCCTATAGAACTCCAGGATTGCAATCAGCTCCTCCTTGGAAATGTCCTTCTCTAGGATAATGCCGCTGTCTACTGCCAAAGGAGGACAGAACACAGGAGCTTCAAGCAGGGGCTGGGCCCACTCCCGGCTTGTGCCAAAGCGTAAGGGATCTTCCTTCTCAGGGTTTCTGATGAGGGCTAAACAGGAGGAGTCTGTGCTCTACCCTGGGCCCCACTTTCCTCAGGATTTGGGGTTTAAAGGGCAGCTGGCAGACCACAGGGCCTCAGACGCCTGGCACTGACCTTCAGAGTCCTGGTTTTTCCGGCTGTAGTTCATGCGGAAAACGAAGGCCTCAAGAATGAAGGCTACGATGATGGTCATCACCACCTAGCCGGGGGAGGCAGAGAGAGGGTCAGCGAGGCTTCCGCAAGCTGGGCAGAACCAGATGCGCCAGCTACCCCGCCTCCGGCCTCCCGGACACGGCACCACGAAGGACAGAGGGCCGGGAGGGAGAAGAGCAATGCTCTCTGCAGGCCAGGAACCTACCATGGTTACAATGTAGAAAGTCATGAAGTAGAGGCGGCTCCAGTGGGAAGTCTGGGAGGTGACGCCTTCCTGAAGACCGAGGGAAGAACCAGACTGAGGCCTGCAGCGAGGGCCTGTGAGGCCTGCGCTCCTCCGGGCCCAGGCCAGGTGCCCGACCAACACTCCAGAACCGCTCTGTGGCCCGGACCACGGCTCTGGGCAGCCAGCCAGAGGGCCAGAGGCTGACCCAGGCAGAGCGGTCAGGCCCAGAGGAAGGCTCGGCACGAGCAAGGGTGGTAATGAGATCTCTACTTGGAAATCACGTCTGGACAATCGGGGAAAGAAGCAGGTAGCCTCCATCGAAAGTTCACCAACAGAGGCTTGGGAGCAGGGAGAAAAGAGCTCAAGGCTAGCTGATACCATGGCGCCTGGCAGTTAGCTCCGGAATGACCAGCCCAGAGTGGAGCCGCCTTTGGCTAGGCAGGCTGATCCTGGAGCCAGAGCCTTGTGGGCCAGTGCTTAGTGGATGTGGAAAAGGAGAGGGGCCGCCTCAGGCAGGTGATCCAAGAAGGCCCCAGGCAACATGAGCGACACTTACCATGATGATGTACCAGTTGTTGACCACTGTAAGCTCGAACAAGGTCACTGCCATGGGCGAGGAACAAAAAGAAAGATATCCAGGGTCAACCCAAATCTTTTCAAGGTCAGGTCTTCCCCCTGCCACCTTCGCCATCCGTCACCTTTTCCTTTCAGGCCATTCTCTATTGACATAGCAGGCCATGCAGACAGTGAATTGGGCTGTGTCCCAAGCCCCCCACTTGCCCACCTTGGCTCTCTAGTTAGATGGCAGCCTTAGGGCTCCATGCCACAGAACATGCACATAAGCACTCCACGTGGAAGTCTGCTTTGGCTCGAGAGGTGGGGTAGCTTCGTGGACACAGCCCACCTTGCAATCAGGAAGCCCTCAGACACACACCTCTAAGTGCCCCAGGAAGCCTTCTAAGGCTTGACAGCAAAGTCTGAACTGGGGTGGGTGGGGAGAGCTCCTCACATAAATGAAATCACTGGGACCCTTCATCAAAAATAAAACCAGGACGTATTTTCCCTGTTCCCATCACAGCATACAGCCTTCCTCACACCAGCACAGAGTGGAGCCGGGCTGGGCACAAGCCTAGTCTAACATGGGAGGGCCAGGAGGGAAACTGCAGGCAGGATTCGGAACCAAGGGGATGGCACCCGGGGAGCTCTCCCAACACCCAAGGGTGCTTTTCTTCCATAATGACTGGCTTCCCACAGGAAAGGTGCCAAGGTCAAGGGAGTCAACGGCTGACAAGGACCTGCAAGTGTCCTCAAGCACTGATTCTCTCATCAACTGCATCACATCAAGTCCTTCCTGGGCCTCCCTCCCACCTCTCCTTCCAAGAGGACCCCCTGGCCCTAGCACACAGATTCCGCCTACCCAGGAGAGACCCTGGGGCGGGTCCCACAGCAGCCGCCTGTGCTGCTCACAGCCGGCACACATTTGTCATTTCTGAGCTCACCAAAACTGTTCAGGATATTGTCGAAGTTGTTGAGATAATAATAGCCTTCATCCACACTGGTCTTATTGCCCACCGTATGGTTGATCCAACGATAGGAGTCGGCCACCGTGCTCGTGCTAGATGGGGAAGCAAGAACGGCGGGCCCGGTGGGGAAGGGGCGCCAGGACGGTCCACCATGGAGCCGGCTCGCTCGAGCAAAACCTGAAGCCGACCAGCTGAGCCGCGTCCTCGGTCACTCGGTGCCTCTCGTGGCTGGGCCCTTTCCCTCTTATCCCTGCACCCAGTATCAAGGAGGGTCCCTGGCTCCTCTCACCTACCTGCCTCGGACGCCAAGGGCAGCCTCCAGAGTCATGAACAAGCCCGAAAGTCTGTCTCAGCTGCTCCCATGACTCCGCCTTCCCCGTCCCTCTCTCAGCTACCAGAAGAAGGAATTGACAAGGGAGAAGAGAAAGAGGCGTCTCCTCTGCGGCTCCCTGCTCTAAGGGGCCTCTTCTCACGTGGGACGTGGGACATCTCCGTGATGTGGAGACTGCCCTCCGTGGATCTCTCTGCTGCTAAGAACTCGCCTTGCCCCTCCTGCCTGCCCCCTCACAACTACCTCTGAATCGGACCCTTCGCAGGAGGGCTCTGGCTCCCTGCAGGGGTTGCTTTGCCGCTTTTGGCAGAAGCTGCTTTGGAGGCAGAAGTGGAGGTTACAGATTCCAAACTCAGAAGAGAACGTTTAGGCAGCACTAATAGCAAATGCAATGGGTTTTACGACAGGAGAAAGAAAAAGGGTAGGATTAAGACAGCTGTCACCTCTCAGGAGGCCTGAGCACTTTCTTGGGGGTCCGAGTCCCCTGTTCCTAGAAGATACGGCCCTAGGCACTATGACTGCCAACTGCCCATGCCAACCTGGGTTGGCACCAGAGCATGCAACACCCAGGCCTCAGGGGCTAGAGAACCCAGGGCCCAGGCCTCCTCCAATGGTGTAGCCTGCAGGGGCAACGGGTGGAGGAATCCTGGGAACAGGCTCCAGGAAACTGCCTAGAGACTGAGGAGGGTGGATGAGAGATGGACGGCCTGGCTCTAGCCCCCTGCCATCACCCAGCCAACTACCCTGGGCTGCCCCCAGATGTGCAAGTGCCAGCTGTGGGGGGTGAAAAAGGAGCCACAGGCCCAGGCCCTGCTGACAGGAGCCTGCTGAGGTCCCAAGCGACCCTTAGGCCGAGATGCACTAATGATGAACAGATTCTAAGCCCAAGTTCCAGCTCGGGCTTGCTTCCTCCAAGGGAGGGGGGCTTCCCTTGCGGCCCACGACCAGGGCAACCCCACATACTCACTTGCAGCAGTTGGGGTACAGGATCCCGCAGAAGAACTCCATGCCCACAATGGCAAAGGAGTAGTAAAAAATGAGCAGGGTGAGGCCCAGGCTAAGGGAAAGAGAAAGGCCACAGGGTGATTTGGAGAAAGGGCAGGGAAAGCCAGCTTTGCTGGACCCTTCCCATGCTCCCTACTCACTGAACTAGAAAGAACCATCCTTGGACTGCTGCTGACCCATCCTGCTGACTGCCACAGGCTCCCTGCAGTCTTGGGGCAAAGACAGGGGGAGGGCCCATTACCCAGGTGCTGGGTGCAAGGTAACTTTAGAACTAGGCACACCACGGCCCACCTATCAATGGAGACTCACTGGTGAGGGACAGAGGGAGCCCACGTCCTGCCCCCTTCCCCTTCCGGGAGAACATGGAGAGGCCAATGAGACTGCTCACTGAGAGCCAGAAGGCTGTGCTCAGAAACCCTATGGCCCTTCACGGGGCTGTACCCAAGACCCTCACCCTGCCCCCACTTCCCCTTCTGTCTCCTCAGTCTGAGTGCAGAGCGGCGCTTACCTGGCCATTCGAGGGAGCAGCTCAAACATGGTATCCAGCACATTCCGGTACCGCTTTTTCAATTTAAACAACCTAGGAGACAGAGAATGAATGAATCCCTTCTAGGTCCATAGTCCTAGATCCTCTTTCAAAGGTCACTCCAGTTTATCTCACCTCCATCACTTCCTCCTCTGTGTGAGGAAGGGGATGAAGAGGACACATCTTCAGTATAACTTAGCTACTTCAAAGGTGGGGGTTGTTGGGAGACTCAAGGGATGGCTCTGCGAGGCTCTGACTATGTGAGATTCTCAAGGCAAAGGAGCTAGTTCAGAGGTTGTTAACTTGGGGTCCACGGACCAACGTGTCAGGGCAGGGGCAGGTCCACAAACAGGAACTTTGAAGATTTTGATAAGTGCATTTCAATACAATTGATTTGGGGCAGCTAGGTGGTGCAGTGGATAGAGCCCTGGACCTGAAATCAGAAGGGCCTGAATCTGAATCCAGCCTCAGATACTTACTAGCCATGTGTTCCTGGGCAAGTCACTTAACCCTGATGGCCTCTCCTCGCCAAAAAAATAATCAGTATCATTGATTTCTTTTATACTTAACATTATGGTAAGTGCATTTCAATTTAATTGATTTCTTTTAAGCTTCTATGTATGTATTTTAGCTACGTAAAGTCATGACTCTGAGCACAGGTCCCCAGGCTGCCCAAGGGGTCCAGGATATCAATGGAAGGATGACAGCAGCAACAGGCTGGGTCGGCTGCAGAGAGGCCTCCATCAGTGATGCTCAGAACCCTGAGGAGCCCAATCTCACCCCTCTGCCACATGCAGACATCTTGAGGCCAGGGTTGAGCTCCTTTTCACCCATGTGCCACCCCAGTGACAGGCAGAGGCCTCAAACAGAGGAAGAATTCTACACACATTTGTGGATTTTAACTTCCTCCTTCTTCACAGCACCCTCATGGGTCTGGGAGGCAGCAGCAAGCATATGCCCGTGACCACGCGGGGGTGACAGGAGCAGCCTTCCTGCAGACATATGCTGGGCATTCACATGTCTCAACTGTAGCCAAGCCTGAGTGGGGCTAACATTCTTGTAAACAAGGTGGGAGTCCTCTCTGCATGTTCCCCTGGAGGTCATTTCTTAGTCTGTAGCCCACAAGCTCCATGTGGGCAGCAATTAGGATGGGGTGGGAAACCTGAGGCCTCAAGGCCACATGTGGCCCTCTAGGTCCTCAAGTGTGGCCTTTTGAGTGGATCCAAACTTCACAGAACAAATTTCTTAATAAAAGGATTTTTTCTATAAAACTTGGACTCAGTCAAAAGGATGCACCCAAAGACCCAGAAGGCCACATGTGGCCTTGAGGCTACAGATTCTCCATTCCTGGCCTAGGACATCTGCCATCTGGGAAGGTTCCTCTAGCCATGAAGGCAGGGCCAGACAGCTGGCGAGCATCAGTGTGCATCTGCCAAACGGAATGGAGGGCCAGCTTCTCCCTCATGGCTATCTTCCTCTCCAAATACTAAAGCACAAGGAGAAAGACGAACATGTGGGTCCCACAATGCTGCATTAGTCCCTCAGGGCAGGGGAAGACAGAACGAAAGAAGGACGAGGGTATTGGGGTTTGAGGAGTGATAACGCCAATGAAAACTTGGGCTTCCTGACATCTAAATGACCCGAGGCCCATGAAGGTCTCTGAGAACGGGCCAAAGTTCTGCTTATTTTTTTTAAGCTGCCACATGGCAGGAGGTCCCAGTGTCTTTTTTGTTTGTAGCTGACACCATCTCCAAGGTCAGCTGAACTGAGAGCTATTTCCTGTGCTATGACAAGTGGCACCAGGGACTGGACAGGAGATTTCTGACCTTGGCCTCCAACCCCCAGCAAGAAAGGCAAGGGACGGGAATGATAGGAGAGATGACAATCTCCCTGTATCACTCATGAATGAAATGGGTGACCACAAGCCCTTCTCCATTCGGCCATTTATTCCAGGAAAAGAACCCCTTGGAATGGGTAGGGTCACCGTCCTCAATTCTGATGTCTCTGCTCAGCTCCCAGATCAGACCAAGGGAATCCTCACCCTGCCACTTCCCAGAGCTCGGGCTCAAAGCCTCCCCCTTCACCTCAGAAGCTGGAGCGGGCGTAGGACCACAATGAAATAGAAAGGCTCCATGTTGAAAGCCAAGGCCAGGAGTCCCAGGAAGGCGAAAGCCGTTACAGAGAAGTCAAAGCTGGAAGAGGAGGGAAGAAACAACAGCCCCTGCATCCCACTCCTGAACCCCAGACCGACCCTCCCTGGACAACAGCCACATATACAAACAACCACAGATGGCCCAGCAGTTAACTTATCCAGCCCTGAGGGTAGGAGTAGGGCAGGTATTTGACACTGAGGTGACACTGAATCCACTGCCCTTGTGGCTTCAACAACTGACTTGGTCACAGCATGGACTTAGGGCATGCACATTCTAAAGGTGAAATCTTTGGTTTGTACAAAAGCGAGGTGCTCTGACTGTGAGGGAGGAAGCTCTAAGGACCCTTCTTGGCTGTGGGTGAGGTAAGATGCCTCATACCCAGCTTCCATAACAATGCACCTGATAAGCGGTCACAAGCTAGAAACCCATTGCGGAGTGAAAAGAAGCTCTTGGTAAGTTTCCACTGGGACCAGAAACCCTCAGACATTGGGGCTTTCCGATGCCTCAAGGGACACGCAGAGCAACAGAAGTAGGAGAAAGTGCTTCTTCCTCCCCTCACCCCTTTCTCTTGGCCCTCAAGCATGCTGTGAAGGAGGAGGTGCACCAAGCAGGGAAGTGACGTTCTCTGGGACCCAGAGCACCTGAAAGTGATGCTGGGAGAAGGATCCAGGTCTCGTCTATCCTCCCGGCATGGAGCTGCTCCCCAAGGGAGACCATACGGGGTCCTCTCTGGGACTTGGGGAAACCATTCTACCAGGCCTCTCCCAGTTAGATGAAGGATTCTAGGATCCTACCCTATGAAGGACGGCCGGTACTAGGTTTTGAGCCACATGCAAAGTCAGCAGCCAGCAGGGCCAGGCAAGCGCCTCTCTGAGTCGCTGTCCTCCACTGGCCCCACTTCCCCACCTCCTTCCCTCCCCACCTCTCACTTACAGGTTCCATCCAGAGGTGAGATATTCCACAGGCCCCAAGCCGGTGGTCTTCAGGAGCAGTTCCACTGCATAGACTGTAGAGAGAATTACAGCGTTGGAAGGCACCTCGTCTACCCTGTCACTGACGAGAGAATTTCTCTTCAGTGTATCCCCTCCAATACTCCAGTCCAACTTTCGCTTCTCTGATGCTCTCTGTCATAAAGGACTCCATCTCTGGCCAAACTCTTCAGAACCTGACTGCTGCTTTGGCATTCCTTCCACACTGTATTATCCCCCCGCTCAGGGCAGGGTGAACCAAGATCTCCCCTTCTAGAGGAGCGAATCGAAAATTCAGATGCTCCTTTACAATGATAATCAAGGAAAGACTTTGAACTGTTTATTTCAACTCCTTCCTTTTAAAGTAGAAACTAAGGCCTAGAGAACAGAAATGGTCACACAGCCAACTAGGAGCAAATCAGGGACCACAGCTTGTGTGCTAGACTCTCATCCCCTGTTGGAGCATCCGATATCTTGAGACCCCAGGAGGGAGCTGACTCTTTTTTCCTTTTACCAGGAGGTGACATTGCCCTTAGAGAAGGATAAATAAGCTTCTAATTGCAGCCAAAGCCCTCCCCACCATCAGGAAGCCTGCTTTTCTTGGCTTCTCACAGCCCGGAGAACTCACTAGTGAGGAAGACAATGTAACTCCAGGGCACGTTTCTGGAGAAGAAGTTTCCACCTGCAAAACAGAGATGGGGCACCCTCAGGGATCAGGCCAGACCCTGGTTAGGCCACAGCTAATCCCCAGTTGGTACTGACCTTTTAGCATGAATGTTTCCACGAGGATCCATATCCCATTGACAGCCACCACCACATCTGCAGACAAAGGCAGGCCCATGGGGGGGAGGCACAAGTTTATTTGCTCTACTCCAGGTCCCGGATGAAGTGCCCTGGTGCATTCCCTGGATAACTAAGACTTAGCGGAGCAATCCCAGGGAATGCCAACAGCATCACTGTCATACCTACACACCCACCCGCCCGCCCGCCCACTGGTTCGGTGATTGTATCCCAGGCACTGTTTCTAATGTGGCAGCTCAATTCGCTGGTGAGCGGCTCATCTGGAGCCCCTGAAATACCCTTTGTGTAGGAAGGACATTTGGGTCTCAACCTGGCTTAACGTTGAGAATCATTTCTAGGTCAACAGAAAGAACAGATCTTGTAGAAGGGGCACAAATCAAGGCATTGATGACCTTGGTCCAAGGAGGTTCAGTGCATCGATGACCACTGGACCATGAACCACAAAAAGGCATGTATGCTGCCCTTGTCCTGCAACCCCCTTGGAGAGGAAAGTAATTCAGCAAGAACTCCTGCTGCACATCCAGTTAATACTTACACATGAAATACTGGAAGCCTTTGGACTTCACTAGGATATTAATGCCTAATGGAAAAGAAGAACTACTGAGTCAAATTGTTTTCCTATTAAAACACAATGTTGCACTCTCAGCCTAGGTCCGTCCATCCTTGGGTGGTCATCCTCCTACAGGGAAGCGGTTGGATTGGAGGCAGAAATGGAAAGGGCTTACCCTGGAGGTGCTGTCTCTGTTGGGGCCCAGAGGATCTCAGCCATCATCTCCATAAGTCTTCCCTATCTCCCCCAGTGTTCATGACTTACATCCCCAAACACCGCAGTGCTTCCTGAGGTACCGAGTTCCCAGATGGCTTCACATACCACTCACTGGCCCAAGTTCCTGCTCTGACCACATGACAAGAACCACCCTGTCAAAAGTCCCCTGGAGGAAGACCTAGGTTGCAGTTCAAAGCCCAGCAGGAGAGGCAGAAGTCAACACTGGGATACCCATGGTCTGTTTGTACGACCTCAACAGACCACTCACTCATACCAGAGCCTGGACCACTTGAGACACCAGAGAAGCACCATATATATGCCTTTTGTATTATCAGCATAATCATTTAAGAGCGTTCACTCCATGGAATGCCTTCAAGTCTTTCCTGCTCTCCCCTTCCCCAAAGCCCTGGAATATAATCTGGGTACGTATATATTTTCTTCCCTAATAAACTGTAAGCTCCTTGAGAGTGGGGCCTCTTTCATTTCTGTCTTGCAATGACTAGCTCTAGAACAATTTCTCATGCTCTTGTCAGCTTGAAGCCTAGGTCAGGCTTACACTTCAGTCCCGGGACATTACTTTTTACAGAGAAATCCCTTCTGTGCTCACCACACCCACATGCTGACCACCTATAGCTTGAAAAGCAAAACTATTATATAGGTAGAACATCAGGTCCTTGAAGGCTAGCCCATTGATGGATCCTGGCCAGGTACAGTACTTGCCACGGAGTACACAGCAGGTACTTAATAAATGCTTCTGGCTAATATGGAAACGTTTTGCATGACTGCACATGTATGACCTATATCAAATTGCTTGCCTTCTCAAGGAGGGAGAGGGGAGGGAAGAAGGGAGAGAATTTGGAACTCAAAATTTTGAAAAACAAATATTCAAAAATTGTGTTTACATGTAATTGAGAAAAAAATTAAAATTAAATGTAAAAGCAAATGAATGAATGAATGAAAGAATGAATGCAGGAATGCATGGTTCTCTGCCACTCATAGAACCTGTCACAGAGTTCAGAGTAGGTACTTAGTAAATAAATGTTTCCTTCTTGGCCAATTCAAGGGTAGAACAGAAGGTAGCACATGGTCCATTCTCCATTAAAGAGCTACCCATCCATTGCCTTCCAGTCTTCTCCTTTGTTGGACATGAATAGTAACACACAGGCCAAGGAGGCCCAACAAAGGCAGAGGCCCCACCCCTGGAGGCCAGGCTCAGTGGCCTCTCTCTTGGCTTCTCAGATAACAGCCAGCCAAGAGCCTCCATGGATCCCACAGACATTTACAATTTACAATTTACAAAGAAAAACAAAACAAAAAACCAAAATTCCCCCTTTTTATTGATCTGTTTTCAAATCATTCTCCTTCCCAAGCATTCCCCTAACCAAGAGTCAACCTTTGTACAAAGACTTTAAGAGAGCAAAAGACAGTTCATTCAAACCACTGAGCCCCTCAAGTGAACCACACAGGACATACACAACATCTCCCAGCTATGCTCCCCAGCCGCAGAGGAGGCCATGAGAATGACAAAGCATCCAGGCTGCTTAGGGTTCTCCCTTCTGTTTACACTGTCAGGAGTTTGTGTACACTGGGGGCTTACCTTTGAAAATGAGGAAGGCAGTGCGGGGGAGCTCATCAAACCAGTGCTCTTTATTGCGCTTTGCCTGTGCTCAAAGAGAGACAGAAGAATGGAGGATGAGGCCCAACTGGTACTATCCTGGAAAGCTACTGCAATGTCACGCTTTTCTTTTCTCCTTCCTTTCTCCCCTTCCTCCTCTCCTTCCCTTCCTTTCTTCCCTCCTTTCTCTTCCCTCCCTCCCTTTCTTCCTCCTCCTCCTTTCTTCCTTCTTCTTCCTCTCTTTCCTCCTTCCCTTCCTTCATCCCTTCCTTCCTTCCGTCCCTCTCCCCATCTAACTTGCTGACTGACTGACCCTTAGGCATCTGGCCTCAATATGTCCCATTCTATGGGGCCACAAAAGGCAGTGGTGCCCACTGCAATGAAGGCCCACGAGCCAAGGCCAGCTCTCAAGGGTAAAGTCCTTCAGCTCCTGAGTCTCCGCTGCCTTCTCCAGCCCCCTGCTCCCCAGTCCTTCTCCCAAAGGCACTCACCTTCCACTTTAAGGCAACAACTTCATAGATACCATAAAAATCCTTCAGGCTGTTAGGGACAAAGGGGGAGAGAGAGCAAGTCACCACAAGCCCCATGGACTCCCCAGCTCCCAGCCCACCCACTTTTTCCACCTCTGGGGGAAAAGCTTCAGAGCTACATGGGAGAGGCCCAAGCAAGCTTGGCTGGGGACAATGGAGGCCCCTCAAAATAAGGGACAAGGACACATTACAAGATCCCTGATTTAGAAGGGATTTTGGAAAGGACCTTTGAGATCATCTAAGCGAAATACCTTCATTTGATAGTGGCAGACCCTGAGGCCAAGGCAAGAGAAGGTGCCTTGGCCAAGGTCACACGGATAACAGAGAGAAGGACTGGGATTCGAACCCAGGTCTGCCAACTCCAAACTCGATGCTCTATTCTGTTAAGCTGCCTCCTTCTCAGCATCCTTGAGAGAGTGGAGGACGCCCAAACCCTAGGCCTTGGGCTCTGCTCATTCATCCCTAAAGGTCATTCCTTGAGATGACAGAGCCAGACCCCAAGCTCTGATGCTCTGCAGGAGCACCAGTGGACAATTTGCATCCTTGAGCCAGGGGATGGGTCCAGATCTCAAAGCAACTGTTCACTTGACCCAGCAGGGCTTGTATCCTCATTCTTAAGGGATAACTTACGAGGCAGGTCTTGGCAAGGTCAGAGGCTGCTTAGCTTAAGTCATTTTGTTCTTTAGGAATAATGTAAACAACCCTCTGGGAACATCTGGATCCCTGGGGACACTTTTAGAGAGAAACATCTGTATTCACAGTAGGAACAAGAGCAGGATGCTGACAGCCACCGGCACCAGGAATGCCCAGTGCAGCCTGTGTGGGCTGGGGCTGCCCTCCCAAGGGCCCAGATCCTCTGCTAGGGCATGGGCCTTTTTAGAATTTTAGTTAGGTCTACAGATCCTCCTGTTAATTCAAGTCCTGAGGTGCACATTTCTAGGGCTATACCGAAAATCAATCAGAAAGCTTCTCTGGGAAGGGACGCCTCCCACCAGACTCTTCTTGGTCATTCACTTAGGGTCCTACCTCTAGAGCTGGGGGGACCTTAAAGGCCATGTAGTGCAACCTTTTCATTTTATAAATGAAGAAACAGTCACAGACAGGTTAAGTGACTTGCCCAAGGACACTCAGGTTGTACACTGTCAGCTAAGAAGTGGCCAAGCCACGCCCAGGCCATCAAACCTCTTCCCACTGAACTACACTGCCTCCCCCTCACCCCCATGCATCCTTCCATCTACCACCCCTATCATTTCTTCCGCCCAAGGCTCTAATAGGTAAAGTACTACCTGAGAAGCGGTGTACTGCTTTGATTCAGGGCTTTGAAGGTGAGATAGCGCTCCTGAGCCCCCATCCGGGGCTTGTAAAACCGCATCAGGCCTTCAAACTGCCGGAAGGAGATCCCTGAGGGCCTCTGGAGAGGACAGAGAAAGGGAGGACAAGGGATGTGCATGTGGACACAGAAACCTCCTCCCTCCAGGGCTGCTTGGGTAG
Source organism: Phalanger gymnotis (assembly GCA_028646595.1). Classification (NCBI taxonomy): domain Eukaryota; kingdom Metazoa; phylum Chordata; class Mammalia; order Diprotodontia; family Phalangeridae; genus Phalanger; species Phalanger gymnotis. Next base: position 24,597,781 of record CM053622.1, read on the forward strand.
GAGACCTGGGTCTGCCACTAAGTAGATCTGTGCATATGGAGCTCTATGTTGAGACCGTGAGGCCAGGCGAGTCACTTCTCCTGACTGTCATCTCTAAAATGAGAAGGATGGAAGGAGACGGCTTCTGGGTCCTTTCCTATGGTTTCCTTTATAACCAGACCCTACAGTGTCTTTCCCTCTGGGGAGGTAGGAACCGTGTATGGTAAATGCTGCCTGGGGACACAGGGCACCCACTCTCTCATTCCTCTGAGCTCAACCACTGGCCTTGTGTGTGTGGGTTCACATGTCTGTGTTTGTGTGCGCCCATGTGTCTATGTGTATGTCCGTTTGTATGTGTGTGCATGTCCACATGTCTGTGACCGTGATTGTGTGTGTCCACCTGTCTGAGTGTGTGCGTGTGTGCATCCATGTGTGTGGTGGCTGCCCCACTCCCCCATACCCGCTGGCTGATGAGCAGGCCGTACGCGTGCTGGATGGCCGTGCGCTTGTGAAGCAATAATGACTTGAATTTGCGCTTCTCAATGTCGTTGAACGTGTCGAAGACGACAGCCAGGAGCTACGAGGGAACAACGATTCACAATAAGGAGCATTTCCAACTTACAAGCAGGTTTCTCTTGTGGTGAAGTGGGTAATGCAAGTGTTAATATAATATCCCTTTTTTACAGATAAGGACACTGGAGCTCTCCAGCTTAGCAAGAGCCTTGCTGCTTCTGAACAAACAAACATGGCCTCGAACTCTGAGCCCCGAGCCAGGTCAGGACAACTTGCCTGCCCACCTGTCTTTGTACAGACTCCTTCCGACTCACTCTGAGGCACCTGCCGATGCTGAGCTCAAACGTTTCCGGGGTCTCCTGGTCTTGCCAAGTCCTCCCCCGGGTCTCACCTCATCTCCCCTGCTTCAGCTTTGGGAGGGTTGGCAGTGCCCACGTTTGCTTAGCCATCTCCTTAAGGACACGCTGTCCGTATTTTCTCTACATTGGCTTTACAGTTTTAAAGCACAGGACTGACGGTTCCATCACTATCAGTGGTATATTGCAGTAGCACTACTTTGTAACTATCCCCACCGCAGACGCAGTCTCCGAGTCCTTTCTCACCACGTGCTGCCGGGGGCCTCATCTCATCTCTTCCAGCCCCTCTCTTCCCCTCGCACCAGAACCACTCTAGTCTAGAACCTCATCATCTGTCCCCTGGGCACATGAAGGGCCTCTCGGTTGATTTATGTCCCTCCTGCCAGGTTTGGTGCCTATCCATCCAGCAGCCAGAGTTGCCATAAAAACCCACACCCAACCTTAAGGCACAGGTCTGACAGGACCCTCCCCTGCTCTAAAGCTTTCGGGGGCTCCCCAGTCTCCAGTATCAGACACCACCTCTTCAGAATGTTGGACAGTTCAGATCCTTCACAATCTTGCTTCACTCGCCAGGGGAGTTTGTGCCCCAATGGTCATTTCATGCCCTTTCCAGCCACCACAATGACCTTCGAGCTACCTCTAGAATTGCTATCTCTCTCCAGCCTCAGTGCAGGCAAGGCCATCTACCCACTGCACCCTCCTCACTCTGCCTCCCAGAAGCCATCCTTGCTGTACAGGTATGGTGGCCAAAACAGGCCTGACTTCCATGGAGCAGTAACTGGTGGTGCCAACTCAGCGCTCCCTCCTTCCTCAAATGATGTTCAGCTTACTGCGTATGTGCACGCGTACATGTCTGCGTATGTGTGCAGACATGAAGACGTGCATGTGCGTGCATGCGTGTGGGGAGAGGGCGTAAGATCCTTGAGGGCAGGGACTATTATATTTTTACATTCTTGTCTCGGTACTTTGCACTTAGCTTTGTAATCAGTGTTTGTTGAATTGAATCGGTAACGGCCCCATCATTCCGTAACCCTCACCCCGCTGTCGCCTGTCTCCCCTGACCCTGAGCTTCCGGCCCAGCACAGGGTCAGGGAGGAGATGGCCAAGGACTCCTAGCTGGCCACTCACCAAGTTCATGATGAAGTAGAGCTCAATGGAAAGGTACACGATGAAGAAGATGCAGGACCAGGGGCTCCGGGAGTATGAGGGCATCATGACGTCAGGGAAGCTGTACTCCAACAGAGGCAAAGGGAGTTAGCCCATCCCTCTGCAGTTCTGTCCTAAGCAAGCTGGCCTTGAGTCAGACTGGGCCAGGCCTCTCTTAGGGGAATGTGGGCCGCCCTTCCCCCAGCCCCGTCTGCCTCTCGCTACACTCTCCCTCCCTGGGAGCAGGCAAGGCCTTGCCAAAGGGAGCACCAGGGTCAATGGCTGATGAGGCCCTCAGCCAGATTCCAGCCATGGCAGGGACACGGGGAGCCAGAACTCCGAGGGGTTCATGGCTCTGCTTGTCCTCAGTATCCATGCTACTCCTCACAGGGGAAACATCTGCCACCCCCACATCTGGGGTGGGGGTATAAGGCCAACTTAGAGCCTGGTCACCTTCAGAACAGGGCCCCAGCAACATCGTCCTCTAATTCTTAGTGTGCCGACACACAACAGGCTTTACCACTCTCACACGGTGAGGGCGCCTCCCTAATGAACGCCAGAGTCCTGAGCTGCCTCCCCAGCAAGAGTATCAGTAAAATCCTGACTTATTTCACAATCAGGGCTGCCCCCGCACCCCCCACTTCCCACTGTGAGGACGCTGCAAGGGCAGGAAGTCTGGACCCACAGTGCCAAAAGACTGGGCCAGCAGAGGGCAGCATCTGGGCCCACCCAGTCCAAACTACTTACTTAGCAGTGGTGAGCAGAACGAAGAGGCTGACGATGCTGTTCTCCAAGGTGTTGAAATACTGCAGAGGAGGGAAGAGAAGCCTAAGAGAGAGGCCTGCAAGGCAGGACAATGTGATCGGGAGCCCGAGCCCCTGCCCCTGCCCCCACCCCAGGGAGGGCTGAAGTGGGAGCTCCGGGTGGGGCTGTGAGAGCATTTACTTCAGGCCCTCCTGGCCATGCTGAAGCTACTGGCATCCCTGGGGACAGACTCCCCTCAGTCAGAGGCTGGCATATCTTCCATGGTTCTCCACTCTAGTCTATATTTTGGGCCCCCAAGGTAAGAAGGGGCACTGCTCTGGGCCTGGAACTTAAAAAAAGCCTAGCTTAACTACTCTGTAAGGATTTGTATACGCTCTCTGTATTTATCCTGCACACACTTACGTATGTACTTGTTCCTAATAGAACATAAGTTCCTTGAGAGCAGGCCATCGATCTTTGCATGCCCTGCACAGGGCCCGGCACACAGCCCAGGGCTTTATAAAATGCCTGTGGACCAAGCGATTAAGTGCCAGTGACAGTGCGATTCCTCGGACACAAGCTAACAAGTGACCACGACCACTCGGCTGCCTTGGCCGAGGGTGGAGATTTTGAGACAAATGGATTCAAATCTCTCGATTACTTACCGGGTCCGAGGGATTTGGGGAGAACAAATAAAATCCTAGGAGATGGAAGAAACAACACACAAAGTGGGTTCAGATGGCCTGGAAGCCAGGGGAGGAGCCCAAAGGAGCCCACTCATAGGGGACCAAGAGCTGGCCTGGGTCACATCCTGGGCATCTCTGGTCTTTTCCTTCCTCCTCTCCATGACCCAGAAGGCCTGGCTCTGAGAGCAAGGGGAAGGGAAAGGGTCCAACTCCCTTGGCCCCTCAATATTTCTACCTGAGGAAGCCTGAGCCAAGTTCAACAACAGTATAAAGGAGAGGCGAGTGGACAAGAAGAGAGACCAGGAGGTTTCCATGCTCAGGAGACAGAAGCCAGGCAACCAGTGTGGGGGAACCAAGGCCTGGCCCAGGAGTCAAGACCCTCAGGGTTTACTCCCAGCCCCACTGTTGGTCACTCCCGCCCTCCTGGACCCCTCCGTTTTCCCATATGTATAATGGAAGCAGCGCCCTATGCTAAGCCTGAGTCCAGAGCAGGCGCAAAGTCCCGTCTGTCTGTTCACTCTCAGCTCCTCAGAAGCCTGAATTCTGCACCAAGGTCGTGACTTATCACGCGGGCAGATCGACGCGCATTCTGAGTCACCAGGAGATGGAGGGAACTCACCCAAGATGGCAAAGATCACCATGAAGAAAAGCAGCAGGAGGAGAATGTCGACGAAGGGAGGCAGGGACTGGAAGATCTGCCGCAGGTTGCTGGAGGAAAGGAATGGCGGGGGTGGGTCACGTGCTAGGACCCGGGACGGGAGGGCAGGCAGAGGGGAGCCGGGCACAGACGAAACAGCGGCAGAAGACCTGAACCCCAGTACTAGGCCGCCAATTACTCAGCCTCTCTGTGCCTCGTTTTCACATCTTTAAAATGGGTGTATCAGCAGCTCTGCTGCCAACCTCGGGGTCAAATAAAAGAACGCATGCGGATGTTCTGTAAGCCACGAACCACTCCAGAGTGTGAGCTTTTATTCTGTTTCCCCCACGAGACCTTCCTGACCTGGATCAGGGAAGTGCCGCTTCACTCTTGGAGAACACTGCAGACTAATTTCCCCCTGAGGTGGCGTCCCTTTGCCACAATGGCCGGACAGAGCAGCGGATTACTGGAGGATAAGGGGACAGTACGGAGGATCGCTGGGGGATAAGGGGACAGTATGGAGGATCGCTGGGGGATAAGGGGACAGTGCAGTGGATTACTGGAGGATAAGGGGACAGTATGGAGGATTGCTGAGGGAATAAGGGGACAGTATGGAGGATCGCTGGGGGATAAGGGCCACCGTCTCGGGGTAGGGAGGGAAGGCAGACTGAGAAGCTAGCCACAGAAGGCCAGCCTCTGGCTATCCCTGGTGGGAGATGATAGGAGCAGGAGAGATCTCGTGTTCCATCTGCTTTTAGAACCTTTACTTCCCGGCTTACAGACGAGGACACAAAGCAGATTTTACCAGGCCCCCCCCCCCGTTACTAGTTAGTCCCGCGTCCTCTAGTTCTATTGTTTCCAATATGACCCACATCCAGAGAAGATCTACGTGGCCAAAAGGACGGAGAGGGTCAGGACCGCTCCCAAGGCTAAACCAACGGCCCTCCGATCCTACCAAGGGGTCATCGGCAAGATGGAGGCAGAAACGCCAAACACTGCACACGTTGACCTGAGCCTTGGGGACCTCGCTAGGTCGCCTCAATCCCATCACGCAGACGCTCTGGGGGCTCCTGGCCAAGAACACCGACGCTGTGCTTTGGCAGCTGCTTCCTTTCAGGGAAGACGGCAGCCTGGGACCACTCAATGAAAGGCGAACGACCCTGCTCACTGCACAGAGAGTCCCACGAGGGCCCAGGAACCTGGGGTCTAACTGGAGCACACCTGACACCCCAGCCCCTCCGTCCCCTCTGCCGCCTCCTTACCGACGGACGGCACCACAGTATCGGCAGTCCACCAAGAAGATGCAGCGCAGGGCCCGGGTCACCCGCACATGTGACGTCTGACGAACCAGCACCACGATGGCTTCCACAAACTGGACCAGCAGCACACCCGTCTGTGGGGGAGGGAGGCCAAGGGAAGGTGGTCCACCTAACCATCTCGTGGAAGGCCCTGAGGCCTTCTCAACAAACCCTGCTGACTTTGGTGCCCCCTCCAGAACAAGGGAACAAAGAGGGAGGTGGCATGGGAGGAAGTACAGGGAACATCTTACCTCTCCCTGCCAAGTCTCATTACTTAAACGGCCAAGGGAATGGACAGGAGTTGGGAAGGGGCTCTTGGAATGGGCCTCCAGGAGGGCTGTCCAAATCTGAGTTATCAATGGAGGCCTACTTGTCCCACCTTCCAGTTCATTCTGTATGTGGCCTTATAGAAAAGCCCTAGCTTTGGAACTGCGAGACCTGGACTTCAGTCCCAGCTCTGCCCCTTATTTGCTGTCCTCAGAGGGCTTCCGTTTACTCAGCCAAAAATGGGGTGGGGTGGGGTGTGCGTGCTTGAGAAGGTCTCTTCCACCACCAGCATTCTACAATTAAACATATGACTCCATCTTCAACCCTCTTTTTGTCTCTCTACAATTTCCTTTGAGACCTTGTTCACTCCCATGGCGTGGGAGCCTATGGCAAGGTTAGTATTAATAAAACAGCTGCCAAACCCCCATTTTGTCATCAAGCACTTTGTCATCCAAGTGGCCTTAAGTTTCTTTTCATAGGTAGGTTCCATTTCCTTAGGGCTTAGCCTAAAGGCAATGGGGACGCTCCATGGTAAACAATGCCTGCAGAATCAAAGGTCGAGGGTGATGCTGAGGTGCCGAACAGAGAAAGACAGCCGAAGCGTTACCTTGACCATGGTGCGTTTATGCCGGATGAAGGTATGGAAGCCCAGCCATCGCATCTTCATGCACAGCTCAAAGACCACCACCATCAGGGCAAAGAGCTCCAGGGTCGCATGCACCTGTAATATCCCCAAAGGGTACGATGAGGGTCTCCATCAACCTCCCTCCCGCACCCAAGTCAAGGATCTGGGCAGAGGTGGCCAAGTTCCCAGAGTCAGAGCAAGCCCAGGCTGGGGTCCGGTGGTGTAGATGGAACCCTGGCATGGGAGTCAAAAGGGCCAGGTTCAAATCTTGCCTCTGCTTCCTACTCATGTGAATTTTGGCAATGCTTTCCCCTTTTCTGGGCCTCAAGTCTCCTCATTTTCAAATTGAGGGGGGTGATTAGACATACCCTAGTCTTTCTCCCCCAGCTCCAAGTCCTATGATTCTAAAACCTGACTTCAGATTCCCCCAGGGACAGTCTAGGTAACGGGGGTCTTCTCATCCCAGCCAAACACAAACTCGCTATTTCTAGAAAAGACATCCTGATCCCAAGACTCTATGATTAAGCTAAGGATGCATTGGTCAAGCGACTTTTTTTTTTTTAAAAAGGGGTAAGAATGGATTAGGGAAAATGAGAATTGCCTAACAACCTGAAAGAACATTGGTACACTGCCCATGGGTGTTTGAGACCCCAAGAGATTTCACGCCTGCATCTATGGGACACCACAGGGCAGGGTAACATGGAGAGTCCCTAGGGTAACCTTTTTATCCAGAAAGTGAATGCAGCATCTCCCTAACGTTCCCATTTGTCTGTTGGAAAATGATACAGTAGCTGAATGACCATGCTGCTGTGGGCATTCAGCCGCTCCTTTGGTTTCTCTCACTTGAGAAGGACAGGAAGCTAGCTCCAAGCCCTAAAACAGAGGGGCTTTCCTACTGGAGGAAGTACAGGTTGGCCTGGGTTTTCCAGGATAAATGAGCATCAGGTATAAACAGGGCCCTATGGGGCTGATGGAACAATGGCTGAGCTCCAGGGACATTTCTTTGGGTCCTGATCCCCCTTAAAACTATGGCCTCTCTAAATCTGGACCTCTTCTTACCGATAACTGCACTCCCCGGACATCTACCCAAAAGGGGTGATGGGTTTCATCCCCACGCATGGGGTGGACGAGGGGTTCTGAGGGTTTAAATAAGCTTCCTCTCATTGGCCGTTCATTCTCCTGCTCTTTTCATACCATTTTGTGTCCTTCCCCACCCCCGGCGCTCCTCTGGCCCAGTCCTGGAGTCTCCTCCAGGACAAGGTAGGGTACTTACGTATATGCCAAGCCGGAGAGCAGGGACAGCAGGAGCCTCGCAGAGAGAGAGCAGCAGCAGGAGCAAAGCCGTGGTCAGCTCCATCAGGTAGAACAGGTGGTTGTGGACAAAGAGGTAGGCAGCCAGGCCCTGGGCATTCTTGGGGTGAGTGAAGAATTTGTCATTGTTCTCACCCTCCTGAAACACAGAGAGCGAGCAGAGAGGAAAGCTTTAGCACCAGGGGAGTCTGGGAGGCGACAAGAGGAGATCTGCCTCAAGGGCTCCAGGGTGGAGAACGAGGCAACTGCACCCTTGTGCCTCAGCCTGCGACCCCTAAAGACGTCCCCACTGAGAGCATCGGGAAGAAACGGCCCCAGAACCCAAGCTCATGGGAGAGTGACGGAGAGGGAGGAAAGCCAACGGCCGCTGCTCTCAGCTCTCCCTTTACCCCCTCAGCCCCCCCATCTGTTCCTGCGGAAGCCCCTCCACACAACATGAAGAGTCTGTGTTTGCCTTGATCCCCCATGCACTCTCTAGGCTGCTGAGTCTTGTGGTTTCCACCTTCAGAATACATCTCTCATAGGCCTCCACCAGCCAGGCCAGGCCCTCCTCCCCTCCCACCTGCCCCCAGCGTCTCCAGCTCCTGCTGGCGTGATCTCCCCAAAGTGCAAGTCTGACCACCTGGGCCCTGATGATTTATCCCCTCCAGGAACAACTGGAAAATCCTCTGTTGGGCATTTAAAGTCCTTTGCAGGGGCCATGTTCTCCTTGGTCAGGCCCAGGTTGCGGTCATGGATGCGAGGGCGGGGTGTCCCTCAGTGCTGACCCTTCCCCGGGTGTCCCCCAGAGCGCTTCACTGAGTATTCTACATCTGAGTGTCACTTTGTGAACGGGATGGAGCGCGTGCGGTTTCTGGATAGATAACTTCTACAACCGGGAGGAGCACGTGTGCTTCGACAGCGACGCGGGGGAGTTTGTGGCGGTGACGGAGCTGGGGCGGCCCGATGCTGAGTACTGGAACAGCCAGAAGGAGATCCTGGAGGACGGACGGGCCCAGGTGGACACTGTGTGCAAGAACAACTACGAGTTGAGCCCGAGGTGATGGTGTATCCATCAAAGATGGCTCCCCTGGGACACCACGACCTACTTGTCTGCTCTGTCACTGGTTTCTACCCTGGGGACATTGAGGTCTGGTGGTTCCTGAACGGGCAGGAGGAGACAGCAGGGGTTGTGTCCACAGGCCTGATCAGCAATGGAGACTGGACCTACCAGATCCTGGTGATGCTGGAAATGACCCCCAAGCATGGAGACGTCTACATCTGCCAAGTGGAGCGCTCCAGCCTTCAGAGACCTGTCGTCTTGGACTGGAAAGCACAGTCTGAGTCTGCCCAGAGTAAGATGCTGAGTGGAGTCGGGGGCCTCGTGCTGGGCCTGATCTTCTTTGGGGTTGGCCTCACTGTCCACAGGAGGAGTCAGAAAGGAAATCGGGGTTCACAGCCAACAGGACTCCTGAGCTGATCTCTGAGGCTGTGTCCCCTGGAACTGTTGTGTTCCCACAGCCTCCCTCTCACATTTGGAGGCCTCTGCTTCTGCCCAGATCTCCAGGAGGTTAACTCTGCTGACCCCTTCCCTGGAATAACTCCTTCTCTGTCCCTTCAGTTCTGTCGAGACTCTTTGGCATTTCCCCAATGGAGCTTCAGAGACACCCTCCACCCTCCTTTGTTTCTGTGCCTTTTTAAATCCATTTTTGTCCCTTGAGCCTTCGCCCTAATAAACGAGGAGACTCAGAATCAACTGGTCTTTGGTGACACGAAGACAAAGTGAGGGGAGCAGAGGAGGAAACTTCATCACTTAGGATCTGTAGAATCTGTCAAAGTGTTTAATGCCTCCAGAGGTGCAGATTGCAATCCATCCACACGTTTTCATCCTGGGTGCATCTTGTCCATTTTCATCCAGGATGCCTATAAAAGTTGATTAATCAGCGTGCTGGTGGCCTTCCTCTACATATCTTTATGTTACATAGATACCAGTGGCCCTCATAAGCAGTCTGCCCAGAAATCCTTAGCTTTCCTCTGTGATGGGCCCCCTTCATTCTGGTGATACATCTCTCTCTGATGACTTTCCTTCTACCCCTTCTGCTCAGTTCTTCTTTGATGATATGCTGTAGCCTACACTTGCCTATCACGTGCCTCGCCATTGCACTTTTCAAAATTAAAGCTTTAGTAATACAAAAAAAAAAAAAGTCCTTTGCAGACTATCTTGCCCCTCTTGTGTTTTACTTCCCTTTGCATATTCTATGATCCTGGACCTGGGTCCTGCTTGCAATGCCTTAAAGATGAGGCCTCTCCATTCCCTGACTACCTCCCATGCCTAGAGTTTGTTGTTGTGGTTCAGTTGTTTCAGTCATGTTTGGACTCCTCGTGACCCCTTTTGGGAGTTTCTTGTCTCTGCAGAGATACTGTAGTGGTTTGCTATTTCCTTCTCCAGCTCATTTGACAAATGAGGAAACTGAGGCAAACAGGGCGAAGCAACTTGCCCAAGGTCACACAACTAGTATCTGAGGCCAGATCTGAATTCAGGAGGATGAGCCTTCCTAACTCTAGGCCTGGCAGTCTGTACACTATGGCACCTTGTAGCTGCCAGGACCAATGCTCTGCACATGATGTTTAGAATACCCTCTCTCAATTCCACTTCTTAGCTTCCCTGGGTTCCTTTACGACTCAGCTTAAATTTCCTCTCGCATGAGAGCCATTTTATGCCCTCCCCACCCCCTGCCTCTGATCTCCCATTAACAAAAATCTGTGTCTTGTGTGGACACAATTATTGGCACGCTGTTTCCTCACAGTAGACTGGAAGCGGTCTTTTGCCTTTCTTTGCATCCCTAGCACAATGCTCAGCACACAGCAGATGCTTAATAAATGCTTCTTTTTGTGGATGACAATGATGGTTCAAGTCCAAAATGATCCATTGGGGTGAAGAGTCTCCATTCTGGAGTGCCTTATTGGCCATCAAGGTCAATCCCAATTCTACTCCCTCCGTGAGAGGTGTTGGCAGTCCCAGACAATATGGAGGCCTCCTAGATCACCATCTCCCGTCCAGCTGCCGCTCAAGCATTGCCTCCTACGAGCCTTTCCCACTAGTGACCCACCCCCTCATGTTAAACTAGGGAAGCTTTGACATGTGGGTTGGTGCTGTAGGCAGGCCCAGAAAGGGCCCTGGGGGTGGCAGCCTTCAGCTCCCCCTCCTCTCCTTCACAATCTCTGTTCATGGGCCTGGCATCTTCTCAAGCTTCTTCAGAGCATGCCTGGAGCTTAGCACAGTACTTGGTATGCCATAAGCATTTAATAAATGCTTGTTCGAGTGAGTGGAATTTCCAAACCTCCTGGGTCTACTCACTCCCTGCACCTCGGTTGCTGATAAATTTAACTCTTGTATATTATCAGGCCCAGGAATAATCCCTGTGGGCCACAACCTGCTGAAGGTCCCCAAACAAACACCGAACCAATGAAAAGACCTGACTTCAGCCCTGGGGGTTGGGGTTCCCATAGTTTGGGAAAGAAGAAGGAAGCAAGTATTTATTAAGCACCTACTATGTGCCAGGAATTGTGCTAATAAGCGCTTTACAAATATTAACTCATTTGATCCTCACAACAACCCTGAGAGTAGATGCTATTATCCCCATTTTATAGATGAGGAGATTGAGGGAGACAGAGGTTAAGCGACTAGTCCAGGGTCACACAGCTAATAAATGTCTGAGGCTGGATGCACACTCAGGTGTTCCTGCCTCTAGACCCAGTGCTCTGTCTCATTCAAGGATCTCCCCAGGTGATAAGGAGATGCAGCCGGGCACACAGAGACCCTGGAATGAGGTCCTACTGGCTGTTCCTGCTACTGAAATGTGTGGTAGGAGAGGAGACAATCCCGTGGGCACAAAGCCCCTGCCAGCTCTGGCTCAGGAGGCTCCACGCGGGATGGATGGGTTACATCAGTCCTTAGGGCAGGCTGGATCCATCCACTCATCAAAGCTGGGAGGCCCATCTTCCGCTGGGGCCGAGACAGATTGCCTTCCTGCGTCAGAGGATTACTCACGGCTCTAGGGTTTCTCTCACAGCTTGGATTTTCCATAGCAGCTCCAGTTTCTAGGGGTAAAACACTGTGCTTTGGGGAGTTCTGCTGAACATTACTGACAAATGCCCTAGTCAGCTACTTTGAAACCCAAGTAAGAATCAGGGCTCTCAGCGCAGGAAGCTATTCTATGAGGGTGACTTGGGTCTCGCCTCTCCTGACCCGGGGAGAGGCCAGCTGTCCCCAGCAAGGGCTGGAGGTGATCCCCGCTGCTCGCTCTGATCTTGAGCCCAAGGCCCAAAGGAAGCTCCAAGTCTTCTACTCCAGTTAGGGCAAATGAACTCCATCAGGAAAAAGGAAAGTAGGCCCAAGGCAGGCCAGTCTGCTGGTGTTGGGCCTCATGCCCTTCCTACCTGCTGGCAAAGGCAGAGGCCTATCCAGAGGGAAGTAGAGGCCAGGGCTGGCTCTGGAAGCCCCAGAGAAATATTCTATCATGACCATACTTCTCAGAAAATGACGACTAATGCAAAACACACAAGCAGATGGAGCCGCTGAAAGAAGAAGGGAATATGAATCTCAAGCTTTTCCCAAACTGCTCATAGCTAAGTGGGGCCAATTAGCCAGATCTGAGTAGGCAGTAAAGTCAAAAAAGAGATTAGGGAAACTAGGTCTTTTCCCCTACAAATGAAAACTTCCCGTCTTACAAATTTCCTATTAAAAGCAGGGGAAGGAAGTGCTCCCTGGCCACCAGGATGGCCACCAAGGGCGCCCCCTCTCACCCTGCCACACATGGCATGTCAGGGCAGGTCAGGGCCTCTGCCTCCACCAACACAGAGCCACTGAACTGGCTGTTGCGAGCTAAAAGAATCTGAACAAGCTCCCTTCCGCTCAGGCCACCCACGAGCAAGCCTGAGAAGGTAAAAAGTCAGCAGGGGTGGGGAACCGGCGACCTTGAGGCCACATGCGGCCCTCTAGATCCTCAAGTGCCAGCCCTCTGACTGAATCCAAACTTCACGGAACAGAATCCATCAAAGGGCCACATTTAAGGACCTCGAGGCTAGGTGTACACTGCAAGGCCACGGGTTCCCCGCCCTGGTCAGAGTCGGGGCAATCATCATTCATGGCAGGGAGAGCAATCGGGCGGTGCCTTTGGGTCTCTCCAACACTATGAGAACTTAGTGTAGTGCCTGGTACATTGCAGGCATTTAAGAAATGCTTGTTGAGTTGACTAGAAAGCTCCTGGTAATGTACTGCCAGCTGGGAAACAGGAAGCACATGATGACTGTGCTGGGCCGGCCACACTTTTCAAACCCCTATTGCGCTGAATCCTCTCAAGGGCTTTTGAAAAGCCTGTCTAGCCCCAGCCACCTGCCTTGGTCCCCTCCCTCTGGCCGTCTTGTTCTTGTCCACTCTCATCTTTTTGACATCTCCAGCTGGATACTGGGCAGGTGTCTCAAATCTAAAGCAGAACTCACTGTCTCCACCCCAAACACTCTCCCTTTCCAACCTTCCCTAACATCTGAACTCCTGATGGCAGTCAGGGCACCACCGTCCTCCCAGTCACCAAAAGCCTCAATTCCTCACCTGCACTCAATTCAAAAACATTTATTGAGTACCTACTGTGTGCCAGGCACCAAATTCACCACCATATCTCGTCATTCTGACGCAGCATCCCTCCTTTGCTTCCCTGGTCTGGGCTCCCACAGGCCCAGCCTGGCTCAAGACCTCATCGCTTCTTGCCTGAATGACAGCAGCTGTTTCCTACCTGGTCTCTCTGACCCAAGTCTCTCCCCACTCCACTCTATGCCATCAAGATGCCTTTCCTAAAAAGCACAAGTGTGCACATGTCAGCCCCCAACTCAAAGTCTAGCGGTTTACAATTCCAGAATAGAATAAAAACTGTCTGGCACCAACAGTGCTTCACAGGCTGGGCTCTCGGGTCTTGCCCGTCTTCAGACCCTTCTCCACCCTCCGTGTCTCTACAAGACAGTTACTTGTCGCTCCCCACAAGAGCCTGTCTACTGGCTGTACCAGGCTAACAATGTGCTCTCTAACCTTCCCCTTTCAGCTTCCTTTAAGACTCCCTTTAAATGCTACCTTCTGCAAAGGGACTTCCCTGGTCCCCAGCAGCCGTTAGGGGCTTTCTCCCTGCAATGGCCTTCCATCTACTCCGTATGAATTCTGTATGAACCTAGTCATGCACAAGGGGCCTCTTCCAAGACAATGCCCCTTCCTCGGAGGCAGAGAATGGCTTTTTGCCTTATTTTGTATCCTCAGTATAGTTCCTGGTACACAGCAAATGCTTAATAAATGTTTGCTGACTGACTGAGGGTCTTCTGCCCTGGGAGTCCTGTCAGCCTTGCTGGAGACTGGAAGCCCAACTCCCCACCACGCCTCAGCTCACTCTTTAAGTTTCCAGCGGTCTCCTCAACCACAGACCGCCCAGCAGTGACACACCCCCTTTCCCACCACACTCCCCCAATGCCCCCAACAATGATGATCAAATCAGCTTTGCCACGTTTCCTATGAAGGGCTGGGTCAGTCTGCTCCCCTATACCTCCTTACACTGACCAAAGAACCCCTCTCTTCACTCTCCATTCCCTTTAGAATGGAAGCTCTCTGGGGGTAGGGACTAACTTGCTTCTGTATCTATATACTCAGCAAAGTGTCTGGCACAAAGTAAGAGCTTAATCATTTTTTTCATTCATTCATTCACACATTTGTTCATTCATCTATTCATTCATTGATTCATCTACTCATTCATTTATTCATCCATCCATCCATCCATTCATTCATTCATCTGTTCATTCATTCATTTCCATCCCTAAGGATACGTCAGGGGCCTGCCTGATACTTACCACTTAAGATGAGAATGATGGAAGCAAAAAAAAAATGGAAAGGGAAATAGATGGATGCAAAAGGACTGCTATCAACTACATGAAGTGAATTAGACCATGTTACAGACTGTGCAGCAGGTTGTGAGGCGGGTTAAGGGGGAAAATCTCCAATTCATATATAATAATTTGGGAAAAGTCTCTCTCTGCAAAATGACACTAATCTAGCATCAGGTTGTGATATCTCAAAATTCCAGATCTGAGGGAACAACCAGATCATGGTAGAAAAGCGTAAGATTAATTAAGACACATTTTAAAAGGAATTTTAGCCAAGGAATTTTAAAAAGCATCACCCCACAAACACCTCCCACTGCTGAGCACATACAGAAGGCCTCCGCCTCTGCCTACTAGCTCTGGGCTTCTCTGTGAGTCTGAGAGGAGGTCGCTCTGGGTCAGATGGTAGTGGAAAGGGGGAGGAATTAAGACTCTCATGAATTCACTCAACATTTAGGATACATTTAGGATACTTTCAGTGACCAACTGAAATGATTCAACCCAGGAAGGCCAACAGGCCAGCCACAAACTGAACAGTGGCATTCTTGACAAACAGGGCACCATTCATAGGAGAGGGAGGAATACTTACCTGGAGGTAGATTGCTGCCTCTTGATAATTCCTTTCCCAGGTGGGTCTGGTAGGACTCAAGGAGGTCCCATCCCTGGAGTCTGCGACGGACACCCTCAAGTCACCAATAAGATAGTCACGATAGTCACCTCCATCTGCAACAGACAAAATGGATGGTTGGCTGAGAAAGTGGGGAGAGAGAAGTCACAATCTAAATAGAGATAAACTGATGGCCAAAAACAGGAATAAAGCTGATCCAAGTCAGGTTAAAAAAAAAGTGTGTATGTTTGAATGTGTGTGAGTGCGTGTGTGCACATCTGTATGTGCACATCTGTATGTGCACACGCTTATCATAGCTCTGCATTTCCAGGATCTTGCTTTTGTTGGTGTGGACCTTCCCTCCACTGGGCCAGTTCACAGCCTCTCTAGGATTTGGAAGATAATGTCAAAAGGCTATGGCCAAACAATCCATCACCTTGTGGCCAGCCTGGGCATGAGCCTCTCTGAATTTAGCTTGGCTAGCCTTTGTTGGCCAGGGCCGGGTCTGCGCCTGCAGCTGGGCCAGCTTGGCAGGATCTTCCCGATCTCAGGCTCTGCTGGCATCACTTTTGAGAATCCAGGGTCACCTCTCCACCAGGAGGGGCATCGGCGTAGGGCTTAGTGAAGGATGCTTGTGATCCCCTTCCTGGTTCATAAGCCTCCTAACTCATCTCTCTAACTCAAGTCCATTCTTGCTGCCAAAATGATTTTCTGAAAGTGTGGATCTGATCATGCTACCCCACTCCTACTCAATAAATCCCTGTAGCTCCTTACTACTCCCAGGACCAAAGAGAATTGCCTGAAATGCCCTTCCTCATCATTCCTCTTGGAACCTCTGGTTTCCTCCCAATTCAGTCAGAGCAGCACCTTCTCCAAGCAGGCTTTCCCGACCCTCTCACCCCCACCCCAAACTGCCCCATTCAGTTGCAGTATATTCTATCTGTACTTGTCTTCTCCAAGAGAAGAAACTTCCTCCAGGGCAGGGCCTATTTCAATTCTTTCCATTTCCAGCTGTGACACAGTAGATACTTAATAAATGCTTGTTGACTGGCTGATAACCTCCTTTGTTCTTGCATACTGACCTTCCTAATTCTGTCTGGTTTAGGCTCCTAAGATGAGTGTGGACAAACAGAGCAGCTGAGAGCAGCCTGCCCTTAGAGGTGCTGGTCAGGACAGAGAGAGCAGAGTGGAAGCTTCCTGGGGAGTCCCATAATACACCAGGCCCTCATCAGCAATGCCCTTTCCACTCAAACGCCATGAGGGACATGTTTTTGCCAGTTCCCTCCCCATTGCACTGTCCAACCATAGGCTGGCACAGTCAGAGTCAGAGCACATGCCCTGTCTCTGCCACTTCCTACCTGCAGGACTGTGAGTAAGTCACCTCATCTCTTCAGGCCTCAATGTCCTCATCTGTAAACAAATGGTTTGGACCAGACCAGTGACTTCAAACCCAAATGGGAATGGATCCTTGAGGTGTGAATACTGGCTTAGAAAACCACAGATTAACTCATCTATCTTGTAGTGTATATTTATTATGCTAAACATTTCCCAATTACATTTTTCTTTTTTAGTTTTTAAAAAGAAAATTGTATTTTATTTTCAGTTCTAAATTCTCCCCCTCCACCCTCCCACCACATGCTCATCAATTGAGGAATGGCTGCATAGGACTGTGATGGAATTCTACTGTGCTGTAAGAAAGGATGAAGGAAGTGGTTTCAGAAAAACCTAGAAAGACTTGTATGAACAGATGCAAAATGAAGCGAGCAGAACCAGGAAAACAATGTATACAGTAACAACAATAACATAACAACAATCAACTGTGAAAGGCTTAGCGTCTCCAATAAATTCAAAACCATAATTCCAATGACATTTTCATCTGGGGCAGGCTGCACTCAGGTGTATGGTGGGCCACTGGCTGCATTCAGGTGGCAAATGTGACACCTGTGAATTAGACAATCACTGAGGTCCTTTTCAGCTTCAGAGCTATGATCCTATATCTGATTTCACAGTGGAAAATACATCAGCTGGGCACATATCAGGAGCCTACTTCTGGTCCAGATGCCATCCATCTCCACCTGCAGGCTGCATAGTTAAGCATTTTGGAGAGAGTGGGGCCCTAATTTGGTAAACAAAACAGAAGCTTTAGGAGTTCCGGAGCCTAATGCAAGGAACGCTTTTAAACTGAAGGTAAGACTACGAAGATCAAAGAATAATGTTGAGAGAATGTATGTAACAGGTTAGATATGAAATGGGGTGTGCATGTAACCTTGAAAGTGCTATGTAAGTGTAGGCTGTTGCATTATCATTTTAATTATGTTACTCATCTATAAGAAGTATCTAATGGAGTGACTAGAGACAGAGTCAGGAAGACCTGGGTTCAAGTCCTACCTCGGTCAGGTAGTGGTTGTGTGACCCTGGGCCAGTCACTTCACTAACACTATAAATTACAGAGCAGTTTACCAATAGGCACTGTTGGAGGGGAGTTCCCTCACCAGGAATTCCCAGCACCTAAGAAGTCACAGGTCCCATCCAAAAAACCCCTGGAAACCATCACAAAAAGTTTCTTTGAGAAAGTACCAGGCAGAGTGAGCTTCAAACATCACACCCCACTTCCCCCCAAAATTGTTATTCTGCCAGGAAACAACTCCTCAGGGCGGGGTGTAATTCCTGAATCAACCATCTGTGAACAGTCAGGCCACATACTGGTCAGAACGAAGATCAAAATGAATACACATCTAGATAGAAGAATTAAAAATGGCAATTCAGCGCAGTGGGGAAAGTACTGGTTTTGGAGTCACGGGATCTAGGTTCAAAGCCTGCCTGTGGCACTTGTTGTATTCCTTACCTTGGGCAAGTCATTAAATCTACTCAGCTTTTAAAGTCCTTCATAAACTGATGAACTGTCTTCCCCTTTCTCATCTTCTTACAGACTCCACCATGTGACACTGGCCTCTACCACCAAGACTCTGTCTCTCCAATGACCAGGCCTAGAATGCTCTCCTCATCTCAGTCTCCAGGCTTCAAGCCCCGGCTAAAATCCCACCTTCTAAATGAAGCCTTTCCTAACAGCCCTTAGTCCCAAAGCCTCCCACAATCCCATGTTTATGTTACACTCGGCATCCTAGCAAGCTTAAGGCCTGTCCTCAGCAACCTTCACACATCGCTGCAGAAACAGCCCAGGCAAAGGAATAAAACTACTGAGTACATAAATAACCTGAGGGGGTAAGGGCAAAGGGCGAGGGCAATGGTCACCAGTGCCAGGACCGAAGGTTCTAAAAACATTCCTGACCCACTTCAACAGCTGGGTTTGTGCACTCAGCCCTGCCTTGAGAACTTCCAGATTCTGGCAAAGGCTTCATCCAGCACTTCCTCTTCTGTCTATGGGGGTCCTGGTGACCCTGCTCGGAAGAAGCTGCTGCCCCAGAGTCTTTTCCTGGCAGCATTTTCACTGGGGGGAAGCCAGGGGTCCCCATCTTCAGAGGTGTGTTAAAGAACAACCCAACCTAAAGAGGAGGTGGCTTGCTGTTCAAATCACACCGTTAGCAGCTGCTTTTGCCTGGGATCATAGAAGTCTACGAGTTTAAAAATATGTTCTTGATTTTCATTTCCCCTTCCTCCTGGCACACAATCTCCTGAATGCTCCCAACAACCTACTCTCACCACTTCTGTGGTGCCAAAGAGTAGCTCTGCTGGGCCAGTGTGCAAGGTTGGGCTTCCAGCTCTCTGGGTGGGGGCTGCTTTCAGAGAGAAGGAGTGAGCAGCAAGCCAAGCCAGCTAGGCACCCTTGCTGATGGACTGATTTTCCATTTCCTCTTTGTACTTGGGATCAGCTAGCCTGGTTGGTGAGAGGACAGTGTTTTTGAAGCTGTTTTCCAGGTGTGTCCCCACAGACCAAGGACCATCACAGGGGAAAACAAGAGACGGAATCCTTCCCAGCCCAGCAGCTGGCCACTCTGCAGATGTGTGTTGTGGATCATAAGAGGCGCCAGGCTGGAGGGTACAGATGAGTCAGTGTGACCCATCCCAACTGCACACATGTCCTCCTAATGACAGGTTGACCTTTTTATGTTTTACAGCCTAGTCTTTTCTGCTATCGAACCCAGACTCAAAAAACACCAGCAGCCGAAGGGGACTCAGAGGTCATCTAATCCAATCCTGAAAATGACTTGTCCAAGAATGCATCACAGGTTCATGGGAAACCTGGACCAAGGAAGCAGCTCCCCTCAGGAATCAATCACAACATGGCTGCATTTTCCCCAAGATAAACCATAATTAGAAGAGGGAGATGAAGGCGAGTCCAAACAAAGCTTTGTGGTCCATCACCAGAGAAATCTGTAGAGACGACGCTATGGAGCCGCTGTTTTCCCAGTTGTGGTGATGAATCTGTGCTGCCCTGCCCACACTCTCATCCAGTCCCCCTCCTGTGGAATAACACACATTTGTGAGGCAGCCGGCTGGAACAAGGGTACAGACTGTGGCCATGCAGCAGAATGACTAACTGGCCCACACGGGAACGTAGCCTGTGATTCTGCCCTCATCATCTTGGCTCAAACCCACTAGGCTGCTAGCACTACCCCATAACTGGATGGTGCCCTGTGTGCCAGGACTTCTGTCCTGACCCAGGAGTGCCCCTAAAACGAAGCAGTAACCTCTACACTGAGCTATGGCCCAGCGAGAGCAGGCACTTTCAACAAATGCCTGCTGGACGGCGAATGAATAAACCTGGAATGACCCCGAGGAGGTGGGTCCTGTGTGCTGGGCAGCCCTCTGCTATCCCTCTGCCCGGCACTGTGTTCTAGGAGAATGAAGCTGACCACCCCAGACAGATTTCCTAGCACAGAGAGCCCACAAATTCCACTAGACCCCCCGATTCTAGCATTGACGCGTATCAGCCCTAAGAAGTCCTTCTTTGTACTGAAGCCGCATTTTTCTTGCTCTGTGGTTGGTGAAGCTGCTGTGTGTTAGGGAGATGACAAGGGAGCCACTTGGGGACCATCTCCAAAAAATAACTTTCATCACACGCACAGTACAAGTGTGCGGGAGAGAACTCCCAAACTGCTCAGCCAGTTTTTATGGTGTCCTGACTCTTCAGCCAGTTTCATTCTTGAAAAACATGACTTGGCTCATTCACTAGTCCGGAAAAGGGACACTACTTAAACTATCTAGAGCTGCCAAAGAAAAAAGCCAGGGCACCATAGGCCATGGAAGGCTTATGAACTGATTTCACAACCCCCCACCCCCCGCCCCAAACTGCCCAGGATTTCTTTTACTTGCAGCTCTCCTACACCAGCAGTCAGAGGCACATTATATCAACACAAAAAGGCTTTTAAACATTATCGTGCCAAAGCCTCAGTTTGGGAGCTCTTAGGGAGAGAGGGAATGCTTATCCCTGTCTACCTCCTCCCCGCCTTTGCCAGTGTGAAGGGAGGCCCAAACAGGCAACAGGAAAGCCCCCCCCCCACCTCTGTCATTGCCCCTGTTTCAGGTACAGCCAGAGGCTCAAGAACAGCCCCAAAAGGGCACAAGACAACGGGGTCGATGCTCAGCAAAGGAAGGCTAGAGGTGAAGCCTCCTGGAAAGTGATACGAATGGCTTCTGTGTATAAATAAGCCAAATAAATGCATGAGAGAAACAGTCTCAGAAAGGGGCAGGACCACCAGGTTCACCTCAAGAATGGGACTAGTGGGTACAGTTTGTGGGGAAACTGGTCACACAAAGACCATGGAAAGCACTCTCTGTGGCCATTGGGAATGAGAGGAGAGAGAAAACAAAGGGTTCCACGGGTCCCTGTACACCAGCCCACTGGGGTGGCACTAGGTAGGAGGATGGTGGGCCTAGCAGGACCTGGGAAACTGTGCCCCCTCCACCTAAGTCATCTGTCCACTCCCAAGGACCTGACACTAGTTCTGACAATAGCAGAGGGTGGGATTTGAGGGTGAAGGGAGAGAAGAAGAGAAGGAGATGGGGAGAAGGGAAATGGAAGGAAGAGGAAGAGAGTGAGTGTGTGTGTGTGTGTGTGTGTGTGTGTGTGTGTGTGTGTGTGTGTGTGTATTTTTAGGGAAACAGCATAAGGAGAGGGGAGAAACCAGTCATCCCCACTGTCATTACCATATCCCCACCGAGAATAACAGCTCACACCCACTTAACCATCTGGCTAGATCAGTTCCCATACTTGTGTGAAAGAGAAATATCTTAAGGTAATTTCCTTGGCAGGTAAGATGCCTGCCCTCATGGGGCATCTTTGCTGAGAGAAGGGAGAGAGAAGTAGGTAAGACCTCGGTATTCAGCACTCCACCTGGGGACAGCACCCCCACCGGCCCAGAGCAGTGTGCAGCGTGGTACCTTTAAGCCCTCAGCATGATGGCCCCACCAGACTCCTTCCTCAATGCCCCTACCAAAGTCTCTGCCTAGCTCCTTTTGTTCAATGCTGTTCACACTCAAACAGCAGGCACACTTGGAAGCCGTTCTCAGGAAGATGCCCAAGCAGTGCTGTTCACTGCTCCCCCTTCGCCAGCCCCAGGCAGCAGATCAAGTGTTCCCAGAATGTCGATTAGTCATCCGTATCAACCTGGAAGGGAATCTCACTAGTACAAAGGCCTCACATTACAGATGAGAAGAGTGAGGGCCTGTTTCAGCTCATCAGACCACGTGACCCCAGATCTGGAGCCGGACCCTCGGAGGCCGTTTGTCCAAGCCCCTCATTTTACAGATGAGAAAACCGAGGCCCCAAGAGAAGAGATCCCACAAGTGGCAAAGAGCAGAGCTGGGCCTCGAGTCTGCGTCTTCTGAATCCAAATCCAGTGCCCTTTCCATCAGACCACACAGCCATGATTAACGCTCACATTCAAAACCAAGGCCTCCAACCTCCGGCTCTGGTTTCTAATCCCCCAGGGGGGGCTTGGCTTCCTTCAACCGCCGCCCAATAACCAAGGCCATAACCTTGCCCTCACTTTGCCCTGCCTCCCATGCGGAGCGTACCATTGGTGCCCGGCTCCATGAGATAGGAGGACCTCACCACGGGCCGCTCGGACAGCTCGCCCTGCGCCGTCTCCACTGAGCAGGTGATGGGCTGCTCACTCCTCTGCATTTCTGCCTTGGCTGTGAGGGCCCCAAGCTGGAAGCTGGAGAACAGGTGGGGGTGGGAAGGAGGGAAGGAGGGAGAGAGGAAGAAAGAGGGAGAATAGGGAGGAGGGCTGTGGGGAGTAGGAAAAACTGCCTCTCCCAGCCTGCAGCAGGGCCTCTGTTCTCTTGCTCACTGAAGTTCTTCAAAAGGCCAAGGGCAGCCACTGGGGAGGATTCTTGGCAGGGAGGACGATCCTTTTTCAGGCCTTCGGGGAGAGTCTGACAGAGGGAAACATTTTGTTCCCGCTCTGCCGGTGTTCTGTTGTATTGGCAGCTCCTGCCCAAGCACCGACTCCTCAGGCTTCTCAGACCTGAGCAGCTGAAGGAGTTTCTAGAGGGAACTGATTCCAGGATCCCTTCTTCCTTCCTGCCTGAATCGGAGTCTCAAAGTTGGGAGCAACCCTCCAGAAGAACACCAGCTACAACATCCTGACAGGTGGACAGGTATCCTTTCTGTGTTTGCGCACAGTAACAGGGAGCTCACCACCTCACGAAGAGGCATCCCAGCCCATTTCTGAACCGAGCAAAAGCTTTAGAAAGTTCTTCCGTACTTGGAGCCAAAAATCGGCTTCCCCGTAGTCATGGCAATCAGCCTAAATAAGTGAACATAAAAAGGCAATCAGGGTGGAGGGGTAGGTACAGAGAAAAGGATATTACAGAATGCTGAACTGGCAAAGCTCAACACTTTTTTAAAATCCCAACCCAAAACAAAGTATTAGAAAGGTTCACGGTACAAAGGGCAGGCAGAAGCAAACTGGGATGACCTGTTTGCACAGATGGTAACGTTTCCTCCACGCTGATGTAACATGGCCCAGACGCTCCCAGCAAAACAGCTGGCCGCTTTGCATGCAGCCTCCAAAATGAGCCTGCAGGGAATCCAAGGTTTCCGTTCGCTGAAGCGCAGCGGGCTACGTCCTGGCGGTGCCGAGTAAATAGAAACAGCTTCCATATGCCGACCATAAAGCAAAGATGGGGAGGCGAAGAGAGGGGAGGCAGGCAGAAGCAAACAACTTCCTTGCACCAAAAACCCTCTCCATTTTGAAAAAGGGAAGTGAAGACTGGCCAGATCACCAGGAGCTCAGGCACAAGGAGAGCCACGGTCTAGGACACGGAGGAGCTGGGAGAGGCCTAAGTGGCTGGGACCAGGGGCCATGGGACATGAACTACAGCCAGGCTTCTGCTCTCTTGTGGGCTTCAGGGAAGGCAGAAAGCAAAGAAGATGGTGAACAGGCAGAGGAAGAAGGCAGAAAATTCAGCTACACACACAGACACAATTGCCCAGACTATTTTCTTTTCCCAGGAGGCTGTGATTTCCAGAGACAGGAGCCCTGAATGCCAGGTCAACGCACTCTGTGGCTTTGGACAAGCCACATTCCCCCTCACCTCAGTTTGCTCATTAGTAAAACAGGGCTGGTTACAGCCATGCTTTCTGAACTTCATGGGGCCATCACACAGACAAATGAGAATATTTCTAAGGCACTTTGAGCCTTTTAGAAACGGCTCCCCACCAGAATGATAACAAGTAATCATCCCCATCATTTGCCAGTTGTCACTGGGAGCCCCACTCCATGGGAAAATGCTGAAAAGGGAGGTGAAGGTAACAATCCAATGAGGCTGACTAGGTAGAGCAGCGTGACAAAGCTGGGGTCCTGGGGCTGCCTGTGCTTCCCAAGGTCCCTAGATTAAAGTCTTTGAGACAATGGGAAGCAATTCTGCCAAAAGGAATCAGGGTGAATGTGACTCTCTGCCCAGCCCTTCACATTCTGGCAAAAGGACGTGAGATGGAGAGCCAACAGGCCCTGTGTTAACAGCGCGTATTAGAAGAGATGTATGTGAGGGCAGATCCTGTGGCAAATGTTAGGGGCCCAGAAATGCCCAACAGCAGCAGGCCGACCCCCTGAGGGTCTGGGAAGGCCTGTGGAACGCCCGCCTCTACCCCTTGTCTTACCCAAATGCCCGGCTTCCATCAGCAGCTTGGCCCCACCCCTCTCTGTCACCAACAAGAGAAGGAAAAGGCTTCTAGAAGGAGGGAAGGAGACAGGGGAGGGAGGAAGACCAAGGCTGGCCTTCCAGGAGCAGTGGGAAAGGCCAGGCAAAAGCTTCCTTCTACGGCAGGAACAGAGGCCCTGCCCACCCTAACCCTGCACCCCCATCTAACTCTGCAGCAGCCTCTGGGAATCCATGCTCTCCTTGGAATGGGCCATCACCATTTTCCAGGAGAAGCAGAGGGAACAAAGAAACCAAGGCCTCAGCAAGGTGGGGAGGGCTCCAAGACAGGTGTGAGGCCTTGGTCCCTTTTAGAGAAGACTCTCTCTAACAGTATGATTTGGTGAAAAAAGTCCTAGCCTGGGGGTTGGGAGGCTTGGGTTCAGGTTCTGCCTCTGGTATTTCCTAGCTGGGGGACCCGAGGCAGAAGTCCTTTCTTTTCTCTGAGTCTTAGCTGCCCCACTTGTAAAACTGAGACAACAATCCCTAAGCTCCTTTACTCACAGGGCTGCTGTGAAGGTCAAATGGAACAAGGTGCTTTTAGCAAAGCCCAGAGCATTTTATAAATGGCAGGTAACCGTCACTAAAACCCAAAGTGCGTCTCTTCCCTGATCGCCCGCCTAGAGAGTGCTCTCCACACTCTCGTAACCATCCCCATAATTGTGACTGCCTGGTCCCCAGAGCCAGCCCCAAAGAAAAGGAGCACCACCCCCGCAAGGTGCCCACTTGGCAGGGAGCGGGCACACGAGCGGGTCAAGGCCCTCGGTGGCCTTTGGCTTGTGTGGGGTGGGCATCTGCAAGAGCTCCTACCCTGCCCGATTTGGCTCACTGCTTCATTCCCTACTTCTTCATAAGTGAGCTTATTGTTAGGGGGAAAAAAATAAAAAAAGAACAAATTCCCAAGAGCACACAACACACACACACGCACGCATGTACACACACACACACACACACTTGCGGGAGCCTGCAAACCCTTCTCTGTTTACCCAGCGAAGAGCACAGCACCTGTGCGAACATCTGTCCTGTACACACTTGGAAACATTAGGAATGCTAATTAATTATCTAGTGCCCTGGGATGAGGGCAAGAGAGAGGAGCAAAAGCAGCAGCCGAAAAGAGGAAGCATTTTCTAACATGTGATGGTGCTCTGGGGGAACAGGAGGACAAACCTGTCTAAACACAGTCAAGAGAGTAACTGACCATCCACATAGGCAGCAAATAAATGTATCTGCCTCCCTCTACCACACTTCCACCCTAACACTCCTCCCAGGCCCCTATTCCTCACTCCGGTGCTCAGCATGTGGCTGGATTGTGGACTTCCACGATATCCGTTCTCCAGCAGGACACTGATGAAGGCAGGACAAGGACAGGAAAAACCCACCCCGTGGCCCCGTGGCTCAGGTGATGATAAACCTGGCCTGCTTGTTGACCAGAAGGACGGGCTGTGCAGTGAGTGGTAAAATCTGTCATTTCAAAAAACAGAAAGCCTGACCCACCAAAAGAGCCTGGAGATGCCCAGAGGGAGGATGGCCCCGTTCCTGGAGGACCAGACCAAGAGTGAAAAAAAAAAAAGAGCCCCAAGCATGAATAATGGCTTTGTGGAAGCTTGTTTTCCGTGATGGCAAAAAGTAAAACCCAATGGAGGGGCAGGAGCTCAGGAAATGGGGCTGTGGGAGGTAGGGACCACACCGGTGTGAGAGGACGTGGGAATCATTGGAATAAGTGCATTCTGGGCCAATAAAGCAATGAACAGACATTCTCTGGGCCGTCCCCATAACTAAAGACACCAAGGGCAAAATCCTTGAGGCAGCTTGAGGCTACCATTGGCAGAACAAGGTCCTGGCCTGGCCTGATGTCCTCTGGCTCCAGATTACACATGTATGACTCTCACAGACAGAACAAAGATGGGGAAGAGAGCCCCATCCAGGGCACCGGGTATTTCAGAAGTCCAATGACTCATCCCGTGTTGTATCACTTGGCATCTATAAAGGGTGCAGCGTGGCTGCAGAACGGGTCTGTTCTACGTCCTCAGGAATCATGTTGTCACCAATGTGTGTGGACTCTGGCACCAAAACATTTTCATTGAGCACTCCTACCAGCATTGTCAGATCGTCAGGCCCTTTAGAAGCACCCCATCCAAAAGAGCCAACAATGAGACAGTGGTAAGAGAGGTGCGCACATGTCTAGCCCGCAGGAAGAAAATCCAACTTACAGAAATCCAAATTCTCTTATAAGAGAAATGATGGGAATTATAAGAGGGTTTTCTATTTTACCAAAGGGATGAGTGAAGGATTCCTTCAATAATTAACTGCCTCGACACATTTCAAATCATTTCATTCATAAAAAGTCGTTCAAACACTCAACTGGGGACATGGAGCAAGGTGCATCTGCATTGAACAGGTTTGTAACGGACACTTTTCGCAGGCAAGGCCACACAGATGGCTTTTGGGTGCTGGAGAATATGGAATGTGACATGTGAACAGTTTGTTCAGATGAGCAAAAGGTAAGAGGAGGAACTGTCATTGTCCTGGGGGACCTCTTCCTCAGTTGTGGAGGTGGGGGGACTCCAGGCCCCCAAGGCCACAGTAGCAGCATAGAATCATGAGTGCCTAATGGGCCTGCCTCTGAGCAGGGAGACCTGGGCTCACTGGCACTGACACATAACAGCTCTATAACCCCAGCTCAGTCACTGCATGTCTGAGGCACCCCTACCTCCCCCCTGCCCTCCATACATATAGCAGTGAACTCCCTACACTGGGCATTAGGTGGAGCCATAGTGCATAGAACGCTGGGCCTGGAATCAAGAAGACTCATCTTCCTGAGTTCAAATCTGATCTCAGACATTTTCTAGCTGTGTGACCCTGGACAAGTCACTTGACCCTGTTCACCAGTTTCCTCATCTGTCAAATAAGCTGGAGAAAGAAATGGCAAATCACTGCCAAGAAAACCCCAAAAGGGCTCACGGAGAGTCAAACACAGTTGAATGACCAAACAACAAACAACTCTCCACTGATTAAGCCACAGGTTCATTTTTTTATAACAAGGAAAAGAATATATGATCAAGGCAGAGTGAAGCCTAACTAGCCTCAGAGAAGGGCTGAGGGCAGGAAGAGGGTGACTTGGCAAATGGATTAGTGTGAGTAGAGCTTCATTTTGGCACTTGACATCAGGACCGCTGTTCCTGGGTGGAGGTCAAAGGAGGGAGGATGTAAGAGGGAAAGCCCCCAAAGACAGAATACAGGCAGACATTTGGAGCCCATTACCATCGGGCTCCACCCAAACTCTCCAGGCTTCCCATCAACCACTTCTTGTACCCACTATTTCCATTTGTTATTCCCCAGGTACGTCCAGCACTCCATCTCCCACCTCCATGCCTCTGTATAGCCTGTCCCCCAGAGCAGTAAGCTCTCCCCTCCTCACTTCCACCTAGAGAATCCCTTCAAAACTCAAGCGCCATCTGCTCTGGGCAACTTTTCCCAAGCCCCTTGAGTTATCAACGTCCTCTCCTTCCTCAAATGACTACAGATACACAAACCTTTTCCACACTGCATTCCCACCTCAACCCCCACCCAACCGTCCCCCTCCATTTTGTTTTTGAAGCCCCTGGACTGGAGAGGACAGCTGCTAGATACCTCCACAATGGCCTTCCCAGGTAATTTTCAGGCCCTTGAGGCCAATCAGAGGAGGAAGGGAACATGCCCAGATCACCAAAGGTCTCCCTCCTCTAGTTACCCAGGGGTAGGGAACCTGCAGCCTTGAGGTCACATGTGGCCATCTAGGTCCTTAAGTGTGGCCCAAATAGTTGCACTTGAGGACCTAGAGGGCTACATGTGGCTTTGAGGCCACAGATTCCCCACCCCTGAGTTACACATTTCACACCACCTGTCACCATTTATGTCAATCAAAGCCTCCAGGTTCCCAGTTCCCCTTTCTGTAGCAGCGCTCAGGAAGAGAGATGTGAAAAGTAACATCAAGGCTGCAGGCAGCAGAGTCTTGTTCTGGCACTACTAACACATCACTGCAATTTAAAACACTGGTTTCTTTTTTACTGTGAACTTAAACATCCATAAGCACAAATGGTTCAATCTTCGTGTATAAAGCTGTGACCATCAGGCATGTGGCTTTTCATTTAGACTGCGCCTAGTGCTCTACGTGCAGCCCCTCCTGAACTTAGGCCGGCTCTCTGCGTATTTTAGAAAATTCTCCCTCATGCCTTCTGCTTTGCCTTCTCCCTCTGTAAGTCCCTCAACAAAAAAGCCCTCATTGTCACTCCAAGCAGAAGAGTTCCTCTTGGGGTCTTATTTTCCACTACTGGAAAATGAGGAAAGCATCCTGTTCATTTACCTCACGAGGATTATGAGAAGCGAAGAGCCCACAAAAATCTCTACACGAGACTCCTACATATAGTGCTCAGGGCCCAGAGCAGGATTGTGGTCCCACAAGCTCGGCAGAGGAGTTCTCATTTCCACCAAGGATGCGTCTTTCCCTCCTCGGAGGCTGGGGTGGTCTTGGGAGAAGGGCAAGCCAATGAGAAGCAGCTTGGAGGCCACTGCTTGTCTTGGCCCATCTCCCAGAGGGCCAAGAACAGATACGTGAGCCACGCGGGGGAAGGTGGTTTTCTACATCATTCTACATTATTCCTCATTTTGGAATTTCTCTTCCAAAGGGGACCACAACACATTGACATACAAAAAGGATCAAAACCTCTGTATTAGACAGCACTAGGCAGTGGATCCTGCATTTTCCTCTGGGGACAGGGGAGGAACGTGAGTTTCTGAGAATGGCTGACAGGTCACAGGTAGGATAGTCACATCTCTGGGCACACAGCAGCACAGACACATAGCAGGAGTATGGTGTTGCCTGCTTTCCAGGGTCCAAATTGGATCTGGGCTGGCTCCCTTTATCTAAATGAGGCCTCAGTCCTCTACACTCACTTATGTGGCTCATCATGAGGAAAATGGTCCTAACAGTTAGCTCTTCCTCAGAGTGGAACAGGCAGCCTCAGGAGGTGAGGATCCCCCCACAGCAGAGGCTGGTCCGGGCCACTGCGAGGGTCCATCTTATTACGGCACAGGGGACTGCGGGACAGGATGCTCACTGAGCCCCTCCCATGACTCGGAGACTCCACAGAAAAGACAGAGAAGAGAAAGCTTTCCGTCAGAGGCCCTGACTCCACAGGGTCCTAGCAGCACATGATGGCAGGGCCAGGAGATCCCAGGTCTCTCTCTTCCTGGGTGCTTCCTGGCCCCTAATGCCACGTGGCAGAGCACACACCAGCCCCCCTCTTGCAAGCAGAAGCTCCCCACCTTCACAGGTCATTTCTCCTCACAACAGAAGAGCCCCCATAGAAGCAGATCAGGCAGCCGTGCTCGGCCTTAAGGCTGACCCCGGGGAGCACGTCCTCCAAGCACAAGCTGCCAGAGATACGCTGCTGAGACCCATCAAATCCTCTCCATCTCCCTTTACTGACTTTAAGGCGTAGACGCTGACTGTTCTGGCTCATGAATCCCTCTCTGAGCAAATGTGAACTTAGACCCCCTGAAGGCAATGGGGAAACGGCGGCACTCCAACCACGGCACAGCTGCTGCCACCACAATTGAGATGGGGCTGCTGCCCGCCTTTGGAAGGGGGAAATAGCATTTCGAGGCAGGGGGGCCCATGGCAACAGACAGGCTCCCACCATGAGACACCGAGGGCCAGGGAACTCGAGAGACTCCAAGGCTCGGTTATGAGGCTCGGGCCCAGCATGCCTGGCGCTTGCTCATTTTAATCGGTGCTGCAGCAAGCCTGACGACACTGTGTACTGCACCCGGGCAAGGTCCTAAAAAGCCACAGGAGCGGTGACGACGATGGAGCCCACTGGCCATGCACCCCAGGAGGCAGCGGAAATCTGATTGAGGCTGGGTCTCCAGCTGCTAGAGCTGTCTCTCCTTCATGAGTTGGCTGCAGCCACCAGCTGGGGCCAAAGGAAAGCAACACGTGATCTACATCTCAAGCCTTGGCCCAGGGCCCTGCTTATGCTGAGAGTCCCATGGGCTGTGGGGCTGCTATCTCAAGACTGGCTACTGCACCAAGGGGACCAGCAAGCACACGAGGCACACCCTGGGGGAGAAAGTCACAGCTCTAGACATTCCTGCCCTTCTGAGTACTGTATGGCCAGGGGATAGGGGGTGGGGGGCTGCCTACTACTGGAAATGGCCCCTGTGGCTATCTGACCTAGTTCTGAATCCCAGTTCTGACGCTTAATAGTGATGCGAGCCTGAAAATGGATGGACTTCACATTTCTGTAAAAAGAATAATGTTCACACCAACCTATCCAACAGCAGTGATTAACCAAGGGAGGGTGAATGATCCATCTCTGCCTAAGGGCACTAGACCCCCAGTCTCATGTCCTATTCCCTGGCCAGATGGGAAAACAGTCTCAGGGTCCTTGTTACCTCATTCCGGTTCTGATCCAGGAAGGCCACCCCTGCGATTTAGCACGCTGTTGTAGGGTGGAGGGAAAAACCATTTCTTGGCCCCTTCCCCAGTGTGGGATGGGACAGGCTGGTGGGGGTCACAATGAAAGTGAGCCTGAAGCTCCCAAGTGGCCCATGGTCTCTGCCCAAGGTTAGCCAAGATTCTTAGAGACCACATGGACCTTGTGGACAATGCCAAATTTCACAGTGAAAGCTGTGCACTCAGGACCCAGAGGTAGGACCTGGAAAGAACATGCTGGGGACTTTACTGGCTTGCTAGGACCTGGCCAAGAAGCCACCTCCCCAGGGAAACCACCACTTACTTGGGGTGTTCCCACTTGAAGAGGAGGGACAAAACCACCCCAACCCAATAATTTGAAAACAAAACAAGAATGCTGCCTATGACTTGTCTTCTAAGCCCAATTAACTTGCATCTCCAACATCTCTAAAGGACGTTCTTTATATTTACCTCTGGTCCCCAAACACATCCTACACATATGTGTCATAGAAACACCATCCCATCCATTCCTATATTGGCTTCAGGCTCTTCCCTACCCCCATCTAGGTGGGTGTCTTAGTAAACACTTTAGTTTTTTTGAGAGCAGAGTGCCACGTGTAATTAGTCGCTTAATATATGGTCCTTGAAAACCGCAATGCTGATGAGATATGGTATCAAGGAAAGATCAGTGGTTGCCATTTACTAGCTGTGCAGCTGTGGCCAAGGGGCTTCACCCCCATAAGCCTCGGTTCCCTTACCTGTAAAATAGGAATGATATCGCTTGGGCTGCGTCCTCAAAGACTGCTGTGAACAAAGTGCTTTGCTATCTTACTGCATCACGGAAATGCAAGTTCTCATGATTCCTTCTGTCTTCCTGAGAGTGAAAAACAAGAAAAGAAAGCTGGCCTGTCCAAAGACAGACCGTAAACCACCGGCTGAGTCCAAATGCCTCCAAGTCCTGGCCACTGTGTGCCAAGGATTCTGGGCACTACCGGCCCACAAACCATGACTCAGTAGCCTATCTGTCCAGTGCTGGTGCCACTGCCTGTCTTCAAGGGCAGCCTAGTTTCCTGTCCTTTATAAATACCTCTCTGTAGTCCCTCTATCAACCCACCTTTGTCTGGCTGCAAGTAATTCATTCACATTTTCTACAATCAATCTCAAAAGTGGGGGATATAGGGTCTTGGAAGTACTCCTTCCCTGTTCATTTTCCCATTAGACCAAAAGTTCTTAAATTGGGGTGCACAGACAATCTGCCTATAAGTCCACGCATAGATTTCAGGGAATCAGGGAAATCAGACAGGAAAAAAAGTGTACATCTTTATTTTCTAGCCTCTAATTGAAATTTATTTTTTCCTTCAATTACTTAAAAATGCTAATCTGATAAAGGGTCCCATAGGCTTCACAGGCTACCAAAGGGGATCATGACACATTGACATACAAAAAGGATTAGAACCTCTGTATTAGACAACACTAGGTAGTAGAACCTGCATTTTCCTCTGGGGACAAGGGAGGAGCATGGGTTTCTGAGAATTGTTGACAGGTCACAAGTAGGACAGTCACACCTCTGGGCGCACAGCAGCACAGACACATAGCAAGAGTATGGCATTGCCTGCTTTCAAGTGTCCAAATTTGATCTGGCCTGGCTCCCTTTACCCCTAGTAGATGCTGCTCTTAGAGCTGAAAGCCTCAGCAGATATCGTGCCAACTCTGATACCCCACATACCCGCTATAATGGAAGCCTCCTCAATACACAGCTGTTTTAAGAGAACTGGGGAGTCTGACCATCTCAAGGCACGAACTGATGATGACCATCATGGACCAGAGCCCTAGGGGCTAGTGTTCCATTGAGAGTCACCACTGATCTTTCCACACAATCCTAAAATACTCTGAAAGTTGGGGGATGCAATCTACTATGTGAAGATAGAAAGCATTAAATGTTCCAGGTTTAGGGCAGGAAAAAACAAGAAAGAAGAAGGAGGCAAGGTAGAACAGCAATATGGCAGTGCCAGACTTCAGAGTCAAAGAGCTAAGCTCAAGTCTTGACTCCTCAACTTAACTAGATATGTGACTCTGGTCAAGTCACTTAACCTGATGAGCAGGGAAACTATGTGAAGTTTAAATGCACCACAGAGAATAAAATAATTTCCATATCAAATATGTATGTATTGAGTGGCACAGCATCTAAACACCTAATGAAAAGCTAATAGAAAACAAGGACACATAATAAAACAATAATTTGGGAGGGGGGGGTTTCAACATGCCCCTTTCAGACCTACACAAATCTAACCAAAAACCAAAAACAAGAAAAAAGCACATGAATAAAATTTTAGAAAAGCTAGATGGCCTTCTGGTGATTACTGAATGGAAATACTTATTTTTCAGCTTTGGACGACACCTTTGCAGGTTATGTAACCTTGAGTGTCATTTTCTTCACTGTAAAAGATAATACTGTTACAACTTCTCTCATAGGGTATTTGTATGAACCTCACATGAGATTATATGGGCAAAAGTGTTTTGTCTCATATATATGTTATGAGGTAATTCTTCAATAAATTACCTTTAGTTTCCCAGTCACAGGTTACAGCCTACAATTCATTTACACATTAAAGGGTAACAGTTTACCTTCCCAATAGGAGAAGAGACCCAAAAGTAATACAAAACACCATTTGAAGTTAGTTTTGGAGGTTATTTAATCTCTGCTATCTAGCTACTGATGTCACCCACCCCTGACTCAGATGACCATGGGCAGTGGCCTTCTGTCCCACATTCCCACACTTTAAGTAATGCAGGGGCCTTGGGGAAAGATCAGTCACAGGGAGGTGAGACAGTTCACTACCTAATCTTCCAGTGTGGAGTAACTAGATTAAGCAGTTGGGTCATTTCTAAGGAGGGAAAAGAGAAGGAACCTACAGGGACAAAGGTGGCAAGTCCCAGGCATTATTCTCATTTCTGAGAGACACAATTCTCCTTTATAATCTTGATTAAAGACTTATCTAGGAGGGAAGAGCTCCCATTGTATTTTGTTTGGACAAGAAAACATGTGACGGTGGGCTGGACTCTTCCCTTCTTAGAGCCTACATTGCTTACAGTGAAAAATAAACAACGATAATCCTCTGTCCAGATTAAAGACACCCAAGTAAACCCCTAAACAGCAAGAAGACTAGAAAATTCAGTTGCTAAGGTAATTTCAGACAGTCTGGTAGAACAGAGGCCCAGACAGGAAATGGCAGCTATTTTAAACCGCTCTTCAGCCAGAGGCCTGCCCCAGTGCAGCGATGACCTGAGCACAAGGACCAGGAAGGTTTTTAAACAGTTACATTTTGCCAGAAGCACACTTTAAATTTTAAAAATTAAAGCACACCATCTCTTTATATCCACTTTGGGTCATGGCAAAACAAAACAAAAAAAAATCCTCCTAAAAAACTGAACCTCAAATCAATAGCCCACTTTAGGGACAAACGAAATTTGAAACATTTCCCCCAAACTCTCATTCCTTCTTGAGTAATGCAGGGGGGCTTAGGAAAAGACTAGCTGGGCTCCCCTCTTATTTGCAAAGAGCTCTAGGCTAAGTTAGACTAACTAGGATCACTTCTTTGGTTGAACATAGGACACTGAGTTCCCCCAAAACCATCAAGTGATACCACCTGCACTTCAGGTAAATGCAAGTCGCAGAAGAGAAAAGCTGAGATTCAAGAAAGCAAGTTAAAAATTGGTTTACAGCACTTTTCTCACACTACTCTCTGAGGTAGACAGTATAAATAGGATTATCTCCATATAAAGATAAGAAGCCGGAACAAAGACTTGCTCATGGTCACTGGAACCTAGATCCTCTTCCTTCCAATTCTGGGCACTTTCCTTAGGCCACTTGGCAGAGGCCCAGCCCTGCTGTGATCTGACCTGCAGGTTGCGAGTCAGAACTTTTCCACCTATAATGTCATCACATTACCCAGTCAGGGGATGGGTGTCTCCCCCAGACAGAGGATGCCACAAGATCCCCCACTGACCCAGAAGAGACAACGCAGGCTCTCCCCTGGTCTCTGTCATCTTACTTTCATTGGGCAAATCCTCCGGACCCAGGCGGTCAGATGGTGCCTGCGGGGTGCTCCCGCTGTCATCCAGGGTCAAGATGAGCGGGACGTCATCGTCCATGTTCCCAGCCATGGCCTCCCCTCCTGCCGATTTCAGGATGTGGTGCTGAGGGCACTCAGTCTCCTCTTCAAAACTGCTGCCCTGCAGATGCGTCTCAAAGACTCTGCCATCAGGAGCATCTTCTGGAGTTTTACAAAAAAGAGAAAATGCAGAACTCTAACAAGAATGGCTCTTTCTATTTTGAGAGTGCCCGATACCAAAGAGCCCTCAACATTTATAGATGCTTATTTCATTCGCCTTCCCCACAAAGTTCTGAGGCGGATTTCATGGGGGATGGGCCCAGGTGGGAAACAGAATCCAATGGCCATTTAACAGCAATACACTAGGGCAAGAAATCAGGTCTGTATTGTCCCTCCACATTTAAAGACTTCCCGCCCTATCCACACTTCCTTCTATATAGTTAAGCAATCTCCTCTCCAGTTAGTAGTACAGTGGATGGAGTGACAGGGCCTAGCAACGTGACCCTAAGCTTATCCTCTCTCTGCCTCAGTTTCCCTGACTGTAACAATAGCACCTACCTCCCAGGGTTGTTGTGAGGATCAAATGAGATAATAGTCATAAAAAGTGCTCAGCACAGTGTCTGTCTGGCACATAGTAGTGCTACAGTAACGTGTATTCTCTCCCTTCCTTCCTTCCTTCTCATTCACAAAACTTTGAGAAAGATGTGGCCCTCAAGGAACACAGAACTTTGTACTTGACAATTTATTCTATGGTGTGTAATCTCAGAATCTTAGAGTGGCCATCTGGTCCAGCCTGACCTGGACAAGAATCTCCTCTGAAGCTTCCCCGATAAGGGGTCAAGCAGCCTCTGTCTGCTGAGAGGCACCTCCTCAGGCAGCCCATTTCCTGTTAGGAATTTGTTTCTTTCTCTGTCAAACTAGGGCTTCCCTCTGAGCAACTTCCGCACTTTGATCCTAAATTCTGCCCCCTGGGACCAAGTGCAAGGAACTCGATCCTTCTTCCATGAAAACCATCACCCCCACCCCTACCTACTTGAAGACAGATAATTCTTTTATTTTAATCTAGGTCAAGTTCCCTCCCAAACCTTGGGAAAAATCCCTTTGGGTCTCAAGCAACTTTCCCAACAAATCTATCCAACTGTGACCAGTCGATTCATTTTACGCAAACCCATCCACCCATCCCCCAAATCAAAGCCCAAGAAGCCAAGAAGAAGCAGCAGGAGAGTGGAGTAATTTCTCAGAATGCAAGCTTGTTGCACACAATGGCAAGAGTGCCTACCATTCCCGCTACATGGCTGCCAACTCGATGATGGAGTCTGGGTATGGGAAGGTGAGCAAAGTCAGGGAGAACTGCCTTTCAGATCACATTAACGGGAGGTGAAGGGCACCCCCACAGGAGGTACTAATGCGACACTGGCTTTATTACACTGTTAATTATTTTGAGGGTGGGGAGATTTACCAAGCCTACTCAGCAAAGCTAAAGAGAAAGGTTTCCTCCTAGAGACCCTTGGCTCTCTCACACCCCAGGTGAGGGCTTGAAGGCAAGCTCCCCCAAATCAGGCCTAGACGTTTCTACGCTGCCAAGGCACTGAGATCTTAGGCTCACTGAGCAGGAAGGCACCTTGGAGAGCACCTGCTGCTTGTTCATGTTAGAGGAGAAAGCTGAAGCTCCCAAAGAGGAGGCAGCTGGCACAGTCCTGATCAAAGTCGGGACTAGAATACAGGTATTCTAGCTCAGGGCAGGGGACCCTAGTGATCTCTATCATACTATCCGTGAACAAGTAGGAAGAAGACTCTGTACAAATGGTCTGGACCCCTGAGTGTTGGATTGGAGTCAGGGCCAGGCTTTGAAACCTAGCTCAGATACTTCCTGCCCCTGAGACTTTGGGCAAGCCACTTCACCTCAGTGTGCCCACCTGTAAAATGGCCCAGATGACCTTTAAAGTATCCTCCGGTAAAATCTGTGTTCCCTTTGAGTGTGTGTTGGGGAGTGAGGGAGAGGCTCGGTCCAGTCCCATACCTGTGGGGTTAGGTCAGCTGCCTGGGGGTGGGGCTGCTGGTGTGTTAGACCAGGTGAGCCCCTGAGCAGATGCCAGAAGGGAGAGAAAACTCAGCTTCGATGGAAATTCCAAACTGCTGTTACTTTTTAAACCTCCTGTTCCAGACAAGGGGGCACAAGGAGAGAGTGTGACTTCTCCCCTGAGCAAGGGGTAGATCTGGGAGCCACCCCCCTTCAAAAGAAAACTGCTAAGGGGCATTGTATGTGTCCTGCATACGTGGAGATGAGAGAAGAGCACGAGAAAGAAAAGGAGAAGAAGGATGGAGTGGAAAGAAGGGAGAGGTAAAGAGAAAGGAGTTAAGAACAAGCGAGAGCTGTGTTTGGAACCAAAGGTCCTGGGTTCGAATTCTTCTTGTGCTGCTTGGAGGCTGGGTAATCCTAGAGAAATCACTTCATTTCCCTTCGGCCTCAGTTTCCCCATCTGGATGATGGAGGTCATTGGAATGAGGACCCTACTTGCTCTAGATCTAGGATCCTAGGACGCCCAGTTACTTGCCCCCCCCGTGCCTCAGTTTCCCCATCTGTAAAATGGACTAGATTTCTAAGGTCCTTTCGGGCTCTAGCTCTGGGATCCTGAGAAGAGATGCAGGGACGGAGGAGGGGTGAGGAGCCCGGGGTCATCCTTGGCCCCCATGGACTCAGCCTGTTTGGCCTCCTCTTTACACGAGTGCACCCCCACCTCTTCCCGTACCCTTTGACCTCCGACCCCCGACCTCTCCCTGGGTCCTTACAGGAGACGCCCCCGCGAGCAGCGATCGCGAACCGGGCTCCGAACCGAACCTCCTGCGAGGGGCCGCCCCGAAAGTCGCCGGCCAGCGGCACGAACCGAACTCGCTGCCCCAGAGAAAGAAAACGCCGCAGCCACCAGCGAGCCAATTTTCATCCGTCCGCTATTCCACCTCCCCCTACCCAGCCCCGTGCCCGTCGTAGCCCCGCCCCCTTTCCCCGAGGCCTATTGACTGTACGGGCGGACAGTGCAGCTCTCGGATTGGTCGGATGAGACGCCCTTCCCTTTTCTCCGCCCACTTCACCCACCTCCTCTTCCCTTTGCTTCCGTCCTCTGGGGAACGAAGTGAGCCTCCGCCCCCTTCCCTGTCAGCGGTGCTCTGATTGGGCTTTTCTCTTTTTCCCGCCCTCTGCATCCTCAAGGGGGAAATGATACTTAAAGCTCCAAATTTTATTGGTTGGGTCGGCTATCTTGGATTGGCTCTCAGAAACGTCCCTCCATTTGCCCTGCCCCTTGCAGCCTCCAGGGGTGGCTTCCCTTCTTTAGTTCTTCCGGAGGCCTTGCTGGGTGGGGGTGAGGGGGTTCTTATTGAAAATTCCTTGCTCTTTTCCCCGCCTCTAGCATGCTCCTCCTAGCAAGTCTCCTCCCCTTCTCCGCCTCCCGCTCTCTCCTCATGTCTTCTCTTCCCAGCCTAAGATGCATCTGTCTCGGCTCTTTCTATTGGCTATCGGGAATCGGGTCTCGGAACCGTCGAATTCACGGAGCTCCCGATTGGCTCGAGCCTGTAGGATGAAGGGGGCGTAGCTAACTGCAAAATGTCGGACGTTGAGTGGCTACTGGTAAAGTCAATCTAAGGCTATGGAATTCCCGCCCCGGATGTGGTTGTTCTGGTTTAGTTGTTTACCCGTAGCCTAGCAACGCCGCCACGCTGGAGACTGAGGAAGGGTTAGTTGAAGGGGAGGGAAGCCCCCAAAGCTGCTAGGGCCGGTAAGTAGGGCATGATCGGGGTGGTGGCGGAGAGGACAAGTTAACAGACGAGAAAGTCTGCTCTTTGGAAAATAAAGTGGACAGGGACTCCCTTCGACTAAAAGTCACGTAGTCTATCCCCTTGCTTCCAGGGAGGAGCATCTGCCCAGGGCCCCCTGCCACGCGCCCCGCGCCCCCCGGTTAATAGGAGGGTCCCGGTTAATGAACCTTTCAAATCACTTCATTCCCTTTGGTCATAGACTCATAGCGTCCATATCTGGAAGGACCCCAGAGGCCATTAATCCAACCCCCTAATTTTGCAGATGAGGAAACAGAACCGAGCAGACAGAGCCAGGATGTGAACCCAGGATCATAAATCAATATATGAGCTAGAAGGGGTCTCAGAGGCTATCTAGCCCAACTCCATTATACAGAAGGGGAAACTGAGGCACAAAGAGGTCGGGCAAAGCAGGGACTCATCTAGGAGTCTCTTACCTCCCAGTCCCACGAATATGTTCTGACCATCCATTGAATTTGATTTTGATTTGAGAACTTTGTAGCTATGTAGACTCCAACTCCACCTACTGGATCTTGCCCTGAGGTCAGTCTGTCCATCAGTAAACATTTATTAAATACTATGTGCCAAGATAGATGGCTCAGTGAATAGAGGGCTGGGCCTGAATTCAAATGTGACCTCAGACACTTAGTAGCTGTGTGACCCTGGGCAAGTCGCTTGATTTTTGTTTGCCTTAATCCACTGAAGAAGGAAACAGTGGAACTTCTCCAGTATCTTTGCCAACAAAACCCCATGAACAGTACAATCCATGAGGTCATGAAGAGTTGGCAACAAGAACAATGTGCCAATCTAGGGATTATGTAGAAAGGCAAAATAGAGTCTGTGCTCTCAGGGAGCTTACAGTCTAATAGGGGAGGCAGGATGCAAACAACTATGTCCAGATAATATGCATACAGGATAAATTAGAAATCGTTAACCAATGGAAGGTACTAGAATTAAGGGGCACGAAGAAGGATGCCTTTGAGAAAGAATGAGGAGCCTGGTGAGAGGAAATGGAGAGGAATGCGGTTGGAGTGAAAAGAGCCTTGGTCTGAATGTCAGCACACCCTGGCCAGGGCACTAGTGAAATGTGACCCTGAGCAAAGCATTTGAGTTTCTGTAGGCCTCCAATTTCATCCTCTCTATGATAATGGTATTAGACTGAATGATCTCAAAGGTCCTCTGAGCTGTGAACTTGGAGTGAGCTCTGAGGTCAGAATCTCAAAGTCATGAGACTGGAGGAAACCAAAGGACCCGTAATTGAACAAAAATCCTCTCTACCCACGCCTAACAAGGGGTCATCCAGCCTTTGTTTAAGCCTTTTTGCTTTTAAAGCCTTTGCTTTAAGACATCTGGTGAGGGGTGCCCACAATCTCCTGAGGCAGCCCATTACATTTTAGGAGACCTTTAAGAAAGTTTTTCCTGACCTTGAACCTAAATCTGTTTTCAACCTGCAATAGCTCTCTCCTCCAGGGACAAGCAGAAACAAATCTAGTTACTCTTCAAATAACTGAAAACTGCTATCATGTCATTCCATTCCACCCAGCCCCCCAGTCCCACCCCAGAGATTTCTTACCTAGGCTAAATATTCCCAGTTCTTTCAGCCAGTCTCTATATGGCATGATCTCCAAGCCTTTCACCACCCAGGTTGCCCTGCTCTGAACACTCTTGTTCACATGTTCACATTTAGTTGTTTCAGTAGTGCCCAGCTCTCCATGACCCCATTTGGAGTTTTCTCGGCAAGAATACTGGAGTGGTTTGCCATTTCCTTCTCCAGCTCATTTTACAGATGAGGAAACTGAGGCAAACAGTTACATGACTTGCCCAGGGTCACAAAGCTAGGAAGTATCTTAGGCTGGATTTGAACTCAGGGAGAGGAATTTTCCTGACTCTAGGCCCAGCATTCTAACCACTGTACCACGTGGCTACCCCTGAACTTTACAACTTATGAATGTCTATCTTAAAATTTGTGCTAAGAACTAGATAAATTTGGTCTGACTAAAGCAAATTAAAGAGGGACTATCACCTCCTTATTCCTTGAAGTCAAACTTCTCTTAATACAACCTGAAATCAAGTTAGCTTTTTTGCCTGCCATATCTAGGAGTGTGCTGGAACAGGCTTCTAACCAGCTAAAATTTCAGTGTGAGCATTTACACCTCAGAAATTAGGCAATCGATACAAATCAGGGCTTGTTTTGTTGTTTAGTTGATTGTCTAGACTTAAGAAAGTGTTAATAATGTATATTCATCTTAAAATATGTGTGCCTGCTCCTCCCCCATCCCACTTGTTAAATATTTACCAGCACAGTCCTTCACAGCATCCTCTTGCCTCATGTTGCACATTGAAGACACTAACAACCCCAGAGCTTTTAAAAATAAACTGCTAGTTAAATATATTATCGCCACCATATTGTACTTCTGAAGATTTTTTTTAACCCAAGTGTAAGTCTTTATCCCTACTGAACTTCATGCTCTTGATTCTGCCAAATGACCTGGCCTTTAAGATCTTTTTAAATGTTGACCTCATTTAGAGCATTGCTTATCTCTCCTAGCTTTGTATCATCTATAAATTAGAGAAGTATGATGTCCATATGCCTTTATCCAAGGCACTGATAACACTGGTAAACAACACAGGGCTAAGGACTGATCCCTATAGTATTCTACTAGAGGCCTCTTTCAGGATTGTCATTGAACCTTTAAAACCTAGTTAACCTATTTTGAATCCACTTAATTGTTCTGTCATCTGTCTAGCCGCATCTCTCCATCTTGGCCACAAGAGTAGCGTGACTTTAATTGCTTTCTTATAAAATCTCCATCAACTGAACTACCAGTCTAATAATGCCATAAAAGTTTTTTTAAAAAAATAATCCAACATTAACTGGTCTTGATGGATCCATACTGGTGCTTTATGGCTATTGCTTTCTTTTTCTAGGTATTTTTTAGCTGTTGTTGTTCACTTGTTTCAGTCCTGTCTGACTCTTCGTGACCCCATTTGGGCTTTTCTTGGCAGAGATCCTAGAGTGGTTTGCCATTTCCTTCTTCAGCTCATTTTACAGATGAGGAAGCTGAGGCCAGCAGGGTTAAGTGACTTGCCCAGGGTCACGCAGCTAGGAAGTATCTGAGGCCAGATTTAAACTCACAAAGATGAGTCTTCCTGACTTCAGGCCCAGCACTCTACCCACTGCCCCATCTAGCTGCCCCCAGGTATTTATTAACCATCCCCTTGCTAATAAGTCCTAGAATTTTATGGGGAATCAAAGTCAAACTACTGGCCTACACTTTGCAAATTCCATTCTCTTCCCTTTCAGAAAACTTTGGGTGGCGTTTTCCCCAACTCTAATTCTTCAGTACCTCCCCTCTTCTCCAAGAACTTTCCAAGGTTATTGACAGTCACCCAACAGTCATACACACTAGTGCTTCAGGTACCCAAGCATGTAATTCCTTTGGCCAGGTGACTTGGAGACATAGAGGACAACTAGGTATACTCTCACTGTCCCTCTACTCATCTTAGGTTTCAACCCCCTATTTCCCATTTTTGCTCTGACTCGGCAGAGAAGGCAGAAGCAACGTAAGATTTAAGCAACTCAGCTATTTCTTAGTTGTCAGTTAGAATTTTAGATCCGTCCTGTGAACCTTTCCCCCAATTCTGTTGGACTATTCCTTTTCTTTCTGCTTTCCATTTCTACTCTATTATAAAACTCTTAAGGTGGAGTGGCACCTTCCTCCCAAGGCTCCTACCCCTTCCATCCCATAATACTTCCATGGTGGTGAGAACCAGATCTAGAGTAGAATTTTCCTTTGTTTGCTTTGTTTCCAGTGTGTTTTGGCTAAGGAAATTATCACAAATACAAGTCAAATGTTTAGGTGTTCAGCCTTCAGTGCTTTGAGACTCCGGGAGATTTGTGGATAATTGAAGTCTAAGCCTGTGTGCCAAGCATGGGAGGTGTTTCCCACACTCCTCATTTATTTCTTTCTGGCCAGGTGGTGTCTAAGCATCCTCTAGTGATAACATCCCTTCTGATTCTGCCTCTTCTGATCTTGACCAGAGGTCCTCCTCCACTGTATTTACCCTCTGTGGTTTCTGGATGAACTTTACATGAGTATATCTTCTTCACGTACAATGATGCAGACTTGAAGTTCTGGCTTTGGGTCCTTGCCCTGCTGACTGTCTATGAGAAAAGAGAGGACAGGAAGAACATCCTAGGAAAAGCCTTGCACTGGGGAGCAGTGAACTCGGGTCCTGGTCCTGTCTCTGACACTCATTCTCTGGGTGACCTTGGGCTGATCACTTCCTGTCTGCAGCCTCAGATTTTGTTCTGCACAGATGAGACCAGATGGTCTACGAGGACCTTCCTGGCTCTGCCATCTCATGATCTAACATGCCCTTCCATCCCTGACAATCCCCATTCCAAGGTTTGTTCTAGGCTCTGGCGTCTCTGTTCTCAGAACTCTCCTGTCTCAGACATTCTGTGTTCTAAAGTCCTTCCAGCTCTGATGTTCTCTGCTGTAAGGATCATCCCTACTCTTTGTGATTCTACATTCTAAGGTTCGAGAACATAGAATTCTTTTTTGATAGTATCTTATTTTTTCCAATTACATGTAAAGACAAATTTTAACCTTCATTTTTAAAAAAAGATTTTGATTGGAATGTAGAATTCCCAAAACACAGAATATCGTGTTCTAAGATTCTCTTCTAGCCATGGCATTTTTTTGACTGACTGAAAGTGTGCAGGACTAGAACATTGGACGAGGCAATCAGAAGATATGGTTTCTGTGCCTGGCACCCTATGTGTTGCCAAGATGCTGACGTTTAATTTTTAATTTAATTTTTCCCCTTTCTATGGTAGGACATCATCTTTCTGTGACGCATATTTTTAAATGTGCATTTGAACTTCCTTTGACAAGCATTCAAAAGGTAAGCCTAGGAAAAGAAAATGGAAAAATGAGAATGCGAGGTAAAACCAAAATATAAATGATTGTAAGGGATGGAACATGTATCCGTAAAAGTTCTGTTCTTTCTTGATCATTAACCCTAATTTCAGACATGTATATGGTGACTTTAACCCAGTAGCATCCTTGTTTTGAACCACCCTTTTCTGTGTTCCAAACAATAATGTAACATCCTTGAATTAGAACAGAAAGAGACCTTAAGGGTCATCCAGTGCAACCCTCTCTTCTTACCAGTGAGGAAACGGAGGCCTCGCCAGATGAAGTGACTTGCCCAAGGTCACTCAGGTAGTAAGCATCAGAAGCATAATTTGAACCCAATCTTCTGACTCCAGAGCTAGCTTTCTTTCCACTCTTATGTGCTATGTCCTTGTCTCCACTAAATATTTCCCTGCTTGGTCAGAAGTGGACTTTATTACCAGTTAACTTAGGCTTCTGATAGTCTATTAAGAAAATCAGTCAGTCAGCAGGCATTTATTAAGTCAGGTGGAGTGCTAAACTCTGGATACAAATAGAAGGAGAAAGACAAATATTCCCTCCCTTCCAGGAGCTTATATTCTAATAGGGGAAGACCACCCATCAAAGGGAACTGGGGGTGGGGGGTGAGTGATAGAAAGAACCTAGCCTAGTGCCTGGTAAAGAAAATTGAGATGAATCTGAATCAGCAGGACAGCCAGGAGAAGAACGAACACATCTTTGGCCTGGGCCTCCTCCTTGAATTGGAGGGCCTGGGAGGAACCAGCCAAAGAGAAGGTGAGGCCTCA
The DNA here is from genome assembly GCA_028646595.1 of Phalanger gymnotis. Lineage (NCBI taxonomy): Eukaryota > Metazoa > Chordata > Mammalia > Diprotodontia > Phalangeridae > Phalanger > Phalanger gymnotis. Next base: position 24,642,035 of record CM053622.1, read on the forward strand.
GGGGTGAAGGGTTCTTCCAGTGTGAGAAGTAGCCCAGGAGAGGAATGAGCTTCCAGGATGAAGAGGTGCTATGGCATGGTAGAAAAAGTCCTGTAGAGTCCCAGGGGTTGTGTGGCTCAGAGAGGGGTGAAATCACAATTCTGGTTAGAGCCAAGATGTCAAAGATTCCATCATACCTAACACAATTTGTCTACTACACTAATCCGTTGCTTCAGCCATATAGGTCTCCTCACTGTTCTCCAGACACCCAATGTATAGTCTCCCTTTAATTCAAGAAACACATTACACACCAGGTTGAAAACAGACCACTCAAAGGAAGAACAATCTACAATACATGCTTATGCATTTATCAGCTGAAATGGAAATACAACATAGGATTGTTGACTTCTGGGCTTCACTGTGGGAAGAGGACTGGAGCTTGTAGGAAACTTCAGGGAAAGACCTGGAATGACACTGAATGGTAGAAGCCAGGAGTCCTGGCCTTGCCACTAACTTTGCCATGAAACCGTACCATCTCTGAGTCTCATTTTCCTCATCTGTTAAACAGAGTTGGATTAGATAATTATTAAACATTCTCCCAGCTCTGACATTTCCTGTTCTGAGGCCCTTTCCAGCTCTGACATTTCCTGTTCTGAGGCCCCTTCCAGCCCTGACGTTCTTTGTTCTAAGGCCTTTCCCAGCCCTGACATTCCCTGTTCTGAGGCCCCTCCCAGTTCTGACATCCCCTGTTCTAAGGCCCCTTCCAGCTCTGACATTCCCTGTTCTAAGGCCCCCTCCAAGCCTTGACATCCTCTGTCCCCCCTGCTCTAACATCCCCTGTTCTAAGGCCCCTCTCTGCTCTGACATCCCCTGTTCTAAAGGCAGAGATGTCAAACATAAGCAAGCCACTTGAGGCCCACAAAACTCCGAGGTATGTCTTGAACCAGATTAAAATGTAATTGGGAAATATTTAACAAAATAAATAAAAATACAGTAAAACAGAGATAGTGTTAATCTGTAGTTTTCTAAGTCAATATGTGTTGGCAGGGATCTTCATGTACAGTTCAGTGGCCCCTGTTTCTATTTGAATCTGACCCCTCCTCTAAAGTTTCTGCCAAATCTGATGTTCTAGGCACTAAAGACCCTTAGTAATAGAGAGGACACTGTATGTTTTGTTATTTTGTTTAAGTATATGGCAAGGGTGCTCTCTGGAGTCAGAGGACCAGGTTCAAATCACATCTTTATCATTTACTACCTTTTGTACCTTAGCTGAGCCACACCACTTTCCTGGGCCTCAGTGGCCTCATCTCTAAAAGGAAGACATGGGGGTAGACGGCCCCTGAGGTCCTTTTCCGCTCCATCTGCTCCATCTGCGACTTCTTGCCTTGTCATTACTCTGACCTTGGCATGACTTTGACAAACAAAATCCTGTTTATCCACCAAGTTTCCACATCCTCTGTAAAGCCTTCCCTCACCAAGCCTTTCCACGTTCATCTCTCCTGTGGCCTTTAACCAGCTCCCTACCTCCAGCCTCAGTCTTAGAGCTCAAAGGCCTGGCCTAGGTTTTATTCTTTTGTACTCTGTGCTAGCAACTGCCATGGTGCTAGGCATGCAGTAGAGGTTCAGTAAACACTTGTTGATCGAAAGAAGGAAGAAAAGAAGGAGCTAACTTCACAGCGTCTGGCGAGTTCCCCCAAAGTTAAGTATAAATTAAATGTTTGGTGAATCCTATCATTTTGAGAGGATTGGCTGTTTGCATTCCCCTCTTAAAGCAAGGAATCCTCTGGAAATGCCAGGTACCATGACCTCATTTCTGTGGGGTTTTTCTAAGTTACGGTTTTTGTATGCCCGTTTCTTTAAAGTGAGACATACATACATACACACACACATATAAATATATTTAAGTATCTGTATGTACAGGTGAAAATTCAGATGCCTACATGTATGTCTGTATGTGTCCCATATATATGTGTGTTTATGTATGTGTGTGTGTATACACACACACACACACACACAAACAAACACATCTATTTGTTGTTCACTTGTTTTTAGTCATGTCTAACTCTCCATGACCCCATTTGGGGTTTTCTTGGCAGAGATACTGGAGTGGTTCACCATCTCCTTTTCCAGCTCATTTTACAGATGAGAGAACTGAAGCAAACAGCATTAAGTGACTTGCCCAGAGTCACCCAGCTGGCATCTGAGGCTGCATTTGAACTCAGGTCTTCCATGCCTGGCACTCTATCCACTGCACCACATAGCTGCCCATGTTCCTATTTACGTGTAGGTAAAAGTTCAGCTGCCTTTTCAATCAATCACAGGCTGTAGATTTCTGATGGCTACCATGGCCTTTCCAAAACAATATTAAAAAATTACTTCAAAGTCATTCGTCTCACAGAAAATCTTTTTATTAGAATCAATGGAAACAGGTCAGGCCCTTCCATTCCAGCTCCCAAGTTGTACCCCAACACCGGGCAGCAGCAGCTCCCCAGCCCCCTGGAATCTTCTGGCAGGGCCAATTGGTGCTTTCCTTAAGGACTCAAGAGTAAGATTTGCACATGGCTGAAAAGCCCTGAGTCTTGGGTCATAGCTTACAGTTCTTGTCATCCTGGATAAGCCTTTAGGATGTCTTTCTGCTTACCATTCCTTCTTCTTGTTTTCAGAGTCCACAGAGTTGGAGGAGAGACTCTGCCTAACCTGCAAAGCCTTGAAGTAAAGGATGAGACCCAGGTGCTCCTGAAACCACAATCAATTTTTAGGAAAAAGTCCCTGCATCCAGCATGTCTACTGAAGTGATTGTGGCCCCCCTGTACCAGGGCTCTGAGATAAACACCAACAACAGGCTGAGGCTGGCCATGGGCCCAGCTTCCAAAAAGGCCTTGTTATCATGCATGGCCACCAACCAGATGGACCCTGCTCAGACCAAACTCACCACCATCGAGACCAAGCGGATCATCTCCGTCCTGGATGAAACCATACGAAAGATAGAGCTGGTAACCCTGCTCTCGGCCGCCGCTTACAACCCAGAGAGTTTGGAGGGGCTGTTGGAGGACGACATCATCAAAGCTGTCCGAGACCACGAGGATTTCTGCAACACCCTCCTGGAGCTGGATAACCTGGTGAAAGAAGAGGAGGACCAGCTGGCAGAATCGGGGGACCACCACCTGCAGTTCCTCGTCGACGAGCACAAGCACAGCCTCATGCTCCTCAAAGAGGAGGTGAAAGGCTCTGCTCGAAACACCCTGAGAATCTTCCTGCTCAACCTCCAGGCTGGGGAAATCCTTCGCACCCAGGTTGTGGGGAGAAGCGAAGAGGCTAATATTTTTCTCCAAGCTTTGATTGAATTCAGGGGCTTTGTATTTGAGAAGCTCCTCACCAGCCCCATGGAAGAGAAGGAAAAGAACCAGTTCATGGAAGAAATCAGTCTCCAGGAGAAGAAAAACAGTGATATGATCCAGGATCTTGAAGCACAGCTGTCATCCACCATCAAAGCCAGGGATTCCGAGGTAGGTGTGGTGGCTGCCTGAGAGCCAGTGGGCATGACTGAGGGCTCCTTGGAAACATAAGCAGTGATGGTAGCTGATGGTGATAGGGCAAGCTGTGAGAACCAGCCACAGCATCTGCTGTATTCAGATTGGCACTTTAATTCTGAATAGTAAACCTTTACTAAGTACTGATAAGATGGTAAACAATGTTCAAAATTCCCCAAATTTAACTGTGGCTCCTGGTTTGCAGTGGACCAACAATGAGGGCAGAGCTCTCACAAGATGGGATGGTAGATTTTACTTCATTTAATTCCTTCATGCTTGGCTCACCCTTAATCAAATGCCTCTGCCATCTGGGTAACGCCTCCCATATGGAGCACAGCGGCTTTCAATGGGGAGTCTTCCCGGCCTCCCTGGTGGAGGGGCTGATTTCCAGACCGCCTTGCCAGGGTCAACACCCTTGGCTGACAGCGCCTTCTCTCCTTTCTCCTGGTCCAGTTAGAGAAGGAGAACTTTGTGATCCAGGAACTGAAAAGCCACCTGCACCAGGTGCTCAAATTCTCAGAGAATCACCTGCTGCGCACCAAGCAGGAGGCAGAGAAGCAGCAAAAAGCTGAGCTGCGGGCCTCCCAGGCCCGCATCACTAAGATCCAGCAGGACATCCTCAGGCTCAGGAACCAGTACCACAGCATCATCGAGGAGAACCGGGACAGCGAACAGGCACTCAGAAAGGTAGTGATGGGAGGGGGAGGCCAGGAGTGGAAGGGGGCGCCTCCAGACACACACACACACACACACACACACACACACACACACACACACACGGCACTGGCAGTCACCACGTGGGAAGGACTCCCACTGAGATGGGATGTTTCCACAGGCCAGGGCTGCCCCATCATCTCTGAGAAGAACTTAGCTCTAGTAGGAAATAGGTACAAGGCTCTGATTATTCAGTGATTAGGGAGGTTGACCATGACAGACAAGACATAGGCCCTCCTTGCTGAAGCACGGGTGCACCCTGTTAGCCTGTTCTGGCCCATGCGCTCTGCAGAACCTGAGGGCCTTTCTTCCCTCTGGCGGATCCAAAGCTCATTATTTCCTGTGGCACTCCCTTCAGCAGAGTCCCTTCCGTGGCCACACACCATGATTTGAGTCTCCACGCCAGGCTTTCACACTTTATCATGAATTAGAACCCGGGAGATTTTTTGTCTCGGCCCATTTAATGACTCCTTCTTTTTACACAGTATCTGTCTAGGACTTCAGGACTCCTGAAAGGTGCCATGTTTACCTTCACAGAACAACTGTGAAGAATGGCCAAGATAATGTCTTTGATAAGGAAAACCAAAGCCCCGGGACATAGAAGGCAGCTGTTTAAGGTGCCAAACCGAGAGAAGCCCCGTACTTGGGAGCTGTAGCCGGGGCCCAGTGAATGCAACCAGGGCTCCTGATTCAGTCAATGTCAATATCTCTATCACCAAGATTAAATCATTTCTTTCTGGCTTTTTTTTTCTTGTTTTTCAGAAAAACTATAAACTAGAGACAGAAATTGAGAACTGGATCCAGAAATATGATACTGAGATGGGAGAAAAGCAGGTAGGGGCCTCTGACACAAAGCGTCTCTCCTTTTCTTACCATGGAATTATTCCAAAGGTCTCAGCTTATTGACCTTATTCTTTAGGCCAGGCCTCAGTTATGAAGGAAACTCACAAGTTGGGAGAGAACAGGAGACAATGGGAAAAGCAACAGACCTGGAATCTGGGTTTAAATCCCAGCTCTTGACATTTAATAGCTGTGTGACCTTGGGCGGGCCTTGTTGGGTGGATTACATTCTCATGGCAGGTCTCTTTGTAGCTAAGCCCTTTGGGTTCTCGGTTCCTTTGCTACTGTCATGGCCCTGGGAGATTATGTGCAGGTGAAGGGCATGGAAACCATCCTGGCCAGGTCCTCATCACTACCCATTCATGCCATGGTGACTGTTCTCCTTGGCCCCATCTAATATTCAGACCATCTTCATTCACCTCCACCATCTGTCCACTGCACTGGGAAGGAAAGCACAGAGCAGGCTAGGATGGGCAAGGGGTGGGGGTCAGCACCATTTCTGAGAAGGGCAGAGCTGGAAAGGACCCCACAGGCCATTTGGCTCAGTCTCTACCTGGTCAATAATTCTTTTACAGTGTCCCCAGATGGGGCCATTCAGGCCCAACCCCAAATCCCCAGCAGTGGGAGGGGGGGTGCGGTGCAGGCGGTGGCAGCCTCTGTGGGACAGCTCTTGTTATTAGGAGCTTTATCCCAACATCCACATGAAATTTTGCCACTTGTAGCCATTGTTCTGTCCTGCTCAACAAGCCTGATCTCTCCCTTCCTTTAAGCTCTTAGGTTCCCCCAGTCTTTTCTTCTCCAGGCCAACTATTTCCAGCTCCTTCCACTAATCCTCACGGTGGCCTCATTCAACACTCAGCAGACAGTTGAGCATCTGCTGTGTTCAGATCTGGGGATCCTTCATGGCCTTTGGGGATGGCAGGGTTCAGCAGCGGGCATACTTCCTCCATTGGTGCAGATAAAGATCTGCCGGCCCCTTCTTATCCTATACCACTCATGTCCATGTCCTCTCATCACTCCTCCACCCACATCCTGAGGGCCTTCCTCTAGGCCTCTGGACATTGTGTGGATAGTAATGGAGCCCACAGGCATACATCCTGCTACAAGGCCATTCCGCCTCCTTTTGTGGTTAGATGTCTCAAATGTTCCTGAGGCTCCACTTGTGCGGTTCTGAGGTGATCAGCTCTGGCCATTTACACCTACCGTGGGCCTCTTATCTCTTGAATGACCAGCAGCTCTAATTTTGGGGAGGTGGTGATGGTATTCCATGACTCCAGAGATCAACACCATCACCCAAAGAATACGGATACTAAAGAGAAGGACCTCTTATCTCAGGGAGAAGCTTCTTTGGGCAATCTCAGCGGCTTCTCTCCCTATTCAATTGTGGGCCCAATTCACTGTTTCACACAATGTCTGCCAAAGATGGAGGTCCTGAGGGACCAGCTGTTAGCTCTCCATGCATCTGTATGTCATGGTCCAGAGAGTGGACATTTTTCATTCATTTGGCTTTCCCCGGGTAGGTAGTTAGGCTGTCTTTTAGGAGACTGAGCAGAGGTACAGTGTTTGATCTGATCAGCCCAATTCAGGCTGCAAAGAAGGGAAAACAGAGGCCTTCACCATCTACACAGTATCCCTTGTCAGTTTGGACTCCACCGGGCTGCTTCCCTCCTGCCTGCAACCATGCCCATGTCCCCACAATCCTCAAGAAACTCTCACTTGATCCATCCATCCCTGCTATCACCTGATTTCCTCCTCTCTTGTGGCTGAGAAGACCACCTGCAACAGCCGCCTCCACTTCTCCTCCTCTCACTCTCTTTGAACTCTCTACAGTAGAAGTTCCAACTGCTCTCTGCAAAGTCACCAATGATCCCTCTCTTTCCCTCTCCCCGCCCCGGTAGTTGGGGTGAAGCCACTTGCCCAGCGTCATACAGGTACTAAGTGCCAGGTACCTGGACTGGCCCAAGCAGGGGGGTCTTGTGGTGCTGTCTCCATCACAGGAGGGATGCAGCCAGATCCCTCCTGTTATCCGCATGAGAAAGATTGACCAAATGGCCCCGAACTATCTGGTTCCCTTTAGACTGAATATGAAGAGTTAGATGAGATCCACACCGAGGAGAAGGCTCAGCTGGCAGAGCTGAAGGAAAAACATGCAGTCCTGATCCACGAGTTTGTGCAGATCCGGGAGGAGAGACTCATCACTTCCAAGAAGAAGCTGGAGGCCGAGAAGGAGCTGGCACTCATGGTGCGGGCAGCCACGCTCATCCAGGCTTTCTGGAAGGGCTACTTGGTCAGGTCAATGCTGAAGTCCAAGCGCAAGAAGAAGAAGGGCAGGGGTCGGGGGAAGAAATAAGCAGCTGCCCCAGGGGGCCCTCCTCCTCCCCAGCCCATCCCACTGTCCCACCCACACTGGCACCGAGTGGCTTTGACCAGATTTACACAGAGGTCAAGGCCCACAAATGCTTCTTCCTGCCCCAGACCAAACTTTGGGTGTGTGTGTGTGTATGTGTCCCCTGATGGTGAGGAGCATGCACTCTGTTCACCAGTGACCACCTGCAGCCTGTGGACACTGAGCACGGCATCCACTTTCAGGCCTTCCCTGTTTCTGTACTGACACCAATAAAGTCCCTTCTCCTTGACCCCACCCTAGGCATCTGTTCCCCCCTTGCTGTCTTAAGGAGCAGAGCAGGTCTCTGGGCCGAGAGCAGAGTAGTGAGTCCACACCTCCTAGAGGGGCCCAGACTCACCTCTCGCCAGCCCTGACTCCACTTAAAAGAGTCAATACAAGATTCCTCTCGCTCCACTACCCCGTCCTGACACAGCAGCAATGATGCCAAACCTCTGAAGCCCGGGAAGAGCCCCAGAAGAGGGCTGGGCCGAATTCACTCAGGCCTGGCTGCCGATGTAAAAGGATTCCCCCTTTCTCCGCGAGAGTTTGGGGTGGGGCAGGCAGGGCACACATGTTGTATGAACATCCACACATATGGACGCATCCTCCACTGAAGGCCTCATCACAGCATGGAGAGGACTCAGGCTTTTAAGGACCATGTGTGTATGTCGGGGGTGGAGGTGGGGAAGGGGCACACATGTTCTAGCTGGTCCCACAAGCTGGATCATGTGCCTGTTCTTCCTGGGGGCTTGAATTTCTTTTTCAGCTACAACAATTCACAGTGGATTCTTCCCAGGATATCCAATGTTCTATAAACTCCACGAAGGCAGGGGTTGACCTAGGGTCCCTGAACTTGGTTTTGTTTTGTTTTTTTAATTGTATTTCAATAGAATTGGTTTCCTCCATAATCTTAAGTATGTAATTTAATGTATTTAATGCTGAGAAAAGATCCATGGGCCCAAACAGACTGCCAGAGGGATCCAGAATGCACAAAAGGTTAAGAACCCCCTACATTGGGCAGAATAGAGTTCGACTTTGCAGCTGTGTAGAGTACCCATGCTAACAAAATAGAGAGCTTCAAAATACATCTGCACATATATATTTTAATACTTTAAGGGCCCATGAAGAAACACCCTTGACTAACATATATTGCAACCTCCTTGTTTTTCTTAGCAGGAGAGGCCTAATCACAGGCCAAGGGCCTCTCTGGACTTCATTGGCCCTGTTCTCAGAGCAGCCCAGGCCCCCTCAGCACAGGACAGCCTATGGGGCATGGTGTGGAGAGCATTCTCTGTCCAGGGTCGGTTGGCCAAAATGGCTAATGAGCTCCCTTCCCACTTTTAACACTGTCACCATGATTCTGGCAGAGGTAGAACCTGGGACCCTTCCAGCACTAAGGGTCCCCACTCCATGCCTTGTTGAGGCCTGCATATGTAGGCCATTGACACCTAGGGCTTAGGAGAACCTTCTCTCCAAAGACTTCATGGCCCCAAGTGGACATGAATGCCTCAGTGCCCCAGAAGCTTTGGTGGGAAGAGTCACCCTTTGTCTTGATGTAACCCAAATTGCACAAATTCTGGACTGGAAACACTGAGAGGAGAGAGAGAAGACTATCTTCTCCATGGGTTGGCAACAGTAGAGTTTATTGGGTGGCATGGTGATCTCCTCCAGCTATGGACAAGGGAAAAAGGTAGGAGGAATACGAATATTTCTTCCAAAGGATGGGGTGTGTGCACCAATCCTCCTAGAGCACATGGTGCATATGCATGTGAATGAGTCAGGGCTCTTCTCAAGGACAGGGGGCTCCCTAGGCTGGGATAAGGTTAAAGCCTGGCACAAGTCCATGCCCTGTCCCAGTCTGTGCTCCCAGGGTTGACATGGAGGCAAGAGTCCCAAGTCACTTCCAGGGTGGCTTTGGCTTGGGGGTGGCCAGATACTTCTGGGGAGTAGCTGGTTCTGAGAGGCTGATGGAATGAGCCCTGGGGGTCACCAGAGGGCTCCGGAAGGTCACTGTAGCTGTCTGAGTCCAAGCTTGCCGCTGCCCCCTCTGGTGGGAGGGACTGCTGGCAAGGGAGTGCCCCACAGGGGAGGCATTCAGGTGGGTGAGTGATCGGGAGCACCCCCTCTTGAGGGAGCCCGGGGAGTCCAACCCATCCAAGGACCTCTGCCAAATGTCTGACTTGTTCCTGTTCTTTGGCTCACAGGAAGCCACAGGGTGAATGGCCCTCAATGGGGTCTCCTTGGGACGGGGTGAGCGACTAGCCCAGGGCGCTGATGGTGGGGTCCATAGGAGGGGCCGGAGCTTTGCAGCGTCTTCCTTCTTCACCCACGGTGCCTTCCAGGTGGGTTCCTCCTCTCGTGAGCCAAAGAGAGTCTCATCACAGTAGGATGGTGTGCGCCGGATGAGCCTGGCACAGGAAGAGATGGAAATCGAGCAGTGAGGAGGAAAGAACAGGGGCATGGATCTCAACCTCTTCTAGAACATATGGGCAAGTGGCTACTGAGAATGGAGTCTATATCCAGATCAGAGAGGAAGAGACATGGGATGCTCACTCCCATTCTGGCACCCTGGCTAAGGAAAATGCCTTCTCCTAGACTAGGGCCTTCTAACTCATGGGGGCTCCCACCTGGGGGTCCCAGCTCTGGAGCTGGAAGGGACCTAGAGGCCACCAAATCCAGCAACCTCCTTTTATGGATGAGCAAACGGAGGCTGAAGGAATTGAAGTCACACAGTAATGAACACATCAGACGCAAGGTTTGAACTAGGTCCTCAGACACCAGAGCTGGCTACTTTTCCACTGGGGCTTAGTATGTTGTAAATGGCCTCCTGAATGACAAAATCTTAGAAAGGATGGTGGAGGGTCAGCACAGCTTCCCTTGGAGTCAGGAGTTCAAAGCTGACCTCTGAAACTCACGGGCACATTATTCAACATTGCAGGGCCTCAGTTTCCACGTCTGTAAAATGGAGATGATCATAACACCTGCCACAATCATTACTGAGGACCAACTATGTGCCTGGCATTGTGCTAAGTGAGGCTAAGGCTACCGTGAGGTTCAAATGGGACAATGTGTGTGCCACGAGCTTCTCAAGCCTTTTTTTTCCTTGGGAGGTGGTAAGTGACTTGCCCAGGGTCACACAGCTATTAAGTATCTGAGGCTGGATTTGAACTCGGGTCCTTCTGATTCCAGGGCCAGTGCTCTATCCACTGCACCACCTAGCTGCCCGCTTCCCAAGCATTAAAACGCCCTCTTAGTGATTTTTATTTACCCTTCTATATCTGTTAAATAGTTATCCAGGCTCAGCTGACATTCTTCCAGGACGGGCAAAGCTGAGGGAGACAAGCCGGCCCACTGCCAGGCAGTTCTAGATTCTGGGAAACTCTTCCTTACACTGAACAAGTTTCTGTCTCTAGAACTTCCACCCAGTGGTCCCAATTATGTCCCCTGGAACAACATACCACATAATGTAAACCAAGGGGCATGTATTAAGTACCTGCTGTGTACCAGGCACTGTGCTAAGCTCTAGAAATACCAAGAAAGGAAACTGAGGCAAACAGAAGTTAAGTAACTTGCCCAAGGTCAGATAGCTAGTAGGTTTCTGAGGCTGCATTTGATCTCAGGTCTTCCTGACTCTAGTCCCAGTGCTCTGTGCGCTATGGCGCCCCCTAGCTGCCTCAGATATCTTCATCTAAATCAATGATAAAAATATTGAACAGGATAGGACAAGGATGGAGCCTGGAGGCTCACTGCTAGAGACCCCTCTCAGCCGGCCCTGGTCCATTAATCAGCAAACTTTGAGGACAGCTGTTTCAACAGCTTCAAGCCTGCAGATCATTCAAACCATATTTCTCTCATCTGATGCATCAGATCAGCAAAGGTCTTGCTAAAATCCACATCCAAGCCTAGGCATTCCACAGTTCTAACAATATAATCCATCTTCTGTGTTCAATAAACTCCAGTGGCTCCCCATGGAATCGAAGATCAAACAGAAAACCCTTTGTTTTGCATTAAAAGGACTTCATATTGTGGCCCCTTCCTGCCTTTCGAGTCTTAGACCTCCCTTCCCACCCCAGTGGTACTGGCCTCTTGGCTAGTCCTCACACAAGACCCTCCATCTCCCAACTCTGGGCATTTGCACTGGCTGTCCCCCCTGCCAGGAATGCTCTCCCTCCTCATCTTTGCCTCTTGGCTTCTTTCAAGTCTCAGATAAAATTTCAGCTTTTACAAGAAGCCTTTCCTGATTCCCCTTAATGCTAGTGCCTTTCCTTTGGGATTATCCCCATTTTATCCTGTCTGTATCTTCTTTCTACATAGCTGTTTCCATGTTGTATCCCCTCGTTAGACTGGGAGCACTTTGAGGGCAGGGACTGTCTTTTGCCTTTCTTTGTATCCCCGGAGTTTAGCACAATAACCTGGCATATTTTTGTTGTTTAGTCATTTTCAGTTGTGTCTGACTCTAAAGATTTTCTGAGCAGAGATACTGAAATAGTTTGCCCTTTCCTTCTCCAGCTCATTTGACAGAGGAGGAAACTGAGGCAAACAGGGATAGGTGACTCAGCCAGGGTCACACACAGTACGTGTCTGAGGCTGGATTTGAACTCAGGTCTTCTTAACTCCAGGCCTGGCACTCTATCCACTGCACCACATAGTAGACACTTAATAAATGCTTGTTGATTTGACTCGACTATTAAACTAGTGGGAGCCAAGATGGCGGCTGGAAAGCAGGGACTAGCGTGAGCTCCCTGCCAAGTCCCTCCAAAAATCTATAAAAAATGGCTTTGAACCAATTCTAGAACTGCAGAACCCACAAAATAGCATAGAGAAGCAGGGCTCTAGCCCAGGACAGCCTGGATGGTCTCTGGGTAAGGTCTATCCCGCACGGAGCTGGGAGCGGAGTGAAGCTGAGCCCAGCATGGGTGGCGCAGACCAACAAGACCAGGAGCTGGGCAGAGCGTGCCCTAGCGCCCTGAATCAGTGAGCTGCAGCAGTTACCAGACTTCTCAACCCACAAACACCAAAGACAACAGAGTAGGTTAGTGGGAAAAGCTGCTGGGGACAGGGAGTTTGCAGTTTGGCCACCGCCCTGGGGGCAGTGGAGGTGGGGTAGCTTCAGAACTACAGCTGCAGTTGCTTCTGGCCCCAGGCCCGCCTGGTGGGAGGAATTAAGTGGTGGATCAGAGCAGGAGTGCAGAGCCTGCTGAAGATCTAACTCCGGTCCAGGTTGGGGGTTCTTGGGGAAGGAGGAGTGCTGGTGTGGTAGAGCTGGTGAATCC
>CM053622.1:24655256-24669058 GCA_028646595.1 Phalanger gymnotis
AGGATTTGGAAAAGCAAGTTAGAGAAGTAGAGGAAAAATTGGGAAGAGAAATGAGAAGGATGAGAGAAAACCATGAAAAACAAGTCAATGACTTACTAAAGGAGACCCAAAAAAATACTGAAAAATATACTGAAGAAAACAACTATTAAACTAGTTCTGTGACCTTGGGTAAGCCACTTCCCTTGTCTGACCCTCTTGTTCTCTCTATCTGCGAAATGAAGGGGTTGGACACTCAATTAGCTCTAAGGTCCCTTCCTGTTGGACACTGTTCCTAAACATGCTGTTACCTGTATTTATTTTTCTTCCTGGGGGTTTGAGGAGGGGTACTGCTCCTGCCTTTGGTTGGGTCCAAATCCAGGCTCCATTTTGCACCCTCGGAATTAGGGATCAATAGCACAGCCTTCCCAGATCTGGCCTTCTCTGCCCAAGGCGGGTCGAACTCCGGCGGGGCTGGCCGAGCCCCCGAAGGCCTGCCGAACAAAGTCTCGTCCACGTAGGACGTGCTGGACTTGACCCGGTAGCCACCTCGGCCTTTGTGCTGCAGCTGGAGGGCCTGAATCCCATTGACCGTGAGCTCTACAGAAGTCTTCATGCTGCTGCTGCTGTTGCTGAATCTGAAATCACAAGCCAGCCCTAGGGAGTCCACCAGAGGCCCTCTGGGTTCTACCTCCCCCTTCTACTGGGTGCCTCTGACCAAGTCTGTGTCCCGGGCCAAACAGGATCTAATAAATACCCTATAAGCCAAGGGTAGCACACACTGCCTCCCTTCACTCCCTGTGCAGCTGATGGAATCTAAGCCCCTACAGGCAGCACCTGTCTCAGTGCCGGCTCACTAGGAGCTTCCAGGACAGACAGACAGACAGACAGAAAAGGTCTGTTGTTACATACTAACAAACAAGGAAACAAAGAAACAAGCCTCGAAGAGCAGGAGAAGTAGGTCTCAGGATCCAGCCCTTTAAGAGGACCCCGGAGCTGCTTTCCTGCTCAGGGACCCCACTTTGGCAATGCATTGGGTGGGGAGGTGGAAGCCTCAGGTATCTCAGAGGTTCCCTCTTCCCCCAAAGGCATCTTTATGATTAATGCATAAAGTACATCGCAGAAGACCCGTCCCCCCTACCCCCCCCCAACATCCCTCATTCAGTCCAAATCTTTTATTTAAAAGTCTGCAAGTTTCCGTGTCAGGGTTCAGGCGGCCGCCCCAGCACCTGTCTAACTTCCTCGGGTCTGGCCCCTCCCCGAAGCGTGCACTTCTTAGCAAGGACGCGCAGAGCGAAGCCCCCAGACCTGGCGCATTGTCCCCCATCCTGCGGCAATGCCTCGGAGCCGCAGGCGCTGCCCAGGCCTCGGGGCCCGGCTCCTCGGTTCCGCCCCCAGTCGGGAACGCTTACCTAGGTAGGTTAGGAATCCGGCCTGGCGGTCCCCGGATACCCAGTGACACTGGGCCCGGAGAGCGCCCCAAACAGCCTCGGCCACCCTGGTAGCAAAGAGCGCCGAGGACGCGACCATTCTCTCGAGAAGGATAGGGGAGGCCAGGGTCCGGCTCACCCTCCGCGCCTCCCGCGCCGCTTGGACCCCGGGCCAGAAGGCGAGGAGGATGGCCCCAGACCACGGGGGCGAGCTCGGGACCCCTCCTCTCCGGTGGGAGTGGTTGCCGGGGGCGCGGCTCCGCCTGCACCGCCGGCACCGCTTCCCCCGGCTCTTGGTACGGCCCGGCGCGGAGAGCCCGCCCCCAGCGCGCGCCTGCGCCTGCCGTCGAGTCCTCGTGGCGCCGCCGCGCGCCTGCTCGCGACCCACATCAGCCATGATCACAGCCAAGGCCAAGGGCTCGCGGCGCGGCCGTGGGCACGGCTCCCACCGAGGCCCCCGCCAGGCTCGCGGGGGCGACATGAGCGATGGCGACTTCGAGATCCAGCCCGAAGGCGGCGGGGACGCCCCGGCCCGGAAGGTGAGGAGCCCGGGGGTAGGCTGACGGCAGCGGGGAAGCTGGGGACCTGGGGACCTGCCCCGGCCCGGAAGTGAACGGGCCGCGCCGCGCGACGGGGCCCCAGTGCGCCCGGCCGGGCCAGGCTCGGAGCCCCGGGCCCCGTTCGCTTCCTCTCTGGAACCTCATTGGTCGCTTCCCGATGACAAGGCGGGGTTATTGTCCTCCCAGCCAATCAAGAAGGAGCCACTCGGATACGCGTGGTTCCCCACGCTGGCGGGTGCGGGGTGGGGTGCGGAGGGAGTAATTGGTGTCAGGCGGTAATCTGCTGTCAGGCGGAAGCAGGGGGCAGATCTGCTGCTGGATAGAATCCCGAGCCCCCTCGGGTGCCCTCTCAGAGCTGGCGCATTGCAGTAGCTCGTTTATGGGGGAGGGGGGAACTGGACCTCAGGTTTCATTGCTAAGATGGGGACTTCCCAGGGGAGCAGACTCCCTCTACCAGTGCTGGTAGCCACCTTCTCTGCAATTTACCTCGTGAGGCCCCTCTCTAGAACTCACAGAGGTCGGTCTGTGTATTCATCCCCAGGCTTGGAATTCTCCCCCTCATCACTTCCAGCTCCCACCCCCAGGCCTCCCCGGCTTCCTTCAGGTCCTGCTAAAACTCCTTTCCAGATGTCCCTTAATTACTCCTGCCTTCCCTCTGACATCATCTCCAGTCGACCCTTGCTTGCCTGTCGTCTTCTTGAGAGCAGGGACTGTCTTTTCCCTCTTTTCGTGCCCCCAGCCCTTAGCTTAGTGCTTAGCACATAGTAGGTACTTAATAAATGCTTATTAACTGTCTAAGGTAGGACTAGAACCCAGGTCTTCCAGGATGGCACTCACATAGCACTTATAAAGTGTTTTGGCATTTTAAGGTTTACTCATTTTGACCTGCATGGATAGAACTCTGGACCTGGAATCCGGAAGACCTGAGTTCAAATTTGGACTCAGAAGCCTAGTGGCACTGTGACCCTAGGCAAGTCACTTTAACCACTTTCTGCCTCAGTTTCTTCATCCGTAAAATGGGAGTGAAAATAATAGAATCTACCTTTCAAGGTTGTAGTGAGAATGAAATGAATTAATAACCACAGTCCTTTTGTAAACCACAAATGCCAGCTGCTCTTCTTCTTATCCTCCCAGCATCTCTAAAAGGTGGGTTGGGCAGGAATAATTGTCCCTGTCCCTGGCTTCTTAAATGTTTTCCATTTGCAGCCCCTTCAGCACTTCTTAAACTGAGTAGAGACCACATGTGGAACCCAGTTCACGACCCACAGTTTAAGAAGCGATGGTCTAGGCAGATAAGGAAACTGAGGCTCAGAAAGTGGCTTGCCCATGGCTACACAGAGGGGCGGGTAGTAGTAGAGCTGAGACTTGAATCCAGGCCTTTGGACTCCACATCAAGGGCCCTTTCCATCGTGGTGTGGTCCAGTTGGTGCCCCCCAGTAGCTTTCAAGTCGGCTTGGAGAGATCCTCAGTCCCCCTACTGGGAGCAAATGCGCTGCGCTAAATGAGTGAGATGGACATAAAGTGCTCCAGAGATGGGATATCACTGAACTGAGCCTTTAAAGACAAGTAGAAGTTTGATGGGGGGAGGGGGGAGAGGGGGCAGGGAGGTTGAGTGTCTTTTCAGGTGAGGAAGTGAGATTTGAATTCAGCAAACATTTATTAGGAGCTTACTCTGAGCCCTAGGCTCAGACCCCTAGGGGCTGGGGATACAAACCCCAAAATGAGACAGTCCCTGTCATTGAGAAGTTTAGATTCAGTTACTTAGCAAGCATTTTTAAGCTCCTGCTATGGGCCAGGCACTGGATGGCTCATACAACAAATGTCCTCACATAGCTATGTCTGCATGCATGTATGTACGTATATAAGCTGAGGGTACAGAAATCGGTATAGGAACTTCCAGGTGAGGAAACTCCTTCCCCAGGTTAGCCTACCAGGATGAGTCAGAAGGAGGATTCAAACCTAGATCCTCCTGGCTTCATGGAGGGCTGTCTATCTGCTAAGCCCCTGTGTGCACACAAAAGAACTATAGCTATTTAAGGTAATTAGGGAGGGAGAGAAGGAAGGAAGTCACTGACACTTTGTGGGGAGGGTGGAATCAGGATTTTGCCATGGACTGTTGTGGGGTCAGTGAAGACACCGGTGCCCCAAGAGCAGAGGGTTTGCCAGAAAGGGTTGGGAGGATACAATGCCTTGCTCATAGTAGTTACCCAATCAGTATTGATGTAGGAGCCTTGAACGCCAAGCTCAGGAGTGTGTCCTTCATCACGTAGGCAGGTTTTTGAGCTGGGGTGGACCTCCATGGAAGAAATGCTTTAGAGATATGAATGAGTCCAATAGCTTGTGCCAATTGGCTTGGAGGGCTAGAGACCTCTGTGTGTCCAGGCCTGGTTCTCCCCACCTCCTCCAGCTCCTCCCCTGTTCAACCAGCCAGGGCTGTTCCACTGCTTGTGCCCCCTCGGTGATATCCATGGGACCTCCAGATCTTTGAGTGGTCTCGAAGTGACCCTGTCTCTTGCTCCCCATGACAGCTGGGTCCCAGTAAGCTCCTGCCTGCCTTCCCTACTTTGGAGGCTGCCTCAGATGTTGAGCCTGATACCCAGGAAATGGTTCGTGCCCAAAACAAGAAGAAGAAAAAGTCTGGAGGGTTCCAGTCCATGGGTGAGTTTGCTGTGGGGCCTCAGGGAGGCAGCCCTGGTGGTAGCCCAGAGCTGAAGGCCTAGCCTGGGCGGCTCTGGGTGGGTTGTGGGCAGTGGGGCCTAGGAGTTGATCCGGGAGACTGTCAGGTGTGTGTGTATTGAGTGCCTCTGCTGGCCCCTGGGTGGCATCCAGAGAAGCAGAGGATGGGCTCTGCCCTCAGGAAACTCCTGCTGGAGTTGAGTTGGCAGGACTCACACATGCCACCGTTGGGGACTAGTGATGATTCAGTCTGTTGAGCGTGGGCTGTGAATAGTGGGGTGAAAAGGGAGAGGTCAGTAGGTGTCAGTGATGAGGGAGGGCTTCAGGGGGAAGCAGGAACTCACCTGGGCCTTGGAGAACCAAGAGGACTGCCCAGGACAAGGGGAGCTCACAATTGTGTGTGAGAGTGCTTGCTTGCATGCGTGTGTGTATGTGTGGGTGTGGGTATGATTATGTGAGTAAATGATCATGGATGTGTGTGACTTATTGTGTGTGAGCATGTGTGGATGTGAAACGTGAACATGTATGAGTGTGTGAAGATGATCATGTGTGTCTATATATGAGTGATTGTGGTTGTGTGTGAGTGTGTACATGTGTCACTGTGAGTGAGCATGTGTGAGTGCAGTTGTGTGTGAGTATGAGCATGTGTGTATGAGTGATCATGTATGTGAGTGTCTGTGAGAATGAATATGAGTGTGAACATGTTTGTTTGAGTGATGGTGTGTGAACATGTGTGTGATAGTGTGTGAGCACTTATGCAAGAAGTGGCCTGGCCAGTGCGCATTGTGGGCAGGATTTGAGCCAGGTCTGCCCAGGTCTGAGGCCAGCTCTCTACCCACTGTGCCCTGCTATCTCTTAGGTAACAAAATTAACATCAACATAGACAGTGGAGTACAAAACAACAGAGTGACCGTGATGGGCCCTGATGGAGGGAGGCTCGAGGGGGAGGGACCTGGGAGCTGAGGTTGCTTGTCCCTGCCCTAGTTCTGGCATCTGGTGAGCTTTGGTGTCTCTCCTAGGCTTGAGCTACCCCATCTTCAAAGGTATCATGAAGAAGGGCTACAAGGTGCCAACGCCCATCCAGAGGAAGGTGAGGAACTGCCAGCTCCCTGTGCCCTTCCCCCACCACCACGTCCTGTCCCCACGGCCCCACGGCCCCCTGGCCCAGTTCATTGTCACCATTTTTAGAAGGGAATGAGGGATTCTTTGGGCTCAGATCCCTTTAATATGGGCAGAGGAATGGGACTGGACCTCTGCTTTCACTTTTCTAGCGAACCTCCCCAGTGAAGACACTCTCTACCGATGTAGGTCAAGCTGCCTAGAGCCCAGAGAGGTGAAATTGGGTCAGAGACAGGACTAGAACCTAGGGCTCCCTGATTTCCCAACCAGCTCTCTATCTACTGATGCTCACTGCCTTCCTTTAAAACAACCTAGTCGATGACATCCTCTTTTCATTTACTTTAGAAGCCTTTTATAGCTGTCCTTTTGCCTTCTTGTCTTCAAAACAGCGCTTTGGAGGAGGCTGGTCCTACCATACAATTTTTACCAATGGGGAAACCAAGGCCAGACTTGCCCAGTGTCCAGCATCAAGGCGTAGTACAGCCAGGACCAGAACCGGGCTCTCTGGACTCTAACTGCATTTGGGCTTTTATTGCTAAAGGGAGTTCTAGGGAAGAGCTCCCTCCCCCAATAGTCCAGATCAGCACCTGCTCCGAACCTTCCAGCCTTAAAGAGTTGCCTGGCACACTGGACAGCTAAATGACTTGTCCAGGGTCACACAGACAGTAGATATCAGAGGTGTGACGTGAATCCAGTCCTTCCCAATGTGCAGGCCAGCTCTCTATCCACCATACCAGGTGCCCCCCCAGGCCACAAGCGGCCCAGCTTGGAAAGAGTTGGATGCTGCTACCCTATCCCACAAGGCCTCTGTTGACTCCTGTTCCTGGGCCTTTTTGCTCTCTGTCAGTACTGCCCAATGACCTTGGGTCAGCTATCCGGTTGAGGGGGGCGGGACACCAGTCTTCACACTGAAGACCAAATGAGTGGCAGGCCAGACTCTAGCACAGATAAAGCCCCTGTTCGCCAACCCTTGCCTTGGTGCCAAGGAGTGATCAAAGGAATAATAAATCTTATTTCCAGGTCTCCACCCCCCCCCCCCCAATTTGAGCCTGTAATTTTTAGTATAGGGGACTCCCAGGGGAAGAAACTCTCTATCAAGGCCTCTCAGCACCTGCACTGAGATTTATCATGTGAAGAGGTGCCCCAGGCACTGAGGGTTCAGAGATTGGCCATCTTTCACAGTTGGTCGGTGTCAGAGGCAGCTCTTGAACCTGGGTCTTTCTGGCTGCAGAGTTAGTTCTCCAAGCAGTCAGTCAGTTAGCATTTCCCAGGTGCCTCCTCTGCCCTGTGTATTGCATCACGGTGCCTGTGGAGCAGGTAGCACAGACTTAGCCACTGCTTTCTTCCGAACTGGCCTGTGAGAGACAGAGGGCAAATGTTCTGTTGTCCTATCTGTCAAATGGGCATAACCACAGCATCTGCCTCTCACGGGCTTGTTGATAGTGTGTGAGGCCTCAGAGGGCTCTTATACATGGGCGCTGAGATGACAAGCCTTAGCTGGCATCACCCTGATAGAGCAGGCTCCAATCCAGCCCTCACAGAATCACAGACCAGAGAGGTAGAAGGACCTCAGTGGCTGGCTGGTCTAATCCCATGTGGGGATAGAGTCACCACAGGGCTGTCTGGCCGCTGCTTGAAGTCGTCTAGGCTCGGGGCTCACTCCTCTACCAGCCCATTCACTAGCCAGTGTTTTTCCCACTACATCTCTGTCTCTCATCCCCATTTCACTCCCATTCCAAGGTTGGCCTCGAGGGGAGGAAGGCAATGGGAACAAAGGTGGCATCTATTCTTTGCCTCTGACCCCGTGCATTCTCTCCTGCAGACCATCCCAGTGATTCTGGATGGCAAGGATGTGGTGGCCATGGCCCGAACAGGCAGTGGAAAGACGGCCTGCTTCCTCATTCCCATGTTTGAGAAACTGAAGACCCACAGTGCCCAGACAGGTGCCCGTGCCCTCATCCTCTCACCCACCCGGGAGCTGGCCCTGCAGACGATGAAGTTCACCAAGGAGGTGAGCAGGGACTTGACAGGTGGGTCTAGAGGGGTGGAGTTCTTCATCTTTTGTGTGTCCTGGACCCCTGGAGCAGTCGGACCAGGTCTGTGGACCCCTGATTAGAATCATGGTTTTAAATGCATAAAATAAGGTACGTGAGATTACAAAGGAAACCAGTTACAGACAATTCTTGGTTGAAGTAAGTGCACCATTCTGCAGATGTTGCTGTAAAGAGATTTTTCAGGAATGTGAATTTGCCTGTGAATGTGGGGGGAGGGTGGGGGAGAGGCAAGGAGGGGGCTACATGCCCATGGAGGGAGGGGGCTGAGGACAGAGACGTGAGAACAGGAAAAGAAACAGGCTATGGCCTGGGCCAGCCATGTGGGGCCTGGCTGGGACAGAGAGAAAGAACATGCAGGGGGCAGGCATAGGAGCTGGACATGGACACAGACAGGAGAGGATGGGCGATACAGAGGGGCCAGGGACAGGCATGCAATACCGAAGCAAAGACAGACATGTTGGGGGTCAGCACGGGACAGAGGTCTCCCTCTGAGCTCTGGGGTTCTTGAGCGAAGCCCCGTGCCTGCCAGTGGCAGTGGTCTCTTCCTGTCTGTTCTTGGGGAAGGGCGGGGCTTAGTTTATTTCTGGTGGGGGAGGGAGACTGAGGAGTGTCAAACTGAGGGGCAGGAGCAGAGAGAAAGCTCAGGATTGCACAGTAAAGTTAATCTAGGGTTTATTGGAATGCAGATTTCTTTCAGAATTCTTTACATAAAGTTGAATTTACATAAAATGAGAACTGTCTGTATGGTAAAGCACAATTCTCAACATGAAAAAAAGACATTCATAGGCCCTGGATGAAGGCCTCCTGGCCTAGGGCCCTACCCAACACCCCATCCTCCTAGGGCAGGGCTGGGGGGCTGATAGAGGGAGGAGCCAGAAGCGGGGTGGGAGCAGGAGGTAGCAGGCCTGGCTTTCCTTCTGACCTCTGCCTTCACCTTCTATCTCCTTTGCTCCACAGCTGGGCAAGTTCACCAGCCTGAAGACAGCCCTGATCCTTGGGGGAGACAAGTAAGAGCTCCTTTAAATGCCCCCCCCCCCCCCCCCCGCCCCCGCCAGAGTGATCCTGATAGCAGAGATGCCTCACCACACCTTGGGGGTTTTTCCTTTCCCAGTATCTTGTTGCTATCCTTTGTTTACATGCCTCCTTCGCTTCCAAATACATCCCAGCGTTCTTGTCACTGCACCTCTCTGCCTTCCTTGTCACCAAGAGCCACAGCTCAGCAAAGCTCACAGCCCCCCAGAGAGACTGATTGGCTGTGTAGTGTCCTGCCCCCACAGACCCCACCTTGGGGGCTTTCCATTCTCTAAGAGAGGCTGCGTGGCTTTACGGATAGAGCACTGGATTTGGAGTCAGGAAGGCCGGAGTTCAAGCTCTGTCTCTGCCTTGTAACTCGCCGTGTGACCCAGGGTGAAGCACTCACCCAGTCTGAGGCCACACGTTAACAGATGGGTTCTGGAAGGGCTCCCACACCTGTGAATTAGAGGCCCTTGATATGTTTGTATTTTCACATCCACGATCTCCCCCGTCCTCAGAATATGTTTGTGAGGCTGGCACAAGTGTAATCTCCATTCTTACAGATGAGAAAACTGAGTCGCCCCTCCCCCCACCCCATAGCCATTTGCCCAAGTTCACACAGTGAGCCAGGACCAACAGCTCCCATTATTCCAAAGTGATCAGCAGAGCCAGACTCAGTTCTGGGGTGTCTCGTTTCTGGGCCTGTGCTTTTTTCCTGCTGTGCCTTTTTGCACCTCAGAACCCAGGGTTCTTTTGGTCACATCTAGCTGTCTCCCTGTTAGCCCAAAGCCCCTCTCCCTCAGAATGTCTGTTACTGACGGTGCCTTGTGTCTTGGGGGTGTTTTGGGTTTCTGAAGCTGTCACACCAGCCTTTTCCATTAGCCCCATTCCTTTTCTGACTCCCAAGAACATCAGAGTTGTCCCTTCCTTGTGGCTCCGTCAGCCTCGAATTCAATCTTTTCTTCAGAAGGGTAGTGGCAGACTCCCCCTCACCCCTACCTCCCGTAGCAGGGTATGTCCAACCCTGGCCAGGGATCAGCAGAGCTTGGTCTGGTTCAGCTGCCGTCAGTAACTGATCCTGTCAAAGAGGGGTCAAGGACAGTAGTCCCTCCCTCGGGCCCCTGGACTGCTGCGAGACCAGAGCTCAGTAAACCTGATAGAGCCGAGGGGAGCATACAGTGGTGCTTTAAGGAGCAGCAAGCACTCGGACTTGTAAGACCTTGTCTGAGCTTCCCCCCACACACCATGGTAAGGAAGATGAGGCCCATGGTCATGCAGCCAGCCTGTGTCTGGTGGGATTTGAACCCTGGCTTCCCTGATTCCAAATCCATGATCTGGCTCAGAGAACTTTGTGTATGTTTTTAGCCAGCCCTCTTGGGATGCATTTTTCCTGTACCCAGGGTCTTTATCAGGTGTCGAAGATCAAAGACTAGAAGGGACCCCAGAGGTCCCCTGTTTCAATCCTTTCACCTTTGGGGAGGAAGTGTTGGAATCCAGATTCGAGCCCAGGTCCTGTAGCTCGAAAGCCACTTCTCTTCCCAGGGGATCCCAAATCGAGGTAGGTGCTGTGTGCCCTTCCTGGCATGACACCGAGACTCCATTTTCTTTTCTCTACAGGATGGAAGACCAGTTTGCAGCCCTGCATGAGAATCCAGATATGTGAGTGTGCAAAGTGAGAGGGAAGCCTCCAGACCCTCCCTTGCATGCCGGTCATCCTTGAGTTTGTAGTTTGGCGGGGGGGGGGGGGGGGGGGGGGGGGGGGGGGGGGGGGGGGGGGGGGGGGGGGGGGGGGGGGGGGGGGGGGGGGGGGGGGGGGGGGGGGGGGGGTTCATCCTTCTGGCCTGGGATTAGGGTGCAGGGCTGGGGGCGGGAAGTGGAGAGATGGTGCTGGAGAAGGCTGTCTCCTTGCAGAATCATTGCCACCCCTGGACGCCTGGTGCACGTGGTCGTGGAGATGAACCTGAAACTGCAGAGTGTGCAGTATGCTGTCTTTGATGAGGCAGACAGGTGAGGTGGGGGTGGGGGCTTGGGCAGCGGGGAGGAGAGGCTCCTGGGAATGAGAACTGGGGCTCCCTCATTTCACCCCCCCCACCTGTGTCAGCCCATCCCCCATGTCTACATCTGTCGAGTTGGCAAAGATGTCTGCTCCCCTTTGTCCTTGTCTTTGCTGTGGAGGGCAGGGAGCATTATTTATTCCCATTTTCCTGAGGAGGAGACTGAAGTGAGCTGGCCAGGGTTTCTTAGCTACTCCCAAAACCCCTGGCATCCTTCAAGACAGAGCTCCAGATACCACCTTCCTGATCCCCAAACTCCCCTGTGTGTGACTACATTGCTTATAGGTGAGGCAGTGAGGAGACACTGAACACCAGATCCCCAGTCAGGAAGACCTGAGTTCAAATTCTGCCTCAGACACTTAACCACTGTGTGACCCTGGACGATGGATCTGCTCTCCTTCAACCTCATTTTCTTCATCTGTAAAAATGGGGGTGATCCTAGCACCTACCTCTAGGGTGTTTGTGGGGGTCAGGTGAGATAGTGTATGCAGAACTCTTTGCCAACGCTAAATTTTTGGTATGGCCGCCATATTTTTGTATTGAGTCTCTATATTTTTAAGTATGCGTGTTGGACCTCTGAGAGTAGGCATCGTTCCCTCCTCTGCCCGGGACAGGGCCTGGCAGTTGGGCGGGCACCTAATAAATGCTTGGTGATTGATAAGCTGGCACACCTGTGAGCCAGCAGGGTGCTGGAGGCCTAGCCTCCTCATTCTCTGCTCTTCTCCCAGGCTATTTGAAATGGGCTTTGCGGAGCAGCTTCAGGAGATCATCAGCCGCCTCCCCGAGGACCACCAGACCGTGCTCTTTTCTGCCACGCTGCCTAAACTCCTTGTGGAGTTTGCCCGAGCTGGTGAGTGGCCCACGTGCCCACACATCCCATCTCTACCCCAAGCTCCCGTTATTGTGACCCTCCTTCAGGGGGACAGGAGCCAATGGGAAAGGGAAGCTCCTGGCTGGGAGTGGGGCTGACCTAAGGACGTGGTGTGGTGTGACCTGTGGAACACCCTCCCCGCCCCCATCCTTCTGCAGCTTCCTTCCCTACCACCCCCCTCCCCAACCATCCTCATCCCCACTCCCTGACCTCCCCCCAGGCCTCACGGAGCCAGTGCTGATCCGCCTTGATGTGGACACCAAACTCAATGAGCAGTTGAAGGTGAGGTCCTCTGATCTGCCCAGCACCTCTCAAGCCTCCCTCTGAGATAGTCTCAGGGCTCCAGGTAGGGGCTGGCCCCGCTCTGGACCACCAGGGCTTCCTTTGGATGTCTGCAGGGCAGAACAGAGAGAGGGGTTTCCCATGGCAGGACAGAGGCCCGATCTAGACCCATATGCATTAGGTCCTTGATATGCACTGAGTGCTAGATAATTCACACATTATTTTTATGTCTTTTAGCTTGAGGCTATATGCTATGAAAGACAGGGAACTTGAGCCTGGAACACCTGGGTTCAGGTCCTACCTGTGGCATGTGTTGGCTGGTCACTTAACCTTTAGTGCCCTGAACAAGTCCAAGCCAAAGAGAAGAGGGAGTCCCCAGCACAGCGAAGTTAGAGGTCCCATCCTAGGCTCATGCCTGTCTGGTTTGGGTCTCACAATCACAGCCACACATGATCTCATTTCCTTTATCCAAAGAGGAGACTGAGGCAGAGAGGGAAGTGACTTGCCCGGGATGGTTGGGGCTGGAGGCTGGGCCCCACCCCCACCCCCACAACGCTCACGCCCTCTGCCCCCACCTCAGATGGCCTTCTTCCACATGCGTGAGGATGACAAGCCAGCCGTGGTTCTCCACCTCCTGCGCAATGTCGTCCGGCCTCAGGACCAGACTGTGGTCTTTGTGTCCACAAAGCACCATGCCGAGTACCTCAAAGAGGTGAGGGGAGTGCCTGGCAGAGCCTGAGGGAGGGACTGGCAAGGGAGGCTGGGAAGACACCATTGTCTCATCTGGGCAGCAGGAAAGCATTCCCTGGCAGCACCACCAGGGGGCAGGCGGTACCTCCTCAGCAGAGCTGAGCTCATCCATCCATCTGTGGATAGATGGGAGAGAAACATCTGTATGTGTGTGTACCAAACACATGCACATTTCACACACGCGTGCACACCACACATAGACATGGCTCATGCGTGTATTCACCACATGCATGTACATGTTCGTACATGGCAAAGATAGGCACACATCTCTTGTGTGCACACAGACATGCCAAAGACACGTGCCATTTCCTACATGAGTGTGCACATGCCACATCCCATACGCGCACACTTCCTACATGGATGCATGCATGTCATACACGTTTCACGTGCACAATGTAGTTAATATATGCCTACGTTATATATACGTGTGTGTATGTGTGTGTGCGTGCATGCATAATTTCTAATCTGTGACTATACTGTATGCCCTCCTCCCACGCCCTCTGCCTCCCTGACCCCTCCCACCCCCAGCTGAGAGCAGGGACCGTCTCACTTATGTATTTATTGCCATAGCACAGTTCCTGGTCCATAACAGGTATTTAGTAAATGTTGGTTGGTTTCTGGAGGGCTAAGGTGGGACATGGGATTGTTGTGTCCCTGCCTCCAGCCCACCCACCCCCATTTTTCTCCCCCGCTACCTCAGCTGCTGACCATCCAGGGTGTGGGCTGCACCCACATCTACAGCTCCCTGGACCAGACAGCAAGAAAGATCAACCTGGCCAAGTTTGTTCACGGCAAATGCTCGGCCCTCATTGTCACCGACGTGGCCGCTAGAGGCCTGGACATCCCCCTGCTGGACAACGTCATCAACTACAACTTCCCTGCCAAGAGCAAGCTCTTCCTGCATCGAGTGGGTGAGTACTAGCCCTGATGCCTCTGCCCTCATGGTCTATGTTCTAAGCTCCCTCCCAGCTCTGACATCCCCTGTTCTAAGAACTCTCACACCTCTGACCTTCCCT
>CM053622.1:24669158-24687766 GCA_028646595.1 Phalanger gymnotis
TGTTCTAAGAACCCTCCCAGCTCTGACATCCCCTGTTCTAAGAACCCTCCCAGCTCTGACCTTCCCTGTTTTAAGAACCCTCCCAGCTCTGACATCCCCTGTTCTAAGAACTCTCACACCTCTGACCTTCCCTGTTCTAAGGCCTCTCCCAGCTCTGACATCCCGTTTTCTGAGGCCCCTCCCAGCTCTGACATCCCCTTTTCTGAGGCCCCTCCCAGCTCTGATCTTCCCTGTTCTAAGGCCCCTCCCAGCTCTGACATTTTATATTCTAAAGGCCTGTTACAGAGTCAGGGTTACCACCAGGTAGCCAAGAGACTTATTCAGAACGATAGGAGGTCTAATTCACATGTCCTCTTAACTTTGCCAAATGCAGATCTCTGACTCTTGTCTGCCTGGTAGCCCTAGGAAACCTCACAGAGCAGAAATTATTATCCCCATTGTACAGGTGGAGAACTGAGGTGACTTGCCGAGGCCATACAGCATGGATCAGAAAGGCCTGACTTCTTCGTCATGATTTCCCCCTTTAATTTCCTTTCTGCAGGGCGTGTGGCCCGGGCGGGCCGAAGCGGCACAGCTTA
This sequence comes from Phalanger gymnotis, assembly GCA_028646595.1. Classification (NCBI taxonomy): domain Eukaryota; kingdom Metazoa; phylum Chordata; class Mammalia; order Diprotodontia; family Phalangeridae; genus Phalanger; species Phalanger gymnotis. Next base: position 24,669,737 of record CM053622.1, read on the forward strand.
TTCTTTGGTGGCCCCTGACGAGGTTCCCTACGTCTTTGACCTTCACCTCTTCTTGGGCCGCTCACTCACCCTAGCCATCCCCAACGAGAAGCCCTCAGGTAGCTTGACCCAGGGTGTGGGGAGGTTGTTGGGATGCTGGAGTGGGGAAGGAGACCTGTGTCTCTGTCCCCTGAGAGCTCAGGATGGGACTAGGAAGGAAGAAAAGGTCATTTCCAATGATCCAGCAAGGAGCCTTCCAGCCCAGAGCACCCTGGCAGGAGAATGGGGCCTTTGTTGACTTCTTTGTGGCGAAATTCAGAACATTGGAGGACAAAGGCGCCTTTCTTCTGCTGGGACTCTCAAGGCCACAGGAGGCCTTCCCAGGTGGACAGCGCTCGAGGCTTTACAAAGCCCTGTGGTGAGGAGACCTCGTGGTGAAGCTGAGCCATGGCTCCAGAAGGAGTTTGTCATTCGGCTTGGGGCCACTAATGCCGCACTAAGCAGTTCATTCTCAGTCGTAGAGGCACTGGGGAGCAGTGGAAGATGTTTTTGAGCTGGAGGTAGATGTGATAATAAGTCTGAGGGGTAGACTGTGCTAGTGGATAGAGCTGACCCTGGGTTCCAGTCCCACACTGGCAAGTCACTGAACTCAGTGACCCAGACAGCTCTTAAGACTCCCGAGTTGCAGAGCAGGTGTGCTGGTGGAGAGACTCTGTTCATAGGGAGTTCTGTACAGTGGTACCATCCCAGGTCTGGTACTGGCACTTTACAAACATGAACTCCATACATCCTCACAACACTGTGGGGCGGGGGTGCTTCTTATTCTCATTTGACAGATGAGGATACTGAGGCAGACAGGTGAAATGACTCGCCCAGGGGCACACAGCTATTAAATAACTAAGCCAGTATTTGAACTCAGGTGTCCCCAATTCCAAGTCAAGCACCCATCCACTGTACCACATAGCAGCCGATGTAGTAGAGAAGTGAGGACTGGAGAGGGAAGACTGACCCCCGTAATGTACCCTCTAGTCTTTGCCCCCAACAGGTTACTTCCCCCATGCAACTTTCTGTGGGTGGCATAGGCAGGAGTGAGGAGGAGGGTGGGCTGGCCTGGGGGGTGGGGAGGATCCTTTAACACTATTCCTCCCAAACCCCTTTTGTGTTTGAGGAAAATGAGGCCCCAAAAAAGGAAAGACCTCGGCCTCATGCCTCAGAGTCATTGACAGCCTAGGATTCCTTCTGCCGAGCTATGATGCCTCTTCATCAAAGAAATTCCATTCTTGTCAGGAAATCCATGAGGTGCCTACTGTGTGCTTGGCACTGCACACAGTATGTGCACAGGAGGGGCTAGGCATACAAAGTCTAAAATAAGGCCTGTTTCAGAGAACGTATGTTCCAATCAGGGAAGCGAGGGTGCAGAGGGGTCAGACCCGACCATAGACAGTGCGCCGTAGCGCCTGAGACCATCAGGAAAGGGCCAGTGTGAGGCTAATTAGTGATAGATAGCAGTAATCGAAGCAGGCATTTCTGTAGAGCTTTTACAATTTGCAAAACTCTTTACAAATATCTCATTCCTCACAACAACCTGGGGGGAGTGGGGTGTCTTTATTGTTCCCATTTTGCAGATAAGGAAACTGAGGCATATAGTGGTGAAGTGACTTGCCCAGGGTCATATAGATTAGCAAGTGTCTGGGGTAGGATTTGAACTCAGGTCTTTGGTCTGTCAGCATGGCATAATGCAAAGGGCACTAGGATTGAAGACAGAAAGACCCAGGTTCCGATCCTGATTCAGATACTATGCGACTTTGGGCAAATCCTTTCCCCTCTGTGGGTGTCAGTTTCCTCATCAATAAAATGCAGGGATCCGAAGACCTCTTGGCTCCCTTCCAGCTCTGGCAGTTGGAGAACAGGAGCCTGAGGGTGGGGGTAGGGAGGTTGGGGATGGGTCTGCTCAGTCCTGGATCCCTCCAGATGCCTCTCTGGATGGTGTGCTGGGCCGAGTGCCTCGGAGTGTGGTGGATGACGAGGAGTGCCGCTTGATCACGGACCACGACGTCTCCTTAGAGCTCCAGAGTCTGCGGCGGGTGGCCGAAAACGCTCACAAGCAGTATGTCCGTTCTCGGCCGGGGCCCTCCCCTGAGTCGATCAAGAGGGCCAAGGACCTGGACCCCACTCTCCTGGGCATGCACCCCCTCTTCAGTGAGTCCCCTCACGTTCCCTGGGGAAGAGGGAGCCCTGGGCTGTGCAGGATGGGCTCCGCTGATGAGCTTTCTCTCCATCTGCCTCTAGGCTCCCGGTTTGAGGACAAGGAGCTGGAGAGAATGAAACTCGTGGACAGCATCAAGAACTACCGATCCCGGGCTGTAAGTGCAGACGGCCCAGGCTGGCCGGGAGGGCCTGGGGGGCCGGGGCCGGCGGGGCCCCGGAGCGGGTATAGACGCAGAACTCAGCCGCAGTTTGCTACCATCCAGATGCCGCAAGCCCCGTCCCAGATGTTTTCTTTAAAATAATTATTGAAAGATTAGCCATGAACATCAGTCCGCCCCCCAGAAGCGGCTCAGCGGCTCCTCTCAGTGTATCGAGTGTCCGCCCATCCCTCCCAGTTCTCGGTCACTTTGTTCCCATCTTTTTGTTCATGTCAGGCTCATGAGCTTTCAGGTTCCAGCTGGAGAGTGTTTTAGAGGCCATGGAGTCCAACACATTATACAGATGAGGAAACCGGGGAAATACATGACCTGCCCAAGGTCACTGGACTGCTGATTTTTACGTGACATTCCCTAAAATGTCTCCTGCCCCTACCCTGTGAGCCTTTCCCAGCAACAAAGATTTTAAAAGAAAACAAAAACCACTTCAACAAAAGCAGCAAGTATATCACCTGAGACTAATAGTGTATGCAGCCTTCTACCCCTGTAGTCCCCCAGCCCCCAGATTTTGAGCTAGAAGAGCTCTTCAGGGCTATAGAACACACCTTTCCATTTTGAAGATGCAGAAACTGAGGCTTTAATGAGGGTCCTAAGTGATGTGACTTAGTAGGAGTCTGAGTCAGGATTTGAACCCAGGACTCCAGGGCTAGGGTTAAGACTCTAGGGCCATGTCCCCTATGCCATGTTTTCTCAACTCTTCTCAGGGACCAAACTTGGTCTTTAAAATTCCTCAGTGTTTGCTTTCATTTTATTTGTATGTACAGATGTTTTCGTGATTCTTGTATCTTTAGGCAGCCTGGCATAGTGCCTGGAGAGCTGGCCTCAAGTCCCACATCAGATCTGTCCCGGCTTTGTGACCCCAATTGAGCCCCTGAGCCCCTCAGGGCCTCCAGGCAGCCCTCTAAGACCATAATCGATTAGTATTGATTAAGCCCCTGCTATGTGCCAGGCACAGTGCTGAGTTACAAATGGGAAAAACCCAGAGTGTTCTGATTGTAGCCATATGGATTCAGTCATGGTGGCCTTCCTGGAGGAAACCGGTTTGAAGCAGCTCCCAAAGGGTGGCTGCTAGCCCCATCCCCAGCCCAGGCGCAAGGCAAGAAGAGAACTAAAGGATTTCTGCTCTTCCTTGTCCCCAGACCATCTTTGAGATCAACACCACCACCCGAGACCCAGGCAGCCAGGTGATGCGGGCCAAGCGGAGACGAGACCACAAGGCCATTGCCAAGTTCCAGCGGGGACAGCAGGAGCGCCAACAGGCCCAGCCCAGCCTGGTCCCTCATCTCCAGGAGAGCCAGGAACCAGAGGAGGAGGAGGATATAGAGGTACGGACCCCCCAGTCCAGAGCACTGAGGGTTTTATGTAAGGGGGCTGGTGATCAGGACAGCTGGGGGCGGGGGCGGTGAGAGGGCACTGGATCTGGACCTGGAAAACTTGAGTTCAGATTCAACCTCAGGCACTCACTGGCTGTATGACCCTGGGCACGTCACTTCACCTCTGGATGCTTCAGTTTCTATAAAATGGAGGTAATAATGGCACCTGCCCCCCAGAAGCCTTAAAGCAGTGTACAAATACTAGTTGTTATCAGGATCATCATTACCATCATTAGGCCTGCATGGAGGGAGCAGAGTCATCCTTCAGAGCATCGGACCAGAAGGGGCCTTAGGGGGGAAAATTGCCGAGCTGGGAGGGAGATGTCAAGGTCACAGCAATTCGGTTACATTTAACAAAGGTTGACAAGGGGCCCCTGTGTGCCATGACCTCACACTGAGACCACGGTCAGAGACAGCGTGTTATAAAGTAGAAAGAAGAGGACAGGACTTGGTGTCAGAGGAGGCCCAGGTTCGAATCCTGTTTCTCATCCTTAACCAGCTGACTGAACAAGCATGAGGCCCTAGAGGCTCCATCAAATAAGACTGGCAGCCACCGTCCTGACCCCCTCTCATCAGCAGTGTTAGGAGGGTCAGGTGAGATAATGTAGAGCGCTTTATAAACCTCAGATAGCTAGAAGAACACCAGAGAGAAGAGACAGCGTGTGCACCAGAAAAAACGGGGATGCGAGAAGGAAGGCCACAAGGGCCGTTGGAGGACCGGAGGCCCTGGCATCGCCCTCTCATCCTGGAGGGCTGCATAGAAGAGAGGCACCTGGGGGCTGGGAAGGATGGGTGTGACTTCGACAGTGGGGAACATGGTGTGCTTGGCCTATGTTAAGCGCTCAATGAATGCTCCATCTGTCCATGTATGTGTGTGTGTGTATATCTATCTATATATCCACCCATCCTACCGTCTCTGTCTGTATCTGTCCATCCATCTATACTACCACCTCTTTCTCTTTCCATCCTTCTATCTGTCCTACCCTCTATCTCTCTCTACCCACGATCAGTGGACATCCAGGTTGTCTCGAAGAGGAGTGATGGAAGGTGAGGCCAGACAGGCAGTAGGGGGCCAACCTCACCATGTCAGGGCTGAAGCTGGGGCCTAGGGAGGGTCACAAGGGGGCAGTAGCAAAGCAAGGCCTGGCTCCCAGGCCTCTGTTCACAGCTTTATGTGGCCTCCCAAGTCAGACTCCTTTGGCAGATAGACCAGGAGCAGGGGGCCCCCGGCAACAGTGGATACTAGCTTCTAAAAGGGCAAAGTTAAGCCAAGATAAGGAAACACATCCTGAGCTGGGGTGCCGCTCAGCCAGTCAGTTTGGCTCTGTTCCTCCTCCCCAGGAGGCCTTCACGGAGGTTCTAGGCCGGAAGAGACGGCGGCCAGAGGCACTCAGCCAGAAGAGGCGGAAAGAGACGTCCCAGCGTCGGGATGAGGACTTCTATGTTCCCTACCGGCCCAAGGATTTCGACAGCGAGCGAGGGTGAGGGGCACTGCTAAGGAGGGATGGGGGAGGAATGGGCCAAGCCTTGGGGGTGTGCCAAGCCTTGACCGTCCCTTCTCTTTCCAGCCTGAGCATCGGTGGCGAGGGCAGCGCCTTCGAGCAGCAGGCATCCAGTGCTGTCCTTGACCTTATGGGTGATGAGTCGCACAACCTGACTAAGGGCCGGCAGCTGCTGAAGTGGTAAGGACAGACCTGGGGGGAGGGACCATGTCTGCCGCCAGCCCCACTGGTGCCCAGAGGACCTGCTCAGCTCTGCCTCCCCTCCCCCTTTCACTCCTTCAGGGATCGTAAGAAGAAGCGGTTTGTGGGGAATACAGGCCAAGAGGACAAGAAGAAGATAAAGACCGAGAGCGGCAGATACATCAGCAGCTCCTATAAGAGAGACTTGTATCCTTTCCTCCTGGAGACCATGGCGGGCGGGGGCACTCAATGGCTGCCCGCCCATCTCCTGGGCTGGGATATCAACTCCAGCTCCCTCTTCCATGGGCTCTGGGCTGGGTCCCCCAGGATTAAGGAGTTGGGGGTGGGGCATCACTGCCCAGAGGCTTCTCTCTGCAGCAGAGGGGAAGAAAATTGGATCTGGTGCCAGGGTTCAAATCCCGACTCTGCCACGGCCTCCATGGTGGCCTTGCCCCCCCCCCCCAGGCCTTGGCTTCCTTATCTGAGGGGTCAGGCTAGCCGATACCTAAGGTCCCTCCCAACTCCAGACCTCGCTCCATCCGATGGCCTCCCTAACCACCTGTCTCAGGTATCAGAAGTGGAAGCAGAAGCACAGGATTGGCGACCGGGACTCAGAGGAGGAAGGAGAGGGAGAGGCCAAGAGGCGGGGCCCAGGGAGAAGGAGAGGTGAGAGGGCACTGACCTGGGTGGGGAGATGACACCTGCATCCACCCACCCCATCTTACATATTGGGAAACTGAGGCAGGGTAGGGTAATGACCTTAGAGATCCCTGTGTCCACCCACCCCATCTTACAGGTAGGGAAACTGAGGGAAAGTAGGGAATGACTTGCCAGTGTCACCCAGCAAGAAAGTCAGGGGGCAGGGGCAGCTAGATGGCACAGTGAGTAGAGCGCTGGCCCTGGAGTCGGGAGGATCTGAGTTCAAATCCAGCCTCAGACTCTTGACACACTTACTAGCTGTGTGACCTTGGGCAAGTCACTTAACCCCAATTGCCCTGCCTTCCTCCCTCCAAAAAGGGAAGAAAACAAAAAAAATGAAGAAAGTCAGGGAGCTGAGACTAGAGAGCCCCAGCCTAGGGCTTTCTCCCCTAAAAGATGCTGCTCTGCTTTGGAAAACTGACTTATGCCCTTTGGCCTTGGTCCTCTCTCCTCCCCTGCCTTATGGTCCATGACGGTGCCTCTGAGCCCCTGGGAACCTGCTGGTGTCCTAGTCCCCCAACTCCCACTCTCCCCCAGGCTCAGAGTTCAGAGGAGCTCAGCCCAGAAGACTGCCTGACACCGAGCTTCCATGGACATGCTGCCCACTTACATAGGCATTTACCCAGGAGCCCATTGTTGGCAGGGCCCCCAGTGGCCTCCCCCTCACCAGTGGGCTTCCCGCCCCTGCTGGAACCATCCAGGGATGGAGTGCACGATTTTATTCCAGCTATTAGGATTTTGCAGCAGCCCTTGCACAAGAGGCACCTCTGTGTGGTGCTCATACCCGCCAGCCCAAGTGCCTCAGAGCGTGTCTGACTACAGATAGACACATGGTGGCCCTTGCTTCCCTCCAGGGCTCCCTCCGTGGCACCATCCCCTTCTATCTACTGTCTTCACGTGGGCCGAGGGGAGCAAAGGGTCTCAAGGGCACAGTGAGGCAGCCAAGCCTGGTGGGTTATGCGCCAGACCTAGAGTCACCCTTTTACTCCCTCTGTGACTTCCCAGCCTCAGTTTTCACATCTGTAAAGTGGGAATAACAGTCACCCCTGCAGCCAGGGTTATTGTGAGAGTGCACAGAGCTTTGCAGATCTTGAAGTGCCCCACGGGTGTCACCTTGTGTGTTCCTGTGTGTCCCCCTTTCCGCGTTTCTCTGTCCCTTTGTGTGTGTCTTCCCATCTCCCCATGTTTCTTGTCTCTGCTGCTCTGGGTTCCTTTCATACCGTCAGCTTTCAGTGTCTATTTTTAGTTCCTAGCAGTGGCTTGTGGGGAGCTGCCTCTGGGCCGGGAGAGGAAGGAGTGACATGAAGCCTCTTCCGTGCTGGGCTCCCATCCCTCTGGTGGGCTCCGCAGCTTTAAGCTGACAGTGACCCATCAGGCATGTGAGCCCGGAGATGAGAACGACCAGAGGGAGGCTGCCATCTGCGTGTCCAGAAAACGGGCTTACCCAGGGGGAGGGACCAGCTGCTCTCCATCCAAAAACCTTCCCATTAAGATGGCGCCAGGAATGATTGGAGTTAGGCAGGGGGAAGGGCTGGGAGATCCGGGGCCATCCTGGCGGGGCCTGGCCTGTGCACAAGATTCTCGGGGACAGCTGGGAGCCAAGGTTCTGACCCTGGGCCCCTGGAGAGCCCTGCCTCTCTCTACCTCACTTTCCTTACCTAGAGGAGTGCTGTCCCACCACGCAGCTTCAGAGGACCTTGTGTCATAAGAGTCAGGAGGACTGGGTTCAGACCCTACCTCTGACACTGAATAGCTGTCGCTGCCTTCTCTGAACCCGTTTGCTCCTCTGTGAAATGGTGACGAGAGCACCCACCTCACAGGGCTGTTTGGAAATTCAGTCGTTCTGTTATGGTTACCTCGATTCACTCCCCAGTGACCTCACCTTAGCAGGCCTAAATCTCCCTTTTGAGATATATTGTCCATTTTGGGGCCGATGGACTTGGGAGAAGGGAGAAGAGAGGGCCAGGGATTGCTTGGGGTACCTCTCCTAGGGTCTTCTGTTCAGTCCAGGCTGTGCTGAATTCTGTGCTGTCCTGGGTGCTCTGAGGGATTCTAGGGGCACAGATTTAGAGCAGGAAGGAATTTTAAAGGGTATCTGGGCAACTCCTTTGTTTTTCAGGTGAGGAAACTGAGGCACAGAGTGCCTGGGCAAATGACTTGTCCAGGGTCACACAACTAGTAACTGTCTGAGGAGTGACTAGAATACAGAAGATCCATCCCCTTCCTGCAGCCTTAGTGCTCCAGGTGGTGAAGGGGCCAGATTGAGACTCTGGAGAGAGTCCTAGACTTGGCACGAAGGGCCCTGAGTTCAGATTCCCAGCTCTGCTTTTCCCACCCTGGTGACAGAGTAGGCTCCTTTATTTCTCAGGCTGCCCTGGTGACTCTCCCTCCCTTGTGTCCCCCACAGGGGTGTCAGCTGGCCGGACATCAGGGGCTGGTGGAACATCAGGGGCCCAAGGACGCGTGCGCTCAGAGCTGAAGAGCAAGCAGCAGATTCTGAAGCAGCGTCGCCGCGCTGAGAAACAGCGCTTCCTGCAGCGCGGGGGCCTCAAGCAGCTCTCTGCCCGCAACCGGCGCCGGGCCCAGGAGCTCCGGCAGAGTGCCTTCGGCCGGCGGCCTGGGGGCAACCGAAAGGGCAAGATGAGGAAGAAGATGTGAGATGTTCATACCCCTGCCACCCGCCAAGGACGGGAACCCTATCTCCCACTGGGGCTTTGGGATCCTCGTTGACTGGATGTGAGTGTGGCCCAGCCTCCTCCCATTCATCCAACCCCACCACCTCCCAGGGCTATCACCTGAGACCCACAGTGGGGGCAAGGCTGGCCTCTAAAGGGTCCTGCCCTCCAGTTCTGAAGGAGTTAATGTGCTCTGCTTCCCCCTCCTCCCTCCCAGGAGGAGAAACCTGTTCTTCCGGGCCCTGCCGCTTCTTCATCCTGGAGGATGGGCACCGTGCACTCTGGGCCAGCCTTGATCGACTCACCACACCCCCCAGAGCGGACGCTCCCAGAGATGGGTGATGGGGCTCAAGACTGGGGGTGAAGGGAGGCATTGCCCCCAAGCCTTAGATACAGCAGGTGCCTAATAAATCTTAAATATGTTGAATTGTCCTGAGTGTGAAGGGGTTAATGGTCTGTGTCTAACTGAAACACACACACACTCCTAAATACACAGGTACGTGTCCAGATCTACCGCGGCTCCTCACTGCTAGATACACACACGTGGCTCGAGAACATGCATAGGTCCAGACCTACCTCTTCCATCAGCAGCTTCCCTCAGGGAATAGGCCTGTTGGGCAGCAGCGGGGGCGCCAGGCTGTCCCTGGTGAGCTTGGCTAACGTGGCAGAAAGGTCCTGGAAGTACCGTTGTACCTGGGAGCCCCAGTTCCACAGCGTCAGCTACCTCCTTGCTTTTCCAGGGACCATAGCAGCGGCTGTGGTGTGGTCCTCTGAGCACCATGCCAGACTCGCAATGTCAGAGCTAAAAGCCTTCCCCTGCCCCTCTTAGCTAGTGCCTTCCCTCAGAACTTTTCCCTATGTATCTTCTTTGTACCGTTAGCTTGTGCATCCACTTTTGCTGTCTTGTCTCCCTCGCTAGACTGTGAGCTCCTTGAAGGGAGGAATCATCCAGACAGAGCCAGGTCCAGACCTTCCCTTAGGCCAGGACTTTTCCCTCCATGGTTTCATTTTTTTCCCCAACATTGCTGACCCATACAGGGCTCGGCTGCATGATTTTGGCATTATTCACTGTGCTCTGACCTCCTGAGCTAATGGGCCACCTACGGGTTGAGGCAGAGAGGAGAAATGGGAAGATAGTAGGGTAGGGGGCCTTCCTAGAGCTTGGGGAGTATATATCTGAGGCTTTGGGCCCCCCTCACCTGCTCCAGCTGCCCCTCTGTGTCCTCCACAGCCAACACAGGGACCTCCTTCTTCTGCTTGCAGACTATCTGGAACAAGTTGAGGGCTGCCATCTTGATCTGCCCAAGGAGCAAAGTCTTCTGGGCCGCTGTGTTCTCAATGTGGACCCATCTCGACTCCTGGAGACACCCAAGGAGTCAGAGCTCAGCTGGAGGGGGCCGTGGCGGGCAAACTCCCTGTCCATCTTTATCGGCCCTAGTTCCCCAGTTTGCCCAGCCCTGAGCCCCAAATCACAAGGGTTTCTGAACCCTCATACATTTGGATTGAAGGCTGAAGGGGGAAATCCAAGAGACGGGTCAGCCTTAGTTACCTCTAAAGTACCCTTCCCACAAAGTGCCTGAGAAAAGAAGTGCTAGTCTTCCCATCGGCTTCCATTTAGCCAAAAGGGAAGGCTTGGGGGTGACATGGTTATTGTTGAAATAGCAGACCCTGGGCCCTAGAGGACAGAACTAAGACCAGTGGGTGAAGGGGCAGGTGGATTCTAATCCAATATAAAGATTTTCCTGATGAGCCTTTTAACAATGGGATGAACTGAGTTAATAGCTGGAAGCTCCCCCTCCATCGTGGTGGTTAAACATGATAACTTAGAGGGAATGATGCAGGAGAGATTCCTCATTACCATAGATTGGACTCGGGTGTATGCCAGACTGGCTTCAACCGGGAGAGCCAGTTGTTAAATTTTCGGCGGAAGCATTTACATCTCGGAATTTGGCAAAGGCTATACAGATTAGGGCTTGATTTACTGTTTTATTGTCTAGACTTAAGAAAGTGTTGTAGAGAATGTTAGTGACATGAGCTTGAAAGTGTGTTCGGCAGACATTTTTTTCTCTGAGAGAGCCGGTTATTAAATATTTGCCAGCATGCCCCTTATTGGACAACATGGCTGTTAAAGGTTGTTTCCAAGCCTAGGATGACCTAGTAGCAGAACAGTCAATCAACAAGCATTTATTAAGTGCCTGCTATGTGCCAGGCACTGCACTAGGCACTGAGGATACAGAGACAGAAATGAGACAATGGTTTTGAGGGGAGATACCAGCAGCTGAGGGGATGAGGAAGATCCCTTCTATAAAATGTGGTGCTTCAGTTAGGTCTTGAAGGAAGCCAGGAATTCCAGAGGCAGAGATGAGGAGGGAGTGCGTTCCAGGCATGGGGCACAGCCAATGCAAAGGCACAGAGGTGAGAGGTATACCAGCAGTAGGAAACAGCTTGGCTGTTGCCTCCCCTGATAGAATATAAAAGGATCCAGAGATCCTTTTCCTTTCTGTCTTCCTATCCCCAGTGCCTCATGTAGGTACTTAATAAATGCTTATTGATTAACTGACCATAGTGTATATAAAGGGGAGTAATAGATCATAAGAGCCAGATAGTGACGTCTTTGAAACACCAAACGGAAGCTTTTGTATTTGACCCCAGAGGTAGCATTGGAGATCACTGGACAGTGTAGTAAAAGGAACACTGGACTTGTAATGAAGAGCCCTGCTTTGAGAGGCTGCTCTGATCCCTAGTACCTCTGTGGCCACGGCCAAGCTCGCCACTCAGTGCCTCAGTTTCCTCATCTGTAAAGTGAAGATAGTAAAGAACACTAGACTTGGCAGCACACCAGGTGGCGTGCTCCCTCTGAGCCGAGGTGTCTGTATGACTGTAGCCAAGTTGGTTCATCACTCTGTCCTTCGGTCTCTCCATCTGTCAAGTTGAAATTGTATCTGGCCTCTCCTTTCCTCCCAGGGTTGCATTGCGCAAACCTGAAAGGCAAGCTTTTATTTTTCCATAACTTACAACCCCACTGGAGAGCAGAAGTGGAAAAGGGAAATGGAGCCTTGGAGACCGAGCTGAGTTCTGCTCCCACGCCACCTACCCATTGCAGCGCCTGAGTCCTGACCTCCTCCAGCCGAAGCTGCAGGTCAGCCAGCTGGTTATTCTGCTGCAGAATTTCATCATTCTTTTCTTCCACCAGTTTGAGCAGCTCAGTCCTAGCATCCTCCACAGCTTTGTGCAAAGCCTGCTCCCGCTTAGCCAGGATGGCCTGAGTTTCAGACAGCCCACTGAACCGGGCCATCAGCTCGGGGATCTCCTGAAACTGGAAGAAAAGGCAAGGTGGAAGGCACACAGGGCTGCGGGCAGGGTGGATGGGACCCATCATGCCCGTGACTGGAAGCTCCTTTCCCCCAACAAGCCTACGAAGTAATATTACCATCCCCATTTTACAGATCAGGCTCAGAGAGGTAATGTTGCATGAGTCCTTAACCTGAGGAGAGGGGGTGGTCTATAACTTGTATTTTAAAAATATTTTTATCACTACTTTTCAGTGTAATTGGTTTCTTTTGTAATCCTGTGCATTGTATTGTATGCATCTAAAAACATCCTCCTGCTGGGTTTGGTGGCTCCTGGTATAATCCCTGCTACTGGGGGAGGCTGAGGCTGACGATCGTCTGAGCTCAGGAATTCTGACCTGTGGTAGAGCCAGAGCCCTTGGGTGTCACCAATAAAGCAAGTTCCCCAATGGGCGACCACCAGACTGCTTAAGGAGGGAAGATCAGGCCCAGGCTAGAAACAGAACACGTCAAAGTTTCCCAGAAGATAAGCCCATGAGGGACACTTCATTTCCAGCTTGGCGTGACAGTGATTTTGTTCCAATAATTTCAGTTGTGACCCCATTTGGGGTTTTCTTGGTAAAGATACTGGAGTGGTTTGCCATTTCCTTCTCCAGCTCATTTTACAGATGAGGAAACTGAGGCAAAAGAGTTAAGTGACTCGTCCAGGATCACACAGCTAGTAAAGTATATGAGACTGGATTTGAACTCAGGTGTCCCTGACTCCAGGCCCAGAACTCTCCACTGTGCCACCTAGCTGCCTGGGCACAATAGGAAAACCTAGTTTAAAAACACAAAATAAATAAACATGTCATGGCAGACTAACCTTCTTTCCTTTTTCAGACTTAACTAGGGGAATGTTTGCCTCAGTTTTGACAGCACATTTGATGAAGTAAATGCTACTCTCATGTTAGGCAGTAGTGCGTTTAGGTCAGTGAGTGGCCGATGTACTTATACCTTACACACACACACACACACACACACACACACACACAGAGTTAAGACACCCCCCCTTCCCCTTTAGAAACAACAATCAAGAATGAATTCTGTTGAGGTGAAAAGGACCAAGATTGGCCACATTCAGTCTGTCCGCAAACATTTCTCAAGTGCCGGCCTCAGGATAGGTACCGAGCTAAGTGCTGGGGATGGAGTGGAAATAAAAGATAAGGCCTGCCCTCAGGGAGTTCACAGTCTAGGGAGGGAGACAACATGCAGCCGACCATGTACAAACAAGCTATAGACAGATAAACCAGAGATAATCAACAGAGAGAAGGCACTAGAATTAAGATGGACTGAGAAAGGCTTCCTGTGGAAGGTGGGATTTTAGCTGGGACTTGAAGGAAGCCAGGGAAGGAGTCAGGAAGTGAAGATGAGGAGAGAGAAAGAGGGATGTGAGATTCTGCTTCCTCCCCCCACACCCCGTTTGCCAAGGTGGGAGCCTATGGGTATGGAATGCTACATAGACTGCTAGATGTGGCTGATTTGCTGGTTAATTCTTCTGAACTGTTTTCTTCTCCTTTAAAATTTTCTGTTTAAAGAATGACTTGGGGGAGGGATATATTGGGAAATTATGTAATATTAAAACAAGAGATCAATAAAGTTTAAAATAAGAGGGTTTATTGCCAAATCCGCCTTTCTTTTACTTTCTCTTTGTTTCTTTCTTTTTTCTTTCTTTCTCTCCCTTCTTTCTTCTTTGTTTCTTTCTCTTCTTTCTTTTTTCCTTCCTTTCCTTCCTTTTGTCTTTTCTTTCTTTCTTTCTTTCTCTTCCTTCCCTCCTTTCTCTCTCTCTCTCTCTCTCTCTCTCTCTCTCTCTCTCTCTCTGTCTCTCTCTCTGTCTCTCTCTCTCTCTCTCTCTCTCTCTCTCTCTTTCTCTCTCTCTCCCCCCACTCTCTCTTTGTCCCTCCCTTTCTTTCTCTCTAAACCTCCTAGAAGTGCTTAGGTCCCCAGGAGAGAGGCTATCTCTGGGGCTGCCTTTGCTCGGGCTGGACACAAGTGCTTACCTCCTCAGACTGGGCCACCACCTGCTCCAGGTACTGGGCGAAGGGTCTATATTTGTCCAGTTTCTGCTCCAGCTGCTCCTTTCTCTGAATGAGCCCCTCCAATTCCTCCTTCAGTGCCGCAGCCTCGGCCTCCTTCTGGGCAGCAGTCTGCCGTCCTTCCTCTGCTCGGCGCAGGGCCCGAGTCTGCTTAGCCTTTGTGTCCTGGCCAGAGGAGGAACCATCTTTTCAGGCTGGGCTCCTCCCCTTGACCTCCCAGGCTGGACCTTGTCTGCCCTACCCTCTTATATATTGGGTTCAAGATAGCTCTGGCTCTCTGGAGGCAGGGTATACTGGGCAATGCCAAGGGGCAGAGCCGGGCAGGAAGGGGAGGAATCTTCAGAACCAGATGGAGGCACTCACTAGGTCTAGCCTGGCTAGAAGTCTAGTCCGGAATATAAGCTGGCCATCCCCCCTCTCCAGGGCTTCCCTATGGGTGCCTCAGAGAAATAGAGGGTCCGTAGAGTCGAAGACAGCTTCTTAGGAGGCCCAGGCTCCTGAGTCCCAAGAGCTGCCCACCTTCAGGAACTTGTCAAAGTGGACCATGGACTCCTTCAGTGCATCCTCCTTCTGTTCCAGAGCCTCCCTTCGCTGCTTCAGAGCTGACATCTTTACCTGGAACTCCTGAGAGTGGAGAAGGTTCAGCTGGAACCTGGAGGTGGGCTCCACCACCTCCATACACATACGCACACACACACACACACGCAGGCACACATGTATACACACATGCATGCACACTCATGCATACATTCCTACAGGTCATTGAATGTTTACTGGGCCATGAAAAGAGAGGAAGTGAGCCAAAAGCTGAAAAACTTCTAGAATGTCAGAGCTCAAAGGAGCCACAGAACAGGGAGCTCTAGGCCAAATCTTAGAACAGGGAATGTCAGAGCTGGGAGAGGCCTTAGAAGAGGGGATGTCAGGGCTGGGAGGGGACTTAGAACAGGGGATGTCAGGGCTGGGAGGGGCCTTAGAGAATATTTCATCCAACTCCAAGTTTTTACAGATAAGAAACTCAAGCCAAGGGAAAGCGATTTGCCCAAATCCACACATCACCAGAATTTACTGGCCAATCCAGAACCAGGACTCAGGCATCTGAATTCCAATCCGGGCTCCTTCCATTACAAAAGCTTCCCCTGCCCACCAAGACCCTAGCACTCATCTGCACAACTCCCCCAGGAGGACCCTCAGCTCAGGCACTGACAGGGACACGGAATGGAACTGCTTGAGCATCCCTACAGCACCCCAACATCTAGGGGCTGGCCAGCATCCCTGGAAGCCAGGCTGGCAGCCCCATCTTCTTCTCCCCTGCTTCCTCCCTTCTCTCCCCCTTGTACTGAGGACAAGCAAAGTCACCTCCTTCTTGGCTTGCAGGGCCTCCTCCACCTCTACCATCTCCCGCTTCCTCTCCAACAGTTGGGTGGCATGGCTGATATAGTCATCCTCATGCTCCAGGGGCTTCCTGAGGAAAGAAGAAAGTGGGGGGCAGGACTTTGGGGCACTTCCCTGGAAGCCCTGCTGGAGTCACCAGTTGGAGATAGAAACCGATCAGGTCCACCGAGAGGAGGCAAGAAGAGCCACATGCATGGGCAAGGACCATTCCTGCCCATAGACACAATGGGTGGACACCTGCTTAGTCTGATGTAAGAAACTGGGGGAACCCCCCCTCAATATCTCCCCAATGGTACCAGAAATTCCATCGTTGGCACATCAGGCAGCCCCCAGGTGCCAACACCTAGCTATGGGACCTTGAATGAGCCTCAGTTTCTCTCTATAAAATGAAAAGATTGGGCTAGATGGTCTCTTCTGGTGCTAGTCCTGTGGGATCTCCTGATGTTCTGTGTTCTAAGGGAAATCAATCAGTCAAGTGTGGGTTTTGTCCAGGGCTACAGCCACAGTGCCTGTGCCCAAGGAGAGGCCCCGAGGTGAGTGCAGATTAAATGTAAAGTGAAAGAATACAAATTCACCCAAAGTAGTCAGATACAAGGTCAGTGTGTGTGTGTGTGTGTGTGTGTGTGTGTGTGTGTGTGTGTGTGTGTGTGTGTGGTGGGGGGCACAGCTCCCACTCTGATGTCCCAAGTCCTAAGGATCTTCCCAGATCAATCCAATTAATTCAACAAACTTCTCTTAAATGGTTGCTGTGTGCCAAGCACTGTGCTAGACCATGGAGCTACAAAGGAATAAGGGACAAAGTCTCTGGCCTCAAGGAATTTACAGTCTCCTGGGGAAAAAGACACGCGCACAGATAAACAAGACAGCTAGCTAAGGCTTGTGGATGAGCACTGGACTTGGAGATGGGAGCACCAAAGTCCAAATCCTGCCTGGAACACATGCTAGTTGTGTGACCTTGGGGAAGCCACTTAATCTCCTTTGTCTCAGTTTTCTCATCTGTAAAATGAGAGTGTTGCACTTGGTGGCTCCAAGGCCCCTCCCAGTCCTGACATCCCTGGTTCTAAGTCCCCTCCTAGCTCTGACGTTCCATGTTCTAAGGTCCCTCCCAATCCTGACATTCCCTGTCTTGAGGCCCCTCTAAGTTCAATTCAGAATTCTGTGTTGTCAGGGCCCTCCTATCTCTGACTTTCCCTGTCCTAAGGTCCCTCCCAGCTCTGACTTTCCCTGTTCTAAGGTCCCTCTCAGCTCTGACTTTCCCTGTTCTAAGGTCCCTCTCAGCTCTGACTTTCCCTGTTCTAAGGCCCCTCCCAGTTCAGTTCAGAATTCTCAGGGCCCTCCTAGCTCTGATATTCTAGGTTCTAAGACCACTGCCCCACCCCACCCCCCAGCTCTTATATTCTGCATTTCTATTTTTCTTCCCAAGGGGGTCCTTCCTGGCTATCATAGCCATTTCATCCTAATCTGTGAAGCCCTCTTTGAAAGGTGGGCAGAGATTAGAAGAAGGGGGAGGAGAGGGACCATAGGGTGTCAGGTATGGAAAACCATTGAATAACATGGGGTAAGAAATAGCCGGGGTACAGAACTGGGGTCAGAGCGCATTTAGCTAGCTCACCTGGAACCCAGTCACACCGGAAATCTGGCGAAGCTGCACAACCCCAACCCCACTCCCTCAGGAGATGCTGGATAGGCTTGCTTTCTCTGTGCACCCTTCTCCCCCGCCCCACCCCCCTTGCATCCCCTATGGACCAAAGCTAGGAGACAGCTCTTGGGGATGACTCTTCACTTCAGCCAGTAACCACCACATCCTATGGAGGGGCTTTGCAGGGGCAGGCAGAGTGCACCTGACTGTCCCAGACCCGTCTGGTTCCCCACTCACTCTGCCAGCAGCTTTTCTTCCAAGACCATCTGGAAATATTCTTCCCAAGGCACAGACATGTTCCCTATTTAGCTGCCCCGAGGACTCATAAAGCCTGGAGTTTTGTGAGTACACACACACACACACACTCACACACACTACACACTCGCTAGCACACACACACACTCACACACACTACACAATCGCTGGCACACATACACACACACCAGGCACCCTGGGGCGGAGGAAGGTGGGGATTAGGATTTGCTCAGCTACTCAATGCATCCTCCAGATATGGGATTGGGAGCTCAGCCCCCACGCGGTTGCTAAGGCAATAGCCAGCACAACATTCTGTTGCCTGGTACACAGCTCCAGCATTCCCTAGCTCTTTACCCAGGGCTCTGTTAGTGTGCTGCCACCAAAGGCAGAGGACCCGATAATGTTTCTTAGGGGCGCCGCTGGAGGGATGGTGAAGGAGAATAAGAGAGGGGACGTATCTGCCCCTTCCTGGCTTGCTGTTACAGGGAAAGAGGTCGGGAGACATACAGAGCTTTAGGGGTCTCAATCAGTCAGTCAGTCGACAAGCA
>CM053622.1:24687866-24720179 GCA_028646595.1 Phalanger gymnotis
CAGGGGCATCTGGGACTAGAGGGGATGTGAGTAGAGTATTGAAAGAAGCCAGGAAAAGTAAGAGACAAAAGCAAGGAGGAGAGCAGCCACTACCCAGAGGAAGATGGAGTGGTTTTGTGTTATCAAGCAAGCAAACAATGTGGGTGTGTGTTGCTGGACTGTACAGTGTCTAGGGGAGCGTAATGTGTAGTGTAAGAAGGCTAGGAAGGTTCCAGGTTACAAAGAGCTTTGAATGCCAAAGGGTTTCTGTTTGATTCACAGGGGGCCACTAGAGTTCACTGAAGAGGAGGTAGGGGGTAAGATCATTTGACCATTGTCTGGTCTCTTTAAGGACTGACATCTCTTAGACTGAAGGAGGGCTCGGGCTCTCCAACCATCAGTGCCCTTCCCCTGGGAAAGGGAATCATGTTGCTTAGCCCCACCCTCCACCTCCACACTCATCCAGTCTTCTCAAATCCTTTTGTTGGGTCACTGAACCCCCAACTCCCTTATATAGGTGTCCTCCAAGACAGTCTGTCTCTCCTTCCCTCCCTCTTCCTTCTTTCTCTCCCTCTCCTTCCCTCCTCTCCCCATATATAATGTATATATATGTGGATGTATAGATGTGTACATAAATATGTATATAGGTATTGTATATATACATTACCATGTGTATGTGTTCTATATGTATGTGTACAATGCACATATCGGTATAAACACATGCATATGCACACGTTTGTATGTATAGACACATGTACTTACGTGCATACATGCATATTTACCACACATGTGTTCTATATGTATGTATACACATGCACACATGGGTACATACATTATATATACATGTGCACACATGCACATATATTTATGTGTATAGCTGTGCACATGTGTATGCATGCATGCTTATCATGCATATGTGTTACGTATGTGTGTATGTTCATGGACAAATAGGTATATATGCACACATATGCTTTTATGTATATACACCTATACACATATAGTAATGTCATCAGCTCCCATGTGTTCGAATATCACCTGTTGACTGATGAATCCCAAACCCAAACATCCCTTCTTCCTCACAGGGCTCTCTGTATCCATTGTGTCCCTTGTCCAGCAGCCAGAAGAGCCTTCCTGGAGCCCAGCTCTAGTCCTGGCTCTCTTCTGCTCGAACATCTTCCAGGGCTCCCCACTGAATCTAGGATAAAAATACTCCCTCCCCTGGCAGTGAAGGCCTTCCAAAATCCAGTGCTCACCAGCCCTTCTATATTTATTGTACATCATTTGTTCTTCCTCATTACCCCAGTATTAGAGCCAAACTGGATGTCTAGTTGTAGTAGGCAGATGGGCGGTGCTGTGGCTAGAGCGCAGGGCGTGGTATCAGGGAGACCTGAGTTCAAATCAAACCTCAAAACTAGCTGTGTGACCCTGGACAAGTCACTTCATTCTGTCAGCCTCAATTTCCTCTGTGGCATGTACCACCTTAGGATTTTGTGAGGGCCAGATGAGGTGATATTTGTGAATTGCTTAGCGCTATGCCTGGCTCATAGTAGGGACTTAATAAATTCTCATTTCCTTACCTTCCCCTTTTCCAAACTCAACATTTCAGCTCCTATATCTGGTGCCACCTCCCCCAGTGCTAGATAGACACCGTTTCCACCTCGGAGAATCTTTCCCATTCTTTGAGCCCAGGGCAAGTGTTCCTGCCTCCTCTGTGAAGCAACTTACCCACATAGATCATTTTTGTTGTTCAGTTGTATTTCCAGTTGTGTCTCCGTGACCCCATGTGAGGTTTTCTTGGCGGAGATACTGGAATGGTTTGCCGTTTCTTTCTCCAGTTCATTTTACAGATGAGGAAACTGAGGCAAACAGGGTTAAGTGACTTGCCCAGGGTCACACTGCTAGTAAGTGTCTGAAGCCAAATTTGAACTCAGGTCTTCCTGACTCCAGGTTCGACGTGCCATACAGAGCACCGCCCATACAAAATATATTCGTAGTAAATAGAAGGTCATTTGAGGGTGGGGAAAAGCGTGAGCTGCTGTCCCACATGGATCATAGGAAGACAGATTTAATAGCTGGCTTTTCTCTTTCACTTTAAGGTTCACACAGGTTGGTCGTTTGTCCTTCTCAAAGAGGATCATGACTTCAGGGAGATGACGATGACATGACTCGCAGTTGACTTTGATTTGAGGGAGGGAGGGCTGTGCAAGGTCACCAGCCTTACTTTCTCCTCCAGAGCCATCTGGGTCCAGTAACCTGATATTTACCACGACACAAAACACTTTATGCATCTTAACTCATTCTATTTTTACGACCACCATGGGAGGTAGCTGCCTTACACAGATGAA
Source organism: Phalanger gymnotis (assembly GCA_028646595.1). Taxonomy (NCBI): domain Eukaryota; kingdom Metazoa; phylum Chordata; class Mammalia; order Diprotodontia; family Phalangeridae; genus Phalanger; species Phalanger gymnotis. Next base: position 24,690,191 of record CM053622.1, read on the forward strand.
GAAATTGAGGCTGAACCAAGTTTAAATTATTGTCTGGGGGTCACTCAAGTCTTAAGTGCCTGAGGCAGGTTTGAACTCAGCTCTTCCTGTCCTCACCACCTAGCTGCCTCTTTAGATTTAGAGCTGGGAGGCACCTAGGATGCCACTGAGGCCAACACTCTCAATTTACACATGAGTAAACTGAGGAAAGGGAATTTAAAATAGGAAGGACAAGTGACTTGCCGGCATGGATCATATACTTAGAAGGAGAAAGGACGTTGGATGCCTACCTCCTGAGATTACAGATATGGTTATTAAGTAGCAGGGACAGAATTCAAACCCAGAGTTCTCTGACTCCAAAGCAGGTGCACCGTGCTGCCTTTTCCAGAACCTGATTTGTCTAAGGTCCCATAGATAGGAACTAGGAAAGCCCAGCCTTGAACCCATGGCCCCTGAATCCCAAAGCTCGATTTTGTCACTTGTAAAATAAGACTCCCTTCCCTGTCTAAAGTCGCAGGACAAGTGAAGGTTGAAAGGAAGAATTCAGAGAAGAAAGAGATCATTGTGTACTGTAGGGGTGAAATGGGTCAAAAATCCTGGAAGTCTTCTTGGAGGAGGCACCATCAAAACACAGCTGTGGCTGTGCCCCAGGTCATTGGTGGATTTTTTGTTTTGTTTTTTTAATCCTGATGGTCCCTCCCTTCTTTGATACAAAAATATAGCAAGGGCTGTGGCTCCCTGCCCAGTCTTTCACTCAGAGATCACAAAGGGGGTTTTGTGTTCTAAGAACAAATGAGGCCCCCACCCTTGGCCAGCTCCTCCTCTTTCTCTCCCAGCTCCACTGTAGCCCCAAATGGTACTGTGCCCACTTCACATAAAGGGAGATTGAGGGTTACGTGGTCTTCCAACACAGCTGCCACACTGGAGACCTCAGTGGCCTGAGATGTGGTCAGGAAAAGCATTAAGGTAGTAGAAAGAGCCTTGACCTTGGAGTCAGAGGCTCTGGGTTCAAATACCACCTCAAACACTCAGTACCTATAGCATCTTGGGCAGTGGGGTCAAACTCAAATAGAAACAGGATCACTAAAACATTTAAAAGGATCCCTTGGGGGCACACATTCACTTAGAAAACCACAAATTAACATGATGGATGTTTTGTTGTATTTTTATTTTGTTAAATATTTCCCAATGGTATTTTAATCTAATTCGGCTGCACTTGGGCATTTTCTGGCTTCCTGCAGCCCGTTCTACACCTCTAACCTGGGAAAGTCAATTAAGGTCTCTGGGACTCACACAGTGAATCAGTGACCAAGCCTGGATTGGGAGCCAGCTCATTCCCCTATACCCAGCACCCAGCACCTCAGGGAGGTACTTGGACAGAGTACCTGTCCTTGGTCCTTTCCCAGAGACCATGGAGGAGGGAACAGTGCTAGACCCCAGACAGTTCTGGGAAGGGTCGTAGCCCCCTCCTCAGAGTCTAGAGAGCTTATCCTAGCCAGGAGGAGCCTAACTAACTCTGAGGAAGTTGCTGCATCGAGTCCCCTCCCCCCCACCCCATTGTTATCTCTTTTCTGAAGCCAGTGTAAGGGGAGATAAGAGGCAGGTAAATTCTTGGGTTAGGCACTCATACACACCTGTCCTGGCTTCTGGCCAGCTTCAGGCCACTTCTGTTGGAGCTGCAGGGTCAGGCCTCCAGTTGCCCACAAATCATTTCTTTGACTCAACACCACCCTGGGGAACTGCCCCATCAATAATGAAGGGAGGATGTTCACCAGATAATGACCCTTTCCCCACTCTGTGCACTGGGAGAAGTTGGGGGTTGATCTTTGGATCTGTTTTATTTGTTGTGCGAGCCCTGAATTCCCTGGGTTCAGTAACCTGGAGCAGAAGTCAGCCAACCAGAGCCCTCCTCCCCTGGGGGCAAACATTGGCTCAGGATCTTGGTTTACACAATCGCCCAGAAGGTCAGGAAGCTGCCAAGGCAGCATCTTAGGACCCACCGTGGGCCCAGATCCATAGCAGAAAAATATAAAACAGCCTAGGTATGTACCTAGCATGGGGCTTGATGATAATAGCTGACCTCTAGCTAGTCTTTCAAGGTTTGTCTTCATTTTCACAGCAACCGGGACTGCTCTGGAGTTGCTTAGTGTTGCACCCATCTTACAGAAAAGGAAACTTGAGGCCCAGAGGGAAGTGACTTACTTAGGGTCTGTGTGTGTGTGTGTGTGTGTGTGTGTGTGTGTGTGTGTGTGTGTGTGTGTGTGTGTGTGTAATTTGAATCCAGGTCTTTCTGCCTCCAGGCCGGCTATATTGTAAGGCATGGTAATATAGTAGTTAGAGCCCTCATTTTGGAGGCACGAGACTTGAGTGGAAATTCTGACTATGCCTCTTATTTCTGGCTTAATCTTGGGAAAGCTGCCTCCCTTCTGTGAGCCTCAGTTCTGTAAAATGAGAGGACTGGATGAGATAATTTCAAAGGTTCCTTCCACCAGCTCCAAAATCCCTTGCTTCTTGTGAATTTCATCGAATAACTATTCTTCCCTCTCAATGAATTAATCACAAATATTGTTTAAGTGCTTATCGGAGGGAGCTCTGTGTACATTAGAGTGGGGGTGGGTTGGTAGTTGGTCTCAAGCCAAGTGACTCACCTCCATCTCACTTTACCAAGTAAGTGATAAATTTCTGAACTTGGGATGAGGAAGATACAAGTTCAAATCATACCTCAGTCACTTACCAAGCTGTAGGACCCTGGGAAAGTGATTTAACCTCTCTAGACTTCAGCATCCTTAACTCTAAAATGGAGATTAAGATATTTGTACTACCTACCTGTAAAGGCAGGGCAGTGCAGCCGACAGAACTGATGGAGAACCAGCCTTCAACTCAGAAAGACAAGGATTAGATTTGTTCTCCCTCTCCCTTTCCCCTAACCGAATACCCATCTTTCAAGGTTGCTAGAACATCCATGAGATAATCGATGCAAATCCACCTAAAAATTGTAAAGCACTAACACTTCCCTTCCCTTCCCTTCCCTTCCCTTCCCTTCCCTTCCCTTCCCTTCCCTTCCCTTCCCTTCCCTTCCCTTCCCTTCCCTTCCCTTCCCTTCCCTTCCCTTCCCTCCCTTTCCCTTTTCTTCCCTTCCCTCTTTTTAGCCTCTTTCCCATGTTCAGTCCCTCCTTGACTAGTTGGAGGAAACCACTTTGCCACCCCATAGAGTACTGGATGATTCTATGCATTGGCTTTGAGATAAGGAGCTTGGGGGCTGCAGAAGATAGTCGAGCAAGATTAGAAAGAAAAAATTAGCAAAACAAATTGGTGGAATTAATGAGGTGTTTGTCGGAAGAAAGGAGAGGAAAGTGGTCTTAGATTAGAGAAAAGTTAAAGAAGCTTTGAGCAGGTATTTGGCTACTTGAAAAAAAAAAGACTAAAAATGCCCATCGGTATGGAGAGCAGGGAGAATTTTTCATGGCAACAACATTGTGAGTATGACATTTGTATTTCCTTCACAGAAGAGTGACTACTCTCTGAGTCCCAAGTTGAGGCTGGTCTTCCCGTAGAAACGAAGGTAATGGGGTTCCAGTAATACTCCTCTACACTCCAGGTTATCAGGGACAACCGGCTGTTCTGAACAGAGTGAGCATTAGATTTTCAAAGGAATAAAAACCACATAAGACCTTAGATTTAGAGGTGGAAGTGTTTCGGTCTAGGGGTGTTGGAAAACCTGAAATGTAAGGGTAGGGGGTTGAGGGGTCCACCTTGAAAGAATTCAACCACTCAAGCCTTCTTTCAGGCCAAGTAGTGAGTTTATTGTTGGTGGAGGGGTGAGATTCCTAGTGAATCTGCCTTATTTGTGATGCCAATACAAGTGGGCCAGATTTTAAGAATCTGTGCATTTGATGAAGATAAGATTGATATTTTTATACAAAAATACTGTGGGAAGATCTGGATGGGATCTAGGAGTAGCAAGTAAATTAATTAAGTAATCAAGGTGGGTGGGGTATGCCAGATCACTTGGGTGGAGGCACCAGTGATCTGGGCTACTGAAATTTGTGGGAAAGTTCAGGTCCCTTTAGGGGTCTATCATCAGAGTCTCATCAGAAGGAACATTTGAGATCATATAATTCAACCCCCCTTATTTTATAGATAAGTAGTCTTGGGTCCAGAGATAGGGAGCTGCTAGTAAATGTTTAACAACTGGCTCTCCAGAAAAAAAATATATGCATGACACACTTTTAAATTTGTTTATTCTGCATAATTAACACTTTCTTCATCACTTTCTTAAGTCTAGACAAAATAATAAATCAAGTCTTGAATTGTAGCATTTGCTGATTTCCAAGATACAAATGCTCACCTTGAAAATTTAACACAGGGGCAGCTAGGTAGCGCAGTGGAGAGACTACTGGCCCTAGAGTCAAGAGGATCTGAGTTCAAATTCAACTTCAGATACTTACTAGATGTGTGACCTAGGCAAGTCACTCCACCCTAATTGTCTCCCCCAAAAAAAGAAAAAGAAAGAAAATTTAACACAAGTTGGTTTGAGCTGACTTTAGCACGGAGGGACTATGACTTCTACAAAGTCATGCAGTGGAGTTGGAATTTGAATTCAAATTCTCTGACTCAAAGTTGAACATAGTTTCCACTGCATAATTCAATGCCTTTTGGCAGATGAACAAAACACAGCTCAGAACCTCTGCTCTGGGAAAGGGTCTACCACGCATCTGCTAAGATCATATTCCTTAAGAAATGTGTAATGGTCAGGACTGACCAATGAGTGACCAGTCTCTAGAGCATATGCTCTGCCTGCCACCCACCCTGGGGAGTCTGATTCTGGATGTGAGTGATCTTACCCTCAGATTCAGAGAATGCCCAGGTGTCCTATGACTGTTTCCTGTTAGCGTTCTCTGTGTGTTGATAAACAAAACAAAATAAAAAATGTTTTAACTCTCTGTAAATCTGTGTCTCTCCATCCTCCCCTCTCTCCTCCCCTCCCTTCCCCTTCTTTTTCCTCTCTCTCTCTCTCTCTCTCTCTCTCTCTCTCTCTCTCTCTCTCTCTCTCTCTCTGTCTCTCTCTCTCTGTCTCTCTCTTTCTCTCTCTCTTTCTGCCCCTTCCCCCCCCCCCCCCAATGCTTTCAAGTTAGGAGGAGGAAGAAATTCTGTGGGGTAATCGTCTTATCTTCCTACTTAGCCACCATGTGGTTGTGAACACACATGATTTCTTTTGTCTTTTGTCTTGTGTTTATTCTTTCCTTCTCTAAGGTGAATAGTATTAGAATGAAACAGACCAGGCTATGAGCTTGTTAGCTTTGAAGGGTAGAGAGAAGCATGAGAGGTCCAGTAACTGGAGTCCATGGCAGAGACTGCTGACAGCCACAGCAGTTATCTTGGGAGAAACCAACCTTGAGAACCTACCTACTTGACCCAGCCCAATTAGCCAGATCACTGAGATACCACATACTACAAGCAAAGAATGCTGTTGCTGAGTACTTTTTCAGTCATGTTCAACTCTTTGTGACCCTGTCTGGAGTTTTCTTGGCAAACAGAATTAAGTGACTCGCCCAGGGTTACACAGCTGGTAAGTGTCTGAGGCCGGATTTGAACTCAGGAAGATGAGTCTTCTTCCTGATTCCAAGCCCAGGGCTCTAACTGCTGCTCCACCTAGTAACAGATAGACTTGGACATTCACTATGCCATACCTAGAAGTGGACTTGGTGAGAGAAATGTTTTATAACCACCACTTTAAGTTGCAGCATACTCTTCCCAGGGACTACCATGTGTAGAGGGGAGCATGTGCTCCCAGTTTAAAAGGTGTGTGTGTGTGTGTGTGTGTGTGTGTGTGTGTGTGTGTGTGTGCACGGCGCACACGCACCTTGGTTTTTGCTATGTTTTCTCAGTTAAATATTCCTTTGTAAAAGTTAATCAAAGTTAATTGATTAATCGATGGTGAAGGAGACACATGAGATGGGGGCTTGTCAACAACAGTCCTAGGTAACCTCCCAGCCCTTCAGGGGTACCCCTAGGAGGCTGAGGGGAGAGGAAGTAGCCCTAGTCGGGACTGGGACAGTGAACCTAGAGTATGCGCTTTAGATGTGACCACAGATATAACTTCATTCAACAATCCTCTGATTATTTAGATCAAGTGAGGCATAGAATGGGAAGATGGATGCTTGCCCAAGGAATTTAATGCCTACTTTTTTTTTTAATCTGGAGGTTTTAATGGGCTGTGAACACAATGTGAATCAGTAGTGTGATATGACAGTCCCCAAAGCTGTCTTTGTTGAGTCCTGTGGGACTAGGAGGGTGACAGGGCCACCTTCTTCTGCTCTAGTCAGACCACATTTGGAGGACTGGGTTCACCTTTGGCAACAGTACTTTAGGGCACTGATAAGCTTGAAAGCATCCAGAAGAATGCAATCAAGAGAGGGGAGCAATAAACATTCATAGGGCACCTACTATGCACCAGGCACTGTGCTAAGGGCTTTTACAAGTGTCTCATTTGATCCACACAACAACCCTGTGAAGTTACGATCTCCATTTTACAGTTGAAGAAACTGAGGCAGACAGAGGTGAAATGGCCTGCCTGGGGGTCACACAGCTAGGGAGTGTTTGAGGCTGAATTTGAACTCAGGTCTTTCCAACTCCAGGTCTAGTGCTCCATCTACTGAGATAATGCCACAGTTGGGTTGATTGCACAGTGCCTAGCACCTCTAGAAGGTGATAAATATATGCTTGTTGCCTGATTGACTGCTGGAAGGAACTGAGAATGGTTAGATTAGAAAAGACAAGACAGTGACATGATGGGTGTCTTCAAGTCCTTGAAGGGCTGTCGGGCAGAAGAGGTAAGAGATTTGCTCTGTTTTAGACCCCGAGTGCTAAATTTGGAGCTATTTGTGAACATTTTAAGGTGGTTAGTTTAGACCTGATGCAAAAAACAAAAACGAGAGTTTTCTGAAAGTGGAATTGAGGCTGTCCCTGAAGCTAGAGGGTTTCTATTCTCTGGAGGTCCTTAAACAGAGTCTGGAAAACCCCCAACGGGAGGGGGATCATAGAAGGGATTCTTGTTCGACTAGGCTTTCCGACCTTGTTGTGTCCTTCGGAAGAATCTTTTTAAATGAAATTAATTAATTAATTAATTCAACGAATAAATTAAAAGACATAAAATTGCCAAGGAAACCATTATGTTGAAATATAGTTATGGAAATGTTTTAAGGAAATACACAGACATCAGGTAAAGAGCCCTTGGGCTAGAAGGATGCTGGAGTCTCTCCAACCTTCTGTGTTATCTGACAAGGTAGTGCTGAGACTGGCATGAGATAAAAGAAACAAGCATAGTAGATAGTACCTACTATGTGCCAGGTACTTAAGTAAAGCTAAGGGCTTTACAAATATTCAATCATTTGGTCCTTGATTTAATTCAATAAATATTTATTAAGTGCTTAGTATGTGCCAGGGATTGTGCTAAGTGTTGGGGATATAAAAAAAAGGAGAAAGACAATCCCTGTCCTCAAGGAGCTTACAATCAAATGGGGGAGAAGACTTGAAAACTAGACAGGATAAATAGGAAATAATTAACCGAGGGAAGGTATGGAATTAAGAGGGGTTGGGGAAGGCTTCCTGTAGGAGGTAAGATTTTAGCTGGGACTTAAAAGAAGCCAGGGAGTAGAAGAGGAAGAGCATTTCAGGCATGCCTAGGGGTGAGAGACTGCGTGTCTTTTTTGTGGAACAGCCAGTAGGCCAACGTCTCTGCATTGGAGGACATACTGGGGAGTAAGATATAAGAAGTCTAGAAAGGTAAGAAGGGGATCCTCACAACTGCCGCGAGAGGTAGAGATACTTATTATGGCCATTTTTACAGATGGGGAAATTGAGGCAAGCAGAAGAGGATGGAATAAGTATTTTGATACTATGCTAAGCGCTTTAAAATGTTATCTTAGTTGATTCTCTGGGAGGTAGGTTTTTTTTATCCGTATTTTACAGATGACACATATAAAGTGTTTTGCAAACTTTAAAAAGCACAGTGCCTGTCACATAGTAGACACTTGATAAATGCTTATTGACTATTGTTTATTGACTATCTGAGAATTACGGGAGAATTTAAAAGAACAAGCATTTATGAAGCTCCTGTTCAATGCAGGGCACTGTGCTTGGTTCTGGGGACAGAGAGGAAAACCTGACACAGGGAAGCCCTGGTCTAGTCTTTGCCCTGCAGGAGCTTATGTTCGAATTTAATGCATTTGGAGTCTCAGAGGACTTGGGTTTAAATCTACACTCTTCTACTTACTAGCTATATGACCTTGGGTGAGTCACTTCTTTCTCTTTGTCTCAGTTTCTTATATGTAAAATGAGGGGGATGGACTGGGTGACCTCTATGTTTCTTCCAGCACTAAAACCATGGCTAGAAGTACAATGAAGTAGAGGAAAAAGTCCAGCACTGGGAATCATAATTCCTGGATTCTAGTCTTAAATCTGATAGCAACTCACCAGACTATGGCCTAATCTTGCTCCCCTCTTTGGGGCTGGTCTCTAAGTTCCCGATTATCTCTGAAACCCCATCCCTCTGTGATTATATGAACCTCCTGATACAAGATATCTTGCGCTTACTTAAGGGCAAAGAACAATGAAGTGAGAGTTTATAGGGATCAGAGACAGAACCATCACTGGGGGAGGTAGTGATGGCATTGTGCCAGGGAGCTGAGATTTTGAAGGTGCTAACAGAATTTGTGATTCCTACAGCACCTTGAAACAATTGAATTCAGGATATAGTTAACATGAATCGTTGGAGAAGGAAATGGCAAACTATTCCAGTATCTTTGCCAAGAGAACCCCAGTGGGGTCATGAAGAGTCAGACACGACTGTGACAGCTGAGAACAACAAAGCACAAATAGTTGATTAAAATAAGAACCTTCCAGATGGTGGAGTCTTCCCCCATTATGGCCACATCTAAGGTGAATTCTTCCCTAGCCTAGTCATGGCCTGGTGATGACATTCCCAATGGTGGGCTGGCGGCATTCTCGTGACTCCATTCTCTTCCAACAGGTTGTCTTGGAGTTCTATTAACCTATACATCCCTACGTCCTGCTGTCTGAAGTCTCTCCTTATACCCTACTTTGCCCCGAGCCCATTCGGAATGCTTGCTTTGAATATCTAAATAGCTGATTACAGCAGAGGAGAAGACACCAGAGAGTCTAGTAGGTAAGACTTAAAATCATGGGGTTCAATGCCCTTGTCTTAGAAGACTTAAACTCATCTCCAATGCTTACTACCTTTTCAACCTTAGACCAAGTCATTCCAACTCTGAGGCTTCAGAGAATCACTGAATCTTTAAGATGGCATGGACCTCAGCAGCCATCTGACTCAGCCCAGATGCAAAAGGAATCCTCACTCTAACATACCTGACAGGTGCCCATCCTGCCTTTGCTTGATGTTACACAGCACTGAGGCCAAACATTGCCCCCCGGGCACTCCATTGGAGACCTCTTGTCAAGGTGACATTGAACCATTAACTCAGCGGTTCTTAAAGGTTATGCCAAGGTGTGTTAGTGAGCTGTTAAGTTTGTGCAACAAATTATATGAAATTTACACTGTCAGTGGCAGGGACTGTGTAGGTCTCTGGACTCTTTTGCAATATGCTTAGATTCCTTATCTCAAAGAATAATAAATACCATGCTATAATTAAAAAAAGTTTGAGAACCATTACATTGAGAACTAACTTTTGAGTCCAGCTGTTTAATCCTTTTTGGAGCCATAAATTTTATTATAATTTATTCCTCCTCTTTCCAGCTTCCCTAGCAGAATAGTATAACAACAGATCCTGCTGAGCCCGTGGGGGCTGAGGTGCTGGCCCTCTCCTGCTAAAGGGTCCCTAACTCTAGACCCAGATTGGCAACAGTCCTGGAGAAGTCTGGCTTCTAAAAGAGAGGTCAAGCTCTTTTCTAATCATACACTTTGTCTCCAAAAGCTCCACCCCGAAGCCCTGAGAAAAGTCACTTCTAGCTTAAGTATAACTCACGTCTAGGGTCTCCACAAAAGGGAATATTCAATGTGTGACAGAGATCATATATAAGGAAACTTTTCCACAAAAGACTCACAAGAATCATCATCGTCCCAGCAGCATCGCAGAGACAGAAGCAACCATTGGTAGTATTTACGTGAAGAGCTAAGAATAGGCTGGATGGGATGAGGAAAGTCAGATTCAAGGCTTACACAAGCTGCCCAAGAGAAAAGCGATAACATACCCGAACAGAACTTCCTCAGTACCCCAGGAAAAAGAGAAAAGGACTTCCAGCAGCCAGGGGTCTCTCTGTGTTACCCTTTTAACACATGTACTCTCTAAACTCACTTTCCCTTGGGGTTCTGAATGTCCCTGTGGGAGATTATGTTACAGACCTTTGGAATGATGTTTTGTCCCACTAATGGACATAAACTGATAATCATGAAATGGAGACACACCGATGAGGGCCTTCAAATTATAGCATTAGAAAGATAGTCCTCAAACACCCCTAAACTCTGAGAGGACAAGAAGTAGTTTTCCTCTGGGGACTTGCCCTGCCCATGAAGTTGGGGTTGGGAGAACAGCCCCACAGTATATGCTGCTTATGTCTAGTGGCAGTATTTTCATGTCAAAGTGTGTGCAGTTTAATGTTGTTTGGGGTATAGTTCCAAATCATTTTCCAGAGATGGTTGGGCCGCTTCACAGCTCCATCAATAGTGCATTAGCATGCCTATCCTCCCACATCTCCTTAGACAAATGTTATTTTCCTCTTTTGTTTTATTTGCCAGTCTGATGTATGTGAGGTGGAAGCTCAGAGTCGTCTTAGTTTGAATTTCTCTTATTATTAAGTGATTTGGGACATTTTTTTTTCATATGGTTGTTGATAGTTTGAATTTCTTCCTCTGAGATTGGTTTATATCCCTTGACTATCTATTGACATCAGGTCATGACTGTGGATTTTGTTGTTGTTCAGTCATTTTCAGTCATGCTCCACTCTTTGTGACTGCATTTGGGCTTTTCATGGCAGAGATGCTGGAGTAGTTTGCTATTTCCTTCTCTGGCTCATTTTGCAAATGAGGAAACTGAGGCAAACAGGGTTAAATGACTTGTCCAGGGTCACACAGCTAGTAAGTGTCTGAGGCTAGATTTAAGCTTGGGAAGATGAGTCTGCCTGGTGCTCTATCCACTGCACCACTAGATGGTCTCTGAGATTCTAGCTCTGTGATCCCTACTATTGGCTAAGAGACTTCCCGGATCTTTGGCATTAAATGACCTCTTGAAAAATACTGGGAGTAAGGGGAAGGTTAGGAGAGCTTTTAGAGACACGCGTCAGGCTTTCTCTGGAATCCATACTTGCTCGAGGTTTTGTCTTCATAGTTCTGTGCTCAGCTCCAGAAGGCTTGGGGCTGCAATGGGTGGGCAGGGGTCTGTGGGCTCATTCCCTATGGAGGGATGGGGGCAGGAGTGACTTCAAAATCTAGGCCTGGGAGGATGAAGGGTGCACCTCTGCAGTTGCAGTCTCCAGGGCTCTGCTGCTATCTTTCTCTCAGTGAGCTGGGAGACTTGAGCCATCTGATGTGTGTGACTGTTGGGGGTGCGATGAGAAGAAGGGGGACCACTGCTGGGGAATCCAAGGAGAATGAGTCATGGCTTCTTCAGGCTGGGTTCATCTGCCACCAACCACCTTGTGCCCTTTCCCTCCCCTTCCCTCTCCCCTTGAGGGAGCCATTGGTTGTTTTTTTCTTAGGTATGAATATTTCCATTCCTGGTTTCTGTTTAGGGAAACCTGTCTCAGCTCCATTTCCTAGCTGGGGAAAACAGGAGTCCAAGGTGGAATGGGGGTAGGAATTATAGGCCAGCACTGGTGCTGGGAATAGGGCTCAGGGTTCCCAGACATCCAGTCCAATGTTCTGTCCAGACCCCCCCGGAATGGGGAGCTTGAGATGGGAAATCTCCTTTGTTCCTCCATACAGGAGCCTGGCCCTGTTGGGTAACAATCTTAGGAGTTTCAGAGAGTGGGAGATCATTTAGATCATCGCCCCCATCCCCACAGAGTTGGGGCCAGGAAAGGAACTTGGCCATTCCCAAATTTTGAGGGCCCATAGGGAGGTTTCGCAGTTCTTGGTTTTTGGGGGAAGCTCAGAAATTTCCCTTGTCTGTGGTGGCCTCAAGAAGCCTCTTTCTCAATCCCTCTCCCCCTCTGATGCCCGCTTCTTTCCAGTTTATGCCAGGGAATGTGAGAAGACTGCCTCATCTGGCATACATTTGGGTTAAATTAGGACCCACTGAGGGATGGGAGAGAAGCTGGGCAACCGGGTAGGGAGCCAGAGGCTCCATGTTTTTCGATCCCGGGCCCTTTCCTCCCAGGAGTCTGCTAAGCTTGCTTAGAGATCTGGAAGCCGGCGCATGAGGCCCCTTCCTCGCCCCGGGGAGCGGTGACTCCACAGTGCCCACTCTGGCCAACCGGAGAACTTTACCCAAGAGCTCAGTTGGCTGGTCAGCTTGGAGAGGATGGGTGGAGAGGCTCCTAGCATACACAGGGGGAATCTGGGGGTAAGGAGAGGGATTAAATGGAACGGGTGGCAGAGGAGGACACTGGTTTTGGTTTCTGTTTTTGTTTTTTTAAATTATACAATCAATCTGCCTCCCTTCTACCCCAGTCCTTAATTTCATATGCATTCTCGTCCCCAGGAGCCAGGGCAAACTTCGGGTCTTTCATGGCCCGGGCTTCATCCCCTAAAGCCGGAACAGAGCTATCTGGCTAGTCCCCGGCTAGCCTCTCTCTCAATCCCGGGGCAGAACAAAGTTGAGCCTTCGGCTAACCCTGGAGCCTCAAACCCGTGACAGAAGTGAGCGCGGCCAGTCCAGACCAGAGCTCAGCCTCCCTGCGCGTCCTGGAGCAGAGCTGCCTCTTCCCCAGTCCCGGGCCCCAGTGGAACTCCGACTAATCCTTGGGCACAGCTGCGCCCCACCCCATCCCATGCCAATGCCACTGCAGAGGCGGACCCTCATTCCCAACCACAGCCGCATTCTTCCCCACCCTGCGCCCCTCAATCTCGGACTAGAGCTAAGCCTCCATTCCCACCCTTACCCATTCTGACCACAACTGCTTCCTCTCCACCACCCTCCAGTGCCCAACCAGACTTATTCCTTTCTCGCCGCCCTCATTACACCTCTAAACTATACCGGATCAGCTCTCCCCCGCCCCCGCCCTTTCCCCCGGGTCAGAACTGATCCCCGCCCCCCAACCTGGATTGATCGACCAGAGCTGCACCCAAATCTCCAGTCAGGGCTAAACCTCTTGCCACATCCCAGACTGGCGCTGCACTCAGTTCCAAACCGGGGTTGGAAAAAGGGAGATACCTTTTCTCATTGCTCACTAACGCTGCTTCCTCTCCACTGCCCAATCTCCGACCAGAGCTCTCACCACCTCCATTACACCCCTATCCCAGACCAGCCAACTCCCTTCCCCTCCCACGTTCCCCTACCCTCAGGGTCCAGAACTGAGGCTCGTAGCCCATTCTGGAAGCAAAAGGCGAATCCCAGTCTCCAGCCAGAGCTAAGGCTTCTCCCACATCCCAAATCGTCGCAGCACCCCTAATGCCAGGGGTATCCTTCCCCATCTTGGTCCAGAGTTGCGTCCCTCCATGCCAGGCTAGATTTGCTCCCCAGGGTGGGGAGAAGCTCCAGGGACCCACCCCGAGAGGGGGGCGCGGTGCAGATCTCGGGGGGCAGTCAGCAGAGGGCGTGCGTGGGGAGGCGGGATTTTAATGGGGAGGGGAAGAGAGCTCTCCTGAGCCCGCCCCCTCCTCCGCCCTCCCCTCTCCTGCCCCGCACCACGCCCGCCGGTTCTGCGCTCCAGCTGGCCCGGGTGGGGCGCGGGGGGCGGGCCGAGGGAGGTGCTCGGGCAGCGCGGCGCTGGCTGCCGATGCCTCCTCCTTTGCTCGCTGCCACCCTCCCGAGACACCTGTAGAGCCGAGGCAGCTGCTGGCTTCTCTCTCCTCCACCCCAGGACCGCTCCACCCCCTACCCCTCACTCCTGCGGGAGCCCCCCGCACACCTCTGCTCCCCGCCCCAGCTCCATAGCGATCTGCTCTCCCTCCTCCCCGGCCCCGCAGACTGGGGCGCAGCGCTCTGGACATGTAGCAGCCGCGACGGCGGCGGCCCTGGGACAACCAGCCCTCTGCCTCTGCGCTCCGGCCTGCAGCCGCATCCCCACGCAAAGTTAGGCTATGGCTCGGAACATCTCTCTGAATTTTCGCGTGGTGGAGGGACGGGACCTGCCAGCCAAAGACGTGTGAGTTTCCCTTCTCTCCGGCCACCCCATTTCTTTCTGCTCCTCCTCCCCGTTTTTTTTTGCGGGGGGGGAATGAAGTCAGTCAAGCATTTCATAAGCGCCTACTATGTGTCTGGCATTGCGCTGGGCACTGCAGGCGCCTAGTGGCTTTCCGCTCTCAATCTAGGTGGGAAACCCTGGAGAAAAGCAATCTGTCCCAACCACAGCCCCACCCTTGGCCCTGCAGAGACTGTCGACTCTCCCAGAAGTTTGGGGGAACGGGTGGTGCCAGCTTTGACCTCCCCAGACCCTACCATTGTCTCTCCACCCCTCCTCCCAGCCGGTCCAGGCAGATGGCTTCTCATTCTCGGCTGTCTGAAAATTAGGGCATCTCTTCCCAGACAGTCCTGGGGGAGGGAGTTGTGGAGTTTGAGCTGAAGCTTTCCCACGGGGCTTCGAGGGGAGAGGGGTAGAACAGCGGTGCAGAATAGATCCCCATTGAGAGTCGTTCAGTTTCAACCTGCCTGGGCCATTGGCAGACGAGGGGCGGCTCTGGAAGGAGAGATGAGCTGTTGAGGGCATGTGGACTTTCTCTTCTGTGCCTTAGGCTCTTGGGGTGAGCTCCCTTTGACAGGGTTTCTTACCCCCACGCTCCCCCGAGGGCCCTGGGTTCGGTAAGTGTTCATCCCTAGTCCTCACCCTATACTGGCTGGTCAAGTCTGTACTGGTGGGGGTTGCGGTTCTGTCCTCAGCGGAAGGCACATCTCACAGTCTCCCAGGGTTCCCAGCCAGGTTAAGCCTATTTTGGGAAGAAGGATCAAGCAGCCTTTCATCCCGTTCCTTTCTTAACCTAGGCCTCAGGACTCCAGGGACCTTGGCTTCAGGTGTTGTGGGAGGAAGGGGGTCAGTGACTGGCCCAAGCTTGGTGTTGTTCTGATCAGGGCAAGAGACCCTTGATTCTCGTTCCTATGACATGGCCCCTTTCTAGAGGCACTGGGTGAGCATAAATGTGGAACAGAGTCTCCACCCCCTTCCCCATAGGGCTTGCCCTTATCAGGGAAGGGACTCTGCCTGTGATTCAGCACCTAAGGATGGGTGCCCCACGGAAGAGATTGGAGACAGTAGCAGGCAGGCTGAGAATCCCTCTGAAGTCACTGGGGGTATTTCCCCAATGGTTTGGGAGCATGGACAGACCTCCATTTTAGAGCAGCAACAATATGCTTGGAGTCAAGAGAAACCAGGGTTCCTTGTGTAATGGAATGAACATTGGACTTAGAATCAAGTTTGTATCTCAACTCTAACCTTGGGTGAGCCACTTCAATCAGTTAAGTCAACAAGCATTTATTAAGTACTGGGGATCTAAGGAAAGGCAGCTATGTGGCAAAGTGGATAGAGTGCTGGGTTTGGAGTCAGACTCATCTTCCTGAGTTCAAATCCAGCCTCAGACACTTACTAGTGGTGTGACCCTGGGCGAGTCACTTAACTCTGTTTCCCTCAGTTTCCTCATCTGTAAGATGAGCTGGAGAAGGAAATGACAAACCACTCCAGTGTCTCTGCCAAGAAAACCCTAAATGGGGTCAGGAAGAGTTGGACGCAACTGAACAACAATACCCAAGGACAAAGAAGGAAACAATATTTGCTCTCAAAGAGTTAACATCATAATGGAGGAGACGAGATTATATATTAGTATGTAGTATGAATGTTAAGGGAATAAATACAAATGAGTTCCAGGTAGTCAGCTACAAGGTAGTTTGGGAGGGAGAGTGCCAGCAGCAGTTGGAGGGATTGGGAAGGGCCCCATGAAGAAGCTGGGGCTTGAGTTGTGTCTTAAGGAAACAGAGGGCTTTATGAGGAAGAGGCAAAGAGGAGCAGGGCATTCCAGGTATGTGGAGTAGCCAGCGTAAAACCACAGAAATGGGAAATGTAGTGTGGTATTAAAGAGCGGAGAGCAGGTCAGTTTGGCGGGATTGCAGGAGGGAGAGTAATGTCTAATGAGTCTGGAAAAGTAGATTGAGGCCCTTATCTGTGAAATGGGAATAGTAATATCAGCTGTACCTGGCTCACAGGGTCGTTACGAGACTCCAAGGAGATAATGGATATAAAAAGCAGCTTAAAATTTACAAAGTGAAATGTAAATTCCAGATATCGATATCAAGCACGTCGAAGCTGTGATCTCTTTTAACCCACTCTCATAATGAGGAAACTGAGGCATGGAAAGGTTGGCACGTCAGAGAGTCTGCCCTGCACATGTTTTCTTGCACAGTCAAAGGCTTGTCCCCTGATGGATTGGCACCAGGAGACATTACTACCCACATTGCTGGGGTGGGGTTGGGGTGTGGTGCGTGTGTGTGTGTGTGTGTGTGTGTGTGTGTGTGTGTGTGTGTCTGTGTGTCTGTGTAAAATGTGTCAGGGTATCTGGCTTTTGCTCTCTTCTCTGCATGCTTTGATTTAGCAGTTTAACAAGGAAGCTATGAACCGAACCACCAGAATGAGGGAGAACGGAGTGGGGAGAGCCCTTGGGCTTTCCCAGGCAGGTGGAGAGAATTAGGGAGGTCAGCTTCTCCCAGAACCTTGTGTCCTAATCCTGTTCTACCCACCCTTTCCCAGTGGGGAAGTGCCTTCCTTTCTCACAGATCCAGTTTTAGTCCCAGAGAAAGGTCCTATATATTGGAGACTTCCCTTTGGTGAGAGTTCTGGGGCTGGCCTCAGGAGTTGGATTTGACTCAAACCCCAACTTCTTTGGCTCAAAGCACCAAAGCCACTTCTTCCAACTCAAATGCCTACTTCTTTGGCTGCTCGAAAATTGTTCTGGGCACCTAGGATCCCCTTTTTAACCCGGGCAGAATTTTGAAAAGAAGAGAAGCACTGGTTTGGAAGTTAGGGACCCTGGGTTCTAGTATTAAGGAGATTTCTGCCTCTGGCATCAGAGCCTGGGTTCAAATTCTGCCTTTTGTGTTTGTAATTTCTGTGTGACTTTGGGCAAGTCGTTTAGCTCCCTTGAGTCTCAGTTTCCTCATCTGTAGATTGGGGGTGGTGGTGTTAGATTACTGAGATCCCTTCTAGCTCTTGATCCAGGGCCCTGCAATCCTCGGTGGGACTTGGTTCAGGTCCCCTCTCTGAGACTCAGTTTCCCCTTCTGTAAATAAGAAGGTTGGACTACGTGCTCTTTAAGCTCTGATATTGCGTGATTTTACAAAGGACCCCTTCATTTTCCTCCACGCTTGAAGTCATGAGGTGGGTTTTGGGGCAGAATGACCCCTTCCAAAGGGGGTCTTGGGGAAATTTGTGCTGGACTAAGGGCAAGAAGCTGCTATGATATTGTTCTGAATTGGCTGCTGTCTGCTTCAGGCAGACTGTCTTGCACTGCCTCAGTTTCCCCAATTCTGAGCCAAGAATGACAAGCTTCTTCCCCTACTTTTCAGAATTCTGTGGATCTCCAAGGACTTTGCCGATGTCATCTCTGGGGAAATCTTTCCTTTTCCATCACTATTTGTTCAGTTGTTTCAGTCACGTTCAACTCTTTGCGACCCCATTTGGAGTTTTCTTGGCAGAGATCCTGGAGTGGTTTGCCATGTCCTTCTCTGGTTCATTTTACAAATGAGGAAACTGAGGCAAGCCAGATTACGTGACTTGCCCAGGGCCACACAGCTAGGAAGTGTCAGAGGCCAGATTTGAACTCAGGAATATGAGTCTTTCTGACCCCAAATCCAGTTCTCTATCTGCTGTGCTGCCTAGCCACCACCATCCACAGATGGGGAAACTGAGAGACTAGAAGGGGGAAGTTAGATATCAAAGCCAGATAGACTGCTAATTCTTTCAGTACCAGGGTCTTTCAGGTGAATATGGCTGCCTTCCTGTTCTAAAACTTTGCAGCTCTGAAAGGCTACTTTGAAAGGAGTTTGGTCCAGGGTTGGTCCAGAGGTCTCTGAAGAAAGACCCACAGATGGCAGATTACTGGACATGAGAAAAGTGGGAGGGGGGGACGTTGTAGTTGCCTTTCCCATAAATAGGGAGCAGGAGAGCCCAGTCCCCATCTCTGTGGGAAAGGCTAAGAGGCCAGGTTCAGGGCAGATTGCATCCTGCTGAGTAGGCACTTTCCCTGGGTGACACCGGAACACCTCTATCTGATGGGAGCTCGATAAGGACCCTTCCTCACGTCAGCAGCTCTGAGGGTGAAGAGTTGACTTGGAGGGAGGCAGCCTTCCCAGAGACAGATTCAAGGCACAGAATGTTGGAAGGTCAGACCAAGGTCACCTGGGAAAGCGCTTTGCTTATGGGATCTCCAGCCCAGTCTCAACCCTCCCCCAATTGACTGATCAAAACACTGAGGCAGAAGAGAGAAAGGCTTTTCAGTCAGTGAAAGGGAGGCTATTAGTCAGGAGGAGAATTCCAATCCATTGTGCTGATGTGAATGCATAGGTCCCACAGACACTGAACAAAGAGATGGGCGATATTAATTACTCGGAGGATCATAGATCTGGAATTGGAAGGAACCTCAGAGGCTGTCTGGTTTAAATCCCTGAGGTTAAGTGACTTGCCCAAGGTCACACAGCCAGGATGTATTTGAAGCCAGATTTGAACTCAGGCCATCCTGACTCTAGGACCAGTGTTCTAGCCACTGTGCCACTTTGGTACAGTGGAATGACCATTCTCTCCAGAATCAGAGGACCTGAGTTTGAATTCTGCCTCTGATTGTTTTTAGTATCGCCAGTGCTTGACACATACTTGAAGCATAATCAGTTCTGGATTGATTCCTACGTGTGTGATGTTGGACAAGTCTTTGGGTCTCAGTTTCCCCATTTGTAAAATGGGGACGATAATAGCCCTTATTCCCAGGGTTGTTGTGACAAGCAAAACTTGAAGTGCAATAGAAGAGATAGCTGTTACATGGCTCAGGATTTACAAGGCACATTGGTCTTCATGGTCCCATGAGGGTAAGGCGTGCAGATATTATTCCCCAATTCTTTTAAGGAGTCCTGTTTTCCTTGGTGGGTGATGATGCTTCCAGTGGGGCACTGGTTCTAACAGTGTAAGTCAGTGCCTGTTCTGACATTTATGTTCTTAGAGAGCTGACTGAGTGGTTAAGTCACTCACCTAGGGGTATGTGGGCATCGATAGAGGCTGATCCCCCATCCATTTATGCCTCGCTGTGTCCCCATCTTATGATGAGGACACCGGAGCTTAGAGAAGTCAGTGACTCCCTTGAGGGAGTGTCCCAGTGACGTTTCAAACCCTGGGCTCTAACCGAGCCCTCCAGCCCCCCATGCCGCCGACGCAGGGGATTGGAACAGGGAACCAGATCAAGCAATGGAAATGGGGAAGCGGCGTTAGGAGAGCGGTCACGGTCTGACACGTTGGCCGGCCATAGCACAGAAGGCTCTGAAAGGTTTGGGGATGAGATTGTTCCTCGGTGACCCACTTAGCATCACTTGTCCTCCTTCTTCCTCTCCCCTCTCCAAATAAAAAACCAAACCCAACAACCTTGGCTTTGTTCATTCAGCCATTTCAGTTGTGTCCAACTCTCTCTAACCCCTTTTGGGTGTTTTCTTGGCAAAGATATGCCATTTTCTTCTCCAGCTCGTTTTACATATGAGGAAACTGAGGCAAACAGGGTTAAGTGACTTGCCCAGGGTCACACAGCTAATAAGTATCTGAGGCTGGATTTGAACTCAGGAAAGTGAGTCTTCCTGACTCCAGGCGCAGAGCTCTATCCAATTCCCTGCCTAGCTAGCATATAGTAGGTGTTTAATAAATGTTTATCGATTGATTGTTCTAGCTAAGCTGATCGATCTATTTGCAATTCCTCACACCCTGTGTGTGAGAAACTGTCTCCTACCTCCTTGCTTTTGCCTAGGCTGTGGCCCTCATGCCTGGAATGCACTCTCTCCTCACTTCTACCTCTTTGAATCCCTAGCTTGCTTTAGAGCATAGCTCATGTGCCATCTCTTACCTATCAGGCCTTTCCCAATGCCCTCTCCCCCCCCCCCCACTTACTAAGTCAGTCCCACCCATTACATTCCATATAATTTGTATTTACTTATCCATGAAAATGTTTTTCCTCTAGTGTGCACAATTCTCAAGGGTGATGGATTGCTTTATTTTTGTCTTTATTCCTAGGACCTGGAGTACTGGAGGGCTTAATTAATACTGGAATAGATGAGAAAATTGAGACCCAGGAAGGTTAAGTGGGAAGGGGCATTCTTTTTCAGGCTTGGGTAGATCTCTTCTGCCTCTGAAATTCCATGACTTGCCCTGGCTCATGAGTGTCAGAGGCAGATTTTGAACCCAGGCCTTCCTGGCTATGTTCCAGGAAGCAGCCCTTCTGTGTAGAACCCTAATTGTGATTGAAAAGTCATCACTTAAACCAGTCTTAGCTAATCTGGTCCCTGGGTGACGGAAAGCCGGCTTTGCCACCGAGCTTACCTGTGTGGGAGACCTTGGGCACATCGTTTCACTTTTCTGGGCCTTTGTTTGCTCATCATTAAAATGTGGTCCCTTCCAGAGCTAGTTCTGCAATCCTATGACTTGGGATTGAATCCTAGCTCCGCTTTGTACTTTCTGAGTGTCCCTGAGCAAATTACTCAACCTCTCTGGTCCAGTTTGCTCGATACAATAGCTAACATTTTTATAGTCCCTACTGTGTGCCAGGGACTGTGCTAAGCATTTTATGGTTATTCTCCCATTTGATCTTTAAAACAACCCTGGGAGGTAGGTACAATGATTATTCCCACTTAACAGCCAAGGAAACTGAGGCAGACAGCGCTTAAGTGACTTGCCCCCAGCTAGTAAGTATCTGAGGCAGAATTGGAACTCAGGTCTTCCTGACTCCAGGCCCAGCACTCTGTGCATTGTACCGCCATTGCAAAATAATGTTAGACCACATGACTGACGAGCTCCCTTCCATCTGATGCTGTCTATGATCCTTAACTCACAATTAGCATAAGAATAAAAGGAAAAAAAGAGAAAAAATGATTTCACATGACAATTTTATTATGTATTTAGAAGAAATAGCAAGTGGTACATAGCAGAACGGCAGTTCAATGTGCAATCTTCTTTTTTTATTGTATTATGTTGTGGAAATGCTTGTTTTAGTCCATAAATTAAAAATAAAATAAAGAAATGTGAAAAACCCAATTAGCGCAGTGTTAATTAAGCCTTTAATAAATGCTTTTGGTTGCATTGCTTCATTCTTTCATCCGTGCTATCGAAAGGAAGGAGGGTGCTAAGAGGTGGCTCGTTCTCAGCATGTACAGGGACAGCTGACGCGAAGTCTCCAAGATGACAGATGGCCCATTGTATGTGAGGATCTCCAAGCATCTAACTGTGGACAGAAGTCAAAGCTTTGCCAGCTCTTAACCATGAGGCGCTCTCTCCCCAGGTCCGGCAACAGTGACCCCTACTGCATTGTCAAGGTGGACCATGAGGTGGTTGCCAGGTGAGCGTGCTGGAAGCCGCCCATCCAAGCCTCTGTAAGGGTGGGGCAGGGGGGCAGGGTGCTGCCTTGGCCAGGGCATTGGGCATGCCTCTCCATCCTGCGAGGTTATTGACCTACACTTGTGGCCTCTCTGGGAAAATGGCAACTCACCCTGACATTCATCCATTCTCTTTTTATTAAATGCCTTTTTATATAGATTGAAAAGCCTTGTGCTCAGTACTAGAACCTGGTGTTTAATGCCATTAGGCCTTAAAGAGTTACTTGGGGCAGAGGCCTAGGACTCCTGGGTTCTATTCCTAACAAATCTTATAGTCCAATGGTCTGGGTTGACACTGTAGTATAATCACTTCCTACCCACGTCTTCCTAGCTGCGTGACCTTGGGCAAGTCTCTTAACCCTGTTTGCCTCCGTTTCCTCATCTATAAAAGGAGCTGGAGAAGGAAATGGCAAACCTCTCCAGCGTCTCTGCCAGGAAAACCCCGAACGGGGTCACGAGGAGTGAGACATGACTGAACAACTACAGCTTTGTCGCCTCTGCTAAGATCGTTTTCCCCTCTGGGCCTCACTTTCCTCGACTCTGAAATGAGCGAGTTAGTCTAGGTAGCCTCTGGGTCCCTTCCAGATCTACAGCCCGTGACCGCCATCTTGGTCCTTCGGGGAACTCCTGGCTGTGGCCTCGATGGGAGCAGAGCATGGAGGGTTTGGCCCAATCTCCATCTCACCCATCCCTCCAAACCCCGCTGGCCTCTTCCCAGTGCTGACTCACCAGCTGCTGGGGCTCCTGTCTGCCACTGCTCCCGAGGCTGTCCTGTGTCATCTCCTAATTCCCAGGCTGAGCCGGTTCCTTCCCTCCCCACCCTCAGCTCTGCCCATGCTGGGTGTGTGTGTGTGTGTGTGTGTGTGTTTGGGTGCTTCTGTTTATGTGTCCAGCCCCTCTTTCTCACCCTCCAGGACAGCCACTGTCTGGAGAAATCTGAATCCATTCTGGGGAGAAGAGTTCACGCTCCACCTGCCGCTGGACTTTCATCATTTGGCCTTCTATGTTCTGGATGAAGACACCATTGGGTGAGAGCCGCTATGTGGTGGTCTGAGGCAGGGCCAAAGACTACTTGAGGAACCTGTCACCATCCAGCAGCAAGAGGGCTTGGCAGGAGCCTGGGGATGACGACTCTTCTCCTTGGGCAATGCCTGTTTGGCTTTCAGAATAATAGATGGCAGAACGTTAAAGAAGGAAGGCATCTGAGAGTATAGTCAGAAAGACCTTCAGAATACGACATCAGAGCTGGGAAGGCCCTTAGAACAGGGAATGTCAGAGCTGGTGAGGGGGGCTAAGAACAGGGAATGTCGGGGCTGGGAGGGGCCTTAGAACAGGGAATGTCAGAGCTAGGAAGGGGCCTTAGAACAGGGAATGTCAGAGCTGGGAGGAACCTGGAATATAGATTATCAGACGTGGGAGGAATCTTAGGACATGGAATGTCAGACCTGGGAGAGGCCTCAGAACAGGGGATGTCAGAGTTGGGAGGGCCCTTAGAACAGTGAATGTCAAAGCTGGTGGGGGGAACCTAAGAGAATATCTAGTCCCACTGCATAATTTCACAGACGAGGAAGGAAGCTGAAGCCAGTAGAGAGGCAGGAATTTACCTAATATCACATAACAAGCGAGTAGCAGCTTGTCTTGTTCTGCCCATGGGGAGAGTTAGCACCTTTTAGGAAGCTGAATCCATTTCCTCATCTGTAAAGTGATGGGTTGGACTTCATGAGGTCTCTTCCAGTTCCATCTTCTATGATCCTCCTTCGGTGGGAAGGGCCAGCCATTCCAATAGGCCAAGAGATGGCAGAGTGATCCCTTGGGGTTCTAGATGGGCAGTGCCCATGGTAAAGTGCCCACAGCAAGTGTGATTCTATCCTCCATGAGGAGGGGCTCAGCACCCCCATTGTCCACTTGGCCTCGTGGAAAGGGGTTTAGAATGAGTGAGTTTGTAGCCCGTTCTTACCTGCTCTCCATCAGACTCTCATGACAGGTACCCTCATCATGTTCCTTGCAGACACGATGACATCATTGGCAAGATCTCCCTGAGCAAGGAGACCATTGCAGCAGCAAGCCCCCGAGGTGAGTCCCAGGGTCCTGATGGGAACTTGTCAGGGTCACAGATATGGGGAATGGAGCCCAAGAGCCCACAGGGTTCTTAGAGCGTAGAACGTCAGAGCCAAGAAGAGTCTTAGAACCTTGGGAGGGCCCTTAGAACACAGAACATGAGAGCTGAGAAGGGTCTTAGAACCTTGGGAGGGCCCTTAGAACATAGAACATCGGAGCTGAGAAGGGTCTTAGAACCTTGGGAGGGCCCTTAGAGCATAGAATGTCAGAGGCAAGAAGGGTCTTAGAACCTTAGGAAAGCCCTTAGAACATAAAATGTCAGAGCCAACACAGGTCTTAAAACACAGAATGTCAGGGCTAGCAGGAGCTAGAGAGCACAGACTATCAGGTCTCAGAGGGGTGTCAGAACAGAGAATGGTGTCACTTCTGGTTGACACTTTGAGCTCCTTAGGTGCCATATATCTTTGTACATCAGTGTCCAGCTGGGTGATGGTGTTCATTCTGACCTTTTCGGATACCAGGGATTGATAGCTGGCTCAATCTGAGCCACGTGGACCCCGATGAGGAGGTGCAAGGGGAGATCCACCTGGATGTGAAGCTATTGGCAGAAGCCCAGGGACCTCGACTCCACTGCCATATCATTGAAGCTCGGTATAGTCCCTGATGTGGAGGGTAATGGGGGTGGGTGAAGCCTCCTTGTCTCTGGGGGATAAAGTGGACATAGTGAGAAAGAGGGAGCATGGGTGGGTGGATGGGCCTCGGCGTTGGAGGATTCCTGCTGAAATTCATGTTCTCCAGCTGCTTCTATTGAGGCACTCTGAAATTGGGAAAGGTTATGGGCAGTTGGAAGTGGGTGCTAATGAGTGGGCAGTTGGTGTAGAGGAAGCAGCATGGCCTCGTGCCAGCCTTGGGGGGGCTTGCCAGTGCTGTCTTCCTCTGACTCATCTCCAGCCTGGCATCGTGAATCAGCTGTGGCCATCTTGGAAACAGCCGGCTAGACCAGCTGTCTCTTCTCCAACAATCTCCAACTCAGGCCATCCTGCTTTCCACCCTTCCTCCTTCCTCCCCTCCCTCCCTCCTTCTTGCCTTTTTTTTCCTTTGGGAATTAGGACACAGAAGCCAGCCCCTCCTCCCCTTGGGATCATTCCCTCCTACCCCCACCCTAGGAGTCTCTGTTCTGTCTGCAGTGTAATAGGGTGACCTGTGCGTGACAGATTGTAGGATGGAGGAGGGGAAGCTGTTGGCTGCCGAGAGCCTATGTTGTGCCCCTCAAGGCTTGTGGGACCTTGGCAGGAGTGTCCTAGGCAGCTCTCCCGTGTCCTTATATGCCATCTGATTTACCATCCTGTGTTAGGAGAATCTTTTCATAGGATCATAAGAATCTAGAACTGGGGGAGGGTGACTTAGAACCTGGAATGTCAGAACTAAGAGAGACCTTAGAATTTGGAATGTCAGAGCTGGGAGGGATTAGAACAGGGCATGTCAGAGCTGGGAGGGACCTTAGGTATAACTTTCATTTTAGAGATGAAGAAGTTGAGTCCCACTGATGGAAATGATTTGCTCAAGCTGGCCACTGGAGAGCCAGGATTTGGACCCAGATCTTTTGAAGAGCCAGGATTTGAACCCAGATCTTTTGACTTCACACCTTGTACTCCTTCCTACTCCCAGTACTACCTCTCAAGGAGTCTGTAATCTCCATTCTTCCCTTAGCCCAGTCAGAACTAGGAATAGACCCAGGACATAGCCGGCCCTCTAGCAAGGCTGAGTCAGTTATATTACTTCTAGAAAATGCCATGACCCGGCAGTGGCTCATCTAAGGTGAGAGGCAGAGTCACTGAATCTTGGAAGCCCTAGGCTCTGGGAGGCTATCCCGGTGTGGACTAGTCCCTTCCCCTCTGTTCCGTGTCCTCCAGCCACATGTGCCAAGGGACATAAGGGGAGACAGTGTGGATGACTCAGCACATTCCATCTCTATTCCTGGAGATACACCTGCCAGGGCACCTTCAGCTGTAGTGGGTGCAGAGAATATGTGTTAATGAAGGATGCCACCTCCTTCCCATATTTCCTCATGCACACTTAGTCACATCCCCACCCATTTTCACTCCCACAAGAACTCACTGAACCCCACCACCTTCTACTTCCAGCTAGGTGTCACAGCCAGTAATGTACTGGACTCGGAGGTGGAAAGATCCGAGTTCGAATCCAAGCTGCGCTGTGGCTGCTAGCTGTAAGATTCTAGGCAAGTCACTTCATTGCTCTGCCTCAGCGTCCTTTTCTGTGAAACGGGATTAATAATAACACCTATCTCGGAGAGTTGCTTTAAGATGCAAATGAGACAGCCCAGGTATGGTGCTTTATAAACCTCAGCAGGCTACATACATACCAGTTGCCATCGCCATGATATTTATTATTACAGCTTCAGGTTTGCTGATGTTGGGCAAATCCTCTCTGAGCCTGGCTTTTCTTGACTGTAAGATGAAAGGAGTTAGACTGAATAACTTCTAACGGCCCGTCCATCTTTCATGTTCTGCCCAGCAGAATTTCCTCATGTTCCTTAGGAACACTATTCATCGAGTTCCTGGCTCAGCCCTTGACTTTCTGTGGGAGCTCAGGGTCAAAACCCTTCCTTCCCTTCATCCTCCCCTCCTTATGCAGAGTGTGTGTTGAGGGTGGGGGGAGGGGACTTGACCTAGCACTGAATGTGGCTTTGAAATCATTTGAACATAAGGCATAAGGTTGATTGATCTCTTATGAAAGGACCTTGAGGATGGAGAAGGGAGTTGAATGTGGAGTTGGATGCTGAGAATATAGACTATCCGGGCTGGGAGGGTCTTAGAACAGGGAATATCAGGCTGGGAGGGACCTCAGAAAGGAGAATGTCAGAGCTGGATGGCACCTTAGAACAGGGGATGTCAGAGCTGGAAAGGGCCTTAGAATAGGGGATGTCAGAGCTGGGAGGGGCCTTAAGACAGGGAAGGTCAAAGCTGGGAGGGGCCTTTGAATGTCAGGGCTGTGAGGGAGCTTTGAACAGAGAATGTCAGAGCTGGAAGGGGCCTTAGAACAGGGGATATCAGAGCTGGAAGGGGCTTTAGAACAGACTGTCAGAGCTGAGAAGGCCCTTAAAACAGAGAATGTTATGATGTTTGGGGGAAATCTAGGCAGAAGAGATCATGCTCCTGAGATGTCTACTCCCAGTTAGGGAGTGGATTGGAAAAGGATTCCAAGCCTTGTATCCTCTGCCCTTGCTGCCCCTCACCCCCAAACTGTGGCTGTGTGGGATCCTAGCACTCAGAGAAAGGACCATTGTGTCTTAGCAACCAGACTCAGCTCCTAGGAAACCAAGGAGGGGGCCAATGGATCAGACAGAGGGATGAGAGAGGAGGGCCTGGGGTGCTAGTGGTGATGGCGGGGAGTAGGAAGAAACTAGCCTGGGGTCTCTGTCTCTAAGTGAGTGTGACCTCCCCACACCCATTGTGCCTTGAATGGGGGAGGAGGCAACAGAGTTGGCCTTAGGAGAGACAAAAGAAAGCCTGGGCTTGAATCCTACTCTGACACTTAGTACCTGTGTGATTTGGGTCCAGTTATTTCTGTCCTCTGGACCTCTTCTCTATTTCCCTATTTGCATAATGAGGGGTTTCAACTAGATGATTTCTAATCTCCCTTCCAAGACCCAAATCTTATGATCCTTTCTTTTAGTGGAGAGCTCCCCAGATTCCACTGTCTTATTTCTCTCTTCCCTTTTCCCCTCTTTGCTTTTTGTCTCGCTTTCCTTTGTGGAGAAGGTGGGTGGGGAAGAGCATCCCAAGGAGAGATGATGTGTCTCCAAATGACAGAAATGTACCCTATACACCACCCAAGGAGAGATGGTCAGGGATCCTGTAGGATCCTAAGGGACCATGCCAGAGGATCTATCTGGCTCTTGGGAGCAGGAAGGCAGGATTCAGATCAGATTGTTTGGGAGTTGTCATGGCAACAAGGAATTTGGAATCCAGCAGAGAGGGAAGATGGGGCTAGATTAGAGGGTGGGCAGGGCTTCTCAAGGAGCCATCACCAAGAAGGGTCCCTGATTGCCTAGCACTGTATTGTACACATAGTATGTTCTCAGTAGATGTTCCATGAATTAGTAGGAGGGACCTGCTGCATGCAGTCAGCTTCTTCCTGCAAAGACTAGCTCTTCTGCTGGCACTGACAAGGTAGCATTGCTCAGCTAGAGTAAGGCACCCCCTTCAATGCTTTGCCATCCTTGTTATACCCTCTGATCCTGCTTCTTTGCCTTAGCCATCTTCTGCACCTCAGAGTTCCCAGAGAATAAAATTTCTCAGTTTCCTTGACTGTAAGATAAAAGGGGTTAGCCTGAATTACTCCTAATGTCTATATAGGCTAATAGATCTAGAGCTGGAAAAAACATTAGGGCTCATCTACTACAGCTCCCATATTTTGTAGGTAAGGAAACAGGCTCAGAGAGGTGTGAAGTGACTTATCCAAGGCCATCCAAATAAGGGGCAGAGGTAATAGGTATGATTTGAAACGAAGTAAACTGACTCTGTATCTAACCCTCTTAACACTATTCTTGATGCCAACCGTCGCCCCTTAGAATCTTCGAGACAGGAGCCAGTGTGGTGTGGTAGAAAGAATGCTGCATTTGGATTTAGGAGACTGTGTTTGAATTCCAGCACTGCCATTTGCTAGCTGTATGATCATGGGCAAGTTGCTTTGCTTTTCTGTGCCTCAGTTTGCTCATCTGAAAACCAGGATAATAATCCTTAAAGCGTTCATCTTATACATTGGGCATGGCAAATGTGCTTTGTAAACCTTCAAGCACTATAGACATATGCTGTTATTCCCTTCCTATTCTGTCTTCAGAGACCTGGCTCCCCGAGACCTCTCCGGCACCTCGGACCCCTTTGCCCGCGTATTCTGGGGCAGCCAGAGCCTTGAGACGGTGGTGAGATGGGTCCTGATGGAGCCCTGGGAGGGTGACAGGGGATATATTGGTCCTGGGGCTGAGCTGGGGAGAAAGGATGCCTATACTGAGTCTGGGGCTGTTGATGATGGGGAACCTGAGTCAAGAACAGTAGAGTTGGACAATCTCTTAGGTTTGGTGCTCTGGAGTTATCCTGGGGGATGGATCTGAATGTTCAAGGGGCCAGGGAGAGCCTTTGCAGAAAAAATAGCTGCCTGGTATATAAACTGAGATGCTACTTCTCATTCCCATCTACTCACTCCCTTCTCTTTCTGTTTCCTATTATTGGCAGCTAGGTTACATAGTGGTTAGAGCACTGGCCTTGGAGTCAGAAAATCCTGAATTCAAATCCTGCTTTGGACATTTACTAGCTATGTGACTCCAGGCAAATAATTTCCCCTCTATTAGTCTCAGTTTCTGTCAAATGGGAATGATGATAACACCTGTGTCCACAGAGTTGTTATGAAGATCAAATGAGATCACATACGGAAAGTGCTTTGAAAATCTTAAAGCATTATATAGAAGATGATGATGATGGTGGTGATGGTGATGGTGATGATGATGATGGTGATGATGGTGGTGATGGTGATGGTGATGGTGATGGTGATGATGGGTGATGGTGATGATGGGTGATGGTGATGGTGGGTGATGGTGATGATGGGTGATGGTGATGGTGCTGCTGCTGCTGATGGTGATGATGGTGGTGATGATGATGGTGATGATGATGATGGTGATGATGGTGGTGATGGTGATGGTGATGGTGATGGTGCTGCTGCTGCTGATGGTGGTGATGGTGGTGATGATGATGATGATGATGGTGATGATGATGGTGGTGGTGGTGATGATGATGGTGATGATGATGGTGGTGGTGATGATGATGATGATGGTGCCCTGGGGATCCAACCTTGTTGGCATACAGAAGCACCCCTCTTTCAGATACAGTGCCACCTATGCGTGGGGAGGTGTGCCTGGAACAGTATTGAGCTCCGAATGGGCATAATGCTAGGATTTGGGCTGTTATCTGTTTTGGGGAGAGAATGGAAGGGAACCCAGGTAAGCAGCCCTCAGGTGGGTATGGCAGGCACCCCCCTCTCTCTCAGCTGGCCTTGATGTGCTTCTCATAGACCATCAAGAAGACGAGGTTCCCCCGCTGGAATGAGGTGCTAGAGCTTCATGGCGAGGAGGGCCCGCTCCGAGTGGAAGTGTGGGACTGGGACATGGTGGGCAAGAATGATTTCCTGGGAATGGTGAGTCA
>CM053622.1:24720279-24731541 GCA_028646595.1 Phalanger gymnotis
TCTCACAAGAGTAGCCAGGAGGCCACAGAAAAATAAGATGGCATAAATCATATTCACCGGCCTCAAGACCTCGCTCGAACTCCTGGGTCCACACAGGAGTCGGCTCTGCTTTGGATTTTTTCCAGCTGTAGTTTTCTCGCCTCTCCTTGCAGCCAAGCCTCTGGCATTCTCAAGTCCCGCCTCAACGACTAGAGATCACAGTCCAGAGACCCATTGGTTCCCGAATTGGCCCCTTTTAAGTCCTTAATCTACGCCCACACAGGTTTCACACCTGATAGGGCTTTTGGCCTGGGGCTTAGCATTTAACAGGTGAAAGTGCTTTCACAGTAAACAAAAGCCAAACTCCTCAAGGGCACCCATTAAACTAAGCCCATTTTGCCTTACTGTCACAGAGCCATGGGTCAGGAGGGGTTACAGGCAGAGGATGAGGAGAGTGGGGCTGGAGGCCTGGAGGGATAGTGGGTTTGAGCACCATTTGTAATTACGTCAGGGGTAAGAGGGTAGAGACAGGGTAAACAGGATTTGAATGTCAAGTCTTATAGACCTTGATTAGGAAGTTGTAGAAGATGACATTGGAGGAGGTAGTAGACTGAATGCTAAATTCTACTCTGGCACTTTTTGATAGCTGTGTGGCCAGAGGGAAGTCACTTGTCTCTTTCAGCCTAGACATCCCTCTGAAACGCTAGGCAGGTTGGTTGAAGTCATGGGTCATAGGACCACCAATCTGGAGCTGAAAGGGATCTTAGAAGCCATCCAATCTGAAACTATTCCCTTCATCACTCCTTAGCACAGTAGGAGATAACATAGGTATAGTGCTTTGCAAATCTTGAAGTGCCATGTTATTAGATATTATCAATTATTTTAATAATTTAATTATACATTATTATTTTACCATTATATGCCATCACTTGTTCAGTCATTCCCCAATTGATGGGCACTCTGTTAGTTTCCAGTTCATTGCCACAAAAAAGAGCAGCTACAAATATTTTGTTCATATGTAAGCTGCATTCCCTCCCACCCCCATTTTACAGATGAAGAAACAGATCCAGGCAGGCAGACGCAGGGTTACTTAAGCCCAGGGTAATGCAGGCAATGAGGATTAGGTAGGATTTGAACCCAGATCCTCTGGCTGCAGGTCCTATGCTTGTTTTACTGTATCATGATATCCTGTGTCCTAAGCACCACCCTGGCTCTCATCCTGCTTTGAATGGCATACAGAAGAGTTGGTATTTAATCCCAGGTGGAGTTTCCTCCTGATGTCCTGCTCCAGTGTCCCCCCAGTGGCTGGTTCCGTCTGCTACCCTTTGCCAGTGCTGAAGAGGATGCTGGGTAAATGAAGGCTTGAGAAGGAGGGGCTCTTGACCTGGATGGGATGGGATATCCAAACATACAATATTTTGGAACCCATATGATGGAGAGACATAGAATTCCCATCTCCCCATACAGTAAGAACCACCACCCCATCATACATTAAGAACCATGCAAGGCTCCCCCTGTACAGCCTTTGTTGAGGCCTTTGGAACTGCTTTGCTAGCCTTCCCTCCCATCCTAGGGACTAGACAAGGAATTTAGGCCCCTTCATTAGTATGAGACTCAACCTTATGACTTGGATCTTGCCAAAAAGTTCAATGGTTGGTGTCTCATCCTTTGGCCAAGAGTGGTGGTGGTGGGAATCACTGAATTCTGGGTTGGAGTAAGACTTGGGCCCATTATTGAGATTGTGCCAGCTAGGAGAATGGGCGCGGGCATGTCTGGTGTGTGTGTGTGTGTGTGTGTGTGTGCATGGTAGAAAAGCTGAAAGGTGTAGTAGCTGAAGCATTTGGACTTGGACTTGCATTTGTGTTATGTGACCCTGGGTAAGCCATTTCCCTTCTATGAGACTCAGTTTCTCCTTCTGTAAAATGAGGAGGTTTTACTAGATGGTCTCTGAGGATTCATCTAACCCTAAATCTATGATTTTATGATTCTTTGGTACTTGGAGGAGAGAATTTAGGCTGTGGGTAATGGGGATACCCCTTCCACTGGCTAGCTGCTCATCCTTTGCCAGAAAAGCTGTGGCTGAGATATATCTATGCCTTCCCCTTCCTTCCACTTCAAACATGTGTCCCAGTGTGGAGACATCCTCTTGTTGGTGGATGTATGTGCTCACACCAGCTTACATGTTCTGATGCTTCCTTCCAGGGGTAAGCTGGGAGCCCTACGGCTCAAGGTACGACTGGCTGAGGAACGCATCTTGCCTTCTGTGTATTACCAACCACTGATTGACTTGCTGGTGGAATCTGTTCTGTCCCCAGCCCAGGTAGGTTCCTCTCTTAGGGGCAGGTATTGGTTTCCCCTTTGGGAGTTATGCAAATTAGCACTGGAGGATTGCCTAGGCTATCCGGGATAATGGATAGAGATCTAGTCTTAGAGTCTGGAAGACCTGAGTTCTATTCTCATTTCTGATGTGTACTAGCTATGGGCAAGTAATAAAACTTTTTAGAGCCTCAGTTTCCGTATTTACAAAGTGGAGATAATAAGACCTGTAGTAGCTGTCTTGAAAGGCAGAGTGGACAGAGAACTAATCTGCAAGCAAGGAAAGACTCCTAATCTGATACATGCTCATTGTAACTCCAGCAAGTCATTTGACTTGTCAGTACCCTACGCAACTCTGTAAGACCAGCACTGGTAGAGCGAATTTCCTCACCTAGGAGCTCCCTAAACCAGTGAAATCAACCAATAAAGTGCAAATCTCACAAACTTATTGGGGTACCAAGGAGATACTGCATTTTAAACCTTAGGGCTGTATAAATGTTAGTGATGATGGTGATGGTAGATAAGCTGTTTCCTTTTCTGTCTCACCCCCTTTCCCTCCTTCAGTTCCTAGCCACTTTGGCTATCTGGGGAGGCCACATTCCCATCCCACAGAAGATGCGTGATTGGGCTCTTCTCAGGGTACCCTTAGAGGTTGGAGATTCAAGGAGAACCCATGGAATTACTCCTTCCTTCCTGTTGGTATGTGTCCTAGGATGACACTGTGACCCCTCTGGCCATGCTGGATGAAGTGAGCTCTGGGGAGAGCCGGCAGGACATTGCAACCCAACTGGTGAAAATATTCCTGGGTCGGGGTCTGGCTGTGCCGCTCTTGGACTACCTCAATCTTCGGGAAGTGTCCCGGACCAGTGAGTGACCCTTCCAGCCTATTTCCCACACAGGACTTCTCTTCACTTTCCAGAGAGAGCCAATCTGCATCGAAAAGCTAGCTCTTAGATGACGGTTCCCCCTTTCCTAAAAGCCTCCAAGGGAGTGATTGCCTGCCTACCCAACCCTTAGAGGTAGCCCCAGTATAATGGGAGGGACAATTGGCTTGGAGTCAGAAGACCTGAGTTTGCTGTTCAAAGTACAAAGGGTACTTTGCTGTGTACTCACAGTGTGGGCCTTCAGTAAGTAAGTTCCCTGGGCCACAATAATCTCACAGGTGAGATGATAGTGTTGGACTGGATGATCCATGGGGTTCTACTCCAGCTTAGACTTTCTGTGATTCTGTTAGGAATCTGACAGATAATAGTTTCTATCTGTCTGTCTATATATCCACCCATCTACCCACCTATCTATCTATGTATCTATCTATCTATGTATCTATCTATCTATCTATCTATCTATCTATCTATCTATCTATCTATCTATCTATCTATGCCATACAAGGGAAAAGAAGAGGCTTACAAAAGAGAGGGATTCCGTTCAGGGGGATGTGATGTGATGAGGATGGTGATGGAGTACTGAGCTTTTTTCTTGTTTCTGTTGAGTCTACCAAGAAGATTAGTTTTTGGATAAGAAAAAGACAGAACAAAAATGACTAATTATTCAGCCAGTCAATAAGCATTTATTATATGGCTGCTATGTGCCAGGCACTGTGCTAAGCACTGGCGATACAAAGAAAGGCAAAAGATAGTCCCTGCCCTCAAGGAGCTCACAGTCTAATGGGAAAGACAATATGCAAACAACTCTGTACAAACAAGATACAGACAGGATAAATTACTGATTTGATACCCAGAATAAATAAGTAGGAAGGTAGTAAGAGATTCCCTTGATCCAATTCCACAGATATTTTTAAAAAGCCTATTAGATGCTAGATATCATGTCATAAATGCCAGAGAGCTGGCAGAGCTGAGTTCAAGTCTCACCTCTGGTGTGTGTGTGTGTGTGTGTGTGTGTGTGTATACATATATGGAGGGGGGTGTTGTGTGATTCTGGGCAAGTAACTGCTCCTCCCACCCCATTCCTTCAGTGCTCTTCCAGGTGGCTCTTTGTGATTACACATTGCAGAGAAGGTGTTGACCTGTTATTGGTAGACGGAGTTCTCTCCTTTGAGAGTTCCTTGTATCTGTCTGTTAAAAAACAAAGGATGCTGGCACTGGAGATGCAGAAACAAAGGTGAAGCACTCCCTGACCTAAAGGAACTTACATTCTAGGGAGGGGTACAACATAGGCTCATAGATTTAGAATGAGAAAAGAGGCCAGTGAGTCCAACCCTCTCATTTTACAGTTGAGGAAACTGAGGCAAATAGAGGGTAAGTGACTTGTCCAGGGTCACACAGCAAGTTGTGTCTGAGGTCAGATTTGAACTCAGGTCCAGTGCTCCATTCATTGTTCCACTTGGACACAGAAGTAAATTCAAGGCAAGGGAAGGATTACTAACACCTGGGATGAGAAGGTTCAGGAAAATCTTCAAACAAGTGACACTTGAGCTGAACCCAGAAGAAAGGAAGGTGGGGATCCCCAGAGGCAGAAGTGAGGAGGGAGAGCATTTCAGGCATGAATGCAAAGGCATGGATTCAAGAGGTAGAATGTAGAGGTCAAAGAATGCCTGGTAGGCCACTTAGGCTGCAATGTAGAGTCTGTGAAGGAGGAGTAATATGAAATAAGGTTAGAAATGTACAGGGGAGCCAGATTTTCGAAGGCTTTAAGTGCCAAGTTGAAGCATTTGTGCTTATCTTAGTGGTAGTAGGGAGCCATTGAAGTCTTCTGAGCTGAGGAAGTGACATGGCCATATTTGTGTTTTAGGGATATTAATTTTGGGAATTGTGAGAAGAATGGATTGGGAAGGTAAGATACTGAAAGCAGGGAAACAAATTAGAAGCTCTTTCTTTAGTCCTGGAAAGAAGTGAGAAGGGTCTAAATTAGACAGTACCCTCATGAGGATTGGGAAGGGGGCAGATTTGAGAAATGTGGAAATAAAATCAAGACTTGGCAGATGCTTGGATATAAAGGATGAAGAAAAGTCAAGAGAAAGATCATGGATGACCCTGAGGATTTAGATCTGGTGTCTCCAAAGAAGATGGTATTAATTCAACAAAAATATAGAGCTTTGGAGTAGGGTTTGGGGGACAGGATTGGCTGGGGGAAAAAGAAAGGGGAGGGGCTGAATTGTTTGGGGCACGTTGAGTGAGAAATACATATGGGTCAGCTATGGGGAGCTGTCCAGCAGGCAGTTTGAACTGTGTTCAGCAGATTCTGACTGAATATACAGGGTATGCCAAAGTTTCAGTGCAGTTTTAAGCCTTAACAGTCAACAGTCAATAAATAGCCAATAAACATTTATTAAGCTCCTACTCTGCCAGGCACCATGCTAAGTTTGATAGATTAAAAACATACTAAGACTTTTGGGACATCGAGTATAGCTTTGGGAGTCATCTGTGTAGAGCTGCTAACTGAACCTGAGGGGGCAGATGAGATTACCAAGCAAGGAAATATATAAAGATGAGAGGGAATAGGACAGAGCATTGAGGGATACCCATAAGGAAGGGAGGAAAGAAGTATATATTTTATTTTTAATTAAGTTTTTAGTGATATCTTCTGTTTCTTCTCTTTTCTTTTCTTTTTTTTTGGTGAGGCAATTGGGATTAAGTGACTTGCCCAAGGTTACACAGCTAGTAAGTGTCAAGTGTCTGAGGCCAAGTTTGAGCTCAGGTCCTCTTGATGCCAGAGCCAGTGCTCTAGCCACTGCACCACCTAGCTGCCCCGCTATCTTGTTTCCTACACCATCATAGTTATCTCCTCCTAGACAGCTATCTCACATATTGAATAGTATTTTTTAATAGAGAAAAAAATCAACATAATCAATTGATACATTGGAAAAGTCTGAAAACATGTGCAGTGGGTAACACTTGTGTACATCCTACCTCCCTGAAGGTGTAGGTTGAGGGATGTCTTCTCATATCCCTTTATTCAGGTTCTGCTTGATCTTTTTATAAAATAAATTTTTATTGCTATTTTCTGATTCTTACATCACCATAATATCCCATGTATCCCTCTCCCTCCACCTTCCAGAGAGTCATCTCATATGACAAATATTACTTTTTGGAGAGAGAAAAGTCAACACAACTGATTGAAAAAGTCCCAAAACATGAGCAATGGGCAACATCTGCGCACATCCTACCTTCATGAAGGAATAGGTTAGGGCTGTCTTTTCATACTTCTTCATTCTAGTCCTACTTGATCTTTATAATTTTGTTACATTTACTTTTGATTTGTTGGTGTGTCATTGTTCTTCCCATTTATGTTGTGCATATCATATTCCTGGTTCTGCTGACTTCAGTGCATCAGTTCATGTAAATCTTTCAATGCTTCTCTGTATTCATCACATACATCATTTCTTTTGGCACAGTAATATTCCATTACATTCATGTACCATTTGTTTAGCCATTCCCCAAGTGATGGGCATCTATTTTGTTTCTAGTTCTTTGCTATCATAAAAAGTGCTGCTGTAAATATTTTGTAGTATATGGGAACTTTTGACTTATTGATGGCTTCCTTGGGGGATAAGACCAGTAATGGAGTCTCTGATTCAAAGGATATGGACATTTTAGTTACTTTATTTGCATAATTCCAAATTGCTTTCCAAAATGGTTGTACCATTTCATAGCTCTACCAATAATGTATTAGTGTGCCTATCCTTCCAGAATCCCTCCAGTATTGACTAAGTGCTTTACTGTATTCCAAGAACTTAGAGGTACAAACGGGAGAAGTGAAACAAGTCCTGGCCTCAGGAAGCTTATATTCATTGAGGGAGATGGCATGTTCATTTGTGGGTATGTATAAAGCAGACACAGAGGGAGAAGTGAAGCAGATCTTGCCTTTGAGGGACTTACATTCTATTGGAAGAGACAACATGTTTATTTGTAGGTATATACAAAATAGATACAAAGTGTGAAGTAAAACAGGCCTTGTGCTCAAGGAGCTTAAATTCTATTGAGGGAGACAGCATATTCATTTATGGAATAGATACAAAGTGATTTGGGGGAGGAATGGCTCTAGCAGCTTTTTGTGGGGGCAGATCAGCAAAGGCCTCATGAAGGTGGTAGCACTAGAGCTGAGTCTTAAAGGAAGACTAGTGATTCCAAGATTAAGAGATAAGGGAGGAAACAGTATTGCAGGCATGTGTGGCCAGTGCCAAGATGGGACAGAAATGGGATGTGGAATGTGGTAGATGAGGAACGGTAAAAGTTAGTTTCACTGGGAGCACAAAATAAGTAATGTGTAATAAAGTTGGAAAGGTAGGTTGGGGCCAGGTTGTGAAAGACTTTACATGGCAATCAGAAGAACCTAGAAGTAGGAGGTATTTACTGGTATTTATTGAGTAGGAGAGTGACATAGTTGGACCTATGCTTTAGGAATATCACATTGACGGCTACATGGGAGAGAGATTGGAAAAGGGAAAGACTTGAGGCAGGGAGACAGCTTAAAACTGGAAGGGACCCTTAATATCATCTATAATCTATCCCCTTCATTTTACAGATAAGGAAATTGAGGCCCAGAGAAGGGAAAGGCCTTGGCCATAGTCACACAGGTACTAGGTGGTAAAGCTGGCAATTGAGGACTTGTCCTCTGACTCCAAAGCCAGCACTTTTCCCACTCTGTTAGGCTGCCTCCCTTCCTGTTTATCTGTTCCCAAAAGGCCTTATGGATGAGAAAAGTTACCTGGCCCTGTGCACCTGTCCTGAAGATTTCTCCTCTTCAGGTGCCATCCCATTGACTACCTAGGGCATTTTACTGGGGATGCCCCAGACAGCATCCTGAGGCAAGGGGAAGTGCCCAGAGCACAAAGATCTCTATGTGCAGCCCTACCCCCTGCTCCAGGGGCCATGTCCCTTCTCTTCCAGCGGATCCCAATACACTCTTTCGCTCCAACTCTCTGGCCTCCAAGTCCATGGAGCAGTTCATGAAGGTGAGTGCTATCACAGGATACTAGGCCTCCTGGGATTGCCCCTGCTCCAGCCCTAAGATGTCAGACTTAGATCTCTTCTTAGTTTGGATAGAATTGGAGGGGGAGGGGGAGATAGAAGAGAAATCTGGTTTTAGTATCCTGTCTCTCACATTGCTCCCCTGAGGCTAATCTTTCATAGAGTCAGAGAACTTGGGTTCAAATCCCATGTCTGATGCTTACTACTTGTGTGTTCTTGGGTAACTTTCTTGTGCCTCAGTTTACTCAACTATAAAATAAAGGAGTTGGATCACAAGGGACTCCGAGGTCCCTTCCAGCTCCAAATCTATGGCCATGTGGCTTCTCTGGACCTCAGTTTTCCCTGTAAAATGAGGGGGTTGGAATAGATGGGTTTTCAGGTCCCTCCCAGCTCTCAAACTCTTTTCCTAGGCCCCATTCTAAGTCTGGTTCATCTTTATCTCTGGGTTGTACCCTCTTTTTTCTGTCTGTTTCTCACCTGTTCTTTTCTGCAGTTGGTGGGCACACCTTATCTCCACGAGGTCCTCAAGCCTTGTGTCAACCGCATCTTCGAAGAGAAGAAATACATTGAGCTGGACCCATGCAAGATAGATCTGACCCGGACCAGGTGAGTAGGGGTATTGGCTCAGACCTTTTGGGGTCAGAGAGATTCACAGAGGAAGAGGAGGAGGAGAAGGAGGAAAAAGAGATAGATGATTAAGTAGATATTCCCCCTTCCATCCCAGAAATCATACACCTAGGCCTAGACTGCTCTTGCTGCTTCATCCACTTTAACCTAGGTTGGATCCTGGATATGGTCCCTCCCCAGATTCTAAGAGCAGGTTTTTGTAGGGAAGCCCATTCCAGACCCTGAGTTTCTATTCTTGGTCCTGGTGGTTCAGGTGGTCTTGGACCTGGTTTGCTTGTCATTTATCTGACTTTGGTCACAGGTTCATATGGTCATAGTTTTAGAGTCAGAAAGGACCTTAAATGCCATCAAATCCACCCCCACTCATTTTACAGATGAGGAAACTAGGACCCAGATAGGTTGAATGACTTGCTCAGGGTCACACAGCAAGTATAGAGACCTGACTGCACATAATCAGGAAGAGTTGGATTCAAATCTCTTTTCAGACACTTATTTGCTGTGTGACCTTGGACGGCTCCCTTAACCTCTGTTTGCCTCAGTTGCTTTATCTGTAAAATGAGGAGTTTGGGCTTAATGGCCTCCAAGGACCAGTTTCTAGTTGTAAAATCAGTGGTTCTGCTGTGATCCATGATCCTGAATATCTGAGGAATCTAGCCCTTCTGGACTCCCCAAACCAGAGCCCTCTCCATTATACTTCATGTATTATGTATGTAATATAAAGTATAAATGTATTTAAGTATAAAGTCTTCTTAGTCCTCAGTTTTTTTGGGAGCAGGGGTGGACTTGTCCCTGGGCTATATTTGTGGGGCTTGTCACCTCCCAGATGGAAAGAGCAGCCCAAGGCTCTCTGCCTGAGCTCAGGAAGCTCATGAGGCTGATGTGTTGGGGTGGAGATAGTGGCACTGCTTCAAGATGATCTGGAAGCATGTTGAGTTTAGGACCAAAGAAGGAGAAGAGCCCTTCAGCTGATCTGAGCCAGATCAAAAGGCTTCCCTAGTGAGGGAGAGTGGGCCAGGAAGGACTGGGTAAAAGGGCAGGGCATAGGTTCCTAGGAGATGGCTGGGTCAGGGAAGAGAGGGTGAGAGGGCACCAGGAGGGCTGGGGCAGAAGGGAGGGGGGTCCTCAGGGAGAACTGAGTCTAGAGAGCCCAGAGCAGGGTGACGGAGGTGGAATGCTTGTGGGATTCCCTCCAAAGGTGGAGAATTGCCTTTGAGGAGCCAGAGGAAATGAATGATGGGGGATGAAGGGAAGCCAGTCAGTCCACAAACAGTGTTAAGCATGTAATATGTCCCAGGCACTGTGCTAAGTACTTGAGGATAGGAAGAAAGGCAAAACCTTTGGGGAGTCCAGAAGGGCTAGATTCCTCAGATATTCAGGATCATGCTTCTCAAGAAACTCGTATTCTAATGGGAGAGACAACACACAAATAACTAAGTGCAGGCAAGATATAGTCAGTACAAATAGAAGTGCGAACACAGAAGAGTGAATGCACTGGCATTGGGGGTGGGGTGGGGCAGGGCATAGGAAAGAACTCTTAGAAGGCAGAATTTGAGCTGAGTCTAGAAGGAAGCCAGAAGGACTGAAAGGCAGAGGAGAGGAGAGCATTGTAGGCATCGAGAGTAGACTGTCCATGGGCATGGGAAGATAGCTGGAGGATGGAGCTCAAGGAACAGTGACATCATTGGATTGAAGAGTAGGTCATGGGGAGAAAGGTGTAAGAAGACTGGAAAAGTTGGAAGAAGCCAGGCTAGGAAGAGTTTTAGAAACCAAATAAAGGATTTTATGTTTTGTCCTGGATAATTAGGGGCCGTTGGAGCTCATCGAGAAGAGGGGTGACGTGGTTAAACCTATACTTTAGGAATATTCATCCGATGGATGAGTGGAGGAGGGATTGAAGCTGGGAACAGATGAGCTGGGGATGCCAATGAGGAGGTTGTAGTAGTCTAGGGAGGAGGTGATGAAAGTCTGAATGGGGATAGTGGCAGTGGGAAAGGAGAGAAGGGGACCTGGACAGGAGATGTAGTGAGGGTAGGAATGAGCAGACTTGGCAGAAGGATCCTCAGTCTAAAGCTGGAAAGGATCTCAGAAGCCATTGAGGCAAATTAAGTGATTTCCCCGCAGGTAGATGTCAGACATGACATTTATGCAGATAAATTACACAGGTCATCACACAGGTAAATGTCAGACGTGGAATTTGCACTGAGATAGTCTGAGTGCTCTTTCCCTTAAACTATGTTGAGAGAGAGAGAGAGAGAGAGAGAGAGAGAGAGAGAGAGAGAGAGAGAGAGAGAGAGAGAGAGAGAGAGAGAGAGAGAGAGAGAGAGAGAGAGAGAGAGAGAGAGAGAGAGAGAGAGAGAGAGAGAGAGAGAGAGAGAGAGAGAGAGAGAGAGAGAGAGAGAGAGAGAGAGAGAGA
>CM053622.1:24741063-24824680 GCA_028646595.1 Phalanger gymnotis
GAGGGAGAGAGATGAGGAGGGAAACAGAGAAAGGGAAAGAGGGGGAGATAGAGGGTAGGAAAATGAAGAAAAAAGATGGGACAACAAATGAGAGGAAAGGGAGGGCGATGTTGAGACAGGAAGAGTCAGAGGGGAGGAGAGAGAAAATACAAAGAGAGGGAGAGACAAAGAATCAGAGGAGAATCAATGGGAAAGACATAGAGAGACAGGGAAAAGACAGTAAACGAGAAAAAAGGAGGATCAAGGAGAGACAGTCAATGAGAGAGAAAAGAGGGAGAGACAGAGGGAGGGAGAGACAGAGGGACAAAGAGATGGAGAGGCAGAGAGGGAGAAGCCCAGTGAGACAAAGGGACAGATGGAGAGAGTGGGAGAGCAGTGAGAGGCGAAGGGCAGTGGAGAGGGTTTCACGGCCAGGAGTGGGGCTGCCCCCTCCCCAAGGGCCTCTCTAGACACTTGCCTCTGCAGCGCACCTGGGCCCTCGTTGCCAAGGCAACTGGAAACCTTGGCCTTCGGGAGACAGCTCCTTCTGCGCATGTCACCTCGTTCCCCACCCCCAGTGTCAGACACTGCTTCTTCCCCCCTGCAGCCCTCAGATATTTATAGCTGCTTAGGGTTGGGGGGCTCAGCCATTAGGTTGCCTATATGGGGCCTGAGATGTTTGCTCCCCGAGCTGGGGAAAAGATGCTAGATACTCCAGGCCAGGGCCAGGCTAGGTCTGCTTCTTTCTCAGACTCCAGCTCTCCTACTTCATCCCTCCCTGGCTTACAGAGCCCCTCAATTCCCAACACACAGCAGCGTCCATGATTGCTTCCTCTTCTCCTAGACCTTCGGGTGTGAAAGGGAGAATGAGGGAAACACACGTTCTGGGGGAGGAGACCAGCAAACTTCCTGCCACCTGTAGGATGATATGCCCCTCCCCCTTCCCCCCCACCCCCCAGCTCTCAAGGACCATGCCTGGCCATGGCAGAAGGATCTCATGGAGATCTTTGATTTCATTAGTTGTGTGATCCTGGGCAAGTCGCTTAATATCTGATTGCCTTGGTTTTTCTTCATCTGTAAAATTGACTAATCGATTAATAAATTGCTCCAGCACCCACCTCTCTGCAGGTGAGAGTATAGCATATAGGATCAGGAATACCTGGGTTCCCCCCTAGGTCAGGGGTGAGTCTAAGTCTAGAAGATAACATAGCAGAAAAGAAGTTTGGTCCTAGGTGACACATAAGAGTTAGCATCAAGTTTGCACAGTGCTTTACAATTATTATCTCATTTGAGCTCTCTAGGCTCAAGGTGCTATCATCACCCCCATTTTACAGATGAGAATACTAAGGCAGTCAAAAGTTAAGTGACTTGCACAAGGTCTCACTAAGAAGCACCTGAGGCCGGATTTGAACGCAGGTCTTCACTCCAGATCTAGCACCGTTATTCAATAGGCTACCCAGCTTCTTTATGCATTTTAGGAAGATCACTCCTGAGCTGGGAAGAGGGTGACCAGAGTGAAAGGTCCTTCGCTCATCGCATAGAAGGAGCAGCTGAAGGGACTGGGGATGAGAAGGCCTGGAGGTGAGAAGGCTGGGCATTGGAGCTGTCTTCATCCAAGGACTGGAAGGATTGTCCCCCGGACGTGGGCTAAGCTGAATCCTGCTTTGTTCCCAAAGGGATAAACCAGGAGAAATGGTGGATTTTGTCAGGAAAAGCAAACTGAGAGCCATCCAGCCCCAAAGTGGAGTGGGCTGGCCCAGGAAATGGTGGCCTTTTCCTCCCCAGAGGCTACAAGACCCCTTCTCGGCCATGGTATAATGGGGATTACTTTTGTGTAGGAATAGGATTAGATGGCCGCCCAGGTCACAGGCATTCTTTGGTTCTGGGCTGCTTCTTTTACCAGTTTCTTTCTTATTCTAGTCCTCAGCTCAAGCACTATGTCTTCCTGTTCCCCACCGCCACCCCACTTCCTAGTGCCCCCTAACATTGCTTTGTATTTTGTACTTATTTTATATACTTATGTTGTATATAATTATATGACTACTGCAGCATAAGGAGTCTCCTGCTGTAGGATGTAAACTCCTTGAGGGCAGGGACTCACTTCAGTCTTTGTATCCTTACCCTCACTCCAATCAAAGTCAACCGTAAGTCATGTCATCATTTTCCTGATGTCATGGTCCTCTTTGAGAACGAAGGACAAACAAACACAAGTCTGACACATAGTAGGTGCTTAACAAATACCTGCAGATTGATCATACCATTCCCCTGCTCCAGACCCTACAAAGGCTCCCTGTTGTCTGCCACATCTGATCCAATTAGAGGGCAAGAGATGGAGGCAGGAAGACCTGAATGCTCCAGTCTTACTAGCTGTGTGACCCTGGGCAACTTACTTAGCTGCCTTCAGCCTCAGTTTCCTCATCTGCCAAATGGGGATGATAATATCACCTATCTTCCAGGGTTACTGTGAGGATCAAAAGTTAGCACATGTGAAGGGATTTGCAAACCTTAAAGTGCTATGCAAGAGCTAGATATCATCATCATCATCATCATCTCTGACTTTCAGGGTCCTCCATGCACCTCAGGAGACTTGGGTTCAAGTCCCCAGCTCCTCACTTATGTGACCCTAGGCAAGTCCTTTTTTCTGAGCCTCAGTTATCTTGCTTGTGGGAAGATGTGAGGAAGGCTATTTGCCCTATCCCCCTTGTCGGGTTCCCTTATTATAATGTAAGCTCCCTGAGGGCAGGGACTGTCTTGCTTTTATTTGTATTCCTGATATTTAGCACAGTGCCCAGGACACAGTAAGCACTTAGCACTCTACCCAGATATCATCCATTTTTCTCTCTCAATTTCTATCAATCTAAGCTATTTTCAAGCAATCTAAGCTATCATCTCCTTCTAGCTCCATATATCTCTCATCTACTTCTATCTCTTTTTATCATTTCTATCTCTATCAATCTCTCTCTACATAGTCATCATCTATTTCCGTATCTCTCTACCTCTATCAATCATCTCTCTACCATCTATTTCTGTCTCTATCAATAATTT
The DNA here is from genome assembly GCA_028646595.1 of Phalanger gymnotis. Lineage (NCBI taxonomy): Eukaryota > Metazoa > Chordata > Mammalia > Diprotodontia > Phalangeridae > Phalanger > Phalanger gymnotis. The sequence goes on from CM053622.1 coordinate 24,744,088, forward strand.
TTTTTTCTTTTTTGGAGGCAATTGGGGTTGTGACTTGACTAAGGTCACACAGCTAGTAAGTGTCAGAGACTGGATTTGAACTCTGGTCCTACTGACTCCAGGGCTAGTGCTCTAACCATTGTGCCATCTAGCTGCCTCCAATAATCCATCAACCATCTATTTCTATTTCTTGATTATCTATCAACTATTTCTATCTCTTTATCATTTACCTGTCACCTATTTCTATCTCTATCAGCCTATCTCCATATTTCTACCATCTATTGAATCATATATCAGTCATATATTTCTACCTCTTTATCAAGTATTTCTGTCTCTAACATCTATTTCTTTGGATATCTACTACTCATTTTTCTCTGTTTCCCTTCCCCCACTCTCTTATCTGTCTACGTTACAGAGCTGTTGTGAGAAAAAAGACTCGTTGTCAGTGTGGCTACCAAAAGATACTACTTTCCCTTCCTCTGCTCTACCCTCCTTCCTCTCAAACCCTGTGTCTTCCTCCTCCTCCTTCTGTTTCTCTCTCTTCTTCTCTCCCTTTTCCTGCCAGGGACAGTGATTAATGAGACTGGCTTTGGCTGGTGAAGCTTGAGATCCCTGGGGAGTCTGACTTGCTAACTGGCAGCAGCTGGAGCACAAGCTGCTCCAACCTGCCCCCTCCTTCTATATCTGGGCACTGGGCACCAAGAGCCCTGTGAAGGTCCTTCACCCCACTCTGTCTTCACCAAGCCTGGGAGACTTGGATTACTCAGGCTGCACTCAGTGGGGCTTGTCCTAGAGGTCTCTAGATCCTATAAGATAGGATAGAAATTGAAGCCATTATGATTATTTTTAGGGGGCAGAGATTGGCCCTGTGATTTCAGGGCCAACACAGGAGATTCCTGGATGAAGAAATTCCCTCCACCAATGCAGGTTGGCACCTCCTTTGACTTATAGTCTTGGTGAATGGTCTAGGTCACTAAGGGCTTAAGTGATTTGCCAGGGTTACACAGCTAGTGTGTGTTAGAGGTAGGGGCTTGAGCCCCCCAGTTCTCTATCCATTCTATCACCCTGCCTCCCATAGTTATTATTATTGGGGAGAATAGTGTGTCATTCACTGAAATTCTTCTGCTATACCTAATTGTAGGAGTGACCCTGGGCTCTTGAAGTCTGTGCCAACTGAGTGCTGGCAGTGGTAGGGACCACTAGGCTTGGAAGACTTGGAGGACAGGCTGGTCGATGCTGGTTATCAGAGGACCAGGCTGACTAAATCACCAGATTGGCCAGACCAGAGGAGGGGGCAAGAATATCTGTCTTTGTTCTTGTTCTTTTCTCTCATCCACTCATTGGAACTGGACCCAAGTCCCAAGCTTGGCATCCAAGGCAGACATTTCTGAAGGAAGTCTAACAGTAATCTGAGTCTACTCCCTCATGCTCCCAGAGTCCTGCTCTTTGGAGGCTCAGCTCAGAAACCTCCTCCACCACACAGCCTTCCCTGATTGCTCCCCAGATGAGCGACACCATCTCCTGCCTCACATTTTCCTACACATGGCTCTCCCCAGAGGCACAAGGGTACAGGAGAAAGAGAGCTGTACCTCTTCAGTCAGAGGGAGGTGGGTCAGATCCTGTCTCTGATGCACTAGCAGGTCATCTTGGGCAATTCCTTCTCTCTCTGAGCTTCAGTTTCCTCATCTGTGAATTGAGGGGGAGGTTTATTTCTCTACCGTGCTACTTTGTGTGTATATGAGAGAGAGATAGACTGAGAGAGAGAAGGAAAGGTGGAGAGAGACAGAGAGAAAGAGGGGAGAGAGGAGAGAGAGATAGAGAGACAGAGACAGACAGAGACAGAGAGGGAGACAGAGAGAGGGAGGGAAGAGGAAGGAGAGAGAGGGAGACAGAGAGACAGAGAGGGAGGAGAGAAAGAAGAAGAGAGGGAGACAGAGAGAAGGAAGAGGGAGAGAGAGAGAGAGAGAGAGAGAGAGAGAGAGAGAGAGAGAGAGAGAGAGAGAAAGAGTGTCCTTGGACAAATCACATAATCTCTTTGGTCTCAGTTTCCTCAACTAATAAAATTCAGGGGTTGGTCTAGAGGACCTCCAAGATACTTTCCAGTTCTAGATTTACCTTGTTATGACCTGGGTCCAAATTCTGCCTCAGACACTTACTAGGTGCATGATCTCGGACTGCTCTGGGCTTCAGTTTCCTCACTTGTACAATGATGGAGTTGGACTAGTGGCCTCTGGGGTCCTTTCTGGGTCCAAATTCTTTGGTCTAAAGCCCCTGCCCTTGTGTCAGGTTGGTCTCTTCCAAAGAGCAGTTCAGAGATGACCCTGGGATGGCAGATGTGCTCCCCTCCCCCATCCCTCTCACCCCAGACCTCTTGGAGACATCCCATCTTACCCAGGTGGAACAGATGCCCTGGTACTCAGGACGGCCACACGCTGAGTCCCCGGCCGGTTCAGATTGTTTTGTCTGGTGAGCTGGGCACCACCAGGAGCACTCTGGCTCCGAGAAAAGTTGCTCCCTGGGGCTCCACCAGGTGACCGCCCGGGCTCGCCTTTGGCCACCACTCCCGCGGGGCCAGTGCCCCCAGCCCACAGTGTAGTCCCGGTCCCATTGAAGGTGTTACTCTGGCGAACAGGCAACGTGCCTGTCCCTGCGCCGTTGCCTGAGGCTTGATACATCTTCCTCCGTTGTGAGGCAAGGATGGCATTAGAAGCAGCCCGGGTACTGTTGACTAGCAGGCACTGCTGGCAAGAACACGGCTGGCCCGAGTTGGCACCCACTGGCCAGGACTGGGACTTGGGGATGGAGCCAATGGTCAGTGGGTAGGCAAGGTCCATGCGTCGCCTGACCCGCCTCTTCCGCTGGGTCTGCCGGTTCATCTGAGACATGCTGTTGAAATAAATCACGTAGCCGAAGCCCAGCGAGGAAAGGTCCAGCCACGGATGCTGCTTCTCATAGGCATTCTGGATGGTGATGCAGATGTCCATGTCATATGGCGTCCAGGAGCCGCCATCATTTTCCCATTCCCACACGATGCCTTTCCCGGGTGCCGAGGATGGGTCGTAAAAGTTCCTTCGGACCGGCCTCATCGTCCCTGCCAGGAAAAGGAAGCACATCGGTGAGCCTGACCTAAGCCCTGCCAGCCATCATTCCCCTTCCTCCATCCATCAAACCTCAATTAGGTGTTTCCTATGGCAGTGGAAGCAGAAGCCCTGGGCAAGCCATTCACTCCTCATTTGTAAAAAGGAAGGAGTTGGACCCCTAAGTGACCTCTATCCTTCAAGTTCTATATCTATGATCTTACTATCTAGGTGGGCAGCTATGTGGCGCTGCCACCTGGAGTTGGGAAGAACTGAGTTCAAATTCAGTCCTGGACACCCCACACTAGCTCTGTAACCTTGGTCAAGTCATTCAACTTTATCATCTGTAAAATGGACATAGTAATAGTACCTATCTCCAAGGTTGCAGTGAGGATAATATTTGTAAAACAAAGTCCTTTAGAAACCTTAAAGCACTATTATCTAGGCTCCAATCCCAGGCCTCAATTTTCTCATCTATAAATAGTTAGACTAGAAGGCTTCTTGGTACATGGGAATGAAAGGAGACAAAGGATCTGGGTTCAAACCCTGCTTGTGACACTTACTAACTGAAACATTAGTCAAAACATGGAAATAGAGTGCTTGCTGGGGAGCAGGGAGGGGAAAGGGGGAGAAAAATTCAGAACTCAAAATTTTACAGAAATGACTGTTGAAAACTATCTTTACATGTAACTGGAAAAAAATAAGATACTATTGAGGAAAAGAAAGAGTCAAACAATTTAATTCTCTTGGGCCTCAGTTTCCTCATCTGTAAAAGGAAAGGGTTTGAGGTCCATTCCAGCTCTAAATGTAGGATCCTGTGGTCTTTCCAGTCCTAAATCTATGATGTCATGTGCCTCTGACCTCCCATAGATCTTTGCCTTCCAGGAGGTCACTCCAGGGGGATGGTGGGAGGGACTGAAGGAAATAATTATGAGAGGGAAGGCACTAGAATTAAGAGGAGCTGGGGAAGGCTTCCTACAGAAGGTGGGATTTTAGCTGAGACTTGAAGGAAGCCAGTGGGGCCAGTAGTCAGAATGGAGGAGGCAAAGCATACCAGGCATGGAGATGGCCAGAGAAAATGCACAGGGTTGAGAGATGGAGTGTTTTCCAACCCTCTCATGTTACAGATCAAAACTCTAAGGTTCAGAGAAGGAAATGAACTCACCCCAGGTCACATAGCTATAACATGGCAGAACCAAGGTTCGAGTTAGGGCTTGATGATTCTAGAACCAGGAGTCTTCCCACTATACTATATACACTGCCTGCTGGGATTGGGGAGAAGGGCACAGGGACCTGGCCCCCAACTTCACATGTCTCCAGGGGTCCATCAGTGATCTTAAGTGAACACTTCCTGTGTCCAGCACTGTGACAGGCACTGTGGGAGATCAGAGATGTATGACTTGGTCCCTGTCATCAGGTAGTATACAATCTAGCCTAAGAGACAACATGCTCACAGGAAGCAGAGAATCAATGGAAAACTGTAGGGTCCTCATGAAGAGGGCATAAAAGGAAGAAAGATCAGTGTTGGCTTTACAAAGAGCCCCAGAGCATCACAGCTGGAAGCGACCCAAGAGGCAATCGCACCCAACCCCCTCACTACATAGAGAAGATGAGGCAAGGAAGGCCCAGAGCAGTTACTGGCCCAAGACCAGACAGTCACACAGTATCTGTGTCTCCATGAGCCCCTAGTCTCCTTCCCATACCAATGCTCTCTCCACCATGACTCTACCAGAGTATCTTGGTTAGAAGGCTAGATTTGGATGGAATCAGAAGACTTAAAATAGGAATACCTACTCTTACTAAATAGGTGCCCCTGGAAAGCTGTTTCAGCTGTCTGGGTCCCTGTTTTCTCTGGGGTGATATGAGAGGATTGGATTAGATCCCTTTCAACTCTGAATTTATGATCCTATGACCTCCTTGGGTCATATTTTCCTCATCTGTAAAATGGGATGGTTAAATAAAATGGCCTCTGAGAAGCTCTCCAAGCCTAGATCTATGATCTTATCATCAGTCTTGTGCCCTTGGACTGATGACTCACTTATTTTCTTCCATCCATACTTCCATCCATCCATCCATCCATCTATCCAGCACATCATTCATTCACTCAGATATCATATTAATCTTCATAAAGTATAGACTTAACTATTTCATCCCCCATTGCAATAAATCCCAGTGGCTCTCTATTACTTCCAGGATTAAATATAAAATCCTCTGGCATTCAAAGCCCTTCACAAACTGGCTCCCTGCCATCTTTCCAGCCTACTTAAACCTTACTCCCTGACATTTACTCTGTGGACACTGGCTTCTAGGCTGTTTCTCAGACAAAACAGTCCATCTCTTTACTGTGAGCATTTGCCATGGCTGTCTGTCCTCAATGTCTGGAATGCTCTCCCTCTTCATCTTCGCTTCCTGACTTCCCTGCCTTCCTTCAAGTCCCAGCTAAAATCTCATCTTCTATGAGAAACCTTTGGTCGGGTAGGTGATGCAGCGGAGTCAGGAAGATTCATCTTCCCAAGTTCAAATCTAGTCTCAGATACTTACTAGCTGTGTGACCCTGGGCAAATCACTTCACCTTGTTTGTCTCAGCTTACTCATCTGTAAAATGAACAGGAGAAGGAAATGGCAAGCCACTTCAGTATCTCTGCCAAGAAAACCCCAAATGGGGTCATGAAGAAGTCATACACGACTGAAACAACTAAACAACAAAACGAGAAGCCTTTTGTGATTCACTTTCATGCTAGTGCCTTCTCTCTATTGACAATCTCTAATTTATCCTGCAAATATCTTGTCTGTACATAGTTGTTTTCATGTTGTCTCCCCAATTAGGCTATGAGTTCCTTGGGAGCTGTCTTTTGCCTTTCTTTGTGTCCCCAGGGGTTAGCACAGTGCCCGGCACAAAGTAGGCCCTTAATAAATGCTTATTGACTGACTTTCTTTCTTTCATTTGTTCATTCATTCACTCATTCATGTACATTCATTAAGTACCCACAGAATTGTGTGCAGAGAATTGACTGTATGAGGCACTGAGAGAGAGACAAGGTTTAGAAAAGACAAGGTTCCTTCCATCATAGAGCTCAAGGTCTAGTAGGGGGTTAAGACACAAAATACACATGGCTATGTACAAAATACCAAATCTTTAGAGAGGTACAAACAAAGTGCTATGTGGTGTGTGTGTGTGTGTGTGTGTGTGTGTGTGTGTGTGTGAGAGAGAGAGAGAGAGAGACCGACAGACAGAGAGACAGAGAGACAGAGATGGGGAGGGGAGGAGGGCTGGTGGCTCAAAGCACACCACTGTGTGTGTGTGTGTGTGTGTGATATGAGTGAGATAAACTTGGAAAGGCAGGGTGATGTCATGTTCTGGAGAGTATTGAATCTAGAATATGAACTTTACCAAGGAAGCCATGGAGTTGAGGGCTTTTGGGCAGAGGAGAAATACTAACTCGCTCCACATGTTAGAAAAGTTATTTTGGCCCCATTAGGTGGCAGAGAGATTAATAGGTGGGATAATATATTAAACAGGAAAGTACTACAATAGTGGGAGTGGGTGTTGATGAAGACTGGTGCAGAGGAGGGTCAGTGGGGAGGAAGGGCAGGGGAGAGAAGTGAGAAATATGGAGGAGGTAGAACTGTCAAGTGGGTCACATCCCATCTTTTCTGCTTACTACTTGTGAGACTTTGGGCAAGTCACTCCCCCCTTCAATTTCCTCCACCATAAAAAATGAGTGGGTTGGATTTAGATGGTTTTTTAGGTCCCTTTGACTTCTGGAACAAAGAATTCATGAATCTGTGATCAGATATGAGAGATGAGGAAGAAAGGTTTCAGATAATAGGAAGAAAAACTAAGTTTATCAGTCCATTTGACTGAGTCATTCACCGTCATCCAGCACAGGCTAGGAATCCCAGGGACTGACTGGGAGGTGAGGGAGGAGGGGAATCTTCAGAATGGCATGCTGCTCTGGCTCAGTGACCCATTACAGGCAGGTGGGGATAGAGTCAAAGGGAGGGGATCTTGGAGGAGAGTACTAAAGTCCAGCTGGGTCTGGCCCTTTTTAGCAGCAAAAGCTTCTGCAGAAACCTCCACCTTACTTGGAGAAAGCCGGGGAGCTGGGTAAGCCGGCATTGTCCAGCAAAGGCCAGCTGCTGAGTTCTTGCTGGCCACTGCTCCATTTACAAGGGTATTGATTTTTCTGCCTGTTTTCTGGTAGTTATTAAGACTTGGTCCCTGGAGCCCTTTTGAAATGAGATTGAAATCTCAAGAGTGGGGCCTTTGGGAGTGGAGTAATTAGGGAGACTGTCCTTCTAGGGCAGGTTCCCCCACACTCCTCAAGCTTCCAGTTCTTGTCTCCACCTCCTTGGCAATTTTCCACAGCTTCCCTCCAGTGCAGAACGGCTTCTCACTCCAGTCCAAGACTAGGACAGTGACATCCTGGAATGAGCAAGAAAAATAGCCCAGAAACCCTCCTTCTCCAGTGCCCAGCCCACATCACCCTGGAGGCAGACTCTCTGAGCTGCAGGAGACAAGGAGGCCTGAGTTCCAATTCTCTGGGAGTGCAGCCAGTATGCTGGATGACAGGGGGATGCACCAGTACATTGAGTCAGTTATTTGCTTAATAAATGCTCGTTGACTGCCTAGACTGGTTATCTCTATCTGTGCCTTTGGCTACTGTATTTCCTAAGGAGAATTCCAAGTAAAAGCATCTCTCCTCACTTAAGAGGATCAGAGATGTGTTGTTGTCGTTTCATTGTTGTGCAGTTGTATCTGATTCTTCTTGACCCCAATTTGATTTTCTTGGCAGAGATGCTGGAGCAGTTTGCCATTTCCTTTTCCAGCTCATTTTGAAACTGAGGCAAAAAGGGTTAAGTGACTTGCCCAGGGTCACCCAGCTAGGAAGTGTCTGAGGCCAGATTTGACCTCAAGGAGACGAGTCTTCCTGACTCCAGGCCTATCCAGGCACTCTATCCACCATGCCACCCAGCTTTAAACAATTCGAGTTCTCTAAAAGTGGAATGAGCTGCCTTAAGAAGTAGTAATTTCAACTGAGATAATATTTGTAAAGGGCTTACTTAGCCACCTAGCTGCCCATTTCAGAGATTTGGAGCTATCTAAAATTCAGATTTCCAGCATGCAAAAGAGCTGACTTCCAGAATTTCTTTTCTAAGGCTGGCAAGGAACAGTTTGCAAACGAGCGTCCTACCTTGGCACCATCCTAGCAGAAAACTCATATTCATTCTAAGACATAGGCACTAGTTCATCTATTTTATGGGTAAGGAAACTGAGTCAGGCAGAGGTTGAGTGACTTGCCCAAGGTCACAGAGGGAGGAGATATGTACTGTCAGGATAGGAATGACTCGGGCCTGAGAGTTGGGAGACCTGAGTTTTGTTCTGAGGCCTGCCCCCGATTCACTGGGGGACGCAAGGCAGGTCATGAAAGTCTCTGGGCCTCTTTCCTCATCTCATAGGCAGCTGGGTGATGCAGTGGGTAGACCTGGAGTCACAAATCATAACAATGATGGACGTATTTATATAGCACCTACTATGTGCTAGGCAGCGTGCTAAGTGGTCTACAATTGATATTTCATTTGATCCTCACAACAACCCTGGGAGGTAGGTGCTATTAATATCCCCCATTCACAGATGAGGAGAATGGAGGCACGTGGAGGTTAAGTGACTCGCCCAGGGTCGCACAGCTAGTAAGCATCTGAGACTGGATTTGAAAAAGAATAATAATAGCTAGCATTTATCCATTGCTTACTATGTGCCAGGCATTGTTACAATTACTGTCTCTTTTGACCCTGGGAAGTGGGTGCTATTACTTATCCTCATTTTACAGATGAGGAAACTGAGGTAAGAGGTTAAGTGACTGGCTCAGGGTCACAAAGCTCATAAATATCTGAGGCCAGATTTGAACTCAGGTCTTCTTGATTTCAGACTCAGAGCTCCCAAGTTCAAATTTAATTTCAGACAATTACTAGACCTTGAGTAAGTGATTTAACCTCTGCTTACCTCAGTTTCTTCCTATGTGAAATGGGGATAATAATAGCCTCTAATTCTCAAGGGTGTTGTGAGGATCAAATGAGATATTATTTGTAAAGCACTTTGCAAGCCTTAAACTTATTTATAAAAGTTACTAAATGTTATTATGTTATAAATGTTATTAAATGTAACATTATATAAATGTTATCATGTTACAAATGTTATTAAATGTTGTAATGTTATATAAATGTTATTATGTTATATAAGTGTTATAAATGTTATGTTATTTGTTATAAATGTTATTTAATGTTATGTTATTGTTGTAAATGTTATAATGTTATATACGTTATAAATGTTAAATGTTGTAACATTATATAAATGTTATTATGTTACAAATGTTATTAAATGTTGTAATGTTATATAAATGTTATTATAAGTGTTATAAATGTTATGTTATTTGTTATAAATGTTATTAAATGTTATGTTATTGTTGTAAATGTTATAATGTTATATGCGTGATAAATGTTATTAAATACTATATATAAATACCTATATATATAAATACCTATATATATACATATATATAGGTATTTATATATGTATATATATATATATATATGTGTATAAATGCTACTATTATTACAGCATTATCTCACAGCACCCATCCCTGGGCCTGGACTCAGGGTCATTGAGAGTGTCAAATGAGATCACATACGTGAAGGACTTTGTAAAATGTAAAGCATTCTAGAAATGCTACTTATTACCAGTTATTTTTGTTGTTAATTAGTCCTACTGTGGTCTGCTCTGGTGAGACGAATATCAGGGAAGCTAGGTAGCTCAGTGAGTAGAGTGCCGGCCTTGGAGTCAGGAAGATCTGAGTTTAAATCCGGCCTCCGGCACTCGACACACTTACTAGCTGTGTGACCTTGGGCAAGTCACTTAACCTCGATTGCCCTGCCTTCCCCCCTCAAAAAAAAACTTTAAAAAAAGAGACAAATTTGGAATCTCGTGTTGATATGGGGAGTCACCCTTTAGAAAGGAGGTTAATGAGTGGGTCGGGAGTGGCCAGAGGAGGTCAGGCAGGATAGGGATGAAGGATCCTTGAGTTTCTGGCATGTGAGAGAGGAGCTGAGGTTACGAATCCAGAAGAAAAGACTCAGGGAGGACAAATATTTAAAGGGTGTGGGGGAGGGATTGAACTAGTTCTACTTGGCTCCAGAACAAGGAGTAGTGGGTGGAAGACACAAGGAAGCAGATTTAGGCTTGATGTCTGGAAAAACTTCCTAATAATTAGAGTAATCCCAAGATGGAATGGGCTGGCTGGGGGATGGGGGTGGGGAGTGGGTTCCCTTGATCAGATGTCTTCAAGCAATGACCATTTGTCAGGTTTTGTGTGAAGGGGATCTTTGGTACAGGTAGGTCTGGGAGGCCACTGAGGTCTCGGATTCTAGGTTGATGATTTGGTAATCGCAGTCCAGTAGGCAGGGGCCTGGGTAGACCTTCCACTATTATTGGTTCATCTATTCCCCACTGGGATGTTTCTTCTCGATACCCTGGTTCCACACAGCCCCATCCTGGTCACCTGCCAGGTCTGCCCCCCACCCCATCTAGATGAGTTTTCTCACTTTCCTCATTTGTCACATGGGAGGGGTAATAATAGCATCACCTCCCTCGTGGGGGCTTTTGTGACTTTATAATTTATAAACCTTAAATAATCATAGAAATGGGGCAGCTAGGTGGCTCAGTGGATAGAGTGCCAGGTCTGGAGTCAGGAAGATTTCTTTGTGAATTAAAATCCAGCCTCAGATGCTTGTTAGCTGCATGACCCTGAGCAAGTCGCTTAACCCTGTTTGCCTCAGTTTCCTTATCTGTAAAATGAGCTGGAGAAGGAAATGTCAAATCACTCTAGTATCTTTACCAAGAAAACCCCAACAGGGTGAGGAAGAGTCGGATGTGATTGAAACTACTGAACAAGATTTTTTATTAGTGGTTCTTCACAGCCACCTTCCCTCTTAGCTTCTTACAAAGGAGTTCAAATTGCCCCCTTGCTCTTTTCTTTCTCCTGCCTCCCTTTTGGTGGGGGGCCCTGAAGAGCAACAGCTGTGACCTCCTCCCCCTCTTCTCCAACCTCGGCCCTCATCTCTGGGGTGGAGGGAAATGACTTCAGCGTGTGGGTGGGAGAGTCATGAGGAAAGGGGCCACTGCTGGCTGGCCAAATGGGCCCCCGCCGGAAAGGGAGCCGGGCCAGGGCCCAAGAGGGGAAGGTGGTCATGGGATATCCTGTCAGGCCGAGGGGGAAAAACATGAAGGCAACAGCTATTACAGAGTTATAAAAGCTAGGTCACGTGTTTGTGCATGTAGCTTGGAACAACCCCACTGCAGAATAAAGACCTCCCCTGCTCGGAACTTTGAAGAACAAGAGGCCATCAGAGGCCTGGACTCAGGATCCCCAAGTGACCATAACAACTGCAGGAAGCAAGGCCTGGCCACCCCGAATTCTTCTTAAGCACCATTAAATCCATTATCAAAGACTTGAAGAATCTTAGATTTGGCATAGACCACAATGGCCAACAAATCCAACTCCTACTTGAACAAGAACGGCCTCGTTAACATGTCCAGTAGGTGGTCATCCAGTCTCTTCTTGGAGATCTCCAATGAAGGGGAGCCCACATCAATGAGGAGAAGCCCGCCTCCGATGAGGAGGAGCCCACATCAATGAGGAGGAGTCCACCTCTAATGAGGGGGAGCCCACATCAATGAGGAGGAGCCCACCTCCAACGAGGAGGAGCCTATGACCTCCCAAGGCATCCAACTCCACTCTTGAATAGCTCTCACTGGTAAGATTTTTTCTGATACGGAGCCTTATTCAGACTCCTTACAACATCCACCTGTAGTTCCAACCTCTGGGGCCACACAGCACAAGGGGAATCCTTATTTGAGTCAACAACAGCTCTTGTATCTCCCCTGACTCTTTTCCAGGAACAAAGATCCTCAAATCCCTTCAATCTTTCTATGGCATGATCTTCAGGCCCTTTGCTATACTGGCTACCCTGTTCTCATTGATTTCTAGCTTAACAGTTTTCTTTCTAAGCTGCGGTGTCCAGAGCCAAGTGCAATATTCCAAGTATGATCTGACCAGGGTAGAGTGTGGTGAGTCTATCAATATAAGCTAAGATCAAATCAGCTTCGTTTGCAGCCATATCACACTGTTCATAAGCTCAAAGAGCTGGAGCTCCGTCTGACACTTTATTTTTACAGATGAGGAAACTGAGGCCTAGAGAGGTTAAGAGATTTACTCTTCTTTTTTACAGATGAAAAAACATAGGCCAAGAGAGGTTAAGAGATTTGTTCAAGGTCACAAAGATAGTAAATGACAGATGCATGGTTTGAATCCAGGTCTTCTGAGGCCAAATGCATTGATCTTTCGACTCTATCCTTCCTGAAAATGGGTACCCTTGAATGTTCCATATGTAGCCTGATCATGGCAAAGAGCACAGGGGCACTCACTATTATTTTGTAGGTTCTTAACCGGATGAGCTCTGAAGACCCTTCCATCTCTGATGTTCTATGAGTCCAAAGAATGCATTGCGGTTGGCCAGTAGGGGAAATATTTTGAGATTGGGAAGAGGGGGATTGTACCCAAAGGTACAATCCTGGCTAAAAAAGGCCAGTTTAAAATATAGGATTTAGGGCTAATCAGTCCTAACTCCCCCATTTTATTGATGAAGAAACTGAGGTCCAGAGAGGTTCAGAGATTTACCCACGGTCACACAAATAGAAGACCTCTGCCTACAAATCAAGGGCTCTTTCTCCCGGGCCATGCTCCCCAGCTCTTCTGCTCTAACATTCTAATTTCCTCTTTCTCCTTCCCATCACTCTTTATACCCAGTTCTATGATGGTGACTGACTCTAAGATCCCATTGCCTACCTTAACTCCCCTTGCTTTGAGGAGACAGATACCAGAGACAGACTCAGCTTTCTTTTTTATCTTCCTTCCTTCCTCCCTCCCTCCCTCCCTTTCTTCCTTCCTTCCTTCCTTCCTTTCTTTCTTTCTTTCTTTCTTTCTTTCTTTCTTTCTTTCTTTCTTTCTTTCTTTCTTTCTTTCTTTCCTTTCTTTCTTTCTCTCTTTCTCTCTCTCTCTCTCTCTCTCTCTCTCTCTCTCTCTCTCTCTCTCTCTCCCTTTCTTCCTTTCTTTCTTTCCCTCTAAGCCTTCTAAGACTCTCAGGGTCCTGGCTAAGCTGGCCCTTGATTCTGGAGGCCCTGGGCCAGTCTTGTAGAGTTTAACTTCAGGTCCTTCGCTGCCCTGGTTGTACATTGTCTCTCCCCATTAGAAACCGGGGACTGGTTTCTGTTTTTTATTTCTTTATTTGTTTCGTTGGTAATTGGCACAGTTCCTGGCAATAGTAAACACTTATTGATTTCCTGGATAGATTGCTCGGATTGCAGTCCCAGGACCTGGCATATGATCTGACCTCTGCTATGACCCTTGGGCAAGTCACTGACTGCCCTTCGATGGGACTCACTTTCCTCATGTACAAAGTCAAGTGGTTGTGTTTGGCCATCTCTAATTGGACATTCCACAAGCATCTCAAACTCAACATGTCCAAAACAAGCCTCCCTGTCTTTCCCCCCAAACCATCCCCCTTTCCTAACTTTCCTGTTACCATTCAGAGTGCCATCATCCTGCCAGTTGGTCACCTAGGCTGGAAAACTAGGCTGCCTTCACACTGGCTGTCTCTCAGGCCTGGAATGCTCTCCCTCATCCTTATTGCTTTCTCTGAGCTTTTCTGGCTTCCTTCCAGACTCAGCTCAAATCCCCAGCTTGGTGGTACAATGAACAGAGAGCTGTGCCTGGAGTCAGAAAGATCTGTGTTCAATCTGACCTCAGACACTTACTAGCTATGTGACCTTGGGCAAGTCACTTCATCTGTTTGCCCTGGATTCCTCATCTGCAAAATGGGGATAATAACAGTATTTACCTCCCAGGTTGTTGTGAGAATTAAATGAGATAATATTTGTAAAGTGTTTGGTATATAGTAAACACTGTTGTGGTGGTTCAATTGTGTCTGACTCTTCATGACCCCATTTGGGGTTTTCTTGGCAGAGATACTGAAGTGGTTTTGCCATTTCCTTTTTTGGATCATTTTACAGATGAGGAAACTGAGGCAGTGGTCACCCAGCTAATAAGTATGTGAGGCCAGTTTTGAACTCAGGTCTTCCAGACTCCAGGCCTGGTGCTCTAACCACTGAACCACCTAGCTGCGTACATAGTAAGCACTAGACAAATGTTATTACCCCACTGTCTGCAGGAAGCTCCTCTGCCACTCCTAGTGCCTTCCCTCTATTGACTGTCTTCGATTTAGCCTGTATATAGCTTGTTTGTGCATAGTTGTTTGCATCTTGTCTCCTCCATTAGACTGTAAGCTTCTTGAGGGCAGGGACTATGTTTGCCTTTTTTGTACCCTCCATGCTTAGCACAGTGCCTGGCACATTGTAAATACTTCATAAATGCTTGTTGACTGACTGCCTAGATATTACTGAGATTCCCCTCCAGCTGGTAAGCCCATGATCCTCGGGCCCCTCTGGGAGGCCATGAGTGTAATCAATACCCCCATCAGAAGTGTAATGTTGGCCGTGTATCCTTCCCAGGGGGCTCATCTGCCTAAACAGACATACATTAGTGGTTTCCGTGGGCTCTCTCATCAACAAAGCTGGCCTGGCCCTGGGCCCTGCAGTTGAAGGGAGGGGAGCGGCAGGGAAAGCAAACCAAGGCAAGGGGATGGGCAGGGGTCCAGAGCCCTGCTGTGGTCACCAGGAAGGGCTCGGATTCCCCAGAGGTGAGTGAGTGGCCTTGGGGATGACAACACGAGGAAAGGGAAAAACAGGCAGGCATCTATTCTCAGCTCACAGTGGTGTCTCCTAAGATCTGATGACGTCTTAACACGCTTTCGTCTCCAAGCCACAAGAGGAGTCTTGTGAGATGAGTCTTGGCTGGGCCAGTGCCAAGTTTCTGCTTCCTGATTTGAGCCCCTGTTCCTTCAAATCCCCAGGAACTGAGCCCTTTTAATCAGCTTTTAACAGAATTGGAGAGGCATTGGCTGTGCCATAGAGTCCAGCTCTTGGGTGCCGGGACTATGGGTCTCAAACGACCATGGAGGGGCTTCTTGGTGGGGGGATGGGATGCTGACCTCCCTGGATATCCCAGACTGGCTTCAGTATACCTGCCATGCCTTTTTTACTTATTAAAAGAGCCTTGAATTCAGAACCAGGGGGGCAGTGAAAAGAGTAAAGCCAGAAAACCTGGATTCAACCTTAGGCAGGTTCCTCATCTGGAAAATGAATGTATTAGATTACACTGACTTTAAAGTTCCTCCCCATTCTAGGTCTGTTATCCGATGACCCTGTGACCGGACAATCAGGGCCTTGGAGATGTATTGGAAAGATGGGACACAAATTCTAGTACAAGATGTGCCACTAATTCATAGGGTAGATAGGCCCTGTCTCTGGGCCTCTACTTTGCATCCATCCAAGGCAGAGGGAAGTCAAGACCCAAAGAGGGAATGGGACCAGTCTGGGTAGAACCAGGATGACCAGATGTGGTGACACTCCTTTTCCTCTCTGCTGTCTGAAATGAAATAAGACCATGGCTGAGCTGTCTTCTGTAGGGGGGATGAGTTGCATAGAACCATCCCCACTCATTGCCTAGTACACCTTTGGATCAGCGGGACTCATTAGCACTCATCTGGGAGACTGGCCAGTCTGGGAGTACAGACTGGCTTTAGTTCCTGCGTGACCCTAAGGAAGTCACTTCCCCATCTCCAGGCCTCACTTCTTCCCCTATAAATGAGGAAGTCAGGCTGGGTTCTTTCTTCCTATTAGTGCAGTCCTTCTGTGCCAATGAGCCCAACAGCCCCAGACTAAAGCCCTTAATGACAGGACCCAGGGATGTCTTCCAGAAGGCCAGTCCTCTACAAAATCTCCCTATCTTTCCCCTTCACCTTCCCTTTGTCCCTAGTGCTCCTGGAGTTCTCAGAGGTCAGTAGGAAACAGAAATAGGTATTATTCATACAGCGCTTTATGGTTTGTAAAGCACTTTATATATGTGTGTGTGTGTCTGTAGATATGTACCTAGACACACATATATACACAACATACATAGGTATTGTATTATATTATATACATCTATAGGTATTGTAAAAATATTATATTATATTAATGATATAATATCATATCATATATTATATAAACATGTATGTATATATTACCCCTATATATGCATATGTACATATATACGCACATTACATATTATATACGCACATTACATATTATATACACATTGTTGTTATTCAGTCATGTCAGTTGTATCTTGCTCTTTGTGACCGCATTTGGGTTTTTCTTGGCAAAGATACTGGAGTGGTTTGCCATTTCCTTCTCTAGCTCATTTTTACCATTGAAGAAACTGAGGCAAACAGAGTAAAGTGACTTGCTCAGGGTCACACAGCTAGTGAGTATCTGAGGCTGGATTTGAACTCAGATCTTTCTGATTCTAGGCCCAGTGCACTATCCACTGTACCGCCTAGCTGCCCCATATTTACATACATGTGACAAACAACACAATATGTATTCTACCTATACAATATACACATATGTATGATATGTAATCTGTGTATAATACCTATGTGTGTATCTAATACACATTCGTGTGTATTGTGTATGCATGTATATATGCATATCCCCTACTGTATGTGTACATATATACATGTACATATACATACACAATACACACACACATACACATGTACACATACACACATTCATGTGGTCCTCACAACCACAAGAGGCAGATGTTATCATTATTGCCAATTTACAAATGAGGAATCTGAGGCATAAACAAGGCTAAGTGACTTGCCCAGGGTCACCAAACTAGTGTCTGAGACTAGCTTTGAACTCCAGTCTTCTTGACTCCAAGTCTAGCCATCTGGAGGGCATCGAACTGGATTTTAATACTTCAATATTAACTCTTGGACATTGCCTCCCTGTTCCCCCCTCAAAGTCTCTCCCCAGGCTGGATAGAGGAGGCATATGCATTTCCAAAGAGTCTCAGAGGACAGTTGGCTTCCTCCAAGTCAGTGAATCAGCCAGGGTGGCATCCCCAAGGTGGTGGAGATGTTTGAGGGGGGAGGGGTTGGTTGGTTAGGGCTTTTTATGGCCACAAGATCCCATGACACACGAAGCGTCTCCCACAGTTGATTCTAACCCAGCTTAATCTGGGAACCTTGGCTCACGGGGGCTAATTCCTCCCCTCCCCTGCCTCCCCTCCTTCAAAGAGAGCAGATCCCTCATCTCATCCCCTTGTCCTTGACCCATTCCCTTTCTCCAAGATCAGCCACTTCCTTTCACTCTGTTCTGCCATTTTCTTGCTCTGCCATCTTCTCCTGCCCACTTCTCTCTACTCCTTCCTCTCTCCCTTGAACTCTTCCCCCAAATCACCACTCCCTCCTCCCTCCCTCCTCTTTCTCTTTTCTCCCCTCTCCTCTTTCCCTCCTTTTTCTTTCTTCCTTCTTTCCTCCTTCTTCCTCCTCCTTTATCTTTGTGCTATCACAGCAAAACACCTCCAACCTGTCTGGCCTCTGTTTCCCTGATGTGCTCACCATTCACCTCGATGCTACAGTGGAAAGATTTCTGGCCCTGGAGTCAGAGGAGTCAGAGGACCTGGGTTTGAATTCTATTTCTGATGCTTACTACCTGTATAAGATTGAGCAAGTCACTTCCCTCAGTTTCCTTATCTGCAAAATGAGGGCGCTGCACTAGCTGGTCTCTGAGGTCCTTTCTGCCTCTAGATTCAGGCTCCAGTGATTGATCAGTGGCCAACCTGTTCCCTTGATTCTGTGAGCCACGGGTCTGTGCTGCCTTTTTCTCTTCCTCCTCCTCTTTTTCCCTTTCCTGAACCCTCCATCCCATCTTCCTTTCTCTCCTGTCCTTTCTATCTGGGGCTGCCCTAGATTTTCAACACCAGCCCCCATCCTGCCAAGCAATGACAGGCCAGTTGTCCTGGGAGGTTACCCAGGGGACAGTGGGCCTGCATCCCAGCGGACAGGAGCTGCCCAAGCTGTACCCAGCAGAACAGAGCAGGCTCCTGACGCTCTAATTGCTCTTCCCCTTGCCCATCACCGGCACAGAAAAGCTTCTGGGAGCCTCTTCCTCACAACAGTCCTGGCTGCTTTGACGGCCGTTTTCTTTGTTAGAATTTTAAGAGCATTCAGTTCCAGGGACAGGCGCCAGCTCTGCCATCCTCTGCCATCAGGGAAGGCTGAGCCAGCCTCCTTCCTCAGCACCCCTTTCACCCACCTGCCACCCTTGGAGAAATAAGGCGAGCAGCAGCGGATTCCCCTGGCCCGGGGCCATAGAAGCCCAGAGGAGGGAAGAATGAGAACAAGGGTGCTGGGTGAAGAGGTTGGGGGGAGGGTCGGGATGAGCTGGGCAGGAGAGAGCCGGGGCTCTCTTAAGCAGGAGCCATGAGCTAGTGAATGAAGCACACAGGGGAAGCAAAGGTAGGAAAGGATGAGCCTTCTCAATGAGTGGGCAGTCAGGTGGCCAGAGCTGGGAGGGGGTTTAGAAGGTAAAATTATAATTGAGATGAGGCCTTAGAACGCAGAATGTCAGAACTGGGAGGGGCCTTAGAAGAGGAAATGTCAAAGCTGGAAGGGGCCTTAGAATATGGAATGTCAAAGCTGGGAGGAGCCTTAGAACAGGGATGTCAGAGCTGGGAGGGACCTTAGAACAGGGGATGTCAGAGCTAGGAGGGGACCTTAGAACAGAGGATGTCAGAGTTAGGAGGGGACTTAGAACAAGGAGTGTCAGAGCTGGGAGGGACCTTAGAACAAGGAATGTCAGAGCTGGGGGAAGGGCATAGAATAAAATGTCAGTGCTGTGAGGGGTCTTAGAACAAAGAAAGTCAGGGCTGGAAAGGGGTTTAGAACAGAGAATGATAGAATCGGGAGGGACCATGGAATGTTAGGGCTGGGATGGCCTCTAGGGAATGTTAGAGATAGAATGTCAAATCTGTAAGGGACCTTAGAAGACAGAATGTCAAAACTTAGGCCTTAGAAAATAACTGTTGGAGCTAGGAGGGAGCTCAGAACACAGAATGTCAGAGCTGAGAGGGGGACCTTAGAATGGAGAATGTCAAAGTTGGGAGGGGTCTTAGAGCAGTGAATATGAGAGTTGATGGAGCTGGAATAGTGAAATGATGGAGAGGTCCACAAAATATAGAATGTCAGAGCTAGAACGGAGCTTGAGAGGTCATCCAAGCCCACCTCGATCACGGCCCTAACCCAGTTTCCATCATTTCCATAACTCCAGATCAATTACCTCTCCCAGTCAACATAATCCCCACCCCCACCCTGCCCTATCCCAGGCTCCATCACTTCCACCACTGCAGCTTTCCTATCCAAGCTCCATCACTAGCACAATCCCGTCTCCATCACTGCTTACTCCTAGCTCCATTACCCCCAATGCCACGGCTCCGTCTCCTTTCCAATCCTGACTCCGTCATCAACACAATTCTAACTCTATGGCCGCCCAATTCCAGCTCTATGACTTTCCCCATAACATCAGGCACTTCTTCCTTTCATAGATCTACCACCCTTGAGCCCATCTCCATCACCCTCTCATTTTGGCATTATACCTGTGTATCTCTTCTCTCCTAGGCTCCCCTGTGTATAACTTCTCCCCTATCCCAGAGCTCTAACCTCTCCCTTTCCCCATAACTCGATTACCACAACTATCTCAGCTCAGAAACTCAGAATCCCAGCGTTGACAAGGACCCGAGACACTATCTAGTCCAACTCATCTTTGGAGAAGACAGTAATGTCCTGGACAAGTCCTCCATAACAAACCCAATAAGTGGTCACCCAGTTTTTGCTTGAAGACCTTCAGAGATGGAACTTCCCATCTCCCAAGGCAGCTGGCTCCATCTTGGGCTAGCTCTCTCATTGTTGGGAGATTCTTCATCCACTAAACAAACCTCTACCCATTCCTGCTGGGGCCAAGCAGAGCAAGTACAATCCTTCTTTTACAAGATGGCCTTTCAAATACTTAAAGACAGCTACCACGAACCTCATAAATCTCCACATTAAGCGTCCTCAGCTCATTCAACTGAACCTCTTAGAGCGTTAATCTACGGACCTCTTCAGGTCACTCTCCAGTTGAAGAATCCTCTTCTCAAAATATGGTGCCCAGAACTGGATGTGCCCTTCAAACGTAGCCTGACTAGGCTGAGGCTCTTCACCGGTTGTGATCTTGACCCCTTTGGTTGGGCAGCCTGGTGAAGCTTAGGGGACTCCTTCTCAGGATCATGTTTTTAAGATCATAATATAAAATACAGAGGATTACAAAGAAAACATATTAAATTGAAATATAGTGATCAAAATATTTTAAAGACAAATTTAAAGGCCCAAGGGGCTTTTAGGGCTCATAGATCTATTTAGTCTAACCCTCTTATTTTACAGATGAGCACAATGAAGTTCACGGAGACCAAATGACTTTCCCAAAGTCACAAAGATAATAAGCAACAGAGGGAGGATTTGAACTGTACTGTCTCTCTCCAGGACACAGCAGGGCTATCATCTCCCTAGTCCCGGAGACCAAGTCTCTCTTAATGAAGCCCAAGATTGCAATAGTTTTCTTGGTTGTCCATCACCTCCAGCATCGCAGCCCTATCTCCTTTTCCTACCCAAGGTCCATCGCTACTAACACACTGAGTTTGTGGTCCACTGTAATCCCTGATCGTTTCCCACTCTATTGTCTGCCTGACCTGTCCCTCTCTCCCCCCATCTTGTATCTAGAACCACCATCACTTTTTTTTCTCACGGCTTCATTCTCTCCCCCACCCAAAGTTCCAGTCCATCTCTTCTCCCATCCCACCCCATGATCTCACTCTCCTCGATCCCAGCCTCATACCCTCATTCCAGGGCCATCGGTCTCCTCTCTCACAGCTCCAAACATCACTTCCCATCCCAGCTCCATCTCCAGCCGTCTGACAGGCCTCTTACCTTCTCCACTGCTGCTCCATCACCTTCTCCAGTCACAAATCCCTACAGTTCCTCCTAATCTGCCCCTCCATTCCCTCTTCCAAAGAACCAAGTCTAGGCTTAATCCCTCAAATCGGCAAGAGTTCATCCCCAGGGATTCTCTCTAAGGCCGGGAGTATAACAAGTCCTTTAGCTTTGAATGCAGCTGGTGGATGGCATGCTGGACCTGGTGAAAGGGAGAGTACCCCAGAAACTAGTCACTTAACATCTGCTGCCTCAGTTTCCTCATCTGTAAGAGGGAATAATAGCACTTAATTCCCAAGGTGGTTGTGAGAATAAAATAAGGTAATATGATAAAGCTCTTTGTAAACCTTAAAGGCCTATACGTTGCTAGTTATTAAAATAATTACTTTTATTTCAGCTTATAATGCTTGACAAGGGGCAGGTTGATGTACAGGCAGGAGAGGAGGGAGAACACAGTGGGAGAGAGGTGAAGAAGAAAAGAAGGAGGCGCCTAAGGGTGAGGGAATGGAAGAGAAAGAGACACGCAGGTGAACCTATCAGGGTCTGCTCAGAGCTCTAGGTGGCTAACCCTGCTCTTGGGGCTTCTCCTCAAGGTGCCTGCTGAGGTCCATATGGCACGATAATATATCCAAGTTTTATTTCCTCTCTTCTGTATCAGCTTTTAGTAAAGAGAGACACTAAAGAAGGGTGGCTAGTGTTGTCTGAGGGGTTAAGGGGGACACCCAACAAAGACCTCAGCTCTTAGCAGTCAGGCAGCTGGTGGGAGGGGGCTTATTTTTTTGGAGGGGGATTCATAACTCATATGGAGGGGTTGCAAATGGTCCCAGATTTAGGGGATATAGGAGCCAGCCCCCTCATTTTTTACAACTGGGGAGATAGCAATATGGTGGAAAGAGCATTGGACTTGAAGTCCCAGGACCCGAGTTCAAATTTATCTCTGTCAATAACTACTAGGTACCAACCAGGGTGGTATAATGAACAGGGGGCTGAACTTGGAGCCTGGAAGACCTGGATTTGAATCCTGCCTCCAGTATCTATCAGCTGTGAGACCCTGGGCAATTTACATGAGTCTGTTTCCTCCTCTTCAAAATGAAGGGGTCAGAGTGGAAGGTCACTTCCACCTCTACTTCCTACAAGGTCTGAAAAAGTACTAAGGTGCCTACAGTCACCCAGCCAGTGAGCAGCAGAGAGGGACTACCCCCAGTGCAGTGGGCCCCAGCTCCACCGTATTTACGCTGTCTCCACATCCTCTGTGCCTTTGACCTTCTCCCCCCTCCTCTTGTCCCTCCCCTTTCTCTTCTCCTTTTCTCTGCTGAGGACAGTGATTAATGAGGTTGGTTTGGGTTGGTGAAGCCTAGAGTCCTCTGGGGAGGTCTGCCTGGTAACTGGAAGCAGGCAGGAGCAGGCGTCATCCCAGGCCCTATGACGTACCATGGTACAGTAGGTACCAAGGGACCAGACCTGCGCAACTCACTACCCCCTCTTGCTTGCCTTACCTGGCTGTGGGTGCCCACAGGCTATCTCAGGCAAAGACAGTCCTGGAGGAAGTATGGTACAGTGAGAAAGAAAGTCGACTTGAGGTCAAAGGATCTGGATTCAAATTCTACTTTGATTGCTCATTCATTACCCTGTGACTTTGGGCAAATCACTTCCTTTCTGTGTTTCCTCCTCTTTAAATGGGTTTGGAGATTGGATTGATGATCTAAGGTTCCATTCTAGCCTGAAATCTTAGGAACTTATGCAATTAATCCTAGATATGATGGTTGCTTTTTTGGTGATTTGGCCAATGCCCAGTTAGCTGAACTATGGGGATCCATGAGTCACACAGACCCACCCAATATGGAAAGGTAGCCTGACACAGTGTTTAGGGCATTGGATTTGGAGTCAGGAAGACCTGAGCTCAAATTTTACCTCAGATATGAGATAGCTATGTGATCCTGGGAAAGGCACTTAACCTTTCTGTGCCTCAGTTTCCTCATCTATCAAATGGGGGGGGGTTGAACTCAGGAGTTCCTAGGTGCTTTTTCTAACTCTAAATCTATATGGTTATATGATCCTATGATCTACAACCTTATCACCTACTGCTACCTCACTGTATGCTTCTCATTCAAGTCAGATCTGTCTCGCCTCAATATTCTACCCCTCCTTCTCACTCTCTCCTCCTACCCCCAAAACCATGCTCATTTTTGTTGTGAGATTGTTCTCAGGGCTCTACTACCCAAACAGGACTTTTAGAGAAGCACCTAGCACCAGGCCTGACATAAAGTAAGCACTTGCTAAGTGATCAACTGAGGTACGACAAAGTAGTCATTCATCAGAAAAAGAGCTGTGTGTCTTAGTGGCATACAAGCTCATTCAGAGTCAAGAGTATAACATGAGGTCCATGAAAGCTAATACTGTACAGTGTTAAGGAGCTTGAATGTTGGTATCACTGTCTGAGTTGTTCTCATTCTGCTCCCTTCGCTTTGCAACAATTCATAAGACGTCTTCCCCATTTTCCTCTGAAACTGTTCATTCTATAATTTTTTATGGTCATTAATTCCCTTACATCCACATGTCATAATTTGCTTAGCTATTCCTCAATAGGAGGATACCCCTTTAGTTCTGAGTTATTTTCTACTATGAAAAGAACTTCCAGAAATATTTTTGTACATACGGGTCCTTTCCCTCCTTTAAGGTCTTTAGGGCATATACACAGTAGTAGTATAGCTCAAGTGTGCACATTTTAGTGACTTTTTGGTCAGAGTTCAAAAGTGCTTTCCAAAATGATTAGACTAACTTATAGCCTTGTCAGCAGTGCACTGGTGTTCCTGTTTTCCCATTGCCCCCTGACATTTGTGATTTTCCCTTTTTGTCGTCTTTGCCAGTCTGATGGATGAGGGGTAGGACCTCAGAGTTGCTTTAATGTGCATTTCTTCAGTTATTAGTGATTGGGAGCATTTTTTTCATATGGTTGCTGATAGCACAATGTCTGGCACATAGTAGGCACCTAATAATATTTATTGAATGAGCTTGGATTTCTTCCTTTGAAAACTGACTGTTCATATCCCTTGACTATTTATCTATTGGGGAATGGTTCTTGTTAGTAAAATCTGAATCAGTTCCTTATTATATCTTGGATATGAGACCTTAATGAGAGAAATTTACTGTAAAGATTTCCTTCTAGTTAGCTTTTTTCCATTTAAATTTAACTGCATTGATTTATTTTTGCAAAAATAGTTGGATTCATATAATTCCTGGGTGTGTCCTGGTAGAGTGATACCCAAATATTTTATATCTTCTGTGATGGAATTTCTTTTTCTAGCTCTTCCTGATGAGTTTCCATGGAAATATACAGGATTGTTGATGATTTATTTTATGTCCTGAAGCTTTGCTGAACTTATTGTTTCAATTAACTTTTTAGTTGACTTTTTTAGGCTTTCTAAATAAACCATCGTATCATCTTCAAAAAGTAGTAACTATTTCCTCCTTGCTTATTCCTTTGATTCCTCATTCCTGCTTTTTGCTGTAACTATCATTTCTAGCACCACGTTAGAGAGTAGTGGTGATAATACACATCCTTGCTTTACCTCTGATCTTAGTGAAAAAGGCTCTTACTTTTCGCCATTACATACAATGTTTGTTCTTGGTTTTAGATAGCTTTAGACAACTATTATTTAGTATTACTGATTACAGAAAAGTCTATTTCTGTGTTTTCTAGAGTTTTTAATAGAGTGGTGTGCTGAATTTTGTCAAAAGCCTTTTTAACATCAATTGATGTAATCATGTGGCTTTAATTATTTCTGATATTAATATGGTATGTTATATATATTGTTTTACTTATAGTGAACTAGCCTTGCATTCCTGGTATAAGGCCAAAATGGCCATAGTGTATAAAAGGAGCAAGAAAATGATATAAAATGCTTCAATTAAAAAAAAAAGACCAAGGTAAGCAGAGAGTACAGGATGAGGGAGGTTATTAATTCTGTAGCACTTGGCCTTGGTCAGACACATCTGGAGAACTGGGCTCAGTTCACTTAGGAAGGACAGAAGGCTGGAGAGCACCCAGAGGAGGGTGACCAGGGTGGTGACGAACCAGTCCTCTCACCACCTGCCTATCTTAGCATTTTACAAAGGGAGAAACTGAGGCCCAGAGAAGGGACCTAAGGACCCACAAGGAGGAAGTGGCAGACCTGAGATTCAACCTCAGGTCCTCTGACTACATTCCTCTGCATCATCTTGGCTCCTTTCAATTACTTAATAAAAGGATGAGGTCTAGACCAACGTTTTCATTAGTACAGGGATTTCCAAATGAGGAAATCCTACCAACAGTCAATAGCTTCTCTGCAATTTATAATTTTAAAGAGTTGCCTAGGACACCAAGAATTTAATAATAATGATAATAGTAATGACTAGTATTTATTTAGTGCATTACAAATATTATCTCTTTGATTGCTTATAACAACCTTGGAGATTGCTGCTATTATTAGTCCCCATTTTACAGATAAGGAAACTGAGGCACATAAAGAGAAGTGACTTGCCCGGGGTCACACAACTAGTAAGTGTCTGAGGTTGAATTTGAACTCGTATCTTCCTAACTCTGGACCCAGAGCTATATCCACTGAAATACCTACTTGCTGAGAGTCCCAGAGCCGGTGTGCCTCTGATGTGAGATTTGAACCTAGCCCTTCCTGTCTTCCAGGCCAACTCTCTATGGGGATAATAACATATCTGTGCCTCCCAGAGGGGACAGGAAGAAATACAGGGCTTTGCGAACCTTAATGTGATAGAAGCAAGAAAGATTATTGATAGGCTGACCCCCAGGCTGGACCGGCAGATGGATGATTGAGCTGGAAGCTTTATTCTATTGTTCCCACCAGAAAGGGAGTCCCCCACTCTGCTCCAATAGGTTCCATTTCTTTCTCCCCAACCCTCATCTTCCTGTATCAGGGGTTCTTAACCTTTTTTGAGCAGTCTGATGAAGCCTATGGACTGCCTATGGACTAAAAATCACATTTTTAAATGCATAAAACAAAATACATAGAACTACAAAGGAGTGTACTCATACACACTTATGTCTATACAAAAATATAAATATACATGCACACACAAAAATACATGTACAAGTTGTCTCTAACAGAACGTAAGCTCCTAGAGGGCAGGGACTGTTTCCCTTTATTCTTTGTACCTTTAGCATTCATCAGAGTGCCCTGCATAAAGGAAGAATTTAAATGACTTTGATGGAGGCCTCCTACTCTCTGGGCCTCAGCCTCTCAAGGACTTAGAGGAACAGAAATACAATGTCCCAAGCCAAGAGCTCACCTGAGTCTCATAAGAGTCCTTCAAGGCAGGTGCTGTTATTATATCCTCATTTTATAGATGAGGAACCCGAGACTCTGAGCAATTGACTTGTCCAGGGTTGACAGCTGAGTGGCAAAGGAGATATTATACCAGGGCTGAGAGGGGCTTTGGGAATGTAAGAACTGGGAGAGACCTTAGAATAGGGAATGTCAGAACTGGGAAGGTCTTTAGAATACGGAATGTCAGAGCTGGGAGGGGCCTTAGAACAGGAAATGTCAGAGCTGGGAGGGGCCTTAGAACAGGGGATGTCAGAGCTGGGAGGGGCTTTGGGAATGTAAGAACTAGGAGAGACCTTAGAATAGGGAATGTCAGAGCTGGGAAGGTCTTTAGAACAGGGAATGTCAGAGCTGGGAGGGCCTTAGAACAGGGAATGTCAGAGCTGGGAGGGGCCTTAGAACAGGGAATGTCAGAGTTGGGAGGGGCCTTAGAACAGGGGATATCAGAGTTAGGAGGGGCCTTAGAACAAGGAATGTCAGGAATGGGAGACTCCTTAGAACAGCAGATGTCAGAGCTGGGAGAGGCCTCAAAAATGAGCTTGTCCCTTCCCCTTTGCCCCCTTCCTTATTTTACAGGTGGAGAAGTACCTCCCCAAGGTCCTATAATAGTAGTAGAGTTCTACAATCCAGATCTCCTGGCTCCCAGTCCCAAGCTCTTTTCTCTCCCCAAGGTGCAAGTGAAATGGCTTTGTAGGCCTGGGTTCCAGTGCTTAGACTGTTACTTATTTACTATCTGTGAGACCTTGGTCAAATTGCCCAAGCTCTCTGGGCCTCAGTTTCCCACATCTGTAAAGTATAAGGACTAGCTTTGATCATCTCTAAAATCACTTCCAGTTCTTAATCTTATAACTCCCCTTTTTGGTTCCCTCCCTCCCCCAGTAACCTATTGTAGTGCCAATCCTTCAAGGCCTTGCTTTCAGCTCCCAGCCAACTAATCTACTCTAAGATGTTAATGGCTGGTAATTGAATACTGGGCAATCCCTTCTAGGACATGTACATTTGAATAGGGAACTCTTATCAACAGAAACATCCAAAGGAATGAATCCCAAACAGTGGAATTTCAACTTCTGAAAGGAAGGAAACAAGTATTTATTAAGCACCTACTATGTATTAGACACTGTGCTAAGCACTTTAAAAATATCTCAGTTGATCTTCGCAGCCACTCTGGGGGGCGGGTGCCATTATTATCATTAGTTTACAGTTGAGGAAACTGGCACACGGAGGTTTACTCACTTCCCTGCGAGTAAGCGACTGAGACTGCATTTGGATTCGAGGCCCAGCGCTCTAATCACTGTGCCATCCATCTCTGACCTAATATGAGAGGTATTTCCTAGCAGGTCCAATACCATCATTCCTCTTACCAACCCCAACTCCAATCTTCCCAACCCCTTTTGGCCCATTGTATCTCAGTCTTAAAGTATTGAGTTGGGCTGGCCTCATCTGGAATCACACCTGGTTGAGTTGCCCTTTGAAGTGGCCCTAAGCCCTGGAGCCTGTTGGGGGAAGGGATCACATATAACCATGTTGGCTCTCCCTCTGGAGCTCCATTGTCTACTGGTGCCATCTTGGTCCCTGCCCTGGTTACTAACTTTGACTCCCTGGCTCTCCATTAGCTCCGCTCTTTACCTCAGGCCTCCAATCCACATCCGTCTCACTTGTTTTCTGCTACTCCCCTCGTCTGAAGGTGGGTTGTTCTAACCTTACCTTATGGGGACTGGGAATATTGATCTAAGCTCTGTCCTCATTCACTGAGTGACCTTGGACAAGTCAACAACCCTTTGTTTCTACCTCTGTAAAGTAAGAGGCTTGGGCTAGGTGGTCTTTACAAATTCATCAATCCCTGACATACAGGATTCTAAGAATCCCCACCCATTTCTGACATTCCCTGTTCTAAGGCCCCTCCCAGCCCTGACAACCCTTGTTCTAAGGCCCCTCCCAGCCCTGACATTCCCAGTTCTAAGGCCCCTCCCAGTCTGATATTCCCTGTTCTAAGGCCCCTTCCAGCTCCTACAACATTCTCTGGATGCTGTCCCATTAGCTTTTCTTCCCCTCCTAGCCTGAGCAGGAGGAGATGGTTTGGAGAGCAGGAGAGCATGCTGAGTCCTCAGCCTCACCCCCAAAGCCACACTGGCTTCAGAGGGCTCCTCCCTTATTTCCCCTGACTCTTGTCCATGTATGGCCTCTGGGCAATTCTTCAGGGCTCCTGCCAACATTGACCTGAGTCCAACTGAATACTGATTTTTTTTTCTTTTTTTCAAACTGACCCCACAAAGGCTGAGAGGCAGGAGTGGGAGGCTTTGCAGGGAATGAGTAAGACCTCTTTCATAAACTAATACTATGCAAATAAGTACCTGGTTGGGTTTTTGGGGTGTGTGGGTTGCTGTTTTTTTTTTCCTTGTGTTGGTTTTTTTAAAAAAAATATTTTTAATAGATAGCTTGGGTACCTGTAGTAAGAAGATAAAGACCAGAAAAGTGTCTGAAATCTGCTGGGAGGCCAGTGTTGATTGGCTGATCAATATTGGCCAGCAGTTCTGGTTGTGTCTCCTTTCTATGCCTCTTGTCACATCTGTGTGAGCTCATCTTATTCTCAAAACAACCCTGTGAGCTAGGTGCCATATATTAATCCCATTTGACAGATGAGAAGCCCAAGTCTTGCACATAGTCACACTGCTAGATTGTAGAAAATCCTGTAAAGTGGGGAGGAGTAACAAGAAAGTCCAATTGGAAAGAGACTGGGTGTGTCTGTCCCATTCTCAGGTGGGAATCAGGGAGGCATCCAATTAACACCGGGAAACTGAGTCCCTTGGGATCCACTTTACTCGTGGATGTTTACTGTGCTCCCCAGAACTGATGCAATGAAGCCACATGGGAGGTCCATGTTCCCACAAGTGGGGAAATCCAAACATTGGCAGTGAAGACTCCATTTCCCACAGGTGGGAGAGTCACATAGCCATCCTGACAGTGAGGACCCTGCTCCAGCAGGCTGGGGGAAGGGAGGGAATCAGCCTGACAGTGAAGCCTCAAAAAGAAGGCTATTTAAAATGTTTTGTTATTACTAATAATATCACAGCTATCTATTATATAACAACATTATAACCATAACAATCACTGATGGGGTAAGGAAGAGGCCCTCTCCTCCCTTAGCCATGGATCTGGGCCCTTCTTTCGTTCCCCTCCACCCTCATCTGTCATTTCCATCCCATGACCTGGGTCAGAGAGCTTACCCCCCCTTCCTCCCTCTCTCTCTTTCTCCCTCCATGTGGGAAAGCTGTTTCCAGACTGGGCTCCCAGGTCCTGACCCAGGACCTGGGGAAATATTTCAAAGAAAAATCCATCTTCCTGTGGGAGCAGTGAAAACAAGCAGTGGGTGAGGCACACAGATGAGCCACCAGGGCCTGGGGCCACCAGCTGAACAAACACCCTGACCCCAGGGGTTTGGGGGGGCAGCTAAACTCCAGCCCTAAAGGCACTGTGCTCTAGGGCCCTGACTCCCCCCATTCCTCCTCATTATTTAACAGATGGGCATGCTTGTCTGCTCATGGATATGGTCATGGGTTGTCTCTGTTACACATGCTGGTGTCCTCATGGGTGAATCAACATGTGTAGCCCAGCTTTTGGGTGAGCTGGGTGATCCTGGGCACAGTTATTGGCTTCCATTTACTCAACCAGAAGGAAGGCAGCAAGATCAGAGCTAAATTCCTCCATCTGACACACACTTGCCCTGTGACCCTGGATAAGTCGTTGAACCTCTCATTGGTCTGAGTAACTCACGAGTTGCAAAAAAAAAAAATGCAGACCTGTATTGGGAGGGAATTTCCTCAATGGGAGGTCTCCATGCCAATAAAACCAAAGACCCATCCCCAAAAGTAAAAAGACATAGTAATACTCACACTGGCCGTGTCTTTGGAAAGCTATTTATAAATAGCAATGAGAATTATTGGCACACGCGTGAATGTGGATCTCAGTACACACCTAGGTGTGTCTGCCTAATTCAGCACATATGTGTATGGGGAGGGGCACAATGAAGCAGAAGGTACCTCCTATCACCCTGGCAGGCAGTGTGGGGCAGTGGAAAAAGCCTTTGGGAGTGCGAAGATCTGGGTTCCAACCTGAGCACTGCTATTCACTTTGGGCCGATGACGACCACAGAGCATCTACCTTGTCCAAGGACCCATGCCCTAACCAAGGGGGAAGGCCCCTTTTGCTCTCTGGATCTGAGTTTCCTCATTTGTGAAATGAGGTGGTGGGGCCAGATGGTCACTCTCCACCAGCTCTAATATACAGCAAATCTAAGTGCAGGTGAAGGCACAAAAGGGGGGGCCCTCTGGGCTTCCATACTGCTTTGTTGTTCTAGGATTGTAAATTCTAAGAAAACAGTACCAGAGGGATGCTCCGTGGATTAGAGGAAAGACTGGCCTTAGAGACATCCAGTTCACTCCACTGATGTCAGAGGCAGAAACAGGATCAGAGAGATGAATTCACTTGGCAAGGTGTGGCTTAATGGCAAGAGGCAGGATTCGAATTCAGGTCTCCCACCTCCCAGGCCAGGCCTCTTTCCACAACATCACCTCTTGCCCTTGACAAAGAGGAAAGGGGTCCACTTCCTGACATTTTTGCTTGATGGGAGGGTGTGAACTGGAAGATATGGCAGCTTCCCTTCCAGGCCTCTGGATCCCTCCCTGGACCCCCTGCCAAGCCTGGTTGGTTTCCAGGCCTCCCTTGCTGGGGAGCTTGGCGGGGTCCCAGACCTGGGATGGATGTGTGTGTGTGCGTGTATGTATGTGTGTGTGTGCTTGTGTGTGTGTAGTGTATATGTGTTTTCTCTCTTTTCCTGCAAACAGATAGTAGATGTTGTGTGAACGGCCTGATCTAGAAGGTTTTGGAAGAGTGGGATGAGGCTCGGGAGATCCTCAATAAAACAAAATTCAGTGGGCTGGAAGGTAAGAAAAGAGGGGACCCTCTGTACAGCTAATACCAGAACGGGCCCTCCTCCTCCCTCTTCAGTCTTTCCTGCTCCAGGGAACAGACGCAAAGTCTAAGGTCTAAGGAGTTTTCCATGTGAACTGGCTTTATGTGTAGAAGGAGCAGGCGTTCGCCTACCAAATACGATACAAGTGTCTCTCTCCCCCAAATGTTCCTCTTGTGCAGTGACTGAAATTTTACTATCAGAGAGTAATTCCTGAGTCTTTAGAATCTATGGCCCTCTAACTAAAGGTCCCCTCCCGCAATGCCCACCCCTCTTGAAAAGATAATGAATTACACCATTGTCAATTTCTTTTTGAAAGACCTTAGGGAGGGCTAGTTTATCAGTCTTATGGGGGGCGGGGGGGTTAATTCGCACTGGGAGCTGGGTGGACAGAGAAAGATTTGGGATGAGAATGGCAGCTCTGCTTGGAGCACTGAAGTGAGGACTCTTGAGCAGTGAGAGGGCCCTGGGGGTGACATGAAGGGGAGGAGAGAGGAGAAGGCACCGGAGACGCACCGACTACTTTGCCCTTCACTTGGTATCCCCTGCTCCAGAGAGCCAAATAGGGCTGGGGCCCAACCAACCTGGTAAAATATCTGAGCTGCCCACTCTTGAGGAAGCCAAGGAAAAAGCTTGTCCCTTGTCCCCCTACACATGAGGTTTCCTCCCCACACTCCAAACACACGTGCATATTAAAGGGGGAGTACCTAGCTCTCTGTCAGGGTCTCAGTATTCCCTCTGGGAGATACAGTGGATAATGTAGCTGGAAGAAGGTGCTCTCTCTGTCGGCCTAAATAGTGCCCGGCCTGGGCCTGCCACAGGTCATGGCAAGGGATGTCTTGGAGGAGGAAAAAAAGATGTGTACCACTCCTCAATACCCCTTTATAGAGATATAATAATAAGTATTGGAGCCCTCTTATGTACATGTTTGCTAAGATACACATGAGTACTCATCCATAGGCATGACAATCAGTAGACATCTCAAGCTCATCTTTTGTCCTCCCTATGGGGTCAGCTAGGTGGCACAGTGGATAGAGCATCAAGCCTGGAGTCAGGAAGATGAGTTCAAAATTGGCCTCAAACACTTACTGGCTGTGTGACCCTGGGCAAGTCACTTCACCCTGTTTGCCTCAGTTTCTTCATCTGTAAAATGAACTGGAGAGGGAAATTGCAAACCACTCTAGTATCTTTGCCAAGAAAACCCCAGATGGGGTCGTGAAGAATCAGAAATGACTGAAAACAACTAAACAACAACATGGGGTCAAAGGTTCTACATGTTTCCTCCCTGCTGTGTAAAATAAGACATCTGTTGCCTTGTCCTAACACCACCCCCTTCTCCACCAGCCTACAAGCACAACATCCTTTATCCAGACAACACTTGGGCCACATTTCCTTTCTCTGTGCTGCCATTTGTGGATTTGGGGGTTCCGTCCTGGGCTCTCTCAGCCTTCATCCTTCTTGGCAGAAGAGGCCTCAGACAGAGAACAACAGAGTCAGGATGCAAACCCACAGGCTCAAGATCCAGAGGCAACATCTTTGTCCCTCCTCTCACGCGGCTGCCTCCACACCACCCCAAATACACTTCTCAAGCCCTGTTATGTGAATGGAGCTAGATTTGGCACGAGAAGATCTAGGGTTCATTTCCTAGAGATACTGTCTGTGTGAGACTTTGGACTGGTCACTTAACTTCTCTGGCACTCAGTGTTTCCACCTTTAACCCAAGGAGGCTGGATTAGATCCAAGGGGGCTTAACCTGGGGTCACTGAATTTAGAAGAAAATATTTTGATAGACATATTTCAATCTAAGTGTAATTCTACGTATTTCATTTTATACATTTAACAACACGATTTTCAGAAGGGGTCCATGGGTTTCCCCAGAGCATGCCAAAGGGGTCCAGGACACATCCAAAAAGGGTCTCAGCTATGCCCTCCCAGCTCCAAATCCTCTCATTCTCCACGTCTCCTGAGCTGCAGGGCTCAGCCCAGCACACGACAACATTCTGGGTGGGAATTCCACTTCTGATCTTTGCTAAGCATTTGGAGTCTAGCACCTTCACTCTGTCTGCCTCTCCTCCCTCTGGGCCCATCCCCCTCCATGACCCCACTTACAGTCTAAGGAGACCCAGACTCAACATCCTCACAGGGGAGTGCTCTGCAATCCCAGAGGGTCACTCTTCCTCCTTGGGAGAGCTGCGGTAAACAACTGCAGGGGCCAGGGGGAAGAGAAGAAAGATCGAGAACAGATCTGGACATTTGCCCGAACCTGGGCCTGTTCTTCACCATCATCTGCCCCATACAGAAACACTCTAGTCTGACAGATCTGGGCAGGCTCAAGGTTGAAAGTAGATGACCATCATCCCTCTGGGGGTGGCCTGATAGCTCTACTCTGACCCCAGCTCAGGAGCCCAGGGAAACATGGGGATTTGGCTCCCTGGTTTTGCCCCACAAAAAATAATGTGCAAACTAGAAAAATGTACAACTCTCAAATATAAACAGAAGTATTAAGAACCGCATTTGTCTGACAGTTTGCAAAAGTTTAGGGGTTACAGAAGTAAATCTGAAAGGTGAACTTTTATGGTTTTATAGGCTAATTATAACCACTCTGTGAAGGAAGAACGACAAGTATTTAGAGGCCCGTTTTACAGAATTGGAAACTGAGGCCAGAAATTACTTACCCAAGGTCACCTGACTAGTAAAGGGGAGAGTCAGGATACCACAGCGGAGAGGTTGTCAAACTTGTTGTCAGGGAATGTGAGTTTGAACTGGTATCTGCCACTTATTTCCTGTATGCCCTTGGGCAGGTCATTTCTGGCCTCAGTTTCCCAGTCTGTAAAATGGGGACCTAGAAGGTCCCTTGTAGCTCCAGATTGATGATCTGACAGGTGTCATTGGTGGGGCTCACACTCAAACCTACAGCTCAGTTGGCTCTCATGAACTAATAATAGTGCCAGGAACGGCAATCACTTAAACAATGCCCTAAGATTTACAAAGCGTTCACCTGTGTTAGCTCATTTGACCCTCCTCCTAATACCCCTTTTGTGGTGGGTAGATGCCATTATTATCCACATTTTCTCCCTTTTGCAGATAGGGAAATTGAGGCTAAGAGAGGGTTTAAGTGACTTGCTCAGGGTCGCTCAACTCAGGCAGGATTTGAACTCAGATCTTCCTGACACCAGGTCCATGCTGCCCCAATCACACCTATCACACCTACCTCTTGTAAGGCCTTGAGAGGTAGAAGAGAATAAGCCTTTATTTAACACTATTGTGCACTAGGCACTGTGCTAAGAGCATTACAAATATCTCACTTGGCCCTCACACCAGTGCTGAGAGGCAGGTGCTATCAGAGTACCCATTTTAGAGCTGAGGAAACTGAGCTATAGGTAAAAGTGACTTGCCGCAGGGTTGCTAAGCTAGTAAGCATATGAGGCTGGATTTGAACTCAGGTCTTCCTGATTCTAGGCTCAGCACCACCTATGTACCTGCCCCTTAGCCAACCTCAAACAAGAGGGGTTGAGGTCTGGCAATGCTGGTTTAAAGGGCTCCTCTTTTTTGAGGTCTTAAGGACTGGGTCCTGCAGGCCTTTTATCTAATGTAGGCCTGTTCCTGACACTGAGCTCTGGGCATAGGGGTGTGAGTGGAGGCAGCTGCCCCTCCAGAGGGCAATGGGAGGGGATGATACCATGATGTGATATAAAAGAAAGTGCCTAGATCTCAGTCAGTGGCTCTGGGTTTGAATCTCAGCCCTGCTACCTGTTGGACCTCATGCAAATGACTGGACCTCTGAGAGACTTCTATACAAAAGAAATCAAAAGTCCTGGGCTTCCACTGGAAATCTATGATTCTGTTCCTGGGCTCCTGGGGGAAGCTTACCTGTGTCTTGGCGGAACTGGTGCATGGACTGCAGGTCAATAATGTAGGGCACCAGCTGGGCATCCACCTGTCCGAGGACCACGCTGCCCCTGGCATCCTCTTTGAGCACATTCTCGATGTGATGGCACACCGTGGCCGTGTAGGGGCGCCAGCGGCTGTATTCATTCAGCCATTCCCATACCACCACTCTGGCCAGGTTTTGGGGTGGGAACCCCAGGCCATTGATGGAGATCAGTGCCCCGGGGCCTGGTCTGGACATGGTGCAACCACACCTGAGGGTCCCCAGGAGAGGGGGACTGGAGGGCCGAGAAAGTCCAATTGTGCCCTTCTCTCTTCTCTCAAAGGGGAAGGGGTCAGGAAGTAAGAGAGGCCTCCCTGACCACAGCTAAGCCACCTTAGAGAGTGAGCAGCTGCTGATGTCCATGAGTCAGTGAATGGTCCAGTCCAGGCCTCTACAGGCCTGGAGCCACAGAAGGAGGCTGCAGCCAGCCCCCTCAGCCTGGCTTTCCTGCCTCCACCTGGAGGTGGCGGGTCCTAGACTCCTGGATCGTATGAGCCTGGAAGGCACCGTCCTCCGTCAAAATCCTGGCAAGGGAGGGTGGGGTCACGCCCCTGCGATTCCGGCTGGCCCCCTCCTCCTTCCTCCTCTTCTTTCTACCTCTCAGGCAGCCCCTCGTCACGTCAATGTGCTGAGTCTCAACCCTCCCCCGTCACCAGCCCAGACGGCCCCCGGGCCTGGAAAGCACAAAGTCTGCGTCCCTCTTGGCCCCAGCTCCATCCATTGCCCGAAGCGGCAGCAGCGGCGGCCCTGTCGCTGCCTCTGTATGCCTGGGGACGGCGGATCACCGGGCTGAGGGGCCGCCCCCCCGACGGCCCTGTCCCAGGCCTGGCTCCCAGCTCATGCGGCAGGGGGGGTGTCCCCGCCCCCCTCCCCAGACAAGGGGAGGGTCAGGAAGCCGTCTGCTCCCCGGTCTTGGTTAAGAAGCCGCCGAATGGACCCTCTGCTGGGGGCCACCCCCCCGCCCCCGCCCGGCCCCACCCAGTGACCTCCCTAGATAAGGCAGCTCTTCAGGTCACAGAGGGCGGTGCCTTGGCCTCCCCACCTGGCCCGGCCCATTCCCGACACCACAGGGGAGCAGCGGCGATTCCCCAGCCCACTTGGATAGCGACCTGTGGGGGAGACAAGAAAGGGAGAGGGCTCTTTAAGAACGCGTCTCTCCAGACCCTCTTCCCCAGAGAGATAGCAGAAGAGAACAATGGGGAGCCCCGGGGGAGGGTGCCTGCAGAAGAGGGCGCTTAAAGGGGTCCTGCCCAACAGCTGGGCGGGGATGGGGGGGAGCACCCGGAGGCTGGTGCTCCAGGCCCGGGAGTGGGGATCCGAAGATGAGCAAAATGGGCCGAAGGGTTTCCCAGGGTCTCAGTCCCCCCCTCCACGGATCTCCCTCTCCTCCGCCCCCGTTTCATCCCAGGGGTCTCTGGGCCCCACCTGGCTGGACTGCCTGCCAGTCTGGGGGAGAGCTAAGGGGGTGAAAGCATGGGGGAAGAAATCTCTCTAGGGAGAATCCTCTGCGTCCTAGGGGGGTCACAGGGGGGAATGAGGGAGCCTTGCTGCCCCTGACGGCAGACGTAGTCTGCTGCTTTGGCTGGGGGCACCCCCCCCTTTCCCAGACTGGGTGGGTTACCTCCCCTCCGGCCCTTCCATGGTGTGGCTAGGAAGCGGGTGCGCATGGGGACGGGGATGGGGATGGACATGGGGGTGAAGTCTTCGCTGGGCAGCCCCCTCTCCCGCTCGGTTCCCTCTTTTCCCTTCCCCACCCGGGGTGATATCCTTACCGCCCGATTGTCTCTGCTCTCGTCCTCTCCGCTCTCGTCCACCGCCGCTCTTCTCCTCCCTCTCTTTCTCCCTCTCCCTCCTTCCTCCTCCTCCTCCACCTCCTCTCTCGGGCTCTAGCTCTCCCTCTCTCTTCCTCTTTCTGCACTGATCACTGAGGCAGTCAGCTCCCCCCCGGGTTGGAGGCCCTGTGCCGGGCTCCTGGCCTCTCTGGGGCCCGGGAGTCGGGGAGTGGGGGTGATGATCCTGAGGGAGGGCTCTTCCCTTTGCCAAACCCGCACCAAGCTCTCTTCTCCCGGGACGGACAGACGCCCAGATCCTAGGGCTGGAAGGCAACGGCGGCTGCTCTGGGCAGGGGAGGGGATAGGAGGAGGAAGGGGAGGGGGCCCGCGGAGGAGGAGAAAGGGGAGGAGATATCGCACACCCCCTTGTCCTGGCGAACCCCAGCTTCTCAGGCCAGGGCTGGGAATGGGAAGGACCGTCCCCCACAACCCTCCCCCTGCAATCTGCTCTTCAGAGTCAATACAGAGACTAGGTACACTAGGGTCGCCTTAGGGGGAGCAGCTCTAGCCCCACTGGGGATTTGGGACCTGGTAGGGAATTTAAACCCCTCCGAGGGAGGGCATCATTACACTTTCCCATCCTCCACGGCTTAGAGGGGTCTGTGAGGAACCTTGTCTCCTTGTTTTTCTCCAGGGGAACTGAGGACAGTGGGATGAGAGGTGCCTTCCCACTACCTTTCCCCTTCCAGTGTCCAGCTGCTAGGGAAAGGAAGCCAGGAGTCCTAGCTCCCAGCCAGAGGAAGAATTGAGTCCCGAGGCTTTAGGTGGGGTGGGGTGGGGGCTGGGATGTATCTGCCTTGTCTGTTGTGCAGGACGGGAGCTGCCAAGGCACACTTGGCATCCCCCAATCCACTCGCATTCTACAAAGACTTGTCCCTGCCCCTGCTAGTCTGGCTCTGGCTGGATGCCCCAAGAAAGCAAGAGCAGAGGGGAAAATAACACAGAGCAGCTGGGAAGATGACAGGACCACCTTGGGCCTTGTGTTTATACTAGGGAGGAGGAGCGATACAACTGACCGACAAGTCAGGGGGTCAATGGACCTCCCAATGTGCTCCCCAGAGTATACGACTGCAAAAGTCTGAGCCTTCCCTTTCCCCCACCTCCACAAGGGTTCATAGCCACCATGACTTCAGTGAAAGGGGGCTTGGGGCTGGTCCTGACATTAATGTCAGGAATAAAGAAAGCTGGGGTCACTGTCAGTCCCACCCCATCTATCAAACCAGTCCTTTCTGGCCATAAAAATGGCTTTAACCCATTGGAATGTGGTGGAGAGTGCTCTTCACTGCCAGTCAGAAATCCCAAATTCTGCTAGGAGCAGCTAGATCTTACGGTGGATAGACCACTGGGCTTGTAGTGAAGATGACTTGGGTTCAGATGTAGCCTCAGACACTTACTAGGGTGACCTTGGGCTTGTCACTTTAATCTCTGCCTTAGTTTCCTCAACTATAAAATGGGGATAATAGCATCTACCTTAAAAGAGTTGTTGTAAAGCATATAGCCCAGTGCCTGGCACATAGTAGGTGAGATCACCTACTATATGCTAGGCACTAGGCTAAGCAATATATCTATATATGTGTAGATATAGAAAGATGTAACACACTAGATATCGCTATATCTATTATATGTGTGCTTATAGGCATACATGTGTGCACATATGTATATACATGTACATATGTGTATATATATGTGTATGTGTGTATATATAGAATATATAGTCTATATATACATATAGACTATATGTATGTATTGGCCATATCATCTAAGTAATCTTAAGCAAGTGATTCACTCAATTCAATATGCATTTATTTTTACTTTTTACTTTTACTTTGTACATGACACTGCGCCAGGTGATGAAAACAGGAAAGGCTGAAATGAGCCACAGTTTGACCTCAAAGAAATGACATTTTTCTGGTGGCAGGAGGGAAGGGGAGAGTGGGGAGGGATACAACGAAGGTAGATAGAGTATTTATTCCTTCCTATGTGCCAGGCATGGTGTTAATCACCAGAGATACAAATATAAGCACACGAAACAATCCCTGCCCTCCGGCAGCTTACATTCTAATAAGGGAAGACAACATATAAAAAAATTCTTGGTGGGGTGTGGGGGACCAGTGCCAAAGAATGGTGAGGAGGTGGACAAGAAGCGGGGTGAAGGTCTGTTTCTTAGAAAGCTAAGAGTTCACCTGTTAGTGCTGGTTGACCCATGAGTAGAGTCAGTCCAAGGCTGTAGTGGGAAGATGAGGTTGAGGATGGGACTGGTGAGACAGTGCAGAGATGTTCTTACAAGTCTATACATATGAAACTAGCAACCAGAGATCAGGAAAGGACCCCTAGATGAGATCCTCCAGCTGAGGTGCCGCCCAGGAGGTTCCAAGAGGCAGAGGTGGTGAGAAGGCAGAACATTCCAGGCATGGGGAGATAATATGAGCAAAAGACACCAAAGTGGGAAAGTCCTGTTCAGGGAAGAGCAAGAAAACCAGTTTGGCAGCAATACAGAGTTTCATCAGGGGCCTTCCTGGGCCTCAGCCGTCTCACCTGTTAAAATAAGAGGGGGAAAGCTTTCAGTCCTTCCTGAACACACAACCCATTAAGGCTTTGAGATCTAGAGCTGGAACGCATTTTTTAAGAGAACATCTGGTCTACCCCTTCATTTTACAGATGAGAGTCTGGCCCTGAGAGGTAAAAGGTCACACTCATTAAGTAGCAGAACAGAAATTCCAACCAACATCTGGAGCCTAGCTCCGGCACTCTCCATAGTAACATTCAATCCCTCTGTAGAATATAAGCTCATTGAAGGCAGGGACTAGTTTTGGTCTTTGTATCCCTGATAGCTAGCATTTTTTAAAACTATACCTGTGCTTTCCTTGTTATATGGAACTCCCGAGGAGAAAATTTCCTCTACCTATGCTGACTTGCATCTGCTCTGCAATTTAATAATCTTGGAGAGTTGGCAAGGACACTGAGAAAAGAAGTCATTTGCTTCCAGTCCCGTAGTCGATATGTGTCAGGGGTGGGATTTGAACCTTCAGGCCTTCCTGACTGCAC
Source organism: Phalanger gymnotis (assembly GCA_028646595.1). NCBI lineage: Eukaryota > Metazoa > Chordata > Mammalia > Diprotodontia > Phalangeridae > Phalanger > Phalanger gymnotis. The sequence goes on from CM053622.1 coordinate 24,784,284, forward strand.
TGCCTGCTCTGTCTCCCTACTCTTCCATGCCTGGTAGTCAGCAGGTATTTAATCAGTGATCGTTGAATGGAGCTGATATTTCTTTTTTACTGTGGGCATCCCATGGACCTGCCTACTTTTCTATCTGTCTCAGCCAGGACCTGTTTCCAGTGTGTATAGCTTTTCACCCCCAAGCAACTTGCAATTAAGCCTTTCACAAACCCCCTTGCTCTCCATGCTGTTCAGAACCCAGATGGATTACCCCCAATGTGCAAAGCCCTGTCCTAGGCATCACAGAGGAAGGTGAATTAAGAAGTGGCAGAAAACAAAGAAGGGTTTGGATTATGTGATGCCTCAGGGCCTTTTCAGTGTTAAGTCCTCTGAAGCAAAGCCCTGGGAACATAACTCTGTGGCTTCTGAGGCTTTGGTAGGAATGCATTATCCTAATTTGGCCCTTTGCTCAAACCTAGGGCCTGAAGGACTCATCCAGGCCTTTAAAATCTCCCTTCCTCCCTCTCCAGCCTGGTACTTAGCTTATAGTCCTGATCACACTGGCCACTCCCTTGGCAAGGGCCTGGTGACTGAGAAAAATGACCTCAAAATTATAGGGACTTTAAGGAGGCTATTTCCCATGTGACTGGGAGAAGGGATAGAGAGCCAATAAATCTGTTTCTGATTTCCCTGAGAAATCAGTGGAAGTCACCTGGCTCTGGCGGGAGGCCGGGCCAGTGGGAGACAGGGTGTTGTTGCTGCCTTAGTCCACAGCTCCTGCCCCTGTTAGACACTAAGTCCCAGAGTCCCCAGGGAGACTGAGAACCTCAAGTAGCCCAAAGGATCCTATAATTTAGGGGTACCAGGGGCCTTTGTAATAGAATGTCAGAATCTAGAGGAAACAGAACCTAGAATGTCAGAGCCTTAGAGGGACCTTAGAGCAAAGAATGTCAGAGTTTGGGGAGGGCTCTTAGAACATGGAATGTTAGAGCTGGGAAGGTCCTTAAAACAGAATGTCAGAGCTGGAAAAGGCCTTAGAACAGGGAAGTCAGAGCTAGGAAGGAGCTTAGAACAGAGAATGTCAGAGCTGGGAGGGGCCTTAGAACAGGGAAGTCAGAGCTAGGAAGGAGCTCAGAACGGAGAATGTCAGGGCTGGGAGGGGCCTCACAACGGTGAATGTCAAAGCTGAGAAGAGTCTAAGAGATCATTCTTCTAATTCATGTAGCATGAATTTTCCAGAGGAGAAATTGACTAGCTGTGCCTAGACTCACACAGACAGTTACAATAACAGTTGAAACTTACCTAGCATGCTGTTTTCACAAATGTTTTCCATGTTTAACTGACTTGATTCTCATCAGTACCAAAGGCATTATTAATCCCATTTTATAAAAGGGAACAGATGCTCAGTGGTGAGGTCACTCACTGAAGAAGGCAGGATTTGAACCCAGCTCTCTTCTGATTTCAGGTCTAACATTCTTCTGCATTACTCTGCCAAACTGCCTCTCAGTTCATCCCTTTGTTTAACTCAGGCCCTTCCTGAAATACCTAAAAGTCAGAGGCAGAATTTGAACCTAAGTCTTGTCTGATTCCAAGGCTAGGTTTTTTTTTTCTGCTACAGTACAGCTGTTCTGAGGGGTTTTCCTGGATGTCCTTCCCAAAGAGCATGGACTGTCTCACTCTTAGCTTTCTGCCCCCAACACTTAGCACAGTGCCAGTAAATAAATCAACAAGCATTTATTAAACTTCCAGGCATGCAGTAGTAGGTGCTTAAGAAATGCTTATTGATTAACTGAACGACAGGGGCCCAGAGTGGACAATATCACTAGGAGTAGGAGTCAGTATTCACCATTGTCACCATAAACCAAAACTGAGTAAATCTCCTCTCTCTCTCTCTCTTTAAAATGTGAAAACCTAATTAATATTTGAAACTTTTTCTTCTTGCTGGTTGAATAGAGTGCCCTCCTGTGTTTTTACATCGTAAAGTCACTTTAGGTCTTTCAAAAGATGATATTCTGTGAGTTTCAGATTCACTACGTTCCCAATGGCGATGTCTTCCTTCCTGCTGGTTGCTAAAAGCTGCCTGTGAAGTTGTGATGGCCGGGCAGGGGATGGGGGCATTAGGTGACCAGCTCTCGATCATGAAGGAGTGATCCTGACTGACAAGGCCAGTCCTTTGCTCCTTAGACTTGGAAGAGACATCCCTTCATTCTACAAATGGATGAGTTAGAGAATTAGTTGTTCAGTCATTTCTGTCATGTCCTATTCTTTGTGACCCCATTTGGGCTTTTCTTGGTAAAGATACTGGAGTGGTTTGTCACTTCCTTTCCCAGCTCATTTTTACAGGTGAGGAAACTGAGGCAAACAGGGTAAAATGACTTGCCCAGAGTCACACAGCTAGTAAGTGTCTGAGGCCAGATTTGGACTCAGGAAGACAAGCTGTCCTGGCTCCGAGCACGTTGCTCCATGCACTATGGTGCCCCCTTGACGTCCTAAGTAACTCCTGGCGAGGAGACTTCCCCCTACTAAACAATTATTCAATGAACATGCATTTACTGATTAATTTCTACCTTGGAGAAGTCTTCCACTTGAGACTCTACTCTTCTGACTGGCAACTCCCTTGCCTAAACCACTATTTCAGAAAGGGCTCTAGCCATGTTTTTGGTGCCTAGGAGACGCTCTCTGATCTGACTTCTCTTTGCCAACCACCCCAGTCTCTTATTAGGTCCCTCTTCCTAATCCTTTTCCATCTTTTCATTTTATGTTGTCTTCTCCATTAAAATGTAGGCTCTTATAGGGAGTTAGGGACTGGCTTGCTTGCTTAAATTTATGTCCCTAGCACCTAGCACTTTGCCTGAATAAATGAGTTTCTCTCTCTCTCTCTCTCTCTCTCTCTCTCTCTGTCTCCACATCTCTCTCCCCCTCTTCCTCCCTCCCTCTTTCTATGTGTCTGTCTCTCTCTCTGTCTGTCTTTCCCCTAGATGCCTAGCACTGTGTTAGGTACTAGGTATACACAAAGACATTGAAGTGAGATACTCCTGGCTCTCAGATAACTTCTCCCTTGGGAAAGGCCATGTGCCTGTGTTTATGCAAAATAGGTACAAGGTGATTTGGGACCCTAGACATCTGCTCTACAACCTCCAGTCTTAGGGAGGCACTGGGAGGCACTAAGAAGTTAAGTGACTTCCTCAGAGTCACTGCCCTTGGGTGTTAGATGTGGGACTTGAACCCAGATAATTGGACTGACCACTATCTCATGACACCATGTTGTCTTTTAGCAAATATTTATTGATTAATTAAATAAATGACAGATGTGTTAGGAGGTAAAAGGGTCTCCAAGAGGACCATTCGAGAAAGTTTCTGGGAGGAAGGAGAGTCTCAGTTGGGTTTCAAAGGATGTCTAAGATTTAACAGGCAAAGAGGGGCAGGGAAGACATGCCAGGCATAGAGAACTGCTTGAGCTATGGTGTGGAGGATGGAAAGCACAGAGTACCTTGAGAGGGACAGAAGACAGTCCACTTTGGCTGGCATATAGAGTATTTTGGCTGGTGGTGTAAGGTTTCAGAGGGCCTTGAATGTCAGGCTAAATGACCTGAGCTTTTCCCTGGAGGTAATAAAGATTTATAAGCAGAGGAATGACAAGGTTGGCTCTTTGTATAAGGAAGGTTGTTCTATCATCCATCAGTCAGTCAGTGAAGCAGCATTTATTAAGCACCTACTATGTGCCAGGCACTGCGGATAAAAAAAAAAACCAGTCCCTGCCCCCAAGGAGCTCCCAGTCTAATGGGCAGGATAAGAAGGGGATGGATTAGAGGGGGAGGAGAATGGAACCTGGACAATAGTCCAGGCTGGTGCGAAGGAGATGGCATGAAGGTGAAACTTCCAGAGAGGGGCAGATGCCACCAGACTGATGCTGGAGGTGGAAGCTGGACATAGTGACTGACCAGAGGGAAGAGTGAGAGATCAAAGAGAGGGGACAAGATGAATCAGTGGTGATAGGAATGGATCCAGGGAAGTGAGAAGGAGAGATAGGCAGATGGGTTTTTCAGTGTGAGCTGTTTGTTAGGATTATTCTCTTGGAATCTTCTGCTTTCCAAGAAAGGAGGGAAGCAGGGAGGGGAGGGGAGGGGAGATGGTGGGTGTGTATGGGGGAGGGGACAGCGGGAGGAAGAGATTTTTAAAAACTTTTTTTCGGTCCTTATTATGAATTGCCTGCCCTATAAGAGGTGCTAGGAAAAGCGGGGCTGGGCTGGAGAGAAAGAGCCCAAGCGACCTCCTTGTCTGAGATTTTCCTGCTTTCACCCCTTCAAGGAAAATGCAATTTCTCAGTTGGGAGCTGGAGAATCGAAAGGACCCAAAGGCATGGCACCCTCTGGTGGTCATTCTTTGTTTTGCTGTGGCTGTTTTAGTAATGGCAGGCAAAGGTTATGAGTAGTAGAAGTTTAGAGCTGGAGCGGCCTTAGAACAGGGAATGTCAGAGCTGGTGGGCCTCAAAATAGGGGATGTCAGAGCTGGGAGGGCCCTGAGAACAGGGAATGTCAGAGCTGGGAGGGGCCTTAGAACAGGAAATGATAGAGCTAGGAAGGATTTTAGAACGTGTAATGTCAGAGCTGGTAGGGCCTCAAAATAGGGGATGTCAGGGCTGGGAGGGGCCTGAGAACAGGGAATGTCAGGGCTGAGAAGGACCTTGGCACCATATAGTTCACTCTGTTTTATAAATGAGGAAACAAAGGGGAACAAGTGACTTACTCCCTAAGGTCACAAAGCTGGGAAATGTCAGAACTAGGTGTTTTGACTCAGTTTAGCCTCCTTTTTAATTTGAGGCAGTGTAGTCCAGCCCTCTTATTTTACAGATAAAAGAAACTAGTTCCCGGAGAGGGGGAAATTACTTGCCTGAAATTGCCCAGCTAGTAAGGATAAGATTCATATCCCAGATCCCTGGGAATTAGTCTATTGCATAAAGCAAGGAATGACTGTGAAGTCTAGGGGCCACCCTGCCTGTTAAACCAGAACCTGCCAGTAGAGTTTCCTTGTATTCTAACATCTCTCACTGAATAGATTGTCTGAGAGACCCGACCTAAGTCAGTTCCGACAACAGGTGAGTGTTTATGTACATCCGTGCATGTTTGAGTGTGTGTGTGTGTGTTCTCGTGTGTGTGTGCGGGGTGGGGAAGTAATTTCTTTCAAGCCTTAATTCCACTTCTAGCCCCATTTCAAAAATTTTACTTTTTTGGAAGTTCTTAGAATGCTTTTTTTTTTTTTTGCTTAGGCCCTATGGCTGGCATAGGCTGCTAACATCGGGAGAACCATCTGCTTATCTGTGGAACCCAGAGAAAATGGAGGTGGTGTTGGGGAAGGAGAACCACACCTATGAGATCCCCCAGGAAGTTGGCAAGACTGGAAGGAGATCGTTGTCAGATGCAGAAGATGAAAGAAAATATGTTTTCCATTCTAGAAGATGAAAGAAAATATGTTCCCTAAAGTGGGGGAGGGTATTTCTACTTTGTCTCTGGGCCCTAGACTTCTCTCTTCTTTCACAGTCAAATGGAGCGAAGGTTGTAGGAAGGATGAGACTTTTGCTGGGGTTTGCTTCTTTCAAGGAGCCTCTCACTGGTGGTCCTTGACTTGGAAAAAGGTACTATCCCTCAGTGATGACACCGATGTGCCCAACAATCAGGCTAAGTTTTGAGTTGTGTTTCTGACAATGGGATGGGCTACACCAAACCGTGCACACTCTCTGACCTGGACCTCCTCATGAGTATCCTTTTAGATGCTCAAAATCCTACCAGTGCTTTGTAATAGAGTCAGTATTCTAACCCAGGTTCTCTAATGCTGGAGGAGCTCTCTCCTTGGTGATCTCTGGGTTCAGTTGGCATCTACTTTAACAATACAATGATAACAAAACATAATGATAATGACTTGTTGTTGTTCAGTCGTGTTCCAACCCTTTGTGACCCGATGCAGCATGCCAAGCCCACTGTCCATCAGGTTTTCTTGGCAAAGATACCGGAATGGTTTGCCACTTCCTCCTCCAGTAGATCACCCTTCATCAGAACTCCCCACTATGACCTGTTTGTCTTGGGTAACCCTGCATGGTATAGCTCAGAGGTTCATTGAGCTATGTGGGCCCCTCTGCCATGACAAGGCAGTGATCCAGAAGGGGGAAGGGATGACTGTTGTTGTTGTTGTTGTCATTTTGGACTCTCTGTGACCCCCTTTTGGAGTTTTCTTGGCAGAAATACTAGACTGGTTTGCCATTCCCTTCTCTAGCTCATTTTACAGATGGGGAAACTGAGGCAAACAGGGTTAAGTGACTTGCCCAGGGTCACACAGCTAGTAAGTGTCTGAGGCCAGATTTGAACTCATGAAGATGAATCTTCCTGATTCCAAGCCCAGTGATCTGTGCACTATGGCATCACCTAGCTGCCCTTTAAAGTCCAAGGGATGACACCAAAATAACAGAATTATGACAGCACAATGACAATGACACCATGGCATGAGGATGACAACACCATGATGATGACAACATTTCAACACAAGGGTGATAAAAATGCTGCAGTGATAATGATGACCATATAACAACAGCAGCAACAGCTCACATTCATGTAGCACTTCGAGTCTTCCAACCATCTTACATCATTTCACGGGATTCATTAATATCATCAATTATCAATAATATCATTAACTAATATGCTCCAAGATAGTTGATATACCTTTTTACATATTTCATATTTATTTATCCATGTACATGACATTTCCTCCTAGAGACATATAAACTCCTAGAGGGTGAGACTTGGTGGTTTTTTTTTGTCTTGGCAGTCTCTCAGTACCTCGAACAGTACCTGGTCTGCAGTAGGTATTTTAATTAAACGCTTGATGACTCCAAAGTCTACATACCCAGACCCAAACTCTTCCCTAAGCTCCAGTCCCTGGTTGTCATACATGTCCACCAAGAAGTCACACTGGTATCTCAAATTCAGCTCAAAAGAGCTCATCTTTTTCTTCCCTTTTTCTCTTCTTCTTCTCCATGTTCCCAGTAAAATGGAAAGGGTGTTAAATTTGGAGTTGGAAGACCCGGTTTTGCTTCTGGGTTCTGCTGCTTCCCTTAGTGATCTTGGATAAGTCACTTTTCCCTGGACCTCACTTTCTTGTCAAATGGTGGGATTAAACCAGGTAACTTCTGAGGTTCCTTATAGCTCCAAATCCTGTGCAATATTTTATTCTTCCCTTTTCCTCTTTTAATATGAATTCCTTAGCCTAGCATTTAAGGCTCCCTAAAATCATGACCTGACTGACCTTTCCAGACTTATGTCACATTTCTCCCCTTCACACATCCTTTCCTTCAGACAAATTGGATAGTCAACTGTTTCTTGAACACCTGGATGCTCAAATGAACTCTGTGTTATTTCCCACCTCAGGGCATTTGTATAGGCTGTCCCTCATTTTAGTCACTTCCTCATCTCCATTTGTTCAAATCAGAAACGAAAATACCTAGCAATTTTCTTCCCACAACAAAAGGCACAGAACTGACTTTTTAAAAACAAATTTGGGTGAAGTAGACAAAGGTCCCAGGGTATTTATTGAGGCTTCTGCTGGGAAAGCTGAAACAGGGGTGAGGATAGGTCTGCATATGGCAGCTTTCTATTTTAACTGGTAATTCTTGATAACTTGTTGCTAAGGTCAATTGTTTCTAAGCTGCTAAAAGACTGACTAAGCGCATCCAGGACCATTTAAGCTTCAGCATCCTGAGGAGAACTACTGCTCTCTTTACCCTCGCAATGACTTTGGTTAAAATAATTCTTTTATGGCTCAGTTTAAGGGATACTTCTTCTGTGAACCCTCTTCTGATTTCCCTGACTCAAAAAGTATCCTTTCTCTCCAAATCTTCCAAGATCATTTTGTCCATTCCCTCCATCCTCTTTTCTGTGGTGTCATCGCAGAATATGTGTCATATTCCCCTATTAGAATGGAAGTTGTTTGAGGGCAGGGACTGAGTCATTTTTTTTTATCGTCCTATCCACAGTGTCTAGCGTTGCTGTCAGTATGTGTTCAAGCAATGTTTATCAAGTCATGTTGAGTAGGATTGAAATGAAGGGGTAAAGGCTGAACTTAGCAATTATTTGGTCATGTCGATGAGAGAAAGGGTCAAGAGTGAAGGGTAACTTTAACGTCAAGAGCCTGAGTGATTGATAGACCAACTAGTCAATCATCAACCATTTTTTAAGCACCCGCTACATTCCAGGAACTATACTAGGCATAGAGATACAGAGACAAAATTGAAACAGTTCCTCCCTCAAGGAGCTTACTATCTATGCAGGGGAAGTCACGGTATCTTCGATAGAAAGAGAACTTTGGGAAAAGATATGGAGGAAGAAAACCTGAGAAATGGTTCTTGGTTATACCCCACAAAACCTTCCTCTGCCCCCTGTAGACATGAGGGCCCCTGTAGAGGGGCCCAGGACACAGAACAGAAAATGGTGAGAAAGGTGCTATTCTAGTTACAGGGAACAAATCACAATGATGATACTTATGATAGATCTCATAGGTACTCTTTCTGACTTCATGACTTCTGATACTGTGTAATTCTGATCCATGCTTTCCATTAAGTACTCAGGGGTTCCACCCAAAGAGTTTGGGGACCGTTCTCTGTATCAAGAATTCTTAACCTGTTTTAAAATATATTTTAATAACTCAATTTCAATATAATTAGTTTCCTTTTATCATTCTATGCATTTTAATATTTTGTTTTAATAATATTTTATTTTATGCATATTAAAAACATTCTGAAAAGAGATCCCTGGGCTTTATCAGACTGCCCAAGGGGCCTAGAATACAAATGATGCTAAGAATCTCTGTTCTCCATCCTCTGTGTGGATACCAATAGACCATGCAGGTGAGTATCCCACGCCTTTGCTACAAGCCTTCTCCACCTCCTTTTTGGAGCATGTATCTCTCTGGCGACATCCTTTATGCCATTTATTGCACATAATTATTCTTTGGTAATACATTGTAGTCAGTCATGTCCATTATCTGCCACTCCATGACTCTCTGGGTCATGCATCTCTTTAATCCTTTGGAGACAGTGGTATTCTCCAGTATCACTGCAAAAATATTGATATGAATGAGATGGACTTTTGTTTCACAGAGATGCTTGGGTGTGGTGGAGGGTCATCAAAAACTTTTGGAGCAGTACCATATCTCAAACCATACAACAAAGCCATAATAATCAAAATAGTTTAGTGCTGTTTAAGAAATGAAGTGGTTGATCAATAAAATAGATTACATAATATATAGAATCAAATGAGCCCAGTAACTTAATATTTGATTAGCCCCAAAGATACAAGCTATTGGGACAAGAGCTCATTATTTGACAAAAAGCTGATGGGAAAACTGGAAAGTAGTCTGGCAGAAACTAGGCATAGACCAGCATCTGACACCATATACTAAGACAAGCTCAAAATGAGTGTATGATTTAGACACAAAGGGTAATATAAGCAAGTTAGGGAAGCAGAGAAAAAATTACCTGTCAGACCTGTGAATAGAAGAATTAGTGAACAAATGAGATAGAGGGGGCCACAGAGGTAAAATGGATAATTTTGATTACATAAAATTAAAAAGGTTTTGCACAAACAAAAGCAACGCATCCAGAATTAGAAGAAAAAAGGAAAGGGGAGATTTTTATTGCAAGTTTCTCTGATAAAGGTTTATTTACCAAATATATAGGGAACTGATCCAAATTTATATTAAAAAATTGTCATTCCCCAATAGATAAGTGGCCAAAGGGAATGAATAGGCAGCTTTCAGAGAAAGAAATCTAAGCTATCAACAATTATGTAAAATGCTCTAAGTCACAAATAAGCAGAGAAATGAGAATTAAAGCAACATCGAGATGCTCATCAGGTTTGCTAACATGACAGAAACTGAAAATGACAAATGCTAGAAGAGATGTAGGAATATAGGTACACTAATGCACTGTTGGTGGAGCTGTGAACTGGTCAAACCATTCTGGAGAACAATTTGGAACTATGCCCAAAGGGCTTTAAAACTGTGCATACCCTTTGGCCAATCAATACCATTACTAGGTCTGCATCCCAACAAGATCAAAGTAAAAGAACTCAGATGTAGAAAAATATTTATAACAACTCTTTTGGTGGTGGCAAAGCATTGGAAATTGAGGAGACACTCTTCAATTGGGGAACGGCCAAAGAAGTAATTTGCTGTAAGAAATGATGAAGGGGGTGGCTTAAGAAATACTTGGGAGGACTTTTATAAACTGATCAGAACCAGAAAAGCAATGGACACAGTAACAATAATATTGAAAAGACTTAGCAACTCTGATCACGATAATGATCTATGGCAGTTTCAAAGGACTCACGATAAAAAATGCTATCCACCTCCAGTTATAGAACTGCCAGACTCAGAGTGCAGACTGAGACATATTTTTTCCTTATTTTTTTTTGCTTTTTTTTCTTTCTTTTTTTTAGAACATGGCTAATGTGGAAATGTTTTTTCATGACATCATGTATAATGTGTATATTTCTTGCCTTCTCAATGGTGGTGGAGGGGGTGGAGAAAGGGGGAGAATTTGGAACTGAAAATTAAAATTAAAAAAATTAAAAAGCATTTGGAGAGTTCATGGAAAGATCTTTGAACTTGGAATGATAGGACCACAGTTTTAATCCAACTGCTGCCACTTACTCCTCCATTAGAGTATAAGCTCCTTGAGGACAGGTACTATTTTTGACGTATTTCATTTCTCTAGTTCTTTGTACCATCCCTAGAACATAACAAATGTTTATTAAGTGCTAATCGACTATCTGTATGACCTTGGACAAGACACAATGTCTCCGGTCCTCAGTTTTTTTCCTTTGTAAAAAGAAGAGATTGGTCTAGATCAATGGTGTCAAACTCAGAAATGGTCCTAGTGGGACTCATTTTCACTACATTGTATTGTATTTTTATTTATTTTGTTATGCATGTCCCAATTACAGTTAATCTGGTTAGGGCCGTGAGTATGACACCTCTGGACTAAAAGATCCATTCCAACTCTTAATCTCTGATTCTATGATCCAAGCCACAAAATCTCAGAAGCGCAGAATCTGAAGGGACCTCATAGGCATCCAGTCCAACTCATGTCAAATAATCTTTGTTACAAGGTACCCCACAAATGGTCATCCAACATCTGCTTGAAGACATCCAGGGAGGAGGAATCTACCACCTCTCAAGGTAGTTCATTCTCTGTTTTGTAAGAGAATTTCTGGCTTAACTTTTGTTTAAAGAGAATTTCTGGGAGAATATGACAGACTCCAGTTTGTTTGTATTGTTTTGTTTTGTTTGTCCTGTGTTGTTTGTATTGTTTTGTTTGTATTGTATTGTTTGCATTCTCCATTTTGCTGTATATGATCCTGGTATGAACTCTAGAACTAGTGGCAACAGCTGGTTTTCATCAATATCTTTCTTTGCTCCCTTCATTAGTACTGTAATATGAGCTTCAGGGTCCAGTGGTATGAGAGTCTCTCTTCATTGGTGGAGGCTGGTGGTGGTTGTGTGAAGGGGCCATGGTGGAGTTGGAGAGAAAAGAGAAGATTCAATCTATTGACTTCTTTGGAGGGTCTGCAGACTCTTCAAGATCTTGAGTCTCTTCTGGCTTAGCGGTGGCTTCAGGTGCTTATGGCTTCCATCTTGGAGAGAGAAGCTGGATGATGCCAACCCCACTTCAGTTTGCTGAAGGGAAAATAAGACTCTGCGAAGAGGCTGTCATGAGAAGGGCTGGCAGTCTTCACCATCTCCCTATCCCTAGCTTGCTACACCAGAGACTTTGGGGAATTTCCCCTTGGGTGAGGTCTCTTGGTTGAGCTGAGTTATTTTGCTCCTAATAAGAAAGCTTCTTCACTCTATATTGTCTGGTATATGTTTTCCTATGTATATTTTCTCTGATTTCTGTTTTGCCATTGACTTGGATAAATAGATTTCTTTGCTATTTGTGTGTTTAGGACAGCTAGATGGTGCAGTAGATAGAGTGCCATGCCTGGAGTCAAGAAGACTCATATTCTTGGGTTCAAATCTGGCCTCAGACACTTGCGAGCTGTGTAATCCTGGGCAAGTCACTTAATCCTTTTTGCCTCATCCGTAAAATGAGCTGGAGAAGAAAATGGCAAATACTCCACTGTCTTTGCCAAGAAAACCCTAAATGGAGTCACAAAGAGTCAGACATGACTGAAAAATAATACAATCACAACAACCACCGCAACTACCACCACCATGTATATTCACTGTGGAACCAGTACTCGATGGAAGGGAGTCAACCCTCTGATATAAAGCTTAGGTCTTCCTTTCCCTAATAATGAACAGCAATCAGGTGTTTGCTTGACCCTGAAAACCACATCACCTAACAATATTAAAGGAGACTGAGATACAATTCTGACCTCTCTCTGAAGGGATTAGAGTGGTTAACCTTCTGGCTCCAACCTCTTGTCTCCCTTTCTGGTAGTAAATAAAATCTCTCTTGGAGAAAGGTGGGGTGGGGGATAGTAGAGGCTAGAGATATTTATTCTGCCTCTGTTTGAGCTATATAACAACACCCCCATGCTATATGTGGGGGACAGCCTTGCTACAGTACAGAAAAACTTAATTACTAGAAAGGGAGGATTTCAGTCTCTAGGATATCTTCCTCCCTTATCTAGTCTATCAGGTAGCTCCTTTTGATTTAGTGAAACCAGCTACACCAACAAGGACTCTTGTAGCCATTGATAAACATTCTCCTTAACAATTATACTTTATTCTTTATATAATGAGCAGCCATATTTTTTCTTTGATTCATGTAATGTATAAACCAACTAGCCAAACTGTGAAAGACACATATTCCTGTCACCTGTGGGTGGGGTGTGCATAAAATCTGTTCTCTGATTCATTCTGGCTCATTCGGTATTAGATAGTCAAACTTATGTCTAAAGTCACGCAACAGTTTGATTTTCAAAATGAAGGAGTTGGACTAGATGACCTCCAAATTCCCTTCCAGCTCCAGAAGTGTAACTCTATAATTGACCTCAGCAGTTTCAATTGAATGATGAGATCAGAAGCCTCCAGAAGTGGAGGTACCTATGTGGATGACCTTCTCGAGGAGTTTAGCCACAAAAAGCAAGAGAGATATGGATGGTAGTTAGCAGATATGATTGGACCAAGAGAGGGTTTTTTGAGTACGGGGGAACCAGGGCATGTTTGTAGGTAGTAGACAAGCAGCCAGTAGCCAGGGAGAGATTTCTGGTAATCAAGACAGTGGAGATGACAGAGACCATGACCATTACTCTGCCTATGTTTTCCTCTCTTCCCATTCTTGGTGAACAGTTCAACTTTACTATGCTTTATCCATCAGTCAACCAACAAGCATTTATGAAGCACTTACTATGTGCCAGGCAGAGAAGTAATGTGGCTAATTGGATCTAGAACTGGTGTTGAAGGCAGGAAGACCTAGGTTCATGTCTCCCCTTCATCACATAATGGCTGAATAGACAAGTCACTTGACCTCTTAATGCTCTAGGCAACTCTCTAAGACAGTTTAAGTTGGAGATAAGGTGATGATCTGCCCTGGCAAAGGGAGTTTCCTCATCTGGGAATTCCCTAGGCCAATGGAATCATAGGTCCAGTACTCCTTATCTCTGTGCCAGGCACTGTGCTAGGCAGTGGTTATTCAAATACAATTAATGAAAAAAGTTTTGTTTCAAAAATTCAAAAAATGTTATAAAATCCTCACATCCTCTATTTTTAAACCCTTTGTTCCTTTGCTCTCTTGATGGACATGCCTTGTCAGATTCTTACTGTGGATAATCCTCACCACCTGCCTGCTTCGCTCCTACTCACATGTTGCTGAATGGAGGTGGCAGAATTCAGAAGTCCTGTTATTGAGTTCACTACAAAGTTATGTTAATTAATCTCATTTGGGCCCTCACCAAAGCAAGGCAACCCTTCCACTCCCCACTTCTCGATCCCACTCATCACAAGTGATTGCTTCAAACCTCTTCTTTCCTCAAGCTGCTCATGGTGTGCCCTCCCCACACCCTCTCATCTGAGGATCTGACCTCATATTTCATGGGAAAAAATGAAACTATTCTCTAAGACAGTCCCCTCTTCTCTCCATCTCACATTACTTTGGTATCATTCTTTACCTTCTCTCCAGTTTCCTCTTCACATTAGTCTCTGATGAAGTGGTGATGCCTTTTTCTTGCTAAGTACAACTCTTTACATATAGCCTTGATCCCATTCCCTCCTGGCTTCACCAGCTTCTCTATTAGTCCATCTCTCCAATATTCAATCTCTTAATTATCTACTGGCTTCTTCCCTGCTGGCTACAAACACGCCTAATTCTCCCCAATTCTAAAAAACCCTCACTTGCTCCCATCATCTTTGTTATATCTCATCCTCATATCATATCATTATATCATAAATCATTATCATATCATATACCATATCATATATCATTATCTTCATTATAGCTATTGTTCTAAATCTTGCCTTCCTTTCTTAGCTAAACTCTATGAAAAAGTCATTTACATATGGTGCTTGCATTCTTCTTTCTGTCTTCCAAACCCTTTGCAACCTGGTTTCTGACCTCACTACTGAAATGAAACAGCTCTTGTCAAAGTTACCAGTTACCTCTCATTGCCAAAAGGAATGGCCTTTGCCTAATCCTTGCCCATCTTGACTTCTCTGAAGTGGGTGATACTATTGACCACATTTTCTCCTGGATACTCTCTCCTCTCCGGGTTTTCATGTTCTTATTCTTTCCTCGTTCTCCTCCCAATCTGACTTCTTTGTTTGATCTTTCTCCATGTTACGAGCTCTAACTGCAAGTGTACTCTAAGCCTCTGTCCCTTCTACACTCTCTCACTTGCGATCTTATCATTTCCCATTGGTCCCTGCAAGAAGGGTGATTAGGGAATGCTGTAGGAGTTGGTGCTCCCTTTGTGAAGAATAGACTAGAATGAAGTAAGATTATTAATTCTTCTGAAGCAAGCTGTCTTCCTATCCTTCCTGTCTGATCAGATCAAGTGAACCTGTGCTATCAGCCCTCCTGTGTGCTGGTGTTATCTGTCTTACAATATGTTTCCCCAATCTCCATAACCAGTCCCAGTCTCTCTCCTGAACTACATTTTTGCCTGATTAGGTTCTTATTGATTACTTTGATGCCCCATAGATATCTCAAAGTGCCCCAAATAGAGCTAAATTATTTTTCCTCCTCCAACACACCCCTTTTCTGTACATCCATATGACTGTCAAGAGCAGCAGCATCCTGCCCCAATCACCCAGGCTTACAAGTCCTATGTCATTCTCCAGCCTAAATCTGCTACTAAATCTTTTCACTTTGAATTCCACAAAATCTCACATTTCACAATCTCACAGATTCACAAAAACTCTATTTAGTATCTTTGCCCTGCCTGTCCGGTCCTCTCTGCCCAGCATGCTCTCCTTCCTACCCTCCACTTCTTAGAATCCCTCCTTGGCTTCCTTCATAATTCTGCTCAAATGCCATCTTTCCTGTTCCCTTCCTCTCCCTCCACTCTCACATCTCCCCCCTTAGTGCTTTCCTCTCTAAGGTTATCTTTCATATTATGCATGTGTATTGCATATAATTTATTTATGTAATACTCTCTCATTTGAATGAAAGATCCTTGAGGGCAGAGATGTGGGAAAATATGATTGAAGATCGCAGCTGTGGACATGACTTACTTTACATTCCATAAGATGAAAAATGTATACATCCTGTTCCTTTGATGGGGCAGGGTATCTTGTGCTGGAAACATCTCCCTGAGATAAACTGTGTCCATCCCATTCTGATATCCAGCTGATGTGAAAATTGACCTTTATTGTGATTGGTTTAAATGATTTTTCTTAATCTGTATAATCCTGCTTAAAAGTAGTGTATATAAAAAAAGCATTTCCTCTATGGTTGGCATAGATGCTCTATAGGAGTATATGCCTGGCTAGCCAAATAAAAACCTCTTTATTTCATCTCTGGACTCCTGCTTACTTGCTGACCCCATCCTTATGTACCCACTGGTGAATAAGGACCCCTGAGGGTCAACTTCAAATTCAGTTCTACCATAGACTATTTTTGGTTTTTGTTTCCCCAATGCTTAGCACAAGGACTGACACATAGTAAGCATTTAATAAATGCTTTTTGATTGGTTGATTTATTTGCAAGATACCCACAAATAAATTATTTTTTAAATTAAATTTTATTTTAATCTCTCCCCCCACTCTCCCTTGACCCCCACTTTGAGAAAGAAAAGCAAAATACCTGTCACAAAGTAAAATTACGCAAAACAAATTCTATTGCTTATGTTAAAAAACCAAAGCAAAATATGTCTTAATCGGCATCTCGAATCCATCATGTCTCTACCAGGATAGGCAGCATGCTTCATCATGACTCCTATGGAATCACGGTTGGTCATTGTTTTTGTAACAACTTCTGAGAAAGGATTATCTGGCCACAAAACCCCCGGGATTTGTAGTTCTTCCCACATTGGGAAGAGAGGAAACTAATGTGAAATAATACTCTTTTCTAGGTTGTACTCCTGACTGTCTGAATTTTTCTCTACCATACTATAGAAATCTCTATGCCCAGGAAACTCAGTATACCACTGGACTCCTCGAACTGGAAGTACTGTCTACCCCCGTGGTCTCTCCCTCTGATTGGCTGATTCCTTCTAGAACCTTCCATTCAAGAAGCACCGTCCCCTCCCCTCTCACACCAGGTTAGTCAACCATGTCTTCACTTCTCTCCAGGTTGCATTCTTGATTCTCTGGACTTTCTTCACTGTTCCCCAACATGGTGTCCTCCCCCACCTACAAATCACTTCAATTTACTTTTATGTCATCTTCCCTCCTTAGAATGTAAGCTCCTCGAGGGCAGGGATTGTCTTTCTGCTTGAATTTGTATTCCCAGTGCTTAGCACAGTGCCCGACACACAGTAGGTCTTTAATTAATGCTTCTTGAGATCTAAGACAACTCCAAAAGACTCATGATGGAAAATGCTGTCCACATCCAGAAAAAGAATTATGGAGTCTGAATGCAGATCGAAGCATACTATTTTCTCTCTCTTCTTTTTTTTTTGTTTCTTCTTTTTGTGATTCCTCCCATTGGTTCAAATTCTTCTTTATACTATAACTAATGTGAAAATATGTTTAATATGAATGTGTATGTAGAACTTATATCAGATTGTACACCACCTTGGGGTAGGGGGAGAGGAAAGAGGGTGAGAAAATTTGGAACTCAAAATCTTATGGAAGTGAACGTTGAAAATTTAAAGTTAATTAATATTCAAAAAAAATCTTCCTCATTTGAATTTCTGGTTGACTTGATTTAAGTCTTTGAATGGGAGGTCAGAGGTTTTTCCACTTACAGGCTAAGTAAAGTGCTTTGCAAAACTTTTCAGAGCACCATATGAATGCTAGCTCTTCCTCCTCCTTCCCTTCCTCCTCCCCCCCTCCTTCATTCTTCCTCTGACCCTTATGGATGATCTTTCACCTGTTTGCTATGGAGGACAAGCAGGATAAGTTGTTGTAACAATTAGGCTAGCAGCTGCCATGGGGGTGAAAAACCAACACAAGCCCAACAAGAATGGGGCAAGCACAACTTCTTTTGATCTGCTTTACTAAGGAAAGTAGCATTAAGGGGGTTAACAATCTTATTTCAATCCAGCATACAAATATCATTCACTAAGTACAGGGGGAAAAGCCAGCATCCTGAACTTCAGAGCAAATACAAACAAATTACAAACATCAACAGACAGACCTTGTCTGATTCAAATCTCGATGCATAGTTATCGGGGTGTGACAAAGTGCCAACATCCAGGTTTACTCTTAACTACAGCTGCTCAGAGTCTCCACATCAACACACTTTCTAGAGTGAGAGCCCTCCACAAATAGCTGTGCTCTCTCTTTTTACACACTCTTTAGCTGTCATCAAACATCATCTGAGCGACCAGAACTTAGGCCTCTACTATTGGCTCTGGTCTTAGCAACTCCCCTTATGACCCTGAGGGCTTCACACACACATAGGCTTAGCACCTAGTAGATAGGGGTTTGGGCCTGGGGTTTAGCACAGAGTAAGACTCAATCAAAGACACTCAACTTAATTGATATTAGATATGTCTCCTTAGAGCTCCCAACTCTTCAGGAAGAGACTCAGATGTCCTTTTCCTTCCCTTTCTCCTCTCTGTAACACTGTTCCACTTGCCAATATCCTAACAAAAGTCAAATATCCCATTCTCCTCTTCAGAATCTCTCTGCACCTTTTCTCATTGTAGTCTCTATTGTTTTGTTTTTTTGGGAATATTGTATTAGAAGTCTTCATTGTTTCCTTCCTCGGAGAACATTGTGTTATCTTGCACAACTCAGAGAGTGGAGAGGTATTCTCCCTTTACCCTCTCCTGCAGCATGGAGATTGGACTATACTTGGAACACGGAAAAGCGTCACTAGACTGTGGCAGAAATAGAAACCTCAGAATCTGGATGTAAGACATAGCACAATTTCCCCTAGTTTTCATACCAATCGAGATTTTTCCAGCTTCTCTTTGGGAGGGGGAAATGACTTTCCTTTACACCTCAATCTTATGCATTTAAATTTTTTTTACAGTCAATTTTCACCTCTTAATAACTTGACAACAACTCAACTTCCTTCATTTGTCTGAACAATTCCACAAATATACTCTTCCCTCCCCTCCTACTTGGTTCAATCTCCTACTTCACCCTACCCACCTATCCATTCTAGCAATTGGATTTACCCTCTGATTGTTCCAACTACCTTTTCTTACTTTGCCTGGTCTTGTCAGCTACCTTCTCCTTTTCCTCCTTGAGTCTTCCTCTTCAGGTTCTACTTCTGACTCCATCTTGGTCATTTTATATTCCCTTTAGTTATTCTGGATTCTGTTTTTCTTTTAACCCGAAAGTAGAATCTGGACCAAGACATGGTCCTGGTGAGTTTTCTTCAAATTCAAATTTTTCTCAAATTCTAGCAAATTTCTCTAAAAATTTTCCTGCCTAAATTCACTAGTCTAAACTCCTTCAAATAATAGATAAGGTTTTTGTTTTCCTTCTTAATTGGCTCAAGGCCTTCTTTTTCCCCCTTCTCCTTTCACCACAAACTTCTCCCACAGAAGGTGGAAGTAGAAAGTCAATGAACTTTCTATTGTACCACAGCTTCTATTTGGTTATTTTTATCTAACGCAGCATAAAAATGTGAGCCATGAGTATTTAAAGCATGGTGTAGTGGAAAAACAGTTGGACTTAGAATATTGAGTTAGTTGGGTTTTCATCTCTGAGTTGAATAAATGAATAACAAGCATTTATTAAGTAATGACTATGTGTCAAAAACTGTACCAAGTGTTGGGGATGGAAATACAAAGATAAAGACAATCCCTCTTCTTCTAAAAGGGGAAATAGACAATTCATATAGGGAAATGGTGGTCTTGGAGGGGAACTTTGGTTCCGGAAGTTTGTGGGGTGGTGAGTAGGGCCATAGAGGGATTGGTGGACATATCTTTTTTTGGAGGGGGGAAGGGAGGGCAATTGGGGTTAAGTGACTTGCCCAAGGTCACACACCTAGTAACTGTGTCAAGTGTCTGAGGCTGGATTTGAACTCAGGTCCTCCTGACTCCAAGGCCCTTGCTCTACTCAATGCACCACCACACTGCCCCTGGTTGACATATCTAATCCAGGAACCTTAGTGGGGTGGGAGAAAAGAAAAGGAGGGAAGAGATTGAACATTCATTGTTCAGTCATGTCTGACTCTTCGTGATCCTATTTGGGTTTTTTTTGGCAAAGAAAATTTACCATCACTGAAGTTGTTTACCATTTCCTTCTCCAGGTAATTTTACAGATGAGGAAACTGAGGCAAACAGGGTTTGTGACTTTGAAGAAGAAGATAAAGAGAAAGAGGAAGAAGAGAAAGGAAGAAAGAAAGGAAGGAAGGAAGAAAGGAAGGAAGGAAGGAAGGAAGGAAGGAAGGAAGGAAGGAAGGAAGGAAGGAAGGAAGGAAGGAAGAAAGCAAAGAAGGAAGGAAGGAAGGAAGGAAGGAAGGAAGGAAGGAAGGAAGGAAGGAAGGAAGGAAGAAAGGAGGAAGGAAGGAAGGAAGGAAGAAAGAAAGAAAGAAAGAAAGAAAGAAAGAAAGAAAGAAAGAAAGAAAGAAAGGAAGAAAGAAAGAAAGAAAGAAAGGAAGGAAGGAAGAAAGCAAAGAAGGAAGGAAAGAAAGAAAGAGATAGTCTATGCTTTAAAGGAGCTTATAATTAAAATGGGGAAGAAAGTTGAATAGAAAGAAAGACACCTGCCATGGGGGCATGACAGCAAAATCCAATGCAGTAGAGAAAACTTGTCTCAGTGACCTCCTTAAATGGAGGTTCTGGGAAAAGAGTATGAAGAGAATAGACCTCTCTCTTTCTTCAAGACCCAACTGAAGCAACATGAAGGGCAGCTAGGCAGTGCCGTGGACAGAGCTCCAAGTCTGGAGTCAGGACAGAACTGAGTTCAAATCCCACCTCAGACACTAGCTGTGTGGCCCTGGGCAAGTCATTTAAGTTTTTGCTTCAGTTTCCTTTTCTGTAAAATAAGCTGGAGAAGGAAATGGCAAACCACTCTTGTATCTGTCAAGAAAACCCCAACATAACTGAACTCCAACAACATTAGAAATATTTGTACTTTAATCCAATTGTCTAGTGAGCCCGTGCTGTGTGATTTGTTCTTATTCTTGTTTCTTCAAGTGTTCAGCAGCATTTTCTGTTCTTCTTCCAACAGTATTTGCTGACAAAGGAATGCATTTTTGTTTCCCCATTGTGTTCTGCGAATTATTTCAGCCATTTTTATTATAGCAGGAAGAATAAGTGTTTTCCAATGGTTTGTAGCTTCTTGGTATTTTTTTTTTATCATTCAATGGGAAACCTAAGAAAAGGCTTTAATTTAAATATTGTGGGGATTATAATTGCCCAATCTGCAAGAAAAAAAAAACTCTGAGGCAGAGCGTTAAGTCAGTGGCACTTTATTAAAAGGTCCATGGTCCCCTCTAATGAAGTGGACCTCAGATCTTCCTCATGATCTAAGATGCCCCTGGTCCCCAGAACCTTGTTTTTACAGGATTTGATACCCAGATATGCAAAAGAGGCATGGCAAAACACAGAATGTCATTGGTTGATAGACCTTGCTCTTGAGGGCCAAAAATGATTTTATCAGCAGGAGGATCACAGGTTGGGTGAAGCATGGGGCATCTCCACTGACTAAATGGTCACAAAATGGTCAGTTGCTCATGTTGGATAAGAGGGAGTGGTCTGGACGCACTGAAATAAGTTGGAGAACTTTCCAAAGAATCAAGGCAGCCTACCCATGCTGGCTTTGGACGTGGAATTTGAGCAAAACAGGATGGAGATATCTTTGTCAGCATTCTTGTGGTTGCGCAAGTGAGCTTCATAACTCATAAACAAGTAGTGAACATTTCATTAAAGTTTGAGGCCCATTATAGGGGCCCTTCTCTAAGAACCTATTTTATCTAGACATTCCTATGTGATTTATATGAAATATGGATAAATACATTGTTTATTCTTATACCTATTATCAGATGGCAGACTAAACATGTATTATGAGATAAGCATAATAAAATAATTGCTAACAATCATTACCTTTTATGGCATCATATTGAACTGAATAATGCTGATTAGAGTTTGAGTACAGGTCCAAAATGAATCATCTCTCTCACAATATTTATCATTAAGTTTATTGAAATTTTGTAATGCAGTGAACTTTGGCTGGAAAAAATTGTAGAGATTTGTCTTCACATTCTGGATTCTTAGTTTTCAAATATCTTGCTAACTGTCAGGACTTCCTACTATCATTATTAGTCAATATCTCAAGCCACAATGTAAATTTCAGGTGAATAGTTCGTTGTTAATGATCATGCATGTAAATTTGTATTTCTCATCATCTTGATCATCTTAGTTTTTTTCTGGTTGATTTCTTATTATATCTGATTAGAATGTCATTGTTTTACCTCATAATGTGGCTGATTAAGTGCTTTGCATAAGGAATGCGTATATTAACTTCGCCAATATCTTGTTCGCTTGCACTCAGATTATTACTGGTATCTTCAGTCCAACATTGTTTTTGTAGGTATCTTTTTAAGCCACTTGTCCATTTTAGGGGGGTTAGTTTAGTTAAAACTACATAAAATATAGTTTATAAATTTTCTTTCATTTCAGTTTATTGATGATTTATTAATCTAAATTTATTATTTTATTAATGATATGGACATCAGGCACACATAAAGCCATAACATGTGGAAATACACCAAAAATGAATGAAAGAGTGTAGGCATCACTCACTGTCAAACCTCCTGCCTCATGAAGTGCATGCTTTTCCCTTAGGATACCTTAGGTACCATATGCAACAAGGCACTGTCTGGCATATGAAACAAGTGTCAATCAGCATATTAAAACATTCTAAAGCTTATGTATTTTTTGATGAAAAATAATCATATGCAAAAAGTTTTTATATTTTTGCTTTACTTTGCTGTATTATCTTGTTTACTCCCTGAGGTGTGTGTATTTTTACTTTAGAGGATGCTGATCTAGTCCAAAACCTCTTATTTTACAAATGAGGAACTGATTACTAGAGAGAAGATATTTCTTGAAGGTCATATGAGAAGTAGCAAAGTCAGTATTTGAACCCAGGTCCTCACTCTAACAATGCTGTTCTAGCTCTTGGGGAATCATAGAGAGAATGGTGTTTTTCCTAAGCACCCTCTGCTATTGGGTGGAGCACATAATTTCCTGGGCATGAGTGAGATTGCTCAGAGGCTACTCCTTTTGTAGATAAGGCTAGTGGACAGCGTTGCCTTCACTGAATGAAAACATGCAGTTTATTTGTTTGGTGATAGGGTGGGGTGCAGAGGAGAAGAACAGATATCTGAGCAAACTCTCACCCCAGGATGTAATCACAGAAAAAAAGGCAGTCGATGAAGAGTTAAACTAAGTATAAAGTTGTAGATACACGCTTCCTCATTTTATGAGGGGTGAAAAAGTTCATTGAAGGGTCAAATGCTATCGGCTGGTTGAATATTGTCTATATCTGTGGATGTCCTTTAAAAGCTGGCTGGCCAACGTTCTAGTCAGTCAGACAAGAAGCTGACACCCTAGGCAAAAAGTAGTCTCGGGAAGGCTGACAGCTGCACCTGCGCCAGAATGGAGGGTAGAATAGATTTTCTTTCCTCTCTCCCCTTGGGAGAGAGGCGTGCAGCAGCAGTGGGAGACCTCACATCCAGCAGGGAACAGACCCACACAGACACAGACACATAAACACTTTCTAGAGAGACAAAGTCACAGGATAGTCAAGATTTGAGGCAGGAAGCAACTTCAAGAAGTTAGATCTCTGGCAACAGAGAAGAGAGAAAAGAGCTGACTATGGAATTAAAAAAGAACCTTCCTTAGCAATTGATCATTAAGCTCCAGAGAGTAGCAGATCCAGGGAGGCCAGCTTAATGAACAGGAGGGAATAATTTGATGAGTCCATGAGAAAAGAGAAGCCATTAGAGGGGCCTTGGCCACATGCGTATGCCTCACTATCATTGCACCCCCCAGCTCAATCAAATATACATTTGCAGGCTGGATCCCCAGAAGAAGGATTGCTTGCTTGAGTGCTAAGGGTAACACTGTGGATGGCTATATTTTCAATACTGTTGCTTATAAGCCTCCAGTAGTATGATTCCCATTAACAACCAGCCATTAGACTCAGCTCTTAACAAAAGCATTACTCAAATCATATAGCAAAACAGTAGTTATAACAAAGCCTCCCTAAATCCTTCCACAAATGTAGAGTTCAGGGGGAAGGGGAGAATAGGCACTATCTTAAAAATACAATAATATAAAGGCTCTCATATGGCCAAGGCACTAAACAACTGTGACTCCCTTGGTGTCCTTTCTCACCTGGAAGGGTCCCCCTGAAGTTCACTGAAGGACATGGTGGGTGTGTGATGTCTCTGCCTGGCCTTATTCTTTAGAGAGCAGCCGCAGGATCACCTAGGTCGTACTGTGAGCTTCCAGAAAGCATAGAGACCCTTGCCTCATAGTAGCAGAGATTTCTCCAATTTTGTTCCCACAAAGGCTTGACTGACAACTCTACCTGTTTCAGAGATGGTTCACTCAGTGACAGACCTCACTCAAACCTAGAATCCAGAACATTGCCCAAATATTCATCTCACCAGACCATAACCAGCCAGTGGCTATTTGCCCAACAATTACTAAATACTTTTGGGGTTCAGGTTTCCCAAAGTTAAAAAAAACAGCTTCTAACATTCTTTTGTTGGTTTATGCAAGTGAATGCCTGGGGAAGGTACAAGGCAGTCTGTAGTGGGGTGAAATTCATTGTTTCCATTGGCTTTTTCATATTCCTCTTTCTTACTGAAAGCCTCAGATCCTTTACTAGGTATAGAATGATTCCACAACACCTAGAAGGTCTTCACTCTTAACGACATCTTGGCTGTCGCTCTCCTTGTTCCTTATGACTTTCAACTTGCTGAAGTCTAAATGGAACACATCCCAACAACTACGATATTTTAAAGTTTGCCATGCTTGTTACCTTCATTATTTAATTTGTTCACTAAAACAACCCTTTGAAGTAGCATACTACAGTTGTTATTATCTTTGTTTTACAGACCAGGAAACTGGGACTTAGAGGTATTAAGAAACTTATCCATTTGCATTTAGCCAGTAGGAGTTGAAAACAGGATTTGAATCTGTTTCTCCTGGCTCCAAGCCTAGCATTTTTTTTCACTATACCATGTTCCCATTTATAGAATCGATCTCATTTATTTTTTTGGTGGTATAAAAACTCCCTCACCCTGCAGTAGATGGGAAGCTCATCTCTGCAACCTTGAGTCTTAGGGATTTTCCTGGGCCATTGTGAGAGTAAGCTCGTTGTCCAGAGGCAAATAGTTAGTATGTGTAAATGGAAGGACATTAATCTAGTCAGGGGTGGGGAACCTGCAGCCTTGAGGCCACATGTGGCCCTCTAGATCCTCAAGTGAAGCTCTTCACTTCTAAGTTTGGATTCAGTCGAAGGGCTGCACCTGAAGACCTAGAGGGCCCTATGTGGCCTCTAGGCTTGCAGGTTCTCCACCCCTGATCTAGGTCTTCCAGACTTCAAGGCCAGCCTTCTATCCATTACCCCATGCTACCTCTTTACAACGACAAAGAATAATTTATTAATCCATTTCCATATCTTTTGGATATATGGGTTGCTTGCAGTTTTTTGCTGTTACAGATAAGGCTGTCATGCATGTTTTTTGTTCAGATGGGCTTTTTGTCCCAGTTTTATTGATGTCCTAAGGGCATCAGTGAAATCATTTGATCAAAGGGTATGAGTTTGATATTTTCCTTGTGAAAATGGACTGTTGCCTGTGAGAGACATATATTGAAAGAGCACGAGATTTAAAGCTGGGAGATGCCAGTCCTGTGTTCAGAGGCAGTGATTTCAGGTCACTTAGCCTCTTTGACATTGGTTTTCTCATCTGTAAGGTGGGAATGATAATATGTATAATACTTTATGGTGTGGAAAGTACTTTGTAAAATACAGTAGACATTTGAACCCCTGTTATTCTTCCCTGGACTGAGTCCTTCCTGGTAAAGAATAGTTTCTTATCATATTGAGGTACTGACAGCCTAGGAAACATGTGGAATAGTTTTGCTATGTAGAACCCTGGGAAAATCTTGTCATATAATTTTTGTTCAGTCGTGTCTGAGTCATCATGACCTCATTTTGGGTTTTTTTTTTTGGCAAAGATACCAGATTGGTTTGGCATTTCCTTCTCCAGCTTATTTTATAGATGAAGAACCGAAGCAAATAGGGTTAACTTGACTTGCCCAAGGTCACATAGCTAGTAAGTATCTGAGGCTGGATTTGAACTCATGAAGATGAGTCTTCCAGATTCTTAGTCCAGTGCACCACCTACCTGCCACTGTCAATAATGCAGTAGTTGCTAGTAATAACTAACATTTATAGAGCATGTTGAAGTTTGCAAAGCACCTTATAAATACTATCTCCTTTGATCATCACAACAACCCTGGGAGGTAGGTGCTGTTATTAGTTCCATTTTACAGAGGAGGAAACTGAGGCAGACAGAGAGAGATTAAGTGGTTTGTGTAGGGTCACACAGGTAGTAAGTATTTGAAGCCAGATTTGAACTCAGGTATTTCTGACTCCAAGTCCAGTGCTCTATCTACTGGACCACCTGCTGCATCATCATCATCATCATCATCAATAATAGCATCGATACAGTGTTTTAAGATTTGCAAATTGCTTGACATATGTCATCTCATTCGATCCTTACAGTAGCCCTGTGAAATAGGTGCTATTATCCCCATTTTACAGATGAAGAAACCAAGGGTCGAAGAGGTTAAGGACTCATAAAAACAAAGGAGATCCATAACTTACTTAAGGGAAATGTCAGTCTACTTATAAATGAATGCTATTAGCATAATTTGCATTAAAATAACGAATATTTAAAAACCATATTTATTTAAAGTTTTGAATTCCAAATTCCATTTCTCTCTCCTCTCCCCTCTCCATTATCTGAGATGGTAAGCAATCAGATATAGGCTATACATGTGAAATTTTGTAAAACATTTCCATATTAGTCATTTTGTACAAGAAGACTTGAATAAAAGGAAAAAATGAAAGAAAGTGAAAAATAGCATGCTTTAGTCTGTATTCAGTCATTATTAGTTCTTTCTCTGGAGGCAGAGGGTGTGCTTCATCATTAGTCCTTTGGGATTGTCTTGGATCATTGTATTGCTGAGAATAGCTAAGGCATTCACAATTCTTCATTGAACAATATTGCTGTTAATGTGTACAATGTTCTCCTGGTTCTGTTCACTTCACTTTGCATCAGTTCATATAAGTCTTTTTTCCTGAAATCATCCTGCTTGTCATTTCTTATAGCATAATAGTATACAATCATATACCATGAAATCATATACCATAGCTTGTTTAGCCATTTCCCAATTGATGGACATCCCTTTGATTTCCAATTTTTAGCCACCACAAAAAGAGCTGTTATAAATATTTTGTACAAATAGGTCTTTTCCCCTTTTTAGGGATGTCTTTGGGAAATAGATCTAGCAGTGGTATTGCTGGATCAAGGGTATGCACAGTTTTATAGCCCTTTGGGCATGGTTTTCCACAGTTTTCCAAATTGCTTTTCAGAAAGGTTAGATCAGTTCACAACTCCCGCAGTGCATTAGCACCCAAGTTTCCCCACATCCCCTCCAACATCCAACATTTTTCTTTTTCTGTCATATTAGCCAATCTGATAGGTGTGAGGTGGTACCTCAGAGCTGTTTTAATTTACATTTCTCTGACCAATAGTGATATGGAGCATTTTTTCTTGTGACTATAGATAACTTTGATTTATTTGTCTGAAAACTGCCTGTTCATATCATTTGACCATTTATCAATCGGGTAATGATGTGTATCTTTATAAATTTGACTCAGTTCTCTATATATTTGAAAAATGAGGCTTTTCTCAGAGATACTTGTTGCAAAAACTTTTCTCCAGTTTTCTACTTTCCTTATAATTCCAGTAGCATAGGTTTTGTTTGTGCAAAAACTTTTAAATTTTATATAATCAAAATTATCTGTTTTATATTTTGTAATGCCCTTGATATCTTCTTTGGCCCTAAATTCTTCCCAATTTTCCCACATCTCCAACATTTATCATTTTCCTGTTTGGTCATGTCAGTTGATCTGATAGATGTGATGTGGTACCTCAGAGTTTTTTTGATTTGCTTTTCTCTAATCAATAGTGATATAGAGCATTTTTTCATATGATTTAATTTCTTCATCTGAAAACTGCCTGTTCATATGCTTTGACTATTTGTTAACTGGGGGATGACTTGTATCCTTATAAATTCAACTCACTTCTCTATATATTTTAGAAATGAAGCCTTTATCAGAGACACTGGCTGTAAAAATCGTTTCCCAGTTTTCTGCTACCCTTCTAATCTTGGTTGCATTGGCTTTGTGCAAAAACTCTTCAATTTAATGTAATCAAAATTATCCATTTTGCATTTTATAACGTTCTCTATCTCTTATTTGGTCATAAATTTTTCCATTCTCCATAAATCTGACAGGTAAACTATTCCTTGCTCTCGGTTTGCTTACAATAACAGCCTTTATACCTAAATCATGTACCCATTTTGACTTTATCTTGGTATAGGGTGTGAGATGTTGGTCTATGCCTAGTTTCTGCCATGCTATTTTCCAGTTTTCCCAGCAATTTTTGTCAAATAATGAGTTCTTATTCCACAAGCTGGAGTCTTTGGGCTTATCAAAGAGTAGATTACTATACTCATTGACTACCGTGGACCTGACTTTATTTGTATGAGAAGTATTTTATAGTTGTGTTCATATAGTTCCTGGGTTTGTCTTGGCAAGTAGACTCCCAAGTATTTCATGTTGTCAACAATTATTTAAAATGGATCTTCTCTTTCTATCTCTTGCTGTTGGATTTTGTTAGTAATATATAGAAATGCTGATGATTTATGTGGATTTATTTTGTATCCTGCAACATTGCTAACATTGTTAATGGTTTCAAGTAGTTTTTAGTTGATTCTCTAGGATTTTCTAAACATAACATCATATCATCTGTAAAGAGTGATAGTTTTGTTTCCTCATTGCCTATTCTAACTCTTTTGATTTATTTTTCTTCTCTTATTGCTGTAGCTAGCATTTCTAGTACAATATTAAATAATAGTGGTAATAATGGGTATCCTTGCTTCACCCCTGATTGTATTGGGAAGGCTTCTAGCTTACCCTCATCACAGATAATGCTTGCTGATGGTTTTAGATAAATATTACTTATCATTTCAAGGTAATCTCCATTTATTCCTATGCTCTCTAGTGTTTTTAATAGAAATGGGTGCTGTATTTTGTTAAAGGCTTTTTCTGCATCTATTGAGATAATCACGTGGTTTCTGTTGGTTTAATTATTGATATGGTCAATTATTCTCAAACAAGACCCTCCATTGCCTGGCTGTGCATTTTCTTCGGCTGTCTCCCATGCCTGGAATTTGCTCCCTCTTGGCTTTTTTCAATTCTTAGGTAAAGTCCCATATTCTTCGCATCTGTGCCTAGCACTTAAATGCTTACTGACGTGACTGAGGCACTCGCTAGGCTCTTTTGGGTCTGGTTGTTATAATAATTGATTAACACTGGTTAAACTTCAGGGTAAGTTGATTTCTATAATCTGTTATCAATTTTTCCTTTTCAGTAATTTACTTAAGTCAGGATTGAGTTGTTTCAATTATAAGCCATATCTTTTTCTTATCATTATTCTTTTAGCTTTATGCTAATTTGGGGTTTTGTTTTAATAAGTTAATGGATTGGCTTTACATGGACACTTGATCCAGGAATCATTCCCACAATAGTACACTAGACTCTGTTAACAGAGAATCAATTTCATGCCAGACCAGTCCAAGGCTGGAGCGTCAGGTGTGTTGTTCTCTAGGTAACGTGACTAAAGTGCATGGTACATCTGGACTTTCTTTGAGAGGTGGTTTCAGAATTCAACATCTTAAAAATGACCTTAATGAAGTGTCCTGAATAATCAAACATTCCAAATTATGGAGTTTAAAAACAACTCAAATCTTTGGAGGCACCACCCCTGCTTATGTAGTTTTTATACTTTTAACAACATGGGAGCAGCAGCTGGGATGGATCAGCCAGAGTTCTAGAAAAATAAAGTCAGGGACAAGGCAAACTTTAGGAAGGAAAACAACAGCAGAGAGCCCTCAGGAGGTTTGCAGTCTAGTAAAGGAAGCAAAAACTTCCTTAAAACTACTAAGTAGGAGATTTTTCTCATTGCATGAAAACTGCAAAGTCCAGAGGAAAAGGTGAATGGGCTGTGTGGAGGAGAGGACAGAGCACAGAGTTTAGCATCAGAGGACCTGAGTTTGAATCCTGCCTAAGCAGATTTTGTATATGATTTGATGAACTTCTTAAGCTCTTTGGAACCCAGTTTCCTATCTTTAAAAGGAAGGGATTCAACTAGATGGTCTTTAAGGGACTTTCCCTCTTTAATTCTTGTAAGCTTGTGATTGCTTTGGGGTTGTCACTGTTGGAGAAGAGAATCAGGAAGAGACTTCATTAGACAGAGGATGTTTGAATTGGGTCTTGGAGTCTATATTCCCACAGGTGAAGATAAAGGATCTCAGAATCCTAGATTTAATGCTGGATGGGACCTCAGAAACCCTCTAATCCAACCTCTTCATTTTGTAGAGCCAGTGACTTGCCCAACACCACAGAAGTAGCAAGCATCAGAGACAGAATTTGAACCTGGTCATTTGACTGCTGAGTCAGCAACTTGCACTGTGCCATGGGAAGAGCATTTCCCCCTCCCCTCCTAGCAAACAAAGTAGCAGGAGCAAAGGCAAAGAGCTGAGAGGTCACCATGCATAGATGATGAACTTAGGGATGACTTTGAATGTAGAGAGTAAAGACCAGAAGAATGAAGGACATGGTTCTGAGGGAGATCCTCACCAGTACGGGAGGAAGAAGAAGGTCTGCAAAGGTGATGTGCATAATGAGAGAAATAGGTGGAGAATAAGGAAAGTCACTAAAGCCATGGGAAGAGAATTTTGAGAAGTAGATTGTTGAACACTGTCCCAAACTATGTAGTGAGAATGAGGAATGAAGATGAGCCCTTTTGGTTTGATCAAATATCATGAGATATTTTTTGAAAATTAAATGGTGGGGGATAGGAGGTAGGTTGCATCAGATCATTTTTGAGGTGACTTCAGCTTTAAGGTATGAAGAATACTCCATTTATACAACTGAATTGTGGGTTGACAATGGGAGAAAGCCCAAGCCCTCTGCTTCCTGGAGTCTGGACTGTCTGAAAAGAAGCAAATCCTTCTCTTAGAATTAGGGTCATAGATTTAGAGCTGAAAGGGGCCTCGGATGTAATCTACCCAGTCTCACCCCCTCATTTTACAGATGAGGAAACTGAGGCCTTGAGACTTGCTAAAGGTTAAACCAACCAGGTTTCAAACAGATCTCCTCTTGAATACAAATTCAAGGCACTTGCCCTATGCTAAATTTTGATTCAGATAAACACCACTATTTATAAGGAGTAGAGATTTTCTAAGACCACCAGAAAATGGAGGTAGTTTCACCGGGTTGGAAAAGGTGTTTTTGGTTTATGGATGGTTATAGGGTCTCAACTGAGTAACTGGTTAAATAAACAGATCTTCTTTCAGAAGGATGGAAGTTATAATCTGAAAAAAGAATAATTTGGGGGAGATCAAATGCTAAATTATGGGGAATTCCAGAAGTCGATTCAATTCAAAAAAATATTTATTAACCTCTGGCTGTATGCCAGGCACTGCGCTAAGCACTGGGAATTTTAAAAAGAGGCAAAAGACAGATCTTTCCCTCAAGGAGCTTACAATCTAATGGGGGAGACAACATACAAATAAACATATACAGTGAATTATATCCAGGATAAATAGGAAATCATTAACAGAGGGGAGGCACTGGAATTAAGAGGGTCTGGGAAAGGCTTCCTGTAGGAGGTTTAGTTGAGACTTAAAGGAAGCCAAGGAGGTCAGGAGGTGGAGATAAGGAGCAAGAGCATTCCAGGCATGGGTGATGGCAGCCAGAGAGAATGCTGGGGGTGAGAGATGGAGTGTCTTGCTCATGGAATATCCAGGAGACCAACATCACTGGATGGAAGAGTATTCTGATAGGGAGTAAGATGTAGAAGACTGGAAGGGTAGGAGGGGACCAGGTGATGAAGGGCTTTGAACAACAAACATGGGGAGACTTCTGGTCAAAGACAGGGGTGGTATAGTAGAAAGAGCCCTAGATATGGAGTCAGAAGAGATGTGAGTTCTATTCCTGCCTTTGACACATATTTTCTCGGTGACTGTGAGCAAGTTACTCTACTTCTCTTCACCTCTGTTTTCACCATCTGTAAAAATGGAGGTCATACTAATACCTTCAGTCCTTGCCTGCCTGGATCGTGTGATTGGGTAGATAAGGAGCACTGCAAACCTGAAGGTGCTATCTCAATGGGTGTTTCACTGGGATTACTAAGGCACTATCGCAGCCCTGCAGAAGTTCTCACCAGCACTGGCCAGGGCTCTACAGCATCAAAGTTCCCTGTCTTGAAGCAGAGAGAAGATGACCAGATTTCAGCTTCGTGGGCCAAGAGGTGCCAACACCAACGGTTTCCTCCACCAACATCTCCAGTAGGGTCAGCCGGATCCAGGATCACAGGCCTACATAGTCAATTAATTCATCAATCAGCAATCATGTATTAAGTACCTACTATGTGCCAGGGACTATGATATATCTTCTATGCTTAGATAAAAACATAATGGAAACAATCTTTGCCCTCCAGGAGCTTATAATCAACTGAGGGAGAAAATATTTACATATATAGGTATGTACAAAATACATACAAATTAAATATAAAGTAACTTTGGGGAGTGGGTACTTGCAGCTAGGAGTGAGGGTTGCCTAAGAAAGGCCTTATGTGGAAGTTGACAGTTGATATGAATCTTGAAGGAAACTTAGGATTCTGAGAGGTGCAAGTAAGAAGGGATGGCATTCCAGGCATGGGTAACTGCCAGGGTAAAGTCATAGAGGTGAGAGGTGGTAAGGGATAAAGAACAGTAAAATAAAGGCCAGTTTTGATGAACTAGAGTGCACAAGGGAGAGAAATGTACAGTAAGGCTGGAAATACAGGTTCAAGCCAAGTTGAAAGGACTTTGAATGCCAAACAAAGGTGTTTGCATTTAATCCTAAAGCTAATGGGGAGGCAATTAGAATTTATTGGGTAGAGAAATGACATGGTGAGACATTTGCTTTAGGAAAATGATTGTGTGAAGGCAACTGTGTGAAAAATAGGTTGGAATAGGAAGAGAATTGAGTCAGGAAAGCCAGTTGGAAAGATCAACAAAGAAGTAGAGGATCAAACAATGAATCATTAAGTAAGTTCCCCTGTGCTGGGTGCTAAGGATACCAATAAAATCAGTGAAATGATCCCTACTCACAGGGAGATTAGATTACAATGAAGACATATATAAGCATGTCCAGAATGGACATAAAGACAAATCGTTTCTCTCCAGACTCAAGACTTTCTGTACTATCCCAAAGACTGCCCTCCGCCCCCTCCCCAGTCCTGGAATTCACACTTGGAAGTGCCCTGTGACCTCATCCTCAACTTGGATAGTTCCTCCCAGAATCTCCATTTAAGGGGGACATCCAGGCCAGCTAAGTCTTATTTCTGCAGCAATTTGGGCTTTCTCTAGTATGTTCATTCTCGTTCTCTCTCTCTCTCTCTCTCTCTCTCTCTCTCTCTCTCTCTCTCTCTCTCTCTTTCTCTCTCTCTCTCTCTCTCTCTCTCTCTCTCTCTCTCCCTCCCTCTCTCTCTCCTCTCTTCCTTCCTCCTCCTCTCTCTCCTTATCATTTCCTTCTATCGGTCTATCTCTTTCCTTCCTCCTCTATCTCTGTCTCCCCTTCCCTATCCCTTTCTTTGAAGGTAGAGATTGTCTTTCTTCTTGTATTTGTATTCTCAGTGCCTGCTCCATAGTTGACCCTAATAAATACCCAGTGACTGAAATGCGAATCAATAATCCAAAGTAGTTAAATATGAGATCATTTGAGAGGGAGGGTGCCAATAGCTGGAGGGATCATGCAGAAGATGGTGCTCAAGTTATACATTCAAGGCAGAAAGGAATTTTTTGAGGTGGACATTAGGAGAGAGCACACTTCACACACAGAGAATAGCCAGTGTAAAGGCAGAGAGGGAAGACTGGAATGCTGTGTGTGAGGAATGGAGAGAAGACCAGTTTGGCTGCATGTCAGAAAGTGAGAGGGAAGAATGCTCGACAAGGCTGGAAAGATAGTTTGGGGCCACTTTGTGAAGGTCCTCTAAAGCTAAACAGAGGAGTTTCTGTTTGATACTAGAGGTAACAGGAAGCCACTGAAGTTGGGTGAGTTGACTCAAGAGTGACATAGTCCAATTTGGACTAAAAAAAAATCACTCCAGTAGCAGTGTGGAGGATGGATTGGAGTGGATAAAAACTCACTGTCAGGGAGACAAATTTGGAGGCTCATGCAATAATCTAGGTGAAAGGTGGTAGCTACATGAGGAGAGAGGAGAAACTGGGTGTGAGAGGTGTTGTGGAGATAGAAACAGCAACAGAGTGGATGCATGTGGTGAGGGAGAGTGAGGAGTCCATGATAATGCTGAGATTATGACCCTGGGAGACTTGGAGGACAGAAATAGGGAAGTTGAAAGGGTTTGAGTATAAGATAATTCTTATCTTATGTAAATTCTTACATAATTATGTAATTCTTACATATTTCTATAAAAATACTAATGAAATAAAAATTAATAAAATAATAATACATATGAATAAAATTTAGATAAATCAAAATAAACTACGTTAATGTTACTATATAACAGTTCAGGATGTGGGAGTGGGAAACCATTGGCATTTTTCCTTTGTCTCTTCCACTCCCTTTTCTCCTCTTAGTTCCCTTCTTGCCCTACTCTGTTTCCTTTCACTCTGGTGAAGGGAAAGGTAGACCTATGGGCTAAAGAGGTTAATCTGAATGATTTT
Organism: Phalanger gymnotis; assembly: GCA_028646595.1. Taxonomy (NCBI): domain Eukaryota; kingdom Metazoa; phylum Chordata; class Mammalia; order Diprotodontia; family Phalangeridae; genus Phalanger; species Phalanger gymnotis. Next base: position 24,818,915 of record CM053622.1, read on the forward strand.
GTAGGTCTGTGAAAATGCTGGGTCTCAGGAGACAGGCCTTCAGCTTTCCTCCTTGTGGCTTGAAGTTCCTTGGTCTCTTCTGAATCTAAATTTTGTTTTATTTTTGGTCTGAAGAGATCAGCAGAGAATATCCAGGGTGCCCCTTATGTGTCTAGCTTGCTCATTACCATGCTGACATTATTCTCTATAACCCATATGGAATATTCTTGGGTTCTCCCTTTAGGAGGTGGCATTGACTTTTCCCTATCTGGGCCACTCCTGGTTTTTTTTATTCCAACCTCATATGGGATGTCATCACCTCAAAGAACTTGGGGGTCTGAGTCACTGACATTGGGTTTAGGAGTCAGGGGAAAGGAATGTGCTTGTTTGCAATGGGTACCTGGGTTTCTTGAGCTGTTTCAATAGGAAATTCCTGATGGTTTCATCCTGAAAATCATAGTTGACCGTCCAGTAGACACAGAGCTTTTGGTACTGCATAATTAGTTTCAAGACTGTCAGGAAGCCTTCAGCTGTGTTAAAATCTTTCGTCCCACTACCTTGCTCCCAGGCATAGATGGTGAGAAGTTCTAGGGCATACTTTGGAGGGAGGGACCCTTTCTTCTTTAATTTCCTGTGACACTGAAGGCAAAGAAAGAAAATATAAACAATATAAAGGAAATATAAAGGAAAGGCTAAATTCAATCCTGTTATTTCCATATAGCAGCCATGGCTGGCAGGATGAGGGTAACTGATGTAGTAGACCACAAGACCCAGCACTGAGGGATAATTGCCTTTTCTCCTTGAGAAGAGTGTGTTTCTAGATGTTCGGCTGCTAACAGGAAGTACAGATGTCTTGCTCCTCTGGGGTAGAACCTTGGGTAGAATAAGCAAAAAAACCAAGATGTTTGGTCTCTGTTATGTGTCTTTAGTAACTGGAAATGGGGCAGTTTTCTCATGTTGAGTAGGATGGAGAGATTGCTAGGAAAAAAGGTGGTGGCATATTGGATGTTCTCTCTTTTTTAATTTAAAAGCATTTAATTTTTCCAATTACATGTAGAGATAGTTTTTAACATACATTTGTGAAAGATTTTGAGTTCCAAATCTTCCTCCTTTCCCTCCCCCTCCCCAAGACAGCAAGCGATCTGATACAGGTCATACATGTGCAATCATGTAAAATGTATTTCTACATTAGTCATATTGTTAAAGAAGAAATAGAACAAAAGGAAAAAAAATCGTGAAAAGAAGACAGAGAAGTGAAAATAGTATGTTCTGATCTGCATTCAGACTCCAGAGTTCTTTCTCTGGATGTAGATAGCATTTTCCATCGTGAATCTTTTGGAATTGTCTTGCATCGTGTATTGCTGAGAAGAGCTAAGTCAGTCATAGCTTATCTTCACGCAGTGTGCCTGTTACTGTATGCAATGTTCTCCTGGTTCTGCTCATTTCGCTAACCATCAATTCATGTAGGTCTTTCCAGATTTTTCTGAAATCTGCCTGCTCATTATTATAGCACAATAGTATTCCATAACACTCACAAATCACAACTCATTCAGCCATGCCCCAATTGAAGGGCAGCTGTATGTTCTTTCTAACAAAAACATTTGAGAATCAGCTGAGTGTATGTGCTAATCTCTGGGAGGAAACTAACAGTAAGATGTGCTGACTCCCATATTTCTCCCTAACTTTCTTATAGATAAGCATCCACATTAACTAAATATGTGTAATTATCAAGAGATATCTATTTGTAGCTATATTTATATAGAGAGTGCTGAAATGTTCTCCCTTCTATCTTTTGCCTTTTATAATCCATGGCTTCCTTTAAGATCCAGCTCAAATCCTAGTTTTATAGGAAGAGTGCAAGAAGAATAATTTAGACTACTAAACTAGATTGGAATCAGATTAGGGAGGACCTTCAGTAGCAAGAGAAGAAATTTATGTCTTATAATCATGTCAGAAATGTGGAGCTATGGTAGAGTTTTGATCAGGGGAATGCCATGGTCATACTCATATATCAAAGATATTATTCTGGCAGGTAAAGATGGATAGAGTGAGGTGGAGAGAGGAGTCCGAGAAACCAATTAGAAGGCTATTACAATAGTCCAGGCAAGAGGTAATGAGAGTCTGAATGAGCATAGTGGCTGTGTGAATAGAGAGAAAGGAATATATTGGAGAAATTTCATGGAAATGTTTGAAGGAGAAGAGTCAAAGGTGATTGATTCTGAGCTGTGAAGTCTGGGTGGTTGGTAAGATAATGGGGACATCAGCAGAAACAGTGATGTTGAGGTGGTGCTGGTGGAGATGCTTTGGGATGTATTAAGTTTGAGGTTCTAATGAAGCATCTAGTTGATTGATGTTTAGGTAAGAGCCATTTGTAGAGAAGCAATCATTGAACCTATAGACTGAAGGAGAAGAGAAGAGGGTGTAGGACAGAGCAATGGAGAATAACACACATTTAGAGAACAGGAAGGAGGTGGTGAATGATCAAAGGAGATTAAGAAGGATAGATTGGGCATATTGGAGGAAAATCAAGAGAGAACAGTATCATAGAGGCCCATACAGAGAAAAATATACAAGAGGAGGGGCTTGTAGAAAATTGGAAAATGTCAAGGGTAGATGAAGGCCAAGAAAAGGATGGCGGTTTTAACAATAAAAGGTCACTAGTGACCTTTAAGAGCATTTTCAGTAGAATAATGATATTAGAAGTCTGATTCCAATGGATTGAGGAGTAATTAAGCGAGTATAAATGACTTTTCCCAGGAGTTTAGCAGTGAAATGACTAGGGAGTAACAAAGAACTGTAGATTGAGGGGATGGCAAGGTAAAGGGGGGCATGGAAATGTTTGTACACATTAGAGACAACTTTATAATTCCGGGTGACTTTAATGCTAGAGCAAGCTCAGACTACAGGAATGGACCTGGAAAGAACCACAGCACAGCAATGGTCACTTACTACTGAAGACTCACACATCTCATGACCTTCTCATCACCAACACTGTCTTCCATTTACCCAAACACAAATAAAACTTCATGGATGCACCCTGGCAGCAAACATTGGCATTTAATAGACTATGTGATTGTAAGAAGAAGAGACAGACAGGATGCAAGAGTGATGAAGGCAATGTGTGGTACAGAGTGCTGGACTGATCACAGACTTATCCTCTTCAAGCTAAATATTTAAATTCAACAAAAGCAGCAGCCCCAAGTCAAAAAGACTACCAGAAGAATTAATGTCAACAGATTAGAGTGCTTCTCTGAGTAGGAACAGTTTGTTGCTAACTTGGAGGGAAAGTTGAGCCAACACACAGTTGGCAACAGTGGAGTAGAAAAGGAGTGGACAGATTTCAGAGATTTGGTATATAGCACTGCATTTGCTCATCTGGGTCAGAACACTTGCAAACATCAAGACTAGTTTAACAAAAATGATGTGGAAATTCAGAAGCTGCTAAATGAAAAATGAGAACTCAATGGGATTTACCAGGAGGACAGTTCATCCATCTCTAAGAAAGCAGCATTTAATTCCATCAAAAGCAAAGTACAAGTGAAGCTTAGAGAGATACAGGATTCTTGACTCCATAATAAGACAGGTAAAATTCAGTTTTATGCTGATAGTAACAATCCAAAGCACTTTTACGCTTTGGAAGGCTAAAGGCTATTTATGGGCCAAAGAACTATGGTGCATCTCAACTATTCAATACTGATGGAGGCACATTGATTAGTGATAAGGATATGATCCTAGAGAGATGGGCTGAACGCTTCCATAGTGTTCAGAATAGACTATCATCAATCAATGCAGAAGCCACTGACCATTTACCCTTGGTAAAAGTCAATCCCTCCCTAGCTGAAGTTCCAACTGAAGAAGTGGTTCTGAATGCCATTAGGCTCCTTTCATGTGGCAAAGCACCTGGTGCTTATTCTATTCCATGGAGGTGGGAGGTCTGTTGCTCATACAAAAGCTGACTGTAATTTTCTGGGTTATATGGCAAAACGAGGTTATTCCCCAGGAGTTCAAGGATGCCTTCGTTGTCCATCTCGATAAAAGTATATGAAATAGATTGTCTTGTGACAATCACGGGGAGGGGGTCCTCTCTTAGTAGTTATTAGTGGCAAGATTCTTGCCAGAGTCCTCTTAATAGGCTGATCCTTCACTTGGAAGATGGTCATCTATCTGAGAGCCAGTATGGCTTCAGAAAGGGCCAAGGAACAGTCGATATGGCGTTTGCTGCCCAACAACTCCAGAAAAAATGCCAGGATCAGAACAGAGGTTTGTATACAACATTTGTAGATTTGTACCAAGGCCTCTGATACTATCACTCATGGGTGTTTGTGGAAAATTATGTCAAAATTTGGTTGCTCAGAGAGGTTCATCAGTATTGTACAACATTTTCATGACAGCATGCTTGCCCAGGCTCTGGATAATGGACAATGCTCCTGTGCTTTCCCAGTCATCAATAGAGTGAAATAAGGCTGTGTGCTTGCTCCCATGTCTTTTAGCATGATGTTTTCAGCCATGTTGTCAAATGCCTTCAATGAGGATGAATATGACATCAAGATCAGCTACTGCACTGATGGTAAATTCTTCAACTTGGAAAGGCTACAAGCCAAGACTAAAGTGGAAGGAGTATTGGTACATGATTTTTCATTTGCAGATGACTGTATATTTAATGCAGCCTCTGAAGCTAAGATGCAACAAAGTATGGATTGATTCTCTGCTGTTCATGCTAAATTTCACCTAACAATTAACACCAAGAAAACACAGGTGCTCCATCAGCCAGCACCACACCATCCAAATGTGTTTACAGTTACAGCAAATGAAGAAGCTTTGAATACTGTGGGTAAGTTCACCTATCTTGGCAGTATACTTTCCAAGGAGGTCCACATTGATAATGAGGTTGACACACGCATTGCCAGAGCTAGCTCAGTATTTGGGAGGCTGTAAAGCAAAGTATGGGAGAGAAGAGGTATTCGACTGATTACTAAACTGATGGTTTACAGAGCTATTGTGCTGACCTCATTGTTGTATGCCTGTGAAACCTGGACAGCATACCAGCACCATGCCAGGAAGCTGAATTGCTTCCATTTGAATTGTCTCAGGAAGATTCTGAAAATCACCTGGCAGAATAAGATACCAAACACTGAGGTCCTTTCCTGAACTAAACTGCCAAACATTCAAATTCCACAGCAGACAGCACAACTTCAATGGGGTGTTCATGTTGTTCAAATGCAAAATGTATGCTTGCCAAAAAGAATATATTATGGAAAACTCATACAGGGCAAGCATTCACATGGTGGTCAGTAGAAGTGATACAAGGCCCCTCTCAAGGTCTCTCTTAAGAACTTTTTGGAATTGATTGTACAACATGGGAGACACTAGCACAGGACCACCCAGCATGGCATGCTCTCATCACAGAAGGTGCTGCACTCAATACGCAAGGCAGAATTGTAGTAGCTCCAAAAAAACACAAGATGCACAAGTTTAGAGAATACACCTCAAGTGTTACATGTACTATTTGTGCCTGACCTGTGGTAAAGCATCTCCAAGCTTGTATTAGTCTGATCAGCCTTGTAACTTGACTCTAACATAGTGATGTCATTTTGATCCTCTTCAAGAATGAATGACAACAACCAGCCAAAACATTAGAGAAGGGAGGGAGAGAGAGAGAGAGAGAGAGGAGAGGAGAGGAGAGGAGAGGAGAGGAGAGGAGAGGAGAGGAGAGGAGAGGAGAGGAGAGGAGAGGAGAGGAGAGGAGAGGAGAGGAGAGGAGAGGAGAGGAGAGGAGAGGAGAGGAGG
>CM053622.1:24824780-24837852 GCA_028646595.1 Phalanger gymnotis
GAGAGGATGGGATCAAGGGCACAGGTGGAGAGGGTTATCCCTTCCAAGGAGAATAGCCATCTCTTCACTTAGGCCTGGGGCAAAGGGGGAGAGAATAGTTGAAAGCAATGAGAAGTTTGGGGTTGGTATGCTGAACAGTGAATGCAAATCCATGTATTGGATTTTTGTCTCCATTTATTCCTTTGCCTCATGCTATGCAGTACTTTTCCCTTCTATGCCCTATCCTAGGACCAAAACCCCTTTTTAATTAAAAAAGATTTTTTGTTTTTATTTTAGGTTCCAAATTATCTCCTTCCCTCCATTCCCTCTCATGTATTAATAAGGCAAGAGATACAATACCCATTACACATATGAAGTCACAAAAAAATATTTCCACATTAGCCATGTTGTGAAAAAATAAAAGCAAGAAAAATAAAGAGGAAATCATATACTTCAATTTGCACTCAGAGTCTATCAGTTCTTTCTCTGGAGGTGGGTAGCACTTTTCATCACGAATCCTTTGGAATTGTCATAGATCATTGTATTTGGTCAGAGTTGCTAAGTTTTTCACAGTTCATTATCATTACAAAAATACTGTTACTTTGTATATTGTTTTCCTGGTTCTGCTGACTTCACCTTACATCAGTTCATATAAGCATTCCCAGATTTTTCTGAAACCATCCTCATCATCATTGCTTATGGCACAAGAGAATTCATTCACAATCATATACCATAACTTGTTCAACCATTCTCCAATTGATGGATGTCATCTCAATGTCTAATTCTTTGCCACCATAAAAAGCTGCTATAAATAGTTTTGTACATAAAGACTCTTTTCATTTTCCTGTGATTTCTTTGGGATGTAGACCTATTAGCAGTATTGCTGGGTCAAAGAGTATGCACAGTTTTATAGCACTTTGGGCATAGTTCCAAATTGTTCTATAGAATGGTTTGACTAGGTCACAGCTCCACTAACACTGCATTGATGTACGTATTTTCCTCCATCCCCTCCAGAACTTGTCATTTTTCTTTTCTCAGTCAGTCTGATGGATGTGAGGTGGTACTTCACAGTTGTTTTAATGTGTATTTGTCTGATTATTAGTAATTTAGAGCATTTTCACATGACTATTGATAGCTTTGATTTCATCATCTAAAAACTACCTATTCGTATCCTTTGACTATTTATCAATTGGGGAATGGTGCTTATTTTTTAAAAAATAAATTTGGATTAGTTCCCTATATATTGAGAAATGAGACCTTTATCAGAGAAACTTGCTATAAACACCCCCCCCATTTCTTTCTTGCCTTCTAATTTTGACTGAATTGGTTTTGTTTGTGCAAAAGCTTCTTAATTTTATGTATCAAAATTGTCTCTTTTACCTCCTGGGAAACTCTCTATCTTTTGTTTGGTCACAAACTCTTACAGGTAATTTCTTCCATGCTCTTTAATTTGCTTATATCACCTTTTTATGTCTAAATCATGTACCCATTTTGAGCTTATCTTGGTATGTGATGTGAGACATTGGTCTATATCTAGTTTCTGCCAGGCTAAATTCTAGTTTTCCAAGGAGATTTTGTCACGTATTGAGTTCTCGCACCAGTAGCTGAGATCTTTGGCTTTAACAAGCACTAGGTTGCAGTGCTCATTTGCTTCTGTATCTTGTGTATCTAATCTAGTCTATTGATCAACAACTCTATTTTCCAGTACCAAATTATTTTGATGTTTACCTCCTTGTAATATAGTTTGAGAACTGGTATTGCTAGGTCCCCTTCCTATTTTTTTTTCATTGATTCCCTTAGTATTCTTGACCTTTTGTTGCTCTGGATGAGTTTTGTTATTATTTTTCTAATTCTATAAAGTAATTCTTTGGTAGTATGATCTGGATGGCACTAAATAAGTATGTTAATTTAGGTAGCATTGTAATTTTTATTATACTGACTTGGCCTACCCATGAGCAATTAATATTTCTCTAGTTGTTTAAATCTGTCTTTATTTCTGTGGAGAGTGTTTGGTAATTGTGTTCATACAGTTTCTGTGTGTGTCTTAGCAGGTAGAATCCCAAATATTTAATACTGTCAGTAGTTATTTTCAATGGAATTTCTTTTTCTAGCTCTTGCTGGACTTTTTGGTTATATATAGAAATGCTGATGATTTATATGGGTTTAGTTTATATTCTGCAACTTCGATGATGCTGTTAAGAGTTTAAACTAATTTTTCAGTTGGTTCTCTAAATACACCATAATATCACCGGCAAACAGTGAGGTTTTTGTTTCCTCATTGTCTATGCTTATTCCTTCAATTTCTTTTCTTATCTCATTACCATGACTAGCATTTTTAGTACAATATCGAATAATAATGGTAATAATAGACACCATTGCTTCATCCCTGATCTTGTTGGAAAGGCTTCTAGTTTATCCGCATTATATATAATGTTTATTCTTGGTTGGTTTTAGATAGATACTACTTACAATTTTAATAAAAATTCCATTTATTCCTATGCTTTCTAGTGTTTTTAACAGGAATGGGTATTGTATTATGTCAAAAGCTTAATCTATATTTATTACTTTGATCATATCATATTTATTGTTTTTGTTAATATGGTCAATTGGGCTCATATTTTTGTAAATATTCACTCATTTCATTTAGATTGTCAGTTTTATTGGCATAAAGTTGGGCAAAATAGATCCTGATAACTGTTTTAATTTCATCTTCATTGGCTATGCATTCACCCTTTTCCTTTTTGATACTGGCAATTTGGCTTCTTTCTTTTTATAAATCAAATTAGCCAATGGTTTAATCTATCTTGTTTTTCTCCCCATAGTATCAGTTCTTAGTTTTATTTCTTAGTTTAATGATTTTTTGAACTTTCAATTTTATTATTCTCCTTTGATTTTTAGGATTTATATTTTAGTGTTTAAATGTGAATTTAATATTTTTTTTTGTTTTTCTAGTTATTTTTTAGTTGCACCCCAATTCATCAATCTGTTCTTTCTCTTTTTTATTGATGTACTGTGTTGAGATATAAAATTTTCTCAGTACTGTTTTGGCTGAATCCCACAAATTTTGGTAAGTTGTTTTACTGCTATTATCTTTAATGAAATTATTGATGGCTTCTATATTTGTTTTTTTCACCCACTTATTCTTTAGGATTAGATTACATAGTTTCCTATTAGTTTTTATTCTATGCTTTAAAGGCCCTTTACTCAATGTAATCTTTATTGCATTATGGTCTGCTTTTCTGCATTTGTTTTTGAAGTTTTTATGCTCTAATATCTGGTCAGTTTTTTTTTTTTGTGAAAGTGTCATGCATAGTTGTGAAACAGGAATGCTCTTTTCTATCCCCATTCAATATTTTCAAGCGGTCCATCGTAATTAACTTTTCTAAAATTCTATTCATGTCCTGATTGTATTTCCTGTTTATTTCATGATTAGATTCATCTAGGTCTGACAGGGGATAAATTGAATTCCCTACTAGTATAGATTTACTGCCTGTTTCCTCCTGTAACCCATGTAAATTTTCCTTCAAGAATTTGGCTATTATATGATTTGCTGCATATATGATCAGTATTGATATCCATTCATTATTTATGGTACTTTTTGAAAGCAAAATGTGGTTTTCCTGATTATCCCTTTTAATTAGGTTGATTTTTGCTTTTGCTTTGTCTGAGATCATTATTGTTATACCTGCCTTTTTTGGGGTGGGGAGGGACAATTGGAGTTAAGTGATTTGCCCAGGGTCACATAGCTAGTAAGTGGATTTGAACTTAGGTTCTCCTCGCTCTAGGGCCTATAACTGCCTCTTAAAAAATTTAAGCTGAAGACTAATAGATTCTTCCTTAACTCTTTATTTTGACTTTTTCTGTGTGTTGCTCTTTCAACTGTGTCTCCTGTTAACAACATGTTGTTTGATTCTAGTTTCTAATCCATTCTGTTATCCTCTTCCATGAGCTCATTCCATTCACATTCACAATTATGATTGCTGTATATTTTCCTCAGTCCTATTCTCATATTTGTCCTTTTCTCTTTTACTCTGCCTCCCCGAAAAATCTGTTTTGCTTCTGACCACCACCTCTTTTTATATACCTTCCTTCTCTCACTCCACTCCCTCCTCTTTCTCTTAGCCCCCTTCCCTTCTACTTCCTTGTGGATGAGATGAATTTCCATACCCAACTCTGTGTGTACATATATTTTTCCTTCCTTGAACTAGTCTGTTGTCTGCTCCTTTTCCCCCACCCCATATTCCCCAGCATTGTAAAAACTCTTCCCTGCACCTCTATTTTATGTAAGAAAATTTCCTCCATCCTTCTTTTCTCCCCCTTCTCTTAGTGCATCTCTGTTTTTCATCCTTTCATTCTTCTTTTGAGTTAATGCCAAAATAATAGACTCACACCCATTGTCCTGTAAGTTAACTCCTTCTAACTCCCTAATAATGATAAAGTTCTTAGAGGTTACATGTATCATCTTTCCCTTATGATTTCTTACTTATGCTTACCTTTTATGCCTCTCTTGAATCTTGTGTTTGAATGTCAAATTATCTATTCAGCTCTGACCTTTTCATCAGGAATGCTTGAACGCTCTCTATTTCATTAAACATCGGTTTTGCTAGGTAGCTTAGGAACAGGCAGTTTTCGGAGGAAGAAATTAAAGACATCTATAATCATATGAAAATATGCTCTAGATCACTATTGATTAGAGAAATGCAAAACAGCTCTTAGGTACCACATCTCTCCTGTCAGATTGGCTAACGAGACAAAACAGGAAAATCACATATGCTGAAGAGGATGTGGGAAAATTGGAACATTGTTACATTGTTGGTGGAGTTGTGAATCGATTCAGCCATTCTAGAGAGCAATTTGGAACTACGCCCAAAGGGCTATAAAAATGTGCATGCTCTTTGACCCAGTGATACCACTTCTAGGGCTATATCCCAAAGAGGTCATACAAGTGGGAAAGGGACCCCATGTACAAAAATATTTACAGCAGCTCTTTTTGTGGTGGCAAAGAATTGGAAATCAAGGGGATGCCCATCAATTGAGAAATGGCTAAACAAATTGTGGTATATGAATGTAATGGACTACTATTGTGCTATAAGACATGAGGAGCAGATGGACTTCATTATAACCTGGAATTACTTATATGAACTGATTCTGAGTGAGGGGAGTAGAACCAGGAGATCATTATACATGACTACAGACACATGGTATCTGTAAGGACTAACTTTGATAGACTTGACTCCTCTCATCAATGTAAGGTTCAAAGACAGCTCCAAATGACTCATGATGGAAAAGCTATGCACATCCAGAAAAAGAATTAAAGAGTCTGAATGCAGATTGAGGCAAACTTTTTGCTCTCTTTTTTCCCTTCTTTTTTGGTTTCGTTTCTCCTTTCTCGTGATTCAATCCATTGGTTATAATTCCTCTTTACAACTGGACTATTATGTAAATAAGTTCAGTGTGAAGGTATATGTAGAACCTACATTGGATTACATGCCATCTTGGGAGGAGGGGACAGGAGAGGGAGGGAGAGAAAATTTGGAACCCCAAAACTTGTGGAACTGAGTATTGTAAACTAAAAGTACAAAATAAATTTATTATAAAAATATCCTATCTCATTTGCCTTCCAGAAACTCACCCTCCAAACCCTCCACTCCTTTATAGTGGAAATTGCTACTTCTTGTCTGATCCTGATTGTGACTTCATGGTATTTGAGTGATTTCTTTCTGGTTGTTTGCAGTATTTTCTCCTTGATCTGAAAGTTCTAGATTTTGGCCATAATATTTCTGGGAGTTTTCATTTTGGGATTTCTTTCAGTAGGTGATCAGTGGATTCTTTCAATTTCTACTTTGTTCTCTGGTTCTAAGATCTCTGGTCAGTTTTCCTTCATAATTACTTGAAATATGACGTTTAACTCTTTTTTATAATGGTTTTCAGGTAGTCCAATAATTCATAAAGTATCTCTCCTCAAATATTTTTCAGGTCAGCTAGGTTTTTTTCTGTGAGATATTCCAAATTTTCTTCTCTCTTTTTCTCTCTTTTTCCCCATTATTTTTATTTATTTTACTGTTTCTTGATTTCTCATGGAGTCGTTCTCTTCTGCTTGACCAGTTCTACTTTTTAAGCAGGTATTTTCTTCAGTATTTTTGTGACTCTATTAATTACCACACTTTTATTACCTCTGTATTTACTCCACAGTTTTTGTGTCTCTATTACCAATTCTCTTTTCATAATTTTCATACCCAACCAATTCTCTTTTCATAATTTTCATAATTCATAAGTGCTTTCATTTTTCTCATTTTTTCTCTATCTCTCTTATTCGATTAATTTTTTTTTTGCTTTTTTAAAACTTTTCTTTATCTCTTCTAGGAATTCTTATTGGACTTGTGTCTGATCTGCATTTTTCTTTGAGGCTTTGCTTATATGTTTTCAAGTTATTGCCTTCTTCTGACTTTGTGTTTTGAGCTTCTCTTTCACCATTGTAGCTTTTTATTGAGATTCATTGTTTGCTCATTTTAAAAGTCTATTTCTTAACTTTGAACTTTAAATTAGAATTGGGCTCTACATACTCCTGAGGGGAATGACTGGACAGAATTTCTGTCTTTTTTGTTCTTCTTCTGCTTTCACAGCTTTGTCTGGGGGCCCATAAATTTCTGGTTCTTCAAATGTGGTGTGATCCAGGGAGAGGTGTCATCACTGCTCTCTTGGTCTGCATTCTTTACTCTCTCATGACTGTAACTTCTCCTTTCTACCCTAGAACTGAGACCTGGAACTGCGTAATAGTTGATAGAGCTTCCAAATGATACCTGCTCCTACTCCTAGTATTAGCACAAGGGTCCCCTAGAATCTCTTGATGACCAAGTGTGCAGTTCCCTTAATATCCCTTGGCACTGCTGCTGTTGCTCCACAGCCTGTGGCCAATGCCACTTCCACCATGTTGTGCTCCTGGTCAGCCTCTCACCCTAGTGTTTGCAGACCTCTTTATTTTGAAGATTTTCTTGGCTTGCTCTGGGAAAAGTTAACTTCCTGATGTGGCTGTCACTATAGACTTGGACAGCTTGGAAACATTTCTTTTAGGACCCTACACTTATTTTCATAACAAGACTGAGCTTGCATTTGTTCTGGCATCTGTCCTTTCAGGTTCAGTTGATGAATAATTATGTAAATATTTAATGTAAAATGTTATTCCTTTTGGAAAAACACAATCTGGGTTTCACTTCTTTTTCTAGTCTTATTTAAAATTGTTATCATTCACACACTCTCCATTCTAGTCAGGTTGGCTTATTACTGGTCCCCACACAACCTACCTCTCACCTCTCTGCCTTTTTCTGATATTGCTCATATTAGGAATGCTCTTTCTCAGTTCAACCTCATAGAGCCAATCTCTACATTTATTCAAACAGCCCAGTGCCTCAAGAGGCCTTTGTGGGCTCTTTCCAGTGATGGTCACTCTCACCCCCTTGAAATGATTCCTTGCTATTTTGGGTTTGCTTAATCATGTTCACATGGTATCCCTCTACCCCCATCCCTGCCAGTAGAACCTAATCATCTTGAGGTCAAGGACTGTCTTATTTTGTAGCACAAGACCTTCCACACAGTAGGTGCCTGATAAATGTTCATTCAAACCAATTAGGTGGCAGGAGAGTAGTACCACAAACTTTTAGGTGTGACTTATACCATTGGGGTTGGTGCTAGGGAGCCTTTAAAGATACTTTGGAGCAAAATATGGGGCAAAGGGACCTGATAACCCCCAAAGTGGCTACTTTGTCCTCTCTCTACAGCCACATGTTGAAAGAGCTTGTGGCACAGCACCTGGTGGTGCCCTATGAACAGACTGATACTTCTATGCTGAAATCAAAAGACTAATAGACTTGGACCCAGGATATCTGAGTTTGAATTGATTTCTGATACAGGCTATAGGTAAGTCATCTCACATCCATGACTCTCAGTGCCCTTATCTATAAAATGGAGGTCACAATGTTTGTATTACCTGCCCCCACAAAGTTGCTGTGCAGAGAGCCCCTTGTAAATTGTAAACACAATCTAGAAATGCATCAACAGCAAATTCTAAATCTCATTGGTACCATGATTAATATGAAAACTAGAAGGGCTATTTTAAGAAATTTACCTGTTTATACCAGTGCTTTATCAGGCGGATAAGACTCTTAAGCTTGGTGGGACGACATTTGACGAAGTCTCTCTGCAGTTCTGTGAAACAGGTGGAGAGTTCACCCCCGATGCTTTCGGGTAATTTGATGAGATTGATATAAGTCTCAGGGTCTGGTTTAGATTTTGAAACCCGTAGATCTATTGTGGGAAAATGATGATAATCAAATGTACTATATAGTTTTAAAAGTACTTTTGTATAACATTCTAGTACTACAGACTTTGAATCAGCACTAGCACAGGTGGTCAAAACCATATACTTACTCTTAGCTTTAACGCTCTGGAAGATAAGAATCTGTACTATGTTTAATAATGTTGTAGAACCACCAAGAATTAGATATAATGATGCCCTTCTTAATTATGAGAGAATGTATACAAAAGTAATTTGAAAAGCATAAAGTCCTTGTAAATATACTTTAAGAAGCAGTGATTTCGTTAGTGTGGATATCTCCTCCAATGATGGAGAATACAATCCATATACGGTTTGGTAGGTAGTCTTTGAGAATTGCTGTGTCTGAAAAATTCAGTGCCCTGCAGCCCATCTGGGCTCAAGCTTCTCCAGGCTTAACTGGGCTTATTTGTGCCCCACAGGTGTGTAGCCCATAATTAAAGGCTTTCCAGCTTGGTTGGAACTGTCAGGGCCTACATTCTGCTGGCACTCTAGAATAGAGGGTCATCTCCAGACCATAGTGAAACTTTCATGGAATAGCCTTTAATGGAGGACTATGAAATTACAGATTCTGTTATTAATAACAACCCATTATCCCTACACGTACTGTGACAATGGCCTTCTTGCTATTCTTTGTATACGACACTCTATCACCTAACTGGCTGTCTCCCATGCCTAGAATTCTCTCCTTCCTTATCTCTGCCTCTTAGCTTTCTTGACTTCTTTCAAGCGTCAGTTAAAATCTCACTTTCTGCAGGAAGGCTTTCCTGACCCTGCTTAATGCTAGCACCATCCCCCTTTTGATTATCTCCAATTTATCCTGCATATATCATGTTTTTACCTAGTTATTTGTATATTGTCTTCCTTCTTAGGCTGTGAACTCCTTGGGAGATAATAGTTAAACCAATGGGTGCTGATAAAGTTATCGAGAAAGAGAAGAAAGGGAAGAGAAAGGAAAAGAGAAAGGAAAGGGGAAAGAGAAAGGGAAAGCAAAAGGAAAAGGAAAGGCAAAAGGAAGGAAAAGTCATCAATTATTTATTGAGCCCTCTGGGTGGCCAATATTCTGTTTTATACTCTTAGTATCTGACTCTAAGAAGGGGTCCCTGTCCTGGAAGATGTCATAGGGCCTTTTCTGGGGGAAAACATTGATAGTTTAGATCTTCCTGGTGGTCTGTGAGTTGGGTGCCTAGAATTTATGGAATCATGATGTCATAACCTTAAGGGATCAGGAACATTTGGGGCCATTTTCTAACTTTCTTGGCTCATGCCATGACCTGGTAAGCCTGGAAAACTCAAGCATGGTATCCCAGGGCACACTGCATCAGAGTCTCCTGAGGAAACTCTGGAAGAACTCCAGAGTCTCTTGAGAGGACAAAGTTATTAGAGGAAAATTTTATTAAGGGGAAGACAATTAAGATGAAATCATGGAATTAGCAACCATTATTCCAAATGATGTATATAAATTCCCAGAGTTTATTATAATCCCAAGTATGATGGTACCATTAGTCAAGACACTTCATACGTACTATCTTGACTTCTTTGTGCTAAAAGGGGAGTGTAGTATTGATAGTGTTGATTTCTCTCTCTCCCTCTCTCTCCCTCTCTCTCCCTCCCTCCCTCCCTCTCTCTCCCTCCCTCTCCCCCTCTCTTTCCCCCTCTCCCCATCCTTCTCTCTCAGGAGCCAAGGCCAGGGAAGGTCTCACCCAAGGCATTGAAGGCTGGCAGCAAATCAAATTCTTGGCACTGATTAAGAAGTTTGGATTTCAGGGTGAAGCTGAGCACTCGTGGGTTCTTCCATTTTGTGACCTCAAACTCTATTTCAAACTGCTCATTCAGCTGACAGATTTCAAACTGCTTCTGAATTTCCTTGATGATAGTGGACCTGTTGGCAATTTGATCACCGTAGTTTTGGAAGCAGCTGAGGAAGACAACCAAGTCTACATCAGAGCCTCTTCGGTATAGGCTCCAGTCAGGGTCAGAGATGTTTGTGCCCTTGCCAATGGATCCACTCTAATGGGAAAGAAAAGTGGTAGATTGTCTTTCTTCATGATTCAGAGTTGAAAGGCATCCTAACTTTACTTCCTGTGTGACCTCAGGCAAGTCTCTTAATATGTCTGGACCTCATTAAACCATTAAAGGGTAGGTTCCTTTTAGATCAGAATTCTAAAACTGACCTGTGACCTTAGAGGTCCCCAGTCACAAGAATCCCATTCTAAAATATATCTGACAAATTGTCAGATATGGCCTAATGGTCCAAATGTGGCTTGTCCAGGAAAAATCCTAGAGGGACTATCCTTGTCCTGGTTATGGACACTGGGCATGTCTCCATGTGGCCTAAGGTCCCATTAGCCTCCTTAGCACCCCATGAAATTCTGGGTTGGTTTTCTAGCCACCACTTACAGGGCACCATCTTCTGCATAAAGAATCCTCCCAACTGGTTGTGTCTTCCTTCCCAAACTACCTGCCATTTTGTTACTTTGTATATATAGATATATGTACATTTATTAACTTTACATTTATGCCATACATTTTTTAATATATACTTGTCTCTCCAATTAGAAAATAAGTTCCTTTTGAGTAGAGATTATTCCATTTTTGCCTATACCACCCAGAGCCTCGTATAGTTCCAAGCACATAGTAGGCACATAATCAGTACTTGCTCATTAATTTTTAAAATGCAAATTAAAACAATTATGTGCAGTCACTATGCAAGCCTCTGTGCATACAGATACAAAAAAATGAATCTCTATTTTCTTTTTTTATTAAGTTAATTCATTTATTTTGAGTTTTTAACATTCATTTCCATAAGTTTAAAATTTTCTCCCCCTCCATCCCCCCTTCCACAAGAGTGCATGCAATCCAATATAGGCTCTACATATATATTCCTATTAAACATATTTTCACATTAGTCATGTTGTATAGAAGAATTAGAACCAATGGGAGTAACCATGAGAAAGAAAAACATAAAACAAAACAAAACCAAAATAAAGAAAATAATCTGCCTCGATCTGCATTCAGACTCCATATTTCTTTTTCTGGATGTGGATGGCATTTTCCATTATGAGCCTTTTGGAATTGTTTTAGGTCCTTGCATTGCTGAGAAGAGCTAACTCTATCAAAGTCAGTCATCATACACTGTGACTGTTACTGGGAACAATGTTCTCCAGGTTCTGCTCACTTCACACAGCATCAGTTCATATGTCTTTCCGGGTTTTTCTGAAGTCTGCCTGTTCATCATTTCTTATAGCACAATAGTATTCTATTACAATGAATCCCTGTTTTCAAGAAGCTGACATTTTAATAGAAGAAACAAACAATACATATATGCCTATATATATACACACATATATATATATGTACACACACGCACACACACACATGCACACATAAAACAAATAATGTAAAGAGAACAAATACGAAAGAACTAAATGCAGAAGAGTTTAGAAGGAAAGCAATAGTAAATAGTGAGGAATCGGGAAAGGCTCTATGAAGACAGTATAGCTTGACCTGTGCTGTGAAAGAAGACAGGAGGGGGTGGAGCCAAGATGGCAGCTGGAAAGCAGATACTAGCATGAGCTCCCCACCAAGTCCCTCCACAAACCTATAAAAAATGGCTATGAACCAATTCTAGAACTGCAGAACTCACAAAATAGTGGAGGGAAGCAAGGCTCCAGCCCAGGACAGCCTGGATGGTCTCTGGGTAAGGTCTATCTTGCATGTAGCTGGGAGCGGAAGGGAGCGGAGCTGAGCAGAGGGGAGTGGAGGAACATGGGCAGCGCTGACCAGCCAGACCAGGAGCCAGGTGGAACGTGCCCTAGTGCCCTGAATCAGTGAGCTGTGGCAGTTGCCAGACTTCTCAACTCACAAACACCAAAGACAACAGAGAAGAACTGCAGAGCCCACAAAATAGCAGAGGGAAGCAGGACACTAGCCCAGGACAGCCTGGATGGTCTCTGGGTAAGGTCTATCCTGCACAGAGCTGGGAGCAGAGCAGAGCCCAGCATGGGTGGCATGGACCAACCAGACCAGGAGCCAGGCTGAGCATGTCCTAGCACCCAGAATCAGTGAGCTGTGGCAGTTACCAGACTTCTCAACCCACAAACACCAAAGACAACAGAGAAGGTTAATGGGAAAAGCTGCTGGGGACAGGGAGTTTGTGGTTGGGCCACTGCTCTGGGGGCAGCGGAGGTGGGGTAGCTTAAGAACTACAGCTGCAGTTGCTTCTGGCCCCAGGCCCACCTGGTGGGAGGAATTAAGTGGGGATCAGAGCAGGAGTGAAGAGCCTGCTGAAGATCTAAGTCCAGTCCAGGTTGGGGGTTCTTGGGGAAGGAGTGCTGGTGTGGCAGAGATGGTGCATCCCTCCAAGCATGGAACATAGAACTCTTTACAAGCAGTCATACCCCGCTGAAAAACTCAAGGGAAAAGTAAGTTGTCTGGGAACATGGCCAGGCAGTGAAAACACACCCAGATTCAGTCTCAGACTCTGGAATCTTTCTTTGGTGACAAAGAAGACCAAAACATACAGTCAGAAGAAATCAACAAAGTCAAAGAGCCTACAACAAAAGCCTCCAAGAAAAACATGAACTTGTCTCAGGCCATGGAAGAACTCAAAAAGGATTTAGAAAAGCAAGTTAGAGAAATAGAGGAAAAATCAGGAAGAGAAATGAGAAGGATGAGAGAAAACCATGAAAAACAAGTCAGTGACTTGCTAAAGGAGACCCAAAAAATACTGAAAAATATATGGAAGAAAACAACACCTTAAAA
>CM053622.1:24843995-24861077 GCA_028646595.1 Phalanger gymnotis
GGGAGGCTGGTTCAAGTTTTTGCTACGGTGGGGCCTAAATAAATTTCTTGTTGTTTTCTCCTTAGAGAATCTCTCATACCTTGCGATTTCGGACCATTCAAACATATACATGATTATATTTGAGATCATAAATTCGGCCTTCCTACTACACGCCCACACAGGTTTCACACCTGATAGGGCTTTGGGCCTGGGGCTTAGCATTTAACAGGTGAAAGTACTTTCACCATAAACAAAAGCCAAACTCCTCAAGGGCATCCGTTAAACTAAGCCCTTTTTGCCTTACTGGCACAGCTAGTCAGGGAAGATATGTTAGAAGAAGTCTTAATTTTAAGGAAACCTTAATTAAATTAATCATCTCCTCCTATCTCCAAAATATAAGCCCTCTGGGGGGCTTTTGTATTTATATTTCTAGCACCTAGGACAGTTCCCAGCATATGATAGATTAATAAATGCCTGTTGATAGATAAATCCCTACTATGTGCTGGACAATGTGCCAAGCATTGGGTGTATGTGGTATAAGGAGTTGTCTCCCCAACCCATAACATACTTGCAAAAGACAACTTAAAAAATAGCTTTTGCCTTCAAAACCCCAAAACCACCCTTCACTTTACATTGAGCTAGAGGAAACATGAGGTACATAAATAAGTAGATGGATAGATGGATAGATAGATAAATGAATGAATAGAAAATATAAAGAAAATAGAGACAAATGATTCTTTCCTTTGGGGGGTGGCAGCATTAACCATCCAAGCCAAGTTTTGAAACAGACTACTAAGAATGAGGATTGGCATGAGTGATAAGCCATAAACTGGAAAGAGCAATCCATCTGCAGGAAAGGGGGAAAAGATTTCTGGGACAAAAGCGTGATTGGATTGACTGAAGATGTTAAGCTTCAGTGTTTTGAAGTAGTCAGGAGGGCAAAGGTTAGGGGCAGCAGAGGAAGTCTGAGACAGGACCAAGCAGAAAATGGAACATTAGGGAGATATGATAGAGACAGGGAGCAGGAGGCTCATGGCTATGTCCTACGATGGAAGTCAGTAATCTGTCATGAAGGGTTATTGCTGTGAACAATTATTAAGATATATTTAGAATGCTCTCTCTCTCTCTCTCTCTCTCTCTCTCTCTCTCTCTCTCTCTCTCTCGCTCTCACCAGTACATCCCAGGGCATCCAAGATGAAGTATTCTGCTTCATAAAACAGGGGGAAGATATCCAGATTTTCGCTTCTTCGGCCAGCTGTTTCCAGGGCTCGGGATCACTTCCACTGACATTACTAGTTGGGTCTGCTGGATCTAGGATGACTGGCCTAAAAATTCATGCAAAAGAATCAGGGATGAACTTTCTTAGTGGAAAATATGATCCTTGGAAGCATGCTAGGATTGGGGTAGAAAAAGGAAGGTCCTTGGCTGGGATTCAGAAGACCTGGGTTCTAGTGAAGCTCTATCTGTCTGACATTGGACCACACATCCTCTCTGGGCTTCAGTTTCCCCAAATAGAAAAACCATTATTAGGATAAAATAAAGCACTCTAGTACCTTTGCCAAGAAAATCCCAAATGGGGTCACAAAGAGTTAGACATGACTGAAATGATTGAACAAAAACAGGCAGGCAGTAAGAAAGAGTGCCATCTCTGGAGTCAGAAAGTCTAGGTTCAAATTCCATCTCTGACACTATCTGTGTAATCTTGGACAAATGACTTAACCTGCTTGTGTCTCAGTTTCTTTATCTGCAAAATTAGCAGGTTGGACTAGAAGGCTTCTGAGGTTCTTCCCAACCCTAGGTCTATGATCCTATGTATAACTGCAATGTTGTCTTTTTTCTTTCTTTCCACTACTTCTCTCCCCTTTCCCTGTAGCCCAAATGGAAAATTATCAGGAATCCAGAAACCTGGATTCTAGCCTTGGATCTGTCATGCTATATGACTTTAGAGAAGTCATTTCCCCTTCTTCCAATTCAGTTTACTTCCCTCTAAAATGAGGAGGCTATATTAACCGATTTCTAAGAAGCATCATAGCATAATAGAAATGAGTGCTGTAATTGGAGTCAAGAGAGATATGCGTTCTAATACTGTCTCTGACACTAACGGTGTGACCTTGGGCAATTCATTTAAACTCTCCGAGCCTCAGTTTCCTCATCTCTAAAATGGCCTAATAGTTACACACAATTTGCTTGTATATAGCAATTTATAGTTTGCAAAGTGTTTTCCAAACGCTATTTCTTTGGAGTCTTACAACAACTCTATGTGGTAGGTACCATTGTCTCCATTTTGCAGATGAAGAAATATGTTGAGAGAGGTTAGAATGTAGGTTTCTCCTGACTCTCTCTGCTACTTGTGATCTAGGTATTTCCTTCAAATCAGGACTGCTCTTTGAGTATTAACTAAGGAAATGTATGCAGAGCCTTTTGTAGGTCCCAAGGTGCCATATGACTATTAGCATCATTATTTTCCTAATACTGAACCAGATCTGCATTCCTGGTATAAATCCTACCTGATCATAGTTTCATCATTGTTTTCTAAGGCTTCTTCTGAAATTCTGAGGTTCTGATTTTGATTTGTTCCTGAGATAACCAGTCTCCTGATTCTAGATGAGGTCATGGAAAGTACTCAATGGATTAGGACTTTTTTTCATGCTTTTCCACAAGTCAAGGGAAAGATGGTGAAGACATTGGCACCTTTCTTTTTGGAGCTGGGACTGCAAGTAGTTCCTGATGGTCTCATCCTCAAAGTTGTAATTGACTGTCCAGTAGACACAGAGCTTGTCGTAGTTTACAATCAGCTCCAGGACTGTTAGGATGCCTTCAGCTGTGTTGAAATCATCCGCTCCACTCCCCTCCTCCCAGGCATAGACCGTTAGCAGCTCCAGAGCATATTGTAGGGGAAAGGAGTCTTTTTTCAGTCTTTTTTGGCACTGCAGAAAGTGAATGGGAAGACAATCAGCGAGGAGGTAGAGAACCCTACCTTACCCACTAAGCCCTATGGCAGACCACATCACCCAGGGCTGTCACTGGGAGAGTGTATTCCCTTGCTGAAGGTGAATGCAAGATAACACTTTCAGAACAGTAGAGAGGCCATACTTCTAGACCTGGCTCTGCAACCAGCTGTTTACTTTGGCAGGGGTGGGGTGGGGGGGCAGACTCTCAGGGACTTCATTTCCTCCAATTACAGACAAGGGCGTTGACTCCAAGAAGGGGATCCTGACCTTTTCTAGCTTGATTTCTCTGAGCTCTGGTACCAAAAAGAAATGACAACGTTGGTTTTATCTATGGGGTTGTTAGTGAGGCTTTTGTGTAAGGATAAACTCAGACTCAAGTAAAATGGTGGCATCATAGAACCACTCACATCTGCGCCAGACTCCTTGTACATTATACCTGACAAAGCAACACCAAGCTCTCCCGATGCCTCCAGATACCAACTCTCTTTCCTCCCTGAAATTACTTAGCATTTGCTTGTCTATAAATTTGCTATCTCCCTAGTGGACTGGAAGCTCCTGGGAGCTGGAATGGTTGTCATTACTGTCTTTGTTTCCCCCATGCCTAGCTTTGTGCCTGGCACCTAGTACCTACTTAAGAAAATGCTGCTGGGTGGTGCAGTGGATAGAGCATGGAGCCAAGAATGAGAAACACCTGACTTCAGATAGGATCTCAGGTATTTATTAGCTGTGTGAGCCTGGGCAATCTCTCTCAACCTCAGTTTCTTCATTTGTAAAATGAGGATAACAATAGCGCCTCCCTACCAGGGGTGTTGTGAAGATCAAATGAATAGATGCATGTAAAGTATCTTGCAAATTGTAGCTATATAAATGCTAGCTATAAAAATTATTAGTTGAATTGAGCTGAATAGATTTTAATTTCTTGGAGACTTTTAATGTGGAGGAGGGAGCCCATTACCATTCTGAATGGATCTATTGATTAGGAGAATTTCCCTTCCTTCGGTCTTAATTATCCTTTCTACAACTCAACCCAATCCAACCCAACCCATGGCTCTCAGCACTGTCCTCTGGGGGCCAGAGGAACTGTCTAACTTTCTCCAAATGATAGGTCTAAAATAGCAACCATTCCCATTTACTTCTTCCTCTCCTCTTACAGTATGAACTTGAGACCCCTTACTATACAAGTTGCTCTAAAGTCGAATCAATCAAAGCACTTATTAAGTGCCTACTGTATACCAGATACTGTGCTCAGGCCATGGGAATATGAGGAATGGCTTCTTCATGACTTTTCTAAAATATAGCACCTAGAACGCTCCATGTATGATCTCATCATGGCAGAGCGCAGCTGGCGATCGCCCCCTTATTCCAGGGCAATATGCTTCTATTCATGCAGACTCAAATCCAATTCCATTTATTGAACTTCAGTTGACTAAAACCCTATTCGAAACAGTAAGATCCAAGTAAATCTTGTCACTATTCGAGCCATACTGGACATTTGGATAGGACTTGTGGATACCTGTTATCTCACCATCAGATTTTTATCTCAAGAATTAAATGCTGTAATGTAACTGTTCTCAACTCTGGTTATAAGGAATCATAAGTAGATTTACTTGAGCTTTAAAAACCACCAGGGTCCAGGATGAACAGTACCTGCTGATACCAGTGTTTCACCAAGAGTATTAGGTTCTTCAGTTTTCGGGGGCGATGGTTGAAAAAACTCCCTTGTAGTTGTGTAAAGCAGACGGGCGATTCACGAGGCGATTTCCCTGGATTTATCCATTTTTGGTAAGTCTTGGGGCTTGGCTTATCCTTTGAAACTGATGTTCGAGTGTGATAGCCACTTGGTTCTACTGGATAGGAGAGAAATGCATGGAAAACTCAGGCTCCTCCACCAAGACAAGCCTCTAGCAGAACAAAGCCCCTAGAGGCTCAGTCTTTTCTCTAGGATAAAATATAGACTCCTCAGCCTAGCATTTAAAGGCCTTCAAAAACCAATGGAAAGACAAGGAGATGGGAGATGGCAAGCCGAATTTGGGGAACAACTAGTGGTACCAATTAGAATGTACAGTATGTAAAGGAGAATAATGTGAAACAATTCTGGAAAAGCAATGAGAAGTCAGCTAGGTAGCACAGCGGATAGAGCTTTGAACCTCAAATCAGGAAGATCTGAACTGAAATCCAGCCTTACACATTTACTTGTTGACTCTGAGCGAATCACTTAACCTTTGTTTGTCACAATTGATTCATCTGTAAAATGGGGATAATAATAGCACCTTCCTTCCTGGCATATTGTAAGGATAGAATCAGATATTTGCAAGGCTCTTTGCAAACCTTAAAGTGTTCTATAAATGCTTTGTTTGGTTGTTTCAGTTGTGTACAACTGCTCATCACCCCATTTGGTTTTTTCTTGGCAAGGACACTGCAGTGTTTTACCATTTCCTTCTCTAGCTCATTTTACAGATGAGGAAACTGAGGCAAACAGGATGAAGGGACTTGTCCAGGGTCATCTAGCTAGTAAGTGAGGCCAGATTTGAGTTCAGGAAGATGAATCTTCCAGACCCCAGGTGTGGTGCTCTCTGCACTATGCACCACATAACTGCCCTTAATCCTGCTAATTCTGCTTTAGCTATTTTAATTCCCTCTATTTATTCCCTCCTCTGATGGGCTGGCTACATTGTTCAAATGCCAAATATATGCTTGCCCAAAAGACTGTTTTATGGAGAACTTACACGGGGCTAGCGTTCACAAATGTGGTCAGAAGAAATGATATGAGGGCACTCCCAAAGTCTCTCTGAAGAACTTTGGGATAGATTTTGAGACATGGGAGGTGCTGATAAATGACCACTCATCCTGAAGGTGCTGTGCTCTACAAGCAAAGCCAAACTGAAGTAGCTCAAAAGAAACATGAGATGCACAAATTTAGAGAATCCATCCAAATGTTCACATGACCTATTTGTGCCCAACCTGTAGTAGAGCATTCCGAGCTCATATTGGTCTGATCAGCCACAGTCGGACACCCTATAACTTGACTCTAACATAGTGGTGTCATTTTGGTTCTCTTCAAGAATGAAAGACAACAACAAACCAGTTTAATCACTATAATACAATTACTACATAATTTAATTACTATGCAATTAGTAATTAAAAGTAGTATATCGTTGGACTTTCTGGTTTTAGCAGTTTGCTTTTTTAATAATCAGAACGAAATAGAATTGCATGCCAGGCTATGTTCTTAACCACATTTGTGGGAGTGGGATATTGGAGGTCACAGAGTTCTAGCTTGGCACTGCTTTCCACCTTGTTTATCTACCCAAAATGTGAACACAAAAGCCAAGAAGAAACAAGGGTCTTTGATTTGATAAGCCCTAAACAAGGGTCTATCTAGTCTTGAAAGCTCAAATTATGAGGTGATGACAAATACCACAGGAGTCACATCGAGGGCTGGAAAAGAAATCCAAGGTCTAAAAAAGGGAGATTAGCCAAGGGCCAGAGCAGTTAGGTTAGAGTTAATCTATACAACAACAAGTAGCACTTTAAGCTTACTAAGCATTTATACCTACATAAAATCACAGGCTCTCAATGTTGGAAAGGACCTCTGAGGATGACAGCTAGTTCAGTCCTGGTCAGGAAGTCCCTCTATAAAATCCAGTCTTCCAACAAAGAGAAATGAGAAACTCATCTCTCCTAAGGCAGCCCATTCTATTTTTGGATATTATCAGGAAATTCCCACTGTTTGACAACCAATCTTCATTTCTGGGTGAATCCTTTGCAATTTTGGCTCTTTCTGTTAGGTCATCAAATTTGTATTTTACCTTGAGTGAGTGACTGTATAGGATCTCATGCTTCCCTCCCCACTTCTTTTAAAATTCATGTCTGTGGAGACCTAGATATAAGCTATTGTCAACAAATGGTCTGAGATTTTTTCAGAATAAAATCTAAGTTTCATCATAATGAGCCAGAGAGTGAATGATTTCTCAAGGACTGCCCCAAGGATTGGTCAGTTCATGCCCAGAGCTCTGGGTCATGAATAAATCTTGATAATACAAATGACCAAGTTTAAGCTGTGGGTTTTCAGTTTTGGAAAGGTGAACTCCATTGACTATAAATAAATTTAAACAGACATCTGGGAGCAGTAGCTTGCTCTGTTTTCTCTTCCTTGGAGAATACTCCAGAGAAGTCAGAAGTCAGAAGCCTTAGGCTATGATGGGAAATGATTAGGACTCAGGGAGAAAGTTAGGAGCAGGCAGAAAGAAGGGAAATGACACATTCTGTCTATCTTTGACCAGCCCATGGACCAGGCAGATTATGGGTTAGAGAAGGGCTCTGCGAAAGACTGAAATGTAGATTGGGAAGAATTTGGAATTTAGAGGACTCGGTTTCTGCCCTTGACTACCTATGTGACCCTGGGAAAATCCATTAACTTCTCTCAACCTCAGCTTCTTCATCTGTAGATGACCAATCTACAGATGGAGCTAGCTCCAAATCTATGGTCCTAGAGACTCAGGCAGAACAGTCAATTTGATTTTATATGAAATGAAAGCAAATGACTAGTTTCGACTAAAATCCCACCTTCTACAGGAAGGCTTAATTTTAGGGCTTTCCCTTTGTTAATTACTTCCTATTTAGTATAAATATGGCTTTTTTGCATATATTTGTTTGTTTGTTTTCTCCCCTATTTGATTGTGAGCAGGAGTCATCTTTTGCTAATCACTGTATCCTCTGCGCCTAGCATGGTGCCTAGTACATAGTAGGCACTTAGTAAATGTTTGTTGACTGAGTGACTAGTTTATTTTTATTTTCTTTTGTTACTTTGCCTTGAAATGGTTTAAACACCGAGTAGTTATATCTTAGAAATTACTTTATATAACAAACGTAAAATTATTTTTTATAAGAAATAAAAAGGGTTCTAATATTGGCTTTACAAACAGATTAATGTGTGACCTTGGACAAGAATGCTACCTCTCAGCTTCAGTTTCCTCATCTGTAAAATGGGGAGAACCATCCCTTACCCTCTTGGGTATCCTCCACCAAAGACCCATCTTTACTCCTTCAATGCCCCTCTTAATTACCGAAGCCAGTGCCTTATTATATCACCTGCTGACATGGTACCTCTCCAGGGTACTTACCCAAGGTACTGAAAACAGGAAGAACGTCAAAGGTAATGCATAGGTCAGATTCGGTCAGTACCAGCTGGTGCTTATCTTCTACAATCTTGACTTTCATCATAATTGCGAATAGCTTCAACTTTATCAGCTCCCCTTCAAATTCTTCTTCATGGAAGATGACAAGAGTGCCATCAGAGTGGCCTTTGAGAACAGTGTCTCTGCCATAGGACCCACCCTATGAGGGAAGAGAAAATATGTGGTAGGACCAGAAGTGTCCCAACCTCTCTGTCCACCACTTATGAGACAGCCAGTGGGAGGAAAGAAGGACCAGCCAGCCCAGCTCTCTTTGGCTCCTCCAATACCAGAGTTTTAAGACTCTTCTCTAGAGCTCCAACTCCCTTTGATTGCCCTAGAAACAAATACTAACAGTTCATGTTTCTAAAGGTTCTTAGGTTCTAGACTCTGGGGGATTTGAAGAAAAATATTAAACAGTCCCTGCACCTCAAAGGGCTTATACTCTATTCAACATGTTGGGAGGTGGAAAAAAACAAGTATTACATCCCTCATTTGATCCAAAACTGAGCCAGACAGAACTCAGCGTCACAGAGCTGGTAAGTGTCTAAGACTAGATTTGAACTCAGGTCTTCCTGACTCCAGGCCCAGCACTCTATCCACTGAGCCACCTCGCTGCCCCAAGGAAGATGGGGGCTCTAAGAGATGGTGATGAGGAGGGAATACACCCTAGGCCCGTATGCAGGAAGTAATAACTGCTATGCAGAATCTAGGAAACAGTTTGGTTGGAGCATAGAATGTGTGAAGGGGATCAAGGGGGAATGAATCCGGAGGAACCAGAACCTAGAGCTCACTAAATGTAAAGCTGAAGAGAAGAGAGAGCCACTGAAGATTTTTAGGGAGAGAAGTGATATGAAAAGCCATAGAGCTTAGGATCTTTTGGCAGTCTTGTGAAGAACACAACACATGGAAAAGAAGAGAGATTGATTGGCAGCAGGAAGATCACATAGGAGATGATTTCAGTCATCCAGGCAAGGTGATGGCGGACTAATCTAGGGTGTGAGAGGCAAGAAGGGGCTGTGACAACGTAATGATGGGAGCTGACAAGGCTTGGCAGCTGCTTGGCTGGGCAGAGTGATGAAGAGGAAAGAGCAGTGTGATGTGGGGAATAGTGGAGACTTCAACAGTGACAGGAAGGTTTGGAGGAGGATTTCTGGTCTGGAAGAAAAGATAATGAGTTCTTTTTTGGATTGGATTAAATTTGAGTTGCTGGCCAGATGCCCAGGCAAAGTCCAGTGGAGTCTGAAACATAAGGGAAAAGGACCTCCATGGCTGCTGTCTCTCTTACCTCCCCACCCATCCCAGCTTTCTCTCTATTCTGTTCTGTTCTGTTCTGAATTAGGTGTAGGGGAAAATCTACTGCCTTAGTCCAATCAAGAAAAGAATGGAAGATTTCAAAAGTAGCTTTTCTAGGAAACAAAGGGAAGATGAAAACAAAATTTTAAAAAATCCCCAAAGCAGTCTACTGAGCATCTTATCCCAAGGACACTAATGGGGCATCAGCCCAAATTCCTGTCCAACTCCTAAGAGAAGGATATATAGGAGGGGCTTGTAAAGGCAATCAGTAAATGAGAAGATCTTCCCTCTCCACCCCCCTCCATTTGAATAGGCTTCAGGTGGGACTCCAAGTGGGGCCAATGAAGGGGGTCTGATTATATCTTCATTCCCAAGTAGACCCAAACCCCTAGCTACTAGGAGCTAAGCTGATATGGGTATGAAGCCCCCAGGGTCCTAAGGGGAGCTGCTAAGACCAGAGCCAATAGTAGGAACCTAAGTTCTGGTCACTCAGATGATGTTCTAGTCAATTGGATAACGTCTAATGACTACATAAAAAGAGAGAACACAGCTTGGAGAGTGAGACTTGGCAGAAGCAGGTGAAGGAGGAATGGCGGGAAGCAGAACCAGCAGAAGCCAAAGCAGAAGAAGCTGAAGCAGCAGGCGGTACTGAGAGCAGGACTGACCCTCATGCAGACTGGAGAGTGACGAGCAAGGGCTTGAGGCCAGTGGGTAATCTTCTTACTGGAGGGCCCTAGCATTGGGGGTAAGAGTATGATTTGTCAATTTGTGTCCATAAGACAAAATGGGCTCCTTAGCACTTGAGGAATTTGGCTTTTGTTTACTTTGTTTACTTTGAGTGAAAGTACTTTCAGCTGTTAAGTGCTAAGCCCCAGGCCCAAAGCCCTATCAGGTGTGAAACCTGTGTGGGCGTAGATTAATGACTTAAGAGGGGCCAACTCGGGAACCAATGGTCTCTGGTCGTTGAGGTGGGGCTTGAGAACGCCAGAGGCTCGACTGTGAGGAGAGGCGAGCTAAGAGAGACTATAGCTGAAGCTGAAAAAAGCCAAGGCAGGAGCTGTGGAAGCAGAGCCGAACCCAGGAGTTCGAGCAAAGACTTAAGGCCAGTAAATATGATTTGGCTAAATACCATCTTGTTTTTCGGTGGCCTCCTGGTTACTCTTGTGAGGTGGGCCTACTGGGCCTGGGGTCTTTTGGTCAAGATGTCGGAATGGGGAGGCTGGTTCATGAATCTATTGCTCTGGGGCCTAAATAAATGTTCTGATGCTTTCTACTTAGAGAATCCCTCATACCTTGCAGTTTCTAACCATTCAAACATATTATATATATATATATAATATATATATATATATATGTATGTATACACACACACACACACACACACACACACACACACATATATATATATATAATTATAATTGAGATTATAAATTCGGCCTTCCTACTACAGCTTGCTGCCATAATGTTTTTCTGTAACCTCCTGGTTACTACTGTGAGGCAGACTCATTGGGCCTGGAAGGTTTTGGTCAGGATATCAAATTGGGGACATTGGTCCTTGGGTCTGCTACTTTGGAACTTGAATAAATGCTTTAATTCCTCTGCCTTCTACTTAGAAAATTTCTTATATCCTGTGATCCTGAACCATTCAGGCACATTCATGATTTTCTTTAAAACCATGAATTCTGCCTTTATGCTATATCACTGCACTTTGTGTGAGTCCTGAAGGAAGGGACAGCTTTCCTAAGTTCTCTTCCGGCTCTGACAGTCCACAGAACTATGAAATTCCCTTTCTGGTCTCCGACTCTATTCCCCTTTCCTAAGTTATAGAATGAAACCCCAGAGAAACCCTACCCTACAGTCATCCAATACTGATTAGGGAGCAAGGAGTCCATGTTGCCCATTCTGCGCTCACTGTGGCAGCAGCACCTAGATCTGATTACTTCCAGCTCTGGGCTGGCAGCCTCACTTGTCACAGCCTCCACACCTGCTTGACTTGAGGCTGCCTAAATAAAACTGCAGGGGAAAAGCCTCCAGAGAACAAAAATTATGGCTGGACACCTTGTTCTTGTTTCTATGGAGAGAATACATGCCCAACACAGGTTAATGGGCAATTAGAATGGTCTGTCCTATAGAGGCTGTGGGTCCAGAGGAGGCAGGGACCAAGACTCCTGTGTGCAGTGAGGCCAGGAGGTGAAGATGAGGTTGGAGAGAATTCCAGGGATGGGGGACAGTCAGTGAAAATGCTTGGAGTTGGGAGGTGGATTGTCTTGTAAGAGGAACAAGGAAGCCAGTGCCACTGGATTGCATCAGGCATGGGGGGAGAAAGGTGTAAAAAAACCAGAAAGGTGTGTGGGTAAGGATTTTAATGCCAAACAGAAGATTTTGCATTTGATCCTAGAGGTGATAGAAAGTTTACTGAAGAGTGAAGGTGATATGGTCAGACCTGTGCTTTGGAAAGATCAGTATGACAGCTGAATGGACTAGGGTGGGGAAAATTTATTGCAGAGAAGTCAACCAGAAGCTTTTTGTAACCTACTGCAGGTTTCTTTTTTAATACTTTTCATCTTTGTGGTCCCCACGTGACCCTCCCTCCTCGCCTCTCCTCTGGAATGTTGATGTAGTCTCCTAATTGTCTTCATAATTTAAGCCTCTATCCTCTCCAACCCATGCACCCCACCCCCCACAACTTCCAAAGTCATATTCCTTAAATACAGGTCTGATCATATCACTTCCTATTCAATAAGCCCCAGTGGCTCCTTATTACCTCTAGGATCAAGTACGGATTCTGGCATTTAAAGCTCTTTACAACTTGGCTCCGACCTACCTTTTCAGAATGATTATACATTGATTATACAATTATACGATGATTATACATTATTCCCCTCTAAGTACTTTATGGTCCAGTCAAACTGACTTTCTTGCTGTTCCTCAGAGATGACAGTTAGTCTCTCACCTCTATGTCTTTGCTCATGCCTGGAACACCCTCCCTCCTCACCTCTACCTCTGAGAATCCCTGTTTTCTTTCAAAGCTCAGATTAAATTCTACCTTCTACAATATATGCAGCCTTTCCTGCTCCCCAGGTGTGAAGACCTCTGAGGACCTCTGCTGCTCCAAATCCCCATCCCAAATTACCTTGTATTTATTTTGCATATACTTATTTGTAAATGTTTTCTCTTCAGAGAACATAAGCTTCTGGAGAGAAGGGATTGGATTTTTTTTTTTATCTTTGTAGCCTCAGCACTTAGAACAGTGCCTGGTATGTAGTAGTGGGCACTCAATAAAAACTTGTTCTTTGAGTGATTTCCTGCCCCTTTGTCCTTCTTTCCCTCCTTTCTTCTTCCCCCATTTTCTCCTTTCCTCTCTTCTCTCTCCCCTTTCTCTCCCCTTCTCTCTTCCCCTTCATTTCGTCCTTCCCCCATCCTTCGTTTCCCTCTCCCCCTCCCATTTCTTCTGTCTCCTCCCCTGCCCTTTTCCTCTTTCCCTGCCTTTTCTCCCTTCCCTTCCCTCTCCTCCTCCCCCCTCGTTTTCCTCTCACTCTCTTTTTCCCTTTCTTCTTCTTTTTTCCTGTCCCTCTCTTCTCCCCTTCTCTCTCTCCTTTTCCCCACCCTTTTCACCCTCCTCTTCTCCCTCCTTTTCTTTTCCCCCTCCTCCTTCCCCTCCTTTTTCCTCTCTCCCTCCTCTTTTCCCTCTCTCTCTCCTCTTTTCCCTTCGCCCCTCCTTTTCCCATCTCCCTCCCACTGCTTACCACAGCTATACCCTTCACTTGAATGGGAGGCTCCTGTTTCTCCAAGAACTCACAGATGCCATCAATACTCTTGTCAATCTGCTGCAGTTGCTTTTCTTGGGGCTGTAGCTCATTCTGAATGAATCGATCTAGATTCTCAGCCGGCTCAAGGTAAAGCGTTTGACAACCATGCCACCAGCCCAGCAAAGATTTTAACATTATCCCTCCTTCCTTCTATTAACTTTACAATTAAGCTAGCTTGTGGACAAGTCCTCTGGCAGAGGCTTACTCAGAGTAGAAAGAGGAAATGAAGTCATTTAGTTTCGATTCTCAATAGCAGCTGTTTCTCTCTGCCATTCCCTCCCCTTCCCACCCCTTTTCCTTGGCTTCTCCACTTCTGATTAGCCCTTGGTCTCTTCTATGACATTTCTCCTCCCAATCTCTGCTCATATCTCAGCATTCTGTCTGGATGCTTGCTTAACTTCCTTTTTAAAAGATGCTGTTAGAGACAGAATCAGTAGAATAGTCTGTCAGAGCTTAGAGGGAAGAGCTGGGAGGGGCCTCAGAACAGGCAATGTCAGGGCTGCGAGGGCCCTTAGAACAGGAGATGTTAGAGCTGGGAGGGGGCTTAGAACAGGGAATATCAAAGCTGGGAAGAGCCTCAGAACAGAGGATGTCAGAGCTAGGAGGGATTTTAGATGCTAAATCTAGAGTCAAACTCCCTAATTTTGTAGAAGATATGGGCAGGGGAGGGTTTTTTCTCTTTGAGAAACTCTGGGTCCTTAGTTCTATATCCCCTGAAAGTTCTATATCTTCCCTCCCCAGTCAATCACTGAGAGATGTCCCAGCATAGTATAAAGAGCTCTCAGTCTGGAGACCCAGGAGTGGGGTGTTCACAAAATCACAGAATCTCGGAGAGGGAAGGGGCTTCAGAGGCCATTTTGTCTAAGCTGTAGCTGCACATGGGTGTTCCCTTGGCAATATCCTCATGGTCTATTACCTAGCCTTTGCCAGAAGAACTTTGGGATGAGGAAATACCCCCTAAAAAAGCCCTTATTTGTTTAACTTATATACAAAGTACATTATGCAAAACGCTAGGCTGGGCAAACCAAAAGCTGGAATGAAGGTTTCCAGGAGAAATATTAACAATCTCAGATATGCAGGTGACAGCACTCTGATGGTAGGAAGTAAAGAATTAAGAAGCTTCTTGATAACGGTGAAAAAGGAGAGTCTAAAAGCTGGCTTGAAGCTTAAGGTCCAAAACCCCCCCAAAAAAAACATGATCCTGGCAACTAGCCCTTCAGTCGTTGTAGCTGTTATTTTGAAGTCATTTTCAGTCCTGTCCCACTCTTTGTGACCCCATTTGGGGTCTTCTGGGAATAGATACTGGAGTGGTTTGGCATTTCCTTCTCCTGCTCATTTTACAGACAAGGAAACTGAGAGTGAAGTGACTTGACTTGCACAGCTTGTGTCTGAGGCCAGATTTGCACTCCTGAAGATGAGTCTTCCTGGCTTCAGGCTATGCACTATGGCGCCACCTAGCTGCCCCCTGATTGTTAAGTAAGGTGTAAAATGGAGATGGATGCTTGAAAAGGTTATCTGCTGTTGTCGAGAAAGATTTCCACCACCATACAGCATATGATAGGGCAGAAGGAGACAAAAGAGAGATACAGGGAAAACACTCTAGGGGTATTTGAGACAACTAGGCAGTACAGTGGATAGATCATTGGACTTGAGTTCCAAAGTTGCCTCAGGTATTTGCAAGCCCAGTGACCCTGGGCAAGTCATTGGTCTTCTGCCTGCCTTAGTTTTCTCACTTGCAGAATGGGAATAATCATAGTGCTGACTCCCTTGCTCAGGGTTGTTAAAAGGATAAAATGAGATAATATTTTTAAAGTATTTTGCAAATCTTAAAGTGATATATAGGTGCTAGCTAGCCATGATTATTTGAAAAAGGAGAAAAGACTTTCCACTGGGAAGGTCAAGGAAGGGAAGCTACATGGAGGAGGTGTCACACCTGACTTTCCTGCTGTGGGTATAGAGCTGAACAGGTTCCTCTGGAAACCTCTGAGGTGCTATGATTTTGAGCTGAGCCTTGAAGGAAGACAAGGATTCTGGAACGTTGAGGTGAGGAGGGAGGCTCTTCCAAACCCAGAATTGACAGTGAGCATGTTGAGTTTGGGGTACAGGTAGCAGGCCAGTCTTACTGTAGTACTTACATGGAGTACTTGAAGGGGAGTAATGAACAATAAAACTGGAAAGGCTGGCTGTAACCAGTTATTGTAGGGCTTTAAATAGCAAACAGGGGAGTTTGTATTTCATTCTTTTCTTTTTAAATAGACTTTTTAAAATGAAAAAAAATTAACAACTAATCACTTAACAAAAACCAATGAACAATTTTTTCTCATTTCCACCTCCTGCTCATGCTCTGATTGAAAAAAAATAAAAAGCAGGAAACAAAACGCTTATAACAATACACATAATAAAGCAAACAAGTTCCTATATTGCTATGTCAAAGAATGTATGTCTCTCTCTGCATCTTGTACCAATCCATGTCAGGAAGATGGGTAGCCTGCTTTTCCACTGATCCACTGCATTGATGACAGTTCTCAAGTCTTCCAAAGTTATTTGCCTCTGAAATAGTGTTATCGTATCAATTCAACTTTGTAACTAATCCTAAGAGCAATAGGAAATGATTAGGATTTCTTGAGTGAGGGGGTGATATGATCTGGTTGATGCTCTAAGGAGATTATTCTGGTGGCTGTGGGGAAGAACGATTGGCAAGGAAGAGACTGGAATAGTGACTATTTTAACAGTTCCAACCAAAGGTGATGAGACCCTGAAATAGTATGGAGAAGGGGTTGAGGAGTGGAGCCCATGAGTGTAGATTCTTTTTTCCCCTAGGATTTCGGCCATGATATGAGAATTGTTGTAGAGGTAGAATCTATGACTTTGACATTTACTGAATATGGAGAGGAGGATGATGTTGAGTTTAGGAACCTAGGTAACTGGAAGAATGATGGTGCCCTTGACACAAAGAGGAAAGTTTAGAGAAGAGATGGATTTAGTCATTAACATAATGTATTCCATTCTGGCCATGCTGAGTTTGAGATGCCTACAAGACATTTAATTGGTGGTGCCTAAGAGGCACACACACACACACACACACACACACACACAATACCTACCCTACTATCTATCCATCCATCTATACATATATATAATATACACATATATAAAATATGCACATCTATACACCTATATCACATATACACATACATATATACATATATAGATATACATATATACACATACACACACCTCTGGGGAGTTACCTGCATAGAGATGATGATTAAAACCATGGGAGTTAATGAGATCATCATAAGAGAGACTATATAGGGGAAAGAGAAGAGGGTCTAGAACAGAGGTGATCTTCTAGGAAGGAAACTCAGGCGTACCAGGTAGGTAGGGTGAGAACCAGTACAGAAGCCATGTCGTGAAAAACCATGGGAAAGTGGGCAGTCAACAGCGTTAGGTGGTCAGTAGTATCAAACACTGCAGGGAAGTCAATAAGGATGATGACTAGAAATGACCATTGATTTAGCATCTGCATCCTAGAAGATCATTGGCAACCTTTGAGGTAGCAGTTTTGGTAGAATGGTGGGGTGTGCTGCCAATTTGCAAAAGGTTGAGAAAGTAGGGGCAGTGAATGTAAACCATTTTCTTCTAGAATTTTAGCTGTGAAATGGTAGAAAGATCTAGGATAACAGATTGAGAAGTTGGTAGAGTAGAAGGAAGGTTTTTTTCTTTTTAAGGAAAAGGTGGTCTAAACATGTTTTTAGGTAGCAGGAAAGGAGCCAATAGATATGGAGGAAGAGATGAAGGTAGAGAGAGAAGGAGAGAGACAGAGAGAGAGAGACAGAGAGAGAGAGACAGAGAGAGACAGAGAGAGAGAGA
>CM053622.1:24861577-24878271 GCA_028646595.1 Phalanger gymnotis
CTCAAGCCCCGCCTCAATGACCAGAGACCATTGGTTCCCGAGCTGGCCCCTCCTAAGTCACCAATCCACACCCACACAGGTTTCACACCTGACAGGGCCCTGGGCCTGGGGCTTAGCACTTAACAGCTGAAAGTACTTCCACTCAAAAGAAACAAAAGCCATGCTAATGAGACAATTTTGCTTAACAACACACTAGGTCGTAAAGGATTTCGAATGCCAAAGAGATTTTGTATTTGTATCTGAAGGCAATAGGGAGCCACTGGAGTTTACTGGGTGAGGGTGATGATATAGTTGGACCTTGGCTTTAGGAAAATCACTTTGGTGGCCAAATAAAGGATGGATTGGCGTGGGGAGAGATTTGAGGCAGGCAGACCAACCAGCAGGATGTTGCAACAGTCTGGAGATGAAGTGATGACCAGGCTAATGGCAGTGTCAGAGGAGGGAATGAGACATATTGAAGGGACGTTGCAAAGGTAAAATTGACAGGCCTTGGCAACATATTGGCTATGAGGGGGTAAGAGAGAGTGAGGAGTCAAGGCGGGCATCTCAATTTTGAGCGTGAGGGTCTTGGAGGATGATGGTACCCTCTATAGTATTAGGTAAGCTGGAGTGGGAAAGGGGTTTGGGGGACAGCTAACAAGCTCAGTTTGGGACATGTTGAGTATAAGATGTTTCCTGGATATCCAATTTGAGATGTCTAAAAGGCAGTTGGAGATCCAAAATCAGAGGTGAGCAGAGAGGTCAGAGAAAGACAGGGAGATTTGAAAACTATCCACCTAGAGGTGCCAATTAAATCCATGGGAGTTGAAGAGATCGCAAGTGAAATAGCACAGAGGAAGATGAGAAGAGGGTCGCGGACAGAACCCTGTGGGACACGCATTGAAAGAGGGTGTGATCTGAAGGAGGACTGAGCAAAGACGGCTGAGGAGAAGCAGGAGAACCAGGAGAAATGGTGTCCTGAAAACCTAGAGAGAAGAGAGGATCAAGGAGGGGGGAGTGATCAATAGCCTGCAGAGAGGGCAAAGAGAATGCAGATGGAGAAAAGGCCATTGGATTTGGCAACTAAGAGATCATTGGTAACACTGCAGAGAGCAGTTTCAGTGAAATGATGAAAACGTGGAAGGATATAGATAGATACAGGAGAATAACCATCTGAGGAGGGAAGCAGTTTCAGGGTGTGTTACCCCCTCACATCAGAGAGAATGACAGCTATGGACTCAAGAAATGTCCTGATTCTCAGAGCCCAGCAGAGAACTACACTTAAAGGGATCTTAATGAGCCTTCCTCGAAGGAAGAAAAGGGCTCCCAGTGGTAGCTCTTGTGAGGTATCACTTTGTCACATATATTCCTTATAAAGTATATGTGCTTCATTACCTACATACTTTAAATTTGAGCCCACTTTCCCCAGGGACCTTTCATGTTCAGTGGGAGGATGCTCCCAGTTTGGGGAAAATGTTTCATACAAACTCATCCTATACCTTCTCAGTAAATACCTTTGTTAAAATTGAGGTCATTGGCTGATAATCAATGGAAACACTACCAGTAGGGGCTTGTGAATAATGGTACTAGAAACCTAGCCTCTCAGGGCTTTCCCTAGACTCCTGAGAAAGGAATAGTCGGCTGCCCTCTGGGAACCTAACTTGCCAGTGCGAGTGGAGGAGGAGGTACGGTCTGATGGTCTGTCGTCTCTGTCTACACACGCACACGTGCGCATATACACGTATATATATATGTGTATGAGTATACACACATACATGTATATACACACATATATACATATATATAGTGGTCCTCATGACAACCTTGATGCTATTACAATCTCCATTTTACAGATGAGAAAACTGAGGCTTAGAGAAGTTAAGTGACCTGTCTAGGGTCACACAGTGGTTCAGGAAGGATTTGAACCCAGGTATTACAGCTTTTCTGACTCCAAGTCTTTTGCTCTATCGAGATGGTCAGATAGGGAGAGGGGGAAAGAGAGGAAAAGGAAAGGAGAAAGAACACGAGAGAAATCGTGGGAAGTGGGGGTGGAGGAGAAGAAAAAAAAATCTTTGGCTGCAAGGTGTAATTGCTTATTTGGAGTGGTTATCTAGTCCTAAATCATAGCAGGTATTAGGGTTAGTCAACGCCTCGAAACAGGTTTGAAAGCAAACAAGCAGCAGTCCAGTGCAAATAAGAGATTTCACTTTGCTCTCGGGTTTTCAGGAATCTGGGCAGAGATCATCGTTGGACGAAAGAGAGGGTGTTTACAGACATACGGAAGATCACCAGGGGTTGGGGGAGGGGCGGAGAGTGAGAAACCCTAGCGGTGAGCCCAGCTCATGGGGAGAATGAGTTCCCAGGGGAGGCGCCTCCCTCTCCCTTTAAAAGCAGCTCACCCAAAGCGTTGAAGGCAGGAAGCACGTCGAAGTCCACGCTGTGCTCCAGGGTGTTGGAACTCAGCGTGAAGCTGAGCACTCGGGGATTCTCCCATTTGGAGATCTCAAACTTCACATCAAACTGCTTCTCCAGCCGGCAGGCTTCCAGCTGCGCTCGGATTTCCGTGATGATTTCTGCCCGGTTGGTCACTTGGTCCTCGAATCCACAGAAGCAGCTGAGGAACACTACGAGGTCCGCATCGGAGCGGCCCCTCAGGGCGGTGCCCTTGGCCGAGGAGCCTCCCTGAATGGCACGGGGCGGGGGGGTTGCGGGGGAGGCGTGGGGAAAAGGGAAAGTACCAGGTCAGAGGCGAAACCCAGGATCACTGCGCTGCAGGGGCCCTCTGGTGAAAGGACACCCTTGGGGAAGCAGAACGGAGAGAAAATTGTACACTATTATAGAAACATTGTATCTTCTATGAGAAACTTTGATATACTTGGCTCTTCTCAACAATGCAAGGTTCTAAGACAAGTCCAAAGGACTCATGATGGAAAAAGCCGTGCACATCCAGAGAAAGAATTACGGAGTCTGAATGCAGATTGAGGCAAACTACTTGCTCTCTCTTTTATTTATTTATTTATTTGTTTGTTCATTTATTTATTTATTTGTTCAGTCATTTACTTATTTACCTAGCTATTCATTTATTTATTTAATTTATTCATTTATCCATTCATTGATTCATTTTTGTTGCTCTTTTCTCGTGGTTCATTCCATTGGCTATAATTCTTTTTCATAACTTAACTATTGTGATAATAAGAAGGCCCTAGGTGTTGGAGTGGATAGAGCACTGGGCCTGGACTCAGACCTGAGTTCAAATCCTCCCTCAGACACCTACTAGCTGTGTGACCATAGGCAAGGGAGGAGTCAGCAGATTTCCTTACCTTTAATCTAGAGTCTCTGCCTATATGGGGAATAAGGAAACTTAGTTTGACACAGAGCCAAAACTAAGGCAGGGTGATCAGGGCTATGTCCCTCACTTCACTGCTCTCCACCTCAGTTTCCCCAGCCATAAAATGGGGTCAATAATAGCACCTACCTCCTAGAGTTGTGAGGATCAAATGTGATATTTGTAAAGTGCTTTGCAAGGATTAAAGCACTATATAAATGCTAGTTATTATTATTATCGAAACAGTCCTAGAGTTAGTGTTAGAGCAGGACCGAGAACCCAAGTATCAACTCCCAGTCTACTCCTCTTTCTGCAAGGCTGGTGAAATTTGGCTTTCCTTGGGAGCACCAGCTTTCTCAAAAGATATGCCTCTGGTCCCACATCTTAGCATGAGCACTTGAACTTGGAAGAGGACTCTCCAGATGAGCCCTGGCCCCATGCTTACGCACCCTTCCTATGCCTCCTATAGGCAAGAAAGTTTGAAAAGCCAAGGAGGGCAAAACTTCAAAAGAAAGAAAAGGTCTGTGAGATGGGAGAAATGGAAGTGTTCCCAGGACATGCTAGATAGACCCTTACAAGGAGCTGAGGTGTTGGCTTCTTTCCTAGGCCTTACCCCTCCTTGTTATGAGAATTCTATAAACTGTTATGAGAATTTTTTATTTCTTTTAGTGGATCTTATTATTCAGGGCTTAGAGCTATTCCTGCTGCAACTTTTGGTTAGCTGAAAGCCTGTCTCATGTGGCTAAAAACCTGATGAATGCAATGATAGAATTAAGGGGGAGACTTTTAGACATTCCTCAAATAAGAATCAGAAGGAGAGTTTGAGCTTCCCAAAGTAATTTAGTCAGTTGTGGAAGGATTATCCTGACAATAACCCTGTAGGAATGTAGACCTCCTCTCTCTATCAACAATGTTATTCAGTCATGTCTGACTCTTCGTGACCCCAATTGGGGTTTTCTTGGCAAAGATTCTGGAACGGTTCTTGGCAAACATACTGGAATGTTTGCCATTTCCTTCTCCGGCCCATTTTACAGATGAGGAAATTGAGGCAAATAGGGTTAAGTGACTTGCCCAGGCTCATACAACTAAATGTCTAAGGCTGGATTTGAATTCACATCTTCCTCTCACCAGGCCTGGTGCTCTATCCATTGAGCCAACTAAATGTATAATTGTACCCTGACTCAGTTTACCTATTGAGTCTGTTTAGGTTTGTTTCTTTAGGAGATGTATGAAATTATCATTCTGTTGAAGTTTGTTCATTGTTTCCGACATTGAAGGAAGCATGGAATTATGAATCTGTCTTTTATTTAAACTTTTATTTATTATTTAAACTTTTAGGTCTAAAAGAATGTATGAGATTGCAATATATAAAAATAAATTATTTCTTTGTCCCTCTCATGTAATTTTGTCTATAAAAAGCCTCATTAGGATTCTAATCTGAGTTCAGTGTCATTTTTCTACCTCTTAAATTTCTGCTTAAGCATAATAAAACCTAGATTTTTACCTTTATAATTTCTTCATTTGTGGTAGATTTATTTTGGCATCTGGATTCTATCATATGAACTCCAAAAGGAGATATTTCTCCCTTAAAAACCTGAAGGGCCCCACCTTTCCTCACTATGGCCTAGTCAAGGAGTGGGGAGGAGGGGTCTCTTCCCAGCCTGCCCCTGATGCTTAGGCTGTGGTGCTCTTTCTTTCTGGGCAGACTGTGAAGAAGTACCTGATAGGTTAACACTGTTGGCACTTGGGGACTGCCCTCCTTCTTCCCTCATCTGAGGATAGTCAAACTACTCACTCAGTAGGAGCCTTCTCTCCCCTCTCCCCCTCTTTCACAGGGCTCCTCCACATTACAGAATTTGCTCCTACCTTCTTTTGTAATGGAGAACAAGGCTTGTCAGTAGCTCTCTAAATTTTCTGTCCTGGGACATAGCCTTGACCACCCTGCCTTAGTTCTGTCTCTATGTCAAAGTTAGGTTTCCCTATTCCCCATACAGGTATAGATTATAGATTAAGGTCAAAGAAATCTACTGACTCTACTCCTGTCCTCACATTAGAAGAAAGAACACTGGATA
This sequence comes from Phalanger gymnotis, assembly GCA_028646595.1. Taxonomy (NCBI): domain Eukaryota; kingdom Metazoa; phylum Chordata; class Mammalia; order Diprotodontia; family Phalangeridae; genus Phalanger; species Phalanger gymnotis. Next base: position 24,866,954 of record CM053622.1, read on the forward strand.
CAGGGTAGACCTGGCTTCTAGTCTGGATAATACAACTTACTAGCTGTATGACCTTGGGCACACTCTCAGTGCCTCAGTTCCCTCCTCCCTAAAATGGAGATAATGAGCCCTACGCTGCCTCTCTGCCAAGGCTGATACAAAGATCTGATGAGATAAAGTGAGATATTTAAAGGGCTTTATAACAGCAAGATCCCAGAGCCTTTGTTGGCTTCATATCAGGCTGCCTGGTGGTTTGACCCCTATGTGGCTGAACCTTCTTTGACTGACCTTGGTCTGTCTAGAGCTTGAATTTACCTTGATTCTTTTAATCAACAAGTGTTTACTGGGCAAGGCCTGGCCCTGAGTGCTATGAGAAAGATAGAGGTGCATGACATTAATGCCTCTCATTAAGTTGTGATCTCATAAGACAGGTTCTTCTATAATTATGATGCCAAGCAAAAGGAATGTGACAGAGGGGTGCTGGAAAAGATTTATCAACCAGCTTCCCACTTGCCCCCTCTCCCCCAAATTTACTCACAACACTCTTTTAAATTTAACTTGCATTATTAGCATTTTATCCATTTCTTAAGTCTAGACACTCAATAAAACAATAAACTAAATCCTGATTTGTAGTGTTCATCTATTTCCAAAGTGTAAATGCTCACACTGAAAATTTAACAATTAGTTCTCAGAGCTGGGATGAACTGGCTCCAGCTCCTCCCTGGATATGTGCCATAGAGAGGTACAGAGACTGTGAGTATACATGGGCTCACAGATCTAGAGCTGCAAGGAACCTCAGAAATCATTGTAATCCACACAGCTCACTTTACTGAGAAAGAAACTAAGGCCCAGGAAGTAAAGTGATACCCAAGGCCACACAAGTAGAAAATGTCAGAGGCTGGATTTGAGCCCAGGATGTCTAACTACAGAGTCAGGAAGGCTTCATAGAAGATAGAGTAGTATCTAGTCTGGCAGAGATGAGGTTGGGGTAAGGTACTTTAGCAGGAGGAACTGGTGTGAGCCTCATCATCTGGCGGCTATTCTCTTCTCCTCCCCTGACTCAACCCCCACCCCACCCCAGGTCCCATTCAGAAGTCCTAGAAGAGACCTCCTACATCAACCCCTGAAGAGAAATGATCATTAATAACCAATGATTTGAGGAGATCCAGAGTTCACCCTTTTTTCTAAAGATTTGATTTTAAAAGTTCAATTTCTTGAAGGACATTGCTGATAATGAGATTGGACTAAGACTTCACCCTGGTAGGGTAGCTATTGTGTTCTGCTCCGGTTTGGGTAGGGCATAAATTCTTTGAATAGATTGTCCAAGGCTGGGGGTGGGTCTGGGTATAGAGATAGTCCCTCTGCCCAACAGTAACATGATGTCACTTTCAGCCTCTCATTGTAATACACCTTCTCCCTTTAATTGTTAGCCAATCAGGGTTGATTCCCACCCTGGGGAACACCTACTTTTCAAAGGGTATGTAAGCTGTGAACCTGCCACCATGAGGGTCTTTGGTCTAAGAGAGACAGATAAACGACCATCCTTTTATTAATAGCATGCTGGCCTTATTAATAGAGTAATTAAATTACCCAGAAACTATGTCTCTCAAACCTTTTTTGACAGATTAAGAAACAGAGACCCAGGAAAAGAGTTTAAATTACTTGTCATAGGACCTAGGACAAATGCCCTTAATAAAAGGATTTGTTCCTTGAAGTTTGGATTCAATCAAAGGGCCAAACTTGAGGGCCTAGAGGGCCACATGTGGCCTCAAGGATACAGGTTCTCCACCCCTTATATGACTAGATAGTTGTCTGGTTTGTTGGTTGTTGTCCTTTGTTCTTGAAGAGGACCAAAATGACATCACTATGTTAGAGTCAAGTTGCAATGTGTCCAACTGGCTGATCACACCAATATGAGCTCAGAATGCTCTAATACAGGTAAGGTACAAGTAGTCCATGTGATCATTTGGGATGGATATCCAAATTTGAGCATCTGGGTCAGAATACTTGCAAACATCAAGACTGGTTTGATGAAAATGATGGGGAAATTCAGAAGCTGCTAAATGAAAAATGAGAACCCCACAGGGTTTACCAGCAGGATAGTTCATCCATTACCCATCCTAAGAAGGCAGCATTTAATTCCATCAAAAGTAAAGCACAAACAAAGCTTATAGGTAGTAAATTCCAGAAGAAGGATTTGAACCCAGGCACTCTTAACTCAAGACTCTTTTCACTATGCCTTAAGGTTCTACTCCCAGTGCTTGGTTCTGATCCCAGGCGCTATCTTGGGAGTTGCCCATCTCTGGATCAGAGCTGAACTTTATCCCCCTTCTGGGACCTTGAAGGTGGTTCAGTTTCTAGGCACGGTTACTTGGTAACTTTACTTACCACTGTGCCTTGGTGTTCCCTAAAGAAAAACAACTTGACCTGGGAGCTGGGGGCCAGAGGGATGGGGTGGAGGAGGGCAAAGGTGGAGTGGGAGGACTCTGAGATTTCTAGGATACTCCCAGTAAATTAGAAGAGCCGGCAGATCTATCTTTGGCTCATCTCTCCTCACTCAAGGGAGTTATCTACTCTGCTTAGAAGATACTTCATCTCTCTCTGCCTCAGTTCTTTCGTCTATAAAATAGGGATAATTTTAGCACCTATCTCCCAGAGTTATTGTGAAGATGGAATGAGAGAATATTTGTGAAGTGCTTACTTAACTCAGTGCCTGGAACACAGCAGGGGCTTAATTAATGCTCCCTCTCTTCCTTCCCTTCCTCTTATACCTCCCAGATGAGCTGACTGGGGCCAACTCTATCCCTAATTCTGATTCTAACAGCCTCTGGTTATGGGGAGCGCCTGAGTCTTACTTTGGGGGCCCTGTTGCATGTGCGAGTTTAAATGGCTCACCTTGACTACTTTCAGCACCTTAGTGGACGAATTCCGGAAGCAGTTTTCTTTCAGAAATGAACAGATGATGTCCACGGCTCTGCTCACCTGACCCAGGAATTCTCGGTTGGGCTGGAGGAATTTACTGATGAAGTTGTCCAGGTCCCAGGATGGAGTTTGTTGAAGCAGAGCTGGCTGAAGAAAAAGACACCAAGGATCACAGAATGGTACATTGAGATCTGGAAAGGACTGCAGAAGCTGATCCCTTTATTTCAACAGATGAGAAAACTGAAGCCCAAAAAAGTTAATGGATTCACTCAAAATCAGACAGATGGGATTTGAACCCAGGTCTTCTGACTTCAGAGCCAGGGTTCTTCAAACTATATCATGCCGGCCTGGACTTTGGTCTAGGCCTGGGGCGGGGGTGTGGATGCGGGGATTCCCTCAATTGAAGAAAAAAAAAAACTGAAGTTCAAATATAGCCCGGCAGCCCAGTCTATCTTCCACTACCAACAAAAAAAAACCCATACAAGACTACATCTCTCTTGAGTGCTGACCTAGGAGTTGGATGACCTAGGTCCCAGTCCAAAACCTTGGGTCCTTCTGAGACTCATTTTTCTCACCTGCAAAATGGCAACGAGAATGTTTGGCCTACCCAGCCCCGCCAGAATCATTTTATAATAACTGATCTCATCAGGATACCAATGTTTGGGGGTCGGGGGGAGAGCACCATCTTCCCCTTGAGAGGGGAGCATTCCTCAAAGAGGCCTTGCCTCTTACCATCACATCCCATGGCTGCACTGGAGACCTGTCTCCATTCACAAAGCAGGGATGACACCCACAGGTTTCAGCTTCCCAGGCCAGCCTCTCCCAGTTCCCCTGGCCCACATTCCAGGTTGGGTCTGTTGGGTCCAGGATCAGGGGCCTGCAGTTGAGGTCAGGAAAACCTGAATTAAAATCTTGCCTGAGGAAAGTTGTGTGACCCAGGACAAGTCCTTTAACCTTTCAGCCTCAATTTCCTTATCTATAGAATGGAGATAATAGCACCTATTTGATAAGGTTGCTGTGGGAATCAAAAGAAAGACCTTATGTAAAGCATTTTACAAACCTTAAAATAAGGTTATAAATGCTATATATATATATATATATATATATATATATATATATATATATACATATTGTTCTATAAATGCTAGCTATAGTTATTATTGGTTCTTCAGCTAACACCTGTTCTCCAATGCCTCCAAACGACCTTGTTTTTTTCACTATACTGCCCAGCTCTGGGCTCACCGCCTTTAATCCCAGGGGATTCTAAAGTGGGAAGGTCTAGGAAGTAGGCACCTGGGCTTCTGCAGCTGTTTTTGTAGGCAATTCCTGATGGTCTTATCCTTAAAGTCATAGTTGGCCGTCCAGTAGATGCAGAGCTGCTGGTGGTCCCGGATTAGGCCCAGGATTGTCAGAAAGCCTTCGGCCATGTGGAATTTGTCCTTTCTGCCTGCTTGCTCCCAAGCATAGATGGTCAAGAGCTCCAGGGCATAGACTGAAGGCAAACACTCATCATCCTGTCGCCCTGCCTTGTACCGAGATGCAACCTAATTGAAACAAAATCATTCCATTAATCCACAATTACTGCTGTGTGTCTCATCCCATCCTGGGTACTACAGGTAACAGAAAAGAAGACCAGCTTCCTGCTCTTTGGGAGCTTATACTCTAGTTGGAGAAGTAAGTAAAATCTACAGATCAAATGAGAATGAGACCTGATAGAGTACCTCACAGGTTCAAAGGTGATATTTCATATTAGTGGTATTCTGGTCTCAGGACCCTGCAAGCACTTAAAAATGATCAAAGACTCCCCAAAAGCTTCCACTTATGTGGGTTATATCTATCAGTACTTATCATGATCATTCCATTGATTATGATTCTTCTTAACAACTTGACTATTATGTAAATAAATTTAATGAGAAGGTATATGTAGAACCTATATCAGATTCCATGCAATCTTGGAGGATGTAATGGTAATCAGGGCAGGATTTTTTTTTTGCTGTTCTCTTTTAGGATGCTAAGGCTATGAGTCTTGCCTTTGTTTGAGTGGGGCAGGGACAGTGGTATCTTTTTGTTTTGAAGGGTTTCTCAACACTAAGGCCATGAGGAGTCATTGATTGGAAACAATGTATACCATGTAGTATTAGAGATTGAACAGCTCTCCCACACCCTGGTGTTAGTGATTTCCCACATCCTAAATGCTAAGTTGGCCCCAGCCCTCATCAGGGTCCTGAAAAGTATATATGTATTGGAAGGCTAGTGTTTGACTTTTGGGGGTGCGCTCATTGAAAGGGTGTTGGTGACAAGACTCTAGGCAAGCCATTGAAACAGCACCACCCCTCCAGCCCCAGCTTTGATAACCCAGATGTTGGTGTTTCTCTGGTAACTATGTATGTATTGCTATGGTTAGACTGGTCTGTGTTATTTGTCCTGTTTATATAACGTATGCTGTTTGTGTTTGCCCCACAAACTAAGTGAATGATATATGTATATTTAATTAAACTGAGATTGTTAACCCCTTAAAGTTGCTTTCCTTAGAAAAGCAGATCAAAAAACTTTTGTTAGTAGCCCTTCTGTGTGCTGGTGTTATTGGTCCACAGTAACTGCTAGCAACATTGTTGTTATGGGGAGGGGAGGGAAGGGAGGAGGAGAAAATTTGGAACTCAAAAACTTGTGGAACTGTGTGTTGCAAACTAAAAATTAAAAAATTACTTATCATGTTAGAAATTAAAAGTACTAAAAATCAAAAGAGATGAACAAAATTGAAAGTAAAAACATCTATTGAACAATAGTAGGAGCTGTTAAAAAAAACAACCCAGCAATAAAATAAACCATTGACCAATTTGATTAAAATAAGAAAGAAGAAAACCAAATTACCAGTGTCAAAAATGAAGAAATATACATATACAACCAATAAAGATGAAATAAAACAATTAATAGGAGGTATTTTGTCATCTGACAATCTAAATAAAATAGATGAATATTTACAAAAACATAAATTGCCTGGATTAACATAATAGGAAATAGAATGCTTAAATAACCCTATCTTAGAAAAAGAACTAGAATAAACCATAACTGAAATTTTTAAGGGAAAAAACCCTAGGACCAGATGGATTTACAAGCAAATCCAACCAAACATTTAAAGAACAATGAATTTCTATACCAAAGAAACTTTTTAAAAATTAGGTAAAGGAGTACTACCAAATTTCTCCTATGACACAAATATGGTCTTGATAGCAAAAAAAACAGGAAGAGTCAAAACAGGGAAGGAAAGCTTAGACCAATTTCCCTAATGAATGTTGATGCAAAATTTTAAAATAAAATACCAGCAAGGAGAGCAATATATCACAAAGATCCCACACTATGACCAGGCTGGCTTTTTTTTTCCCCAGGAATGCAGGGATGGTTCAATATTAGGAAAATTGTAAGCATAATTGACTATATTAATAACAAAACAACAAAAATTGTGATTATTTTGATAGATGCAAAAAATTTTTGACAAAATATAGCACCCATATTTTTATTTTAAAAATATTAAAAAGCATAGGAATCAGTGGTGTTTTTCTTAAAATGATAAGTAGTCTGTATCTAAAACTGACCACAAGCATTATCTATAATGGGCATGGGAATTTGATCCTAATAGTTTTATGAGTGCTAATGTGTCCCAGGTCTCACCTGTTGATACCAGTGTTTCACTAGAAGGATGAGACTCTTCAGCTTAGAGGGGCGGTTGTTGACAAACTCTCTCTGGAGCTCAGTAAAACACTCAGAGTAGGTGCCTGCTGGAGAGCCGTTGTTAATCAGGTCTACGTAGACCTGGGGTCTAGGTTTGGAGCCAGGGGGGAGAGGCCCTGTGAAGAAACAACACACATATCGCCTCTTCGCCACAAACTAAGCTGGTTTTCTCTCCTAGGGTGGGGACCCCAAAGACACAGAGAAATCATTTTCCCCACTGTGGGCCAAGGGATTGTTTTTTTCACCTCTGCCATTCTCCAAATCAGAGGTCCAATAGGGAAGGTGTGAGCAACCCCATTAGGGTCATAAATTTAGACCTTAGAGATTATCCATTAGGATTCCTTCCTTTCGTAGATCAGGACAAAAACATGAGAAGTGACCTGCCTGACTCTAAATCTAGGGTTTCTTCCATGGCACCATCTTGTCAATAGCCCAAGGAAAGAGTGGCACGCAAACCACCAATGGACAAATAGATTCTGAGTCTCTGTTCTCTGATGTAAGGTAGGCAGCACAGCCTAGCCTGGTGATTCCCAAGCCTAATTCTACTGCAGACTGGTAGAAGATTGGGAATTTTTACTTATTAATTTTTTTAGATCTGGAATTTTTATTAGTGACTTAAATAAAGGGAGAAATGGCCTGCTCATCAAATGTGTGGATGTCTTCTAACAGGGAGGGAGAGCTAATACACAGGATGACAAGCTCAGGATCCCTAAGGATCTAGAAAGGCTATGAGCATTGGGCTGAATCTAATAAGATAAAGATAACTAATTATGTTCTTGAAAAAAAAAGAAAAGCAAGTTTCACATAATAGAGATCTGGAGCTTCTTGTATAATCCTTTTCTATTCTATTATAGGAGTGCCCATTTTATTTAATATTTATTCTAATAAGAGCTAGCATTTCTATAGTGCTTTAAAGTTTGCAAAGCTCTTTATGTGTGTCAACTCACTGGATTCTCATGACAACCTTGGGAAGTGGATGCTAGTATTTTCACCCCCATTTTACAGATGAAGAAACCGAGGCACAGTTTAAGTGTCTTAAGTGACTTGTCCAGGGTCACCCAGCTAGTATGGGGGGATTCAAACTCATGCCTTCCTGACTCCTAGTCCTATAATCTATTCATTGCACCACCTATTTTCTTCTCTTAGACCAAAGACCCCCAGTGGGGCTGGGGTCACGGTTTATATGTCCTTTGAAAAGGAGGGGTCATGAAGAGTCAGACACAATGGAACAGCAAAGCCCTGACATCCCCTGTTCTAAGGTCCCTCCCACCTCTGACATCCCCTGTTCTGAGCCTCCTCCCAGCTCTGACATCCCCTGTTCTGAGGCCCCTCCCAGCCTTGACATTCCCTGTTCTAAGGCCCCTCCCAGCTCTGACATCCCCTGTTCTGAGGCCCCTCCCAGCCTTGACATTCCCTGTTCTAAGGTCCCTCCCAGCCCTGATATCCCTTGTTCTAAGGCCCCTCCGTGCTCTGACATTCTCTGTTCTGAGGCCCCTCTCAGCTCTGATATCCCCTGTTCTGAGCCCCCCTCTCAGCTCTGACATCCCCTTGTTCTAAGGCCCCTCCCTGCTCTGACATTTCTTGTTCTAAGGCCCCTCCCAGCTCTGACATTTGGCATTCTATCTAAAGCCTCTCTTAGCCCTTAGATTCTATGATCAAATGAGATAACACGTAAAGTGATTTGACAAATTAAAGGGCTGTGGAACTATTCACTGCTCTTATTCTCTGGTATTTGTGTTCTGCAGCCACAGGGCATGACATGAATTGCCAAGCTTGCCTGATAAAGTGTAGCAGCCCCTCTGATAAGTTCAGTGAAGGAAATAAAGGTCCTTGTATAAGGGCGGGGGAGGGAGGTGCAGACCTTCCAGAGTTCAGATGCCACAGTTTCCTGTGGATCCTATCTGGATCCCTTCACTGCAGGGGAGAATGCCACCTCATAGTCCCCATGCACTTACCCAAGGCATCAAAGGCAAGCCTCAGAGAGACATCCATCCAGCTGTGGAGTGTGGCCGACTCCAGCCTGAATCTCAAGGCTCGAGGATCCTCCTGGGCAGAGAAGTGGAGGCTCAAGCCCTGGGGGTGCATCTGCCAGCAGGCTTCCAGCTGTGCCCGGATTTCAGCGAAGCTGTCAGGCTGCCAGGCCCCTTGGTCAGCATAGGCCTTGAAGCAGCTGAGGAACACGACGAGGTCGGCATCAGAGCCACCTCTCAGGGCCGTGCCCCGGCCGTAGGAGCCACCCTGAGGGGGAGACAAGAGCAGCCCTTCGATTACCCCAAGGCTGGGGCCCATGACCATGACTTAGAGAGCCCCCAAATCCAATTAGCAAAGCAAAAGAATCCATTAAACAGCTGGACATTTGTTTTTTTGAGCTCTGAAATTCTGAATGATTTGCCCTAGAGAGGTGGTACTGCATAGACAGTTACTATTGTCAAGTTTCTTTAGGTGCAGGTTCATCTATCCCTTAGTCCTCCAGGACAGCGCACAGTATAGACCCATTTGAGTCCAAGTCTGGTCCAATGCCAGATCCAGGACCATCCCTTAAATATGACTCTGTTAGAATGATCTCTGGAGCAGGGAAACAACTAAAGTGTTGGCCTCAGAATGAGAAAGACCAGGATTCAAGTCTCACCCCTGACACTTTCTGGCCCTCTCACCCTGAACAAGTCACCTAATTTGTCGGTGAGAACACTGAATCTTCTAAACTGGTCTTCTAAGACTAGGAATTGCAAGAGGAAGTTTCCTCCCCAAGGGCTCTCTATATTCATGAAATCAGAGGGCCAGTCCAAGAAAGAGATCAGAACTGGTTGTCAGTGACTGAAAGTGTCAAAAGGCTGCTACCTGCTTGGCTGCATGAGAACAGAATCACATATAAGAACACGTTTTGTTAATGAATTAACCTTTTAGTGGTGTCTGACTCTCTGTGACCCCATTTGGGCTTTTCTGGGTAGAGATAGTAGAGTGGTTTGCCATTTCCTTCTCCAGTTCATTTTACTGAGGCAAACGAGGTAAGTGACTGGCCCAAGGTCACACAGCTAGCAAGTGTCTGAGGATTTGAGTTCAGAAAGATGAATCTTTTTGATTTCAGACCTAGGGCTCTATCCACTATGATACCACCTAGTTGCCCTATTTCATGCCCCTTTCTCTCTCTCTCTCTCTCTTTCTCTCTCTCTCTCTTTGTCTCTCTCTCTGTATATATATGTATGTATCTATAGATAGATACATCTGTCTATATCTATACCTATCTATATCTATCTATCTATGGAGAGAGAGAAAGAGAGAGAGAGAGAGGAGAGAGAGAGAGAGAGAGAGAGAGAGAGAGAGAGAGAGAGAGAGAGAATGGCTTGTAAAGGTCTCCCCTCAAAGTAGATAAGACAGGCACTTCTTGCTTCTCCCTCCACATCCTTCCCTGCCAACTCAACTTGGATGGGCCTCCTAAATGGCTTTCATCTCCATGCAAACATCTGAATGATTAGCAGGAAAGGGGCACTTGGAGGGATCAGTTCTGGGCCCTGAACACCAGTAGGGACAGGCTGGATCAGACCTTTGTGAGCTATATACCTCCTAAATGCCATTTCTCTAGGCAAGAGATTGAGTTTAAAGAAGCCTTAGGCCCCTTAGACTGCAGACCTGCTCCCCTCCTCCCAGCCCCTTCTTACCTTGCTGGCCCTTAGCACCCGGATGGTGGGAGAAGATTCTTGGAAGCACTTTTCCCGGAGGCACCTGAAGATAGTTTCTGTGACTTTGCCCATCTGGTCCTGGAAACCTGAGTCCGGTCGGAGAACATCCTGAATGAACTTATCTAGATCTTTGGCTGGGATGTGGTAGAGATCTGTGTCTGTTCTGTCAGGATGGGCATCTTCAATACTTCTGCCAGGGCCAGGCTTCCCCTTGGATGACCTTTTGTTTGAGGATCCTGGACATTTAGGGATAGTGTTTTCACAGTTGTCATTACTCCTTGGCATCCCCCTTTCCTTCTCCATTTTATTATTATTTATTTTTCCATCTTCCACTTTAGTTTTTGTTCCTGGAGCCAGGAGACCCTGAAAATCCACAAAGAAAGTTGTCTTTCTCAGATTTTCTTGTCTTTGCAGACCCTTTACACACATCTCTGCCACCTGCTCCACGCTATTCTCAGTTTGCCTTGTACAGGCTGCTAGAGCACCTTTCCTAAAGACCTGAGCTACTCACATCCTTTTCCCATTCTCTGTTCTAAGGCCCCTCCCAGCCCTGACATTCCCTGTCCTAAGGCCCCTCCCAGCTCTGACATCCCCTGTTCTGAGCCCCCTCTCAGCTCTGACATCCCCTGTTCTAAGGCCCCTCCCAGCTCTGACATCCCCTGCTCTGAGACCCCTTTCAGCTCTGACATTCCCTCTTCTAAGGCCCCTCCCACCTCTGACATTTCCTGTTCTAAGGCCCCTCCCAGCCCTGACATTCCCTGTTCTGAGGCCCCTCTCTACTCTGAAATTTCTTGTTCTAAGGCCCCTCCCAGCTCTGACATCCCCTGTTCTGAGCCCCCTCTCAGCTCTGAAATCCCCTGTTCTAAGGCCCCTCCCAGCCCTGACATTCCCTGTCTTAAGGCCCCTCTCAGCTCTGACATCCCCTGCTCTGAGCCCCCTCTCAGCTCTGACATTCCCTGTTCTGAGGCCCCTCTCTACTCTGAAATTTCTTGTTCTAAGGCCCCTCCCAGC